>CANTUT010000039.1:8135000-9335000 GCA_947687605.1 Reutealis trisperma | reverse complement strand
TTTAGAATTTTGGTTCAATTCAGTTAATCAAATGCACACCCCTATCTACAACTAGGAATATATAGTCATCTCCAAAAACCAAAAACTCTGAGGACCAACAATCACTCTCATGAGGATTTCATAAGGCTTTCCTTCTAAAACATGACTGAGAGCTACAAGACACTTGCCAAAAACTTGCATAAATGCCGTTTCTTTTCAAATTGATTCTTCGCATTACAATTTTAATTTTTAAACAGATGCCTTAGATGGGATTCTGGGCAGAAGCATCAAGATGTCAAATCATTTGCACATTTGGACACGCATGAATGCTTCTCATTACACGTGTGACTACATGGCTCTATCAGCAAAAGGAATAACTGTGGTCTATGATTGGAACCTAGGAGGTGATAATAACATTCCTCCAGCTTAAAGAACACCTAATGTGAAATGCATGGGGACAGAACACGGCATTATCTGTAGTGACAACCAAAAAATTTGATATTTCTATATGCTACAATTGAAGAAGGTGTGCATGGAAATGAATACCTCTTGCTCAGCAGGGATTCTCCCAATTTCATTTTGTTCAGGTATTGATGCAGCTACATCATCAAATTTAGGGGAACTCTCAACTGCTTCTGGACCTTCATGGCTAGCTTTCCATCCATTCGGTTCAGCTCCAGTTGAAAAATTATGTCTAGAAATGCCAGCAGATAAAACTTCTGAGGGCTCAATCACTGCTACATTGTTCTTGGACTTCTCGACATCACTGTCCACAGAAACATAATGTTCTGATTCATGCTCCCGAATAATGGAGTCTCTTAGATTCTTGTTCTTAGTACTCTGGTCATCATGCTTGATAGACTTTGGACCTCTGTCTTCATAAAATTCCAAGGGTTTTGCATCACTGGTGGATGTAAATGCTAGGAATATGAATAAAAAAGAAAAAAGAATTGGAGTCAACAAGTGCAGGTCTAGCACTACAACGTGTGCCCACCATTAACATTCATGACATTAGCATAAAAAATGCATAACTAGTACAAATTAGGGTAGGGGAAATAAGAAATATCTTTATATGGAAAATAAAAGGAATGAAAAATGTGAACAAAAGCATTCCAGAGTGCATCAAATCACCTGTTCTAGAAACATGTGAACCTCTCTTCTTTGCATCCGCTTCCTTGTATGCAGCTCTAGCCTTCTTCTTTCCACTTCGTTCTTTTGATGTTCCCTGATCTTCCTTCTTTCGCTTACTTGAATGTATCACAACTGGCCGAAGTAAACTTCTCTCCTTTTTAACCCCAATCTGAGAATGCCTAACCTCGCCATCTTCATTCACCCAATTCTTCCTTTCTTTCGAGTATTGTTTCCCATCAAAAATGCCTTCCTCGCCTCTACCTCTCATGCCAACCAAAGCTGCTGCAGGAGTTGCCAAGACACTCTCCTTGGCCAGTGAAAATAAAACACCTGCACCTTTATCAACAGTATTCTCATTCTCTTGCTCATTTCTATTATCACCGCCCTCCTTCTCATCCCAGCATGGGAACTCCCTATACTGAAAATTAAACTTCTTAGGCACATACCCAGTGCACTTCCACAACTCTGGAGTAAAAACAGAGGACAACCCCGAAAACAATGAAGGATCACCACCCGGAATGCCCTGCACGTGTACTCTCTCCTCCATTGGTATATCAGTCCAGAGCCTAAAAGGCCGGCGTGGGGGCCCATTTGCCGCATAGCTACTCTCTAGCCGGATAGTTTTGGTAGGCAATTCAACCAACAATTGAGCAACCTCGGTTTCCTCACTGTCATCCTTACTATTCTTGCTTTTGCACTTATCACAAGTAAATAACTCTTCCCCCTTCACGTACCGGGAGCAACGCGTGTGCACCCACACACCACACTCATCACAATTGACCATCTCTTCCCCATCGTCGAAATTCACGCCGCACACGCAATCCACCGTCCACGAGCCATCAACCCAGTCCTCGTGCAGGTCATGACTCTGGAGACGGTGAGACCGCCCCTTCATATCTTCAAAATCGGTCTCAACCAAAAAGACTCAGCAGCAAAGCAAATACCTAATCCTAATCGATCTCAACTTAATTAAAGCAAAAGCTAATTCCCATCGTTCCGTGCAGAATTATAGGTCACCAATTTTCCATAATTCTCACCGAATTCGAAGATTAAAAAGCCGAGGCATGAATGATTACCTGGTGATTTTAAAGCTAGAATTCTGACGAAGCTGTTCCTCTATCTTTGTTGAGAGAGCCTGATCTCGGCTATGGCGTTTGCCCACTTTATGAGAATATAGTATAATCGATTGCCCGATTGATTAAAGAGAGGAGACGGAAGCTGTTCAGGAGCTAAAAGGGTTTTGTAAGTGAAACTGGTCTGCACTGCACGGGACGAAAATGGCTATAGCGGAATCGAAAAGCAATAGGGAATTTGGAAAAAGCAATTGGGGTTTATTTGGCGTCCGTGTATAGCTTTGACTATCTGTCGCAGCTTGGCTAACGAAATGCAATATCAGAGGTTGATAAACGACAATGCTTTGGCCCTTTGCCACGTCGCATTCTAAGTCGGGCTATTTATTTTGCATTGATCAATGGGCTCGGAGTCCTGAACAATATCGAGGAAATTACGCGGTGCATCCATTTTTTTTTTTTTTTGTCTTTTTGACATTAAAACCTCACATTTTGAATTTGAAGCTGCATTTTGTCTTTGGCAATTTATGGCCTTTTGCTGATTGCTTCGATTTGATGATATTTGTAGCTTGAAGAAGAGAAATTAACTGAGATCTGTAGACTTGAAAAATTTGGAGATGATGATAATAATGATGGATTTGTAGGAAAAGATGATTTTGAAAGGTGACTAGATTTGGTGGCTAGTAAGTGGATTATTTATATACTCTTTTTATTTATACATTAGAATAATTAGAAATTATATTAATTAAAATTATCTAATTAATCGTCACATGTCAAATATTTAAATTTTGATAAATACCTATTTAAATATGTGTTTATTGAGCATAACCCTAATTATACATATTAATTTGCACATTAGAATAATTAAAAATTATGTTAATTAAAAATTATCTAATTAATGACTACTCTCTCCATTTTGAAAAAAGTGGTCATTAAAAAACTAAGTTTTGTTCAAAAATAAGTGACAATTTAGCAATCAAATAAAAAAAAATATAGTAAAATGACTAATTTACCCTTCCATTTCTTAAATATGAGAGATATTTTCCAAATTTATGCTATAATTAATAGGGATCTTTTCGACAATTTATGACAAAATTATTATTATCTTAAAAATAGTGATTTTTAGTTATTGACCACTTTTTTCAGAATGGAGGGAGTACGTGTCAAAGATTCAAGTTTTGAAAAAAAAAAAAACATTTGGACATGTGTCTGTTGGGCATAATCCTATTTACACATGTTACATTCTTCATATGACTTTATTGATATGGATTTTACAGCACTAGCATTTTATATTTTATAATTAGAAGGTTTGGTGAAATGGGGAACAAAGACTAAAAAAATAAATAAAAGGGATAAAAAATATAAATGTGTGTCCTTAAAGTTGGATTACTTTGATTATCCAATGAAAATTTCACCACTTAAATATCACATAAACTAACTTTTATTTTATTTCAAGTATATGTTTGGTTGATTTTGTTTTTATATTTAGTTGATGTATTGTTGATTTGATGCATTTATTTTTATTTATTTTTTTTTTCATTTGTATACTAAAAATTAGCATTAGTATTGCTAAAATACTGTAATTTGAGAGAAATGATGGAATAGCTTGAGAATTATGTTGTCTTTAGTTGATTAGAGGTTGATTTGTAGTTGATTATTAGTTGATAACAAGTTAATTATAAGTTGATTGTTGGTTTTGCATATTTTAGCATTAGCATTTCTAAAATACTGTAATATTCCTCTATTCTTATATTTTTCTATTTGTATCAACTATCTTTATTAGACGATATTACTTTTATTTTGCCATGTCTTTTGTCATTAAATTTTCCTTGTGACTTGTATTATTGTATACAAAATTTGATGTGTTTTTTAGTTGTTTTTCAATACAATGACTTTGTTATAGCAAAAGTCATAATCATCTATTGTTGCATGCCACTTGAATCACTTACCTTGTGAGACTTTCTTTGAATGTTTTTTATTTTTTATTTTTTATTTTACAACATGTTTAGTATTCATTGTTTTATCTAATTGATTGGTGCTTTCTTGTAGCTTATGGCATTATTAGTACCCATTGATTTTTGAGATTTCCTTTTAATGGTCTAGACATGATATACTTCAAGGCTCTTTAAGGTTTTTTTTAACATTTTTTTCACAAATTTATTCCACTTTTCTTAATATCGTTGATTTGTATATGATTACAGGTTGATTGTTGTTTGATAACAGATTAATTTCATGTTGATAATTGGTTCTTGCATATTTTAAAATTAGTATTGCTAAAATACTAATTATTTTTTGTTGATTAGATGTTGATTTGTGGTTTATTACATATTGATTATTGATATTTTATGGTTGAATGCAGGTTAATTACTGTTAGTTTACTTGTTTAATTTTTTCAATTTTGCAATCTATATACATATAAAGTAATTGCAGATAAATTAAACAATTCCTCTCCCACACTAGTATCAATATTACTAAAATATTTCCAATTATATATAAATAGAAAATATGCACAAATAAAAAAGGACTTGTATTTTCTTGAGAATTGACAGCATTACTAAGAATTGATAAATGTCCCAAAAGAATTTGTAAAAAATTATAAAGCACATTTACATTATAGAGTAATTAATCAAACAAAATATGTTACTCCCTCCATTCCACTTTAAGTGTCATATGAGAATAAAGCACACGAACCAACGTAATGATAAATAATTATAAATTTTATAAAAAATTAATAGTAATTTACCTAATTACCCTTCTTCAATAATGTTAAAAAATAGAATGAGTAAATTAGCTAAGATTATGGAGATTTAATAAATAAGGGTAAATTTAGATTTTTTTTCAATTAATATTATCTTGAATTTATAAAAGCGACACTTAAAATGAAACATGAATTTTTTTTCTAAAGTGATACTTGAAGTGGAACGGAGAGAATATATGATACAAGGAAAAGACAGGTAGATGCATTGGTTTTAATACTTAGTTTTGTTAAATAATTGCTCACCAAATCACCAAGCTATATTTATTGAACAATTTGTAAAACTAGGTGCTGCTGTAAATTATTTAATTTGTTATTAGTTTGTTAGTTGGTTACTTTGTCTTAGTTAGTTGAGCTGGCATATTAATTGAGATTAGATTGGCTAGATGACAATTGTATATAAGTAGGCTTAACTATTCATTCACGCATGTGAGTTACAACATATTTGTACTTAATTCATTTTTGCTTAGTGAGACTTTTCCAGAGGTTACTTTCCTCTTTCTTTGTTAGTTTACTCTATAAGCTTTCATTTTCTTGTTTCTATGGAGTTTGCTTACTAAGAATTTTAGTTTTTCACAATTGTATGTCAAAAGCAAATCTTGAGTAGCAATTTCTATACTCTATAAATTTTCCATTTGATAAAAAAAAAAAAAAACCAAGAAATAGAACTACCATATACAGAGCATATAATCTATTACTTATGCGACATATATTGAGTAGAAGTGCAATTCCTTGCCCAGTGCCTAGGCTCACCGCATTTGTAACGAGTACTAGATGCAAAAGATGTAGCCTTTCCTCCAATCTCAGCAAAAGAATGAAAATCAGATAATGAAATGGGGCAATCCTTTGCCCAGTGACCTTCATTGCCACATTTGAAATAAGAAGATCCATGTTAGAAAAAAAAAAAAAAAAAAAGATGATAAAAAAGCAAATAAAAGCAATAGATGAAAAATAATGTACTGCATGTATTATTAAGATGCTTGAAACCTTTTAAACAGCTAAATAGATAACAAATTAACATAAGAATAATACTCCATAACCAACTAAACTCCTAAAGTCTAGCCACTAAAATTTTAATGTGACTATCACAAAAAACTGCAATATTTAACTTTAAAAAATTATGACCAAAAAATTAGTAAATTTTTGCATTAATTCCCAACATTCTCTCCCTTAATGCATAAATTTTTAACACAAATAAACTGGTCCTGTAATTTTTAGACAATGCCAGTCTCTTCAAAAAAGTTTTTGCAGTTTTGAGACTTGTTGGTCCCTTGAAAAAAGACTTTGCAGTTTTGAGACTTGCTGGTTCCATAAAAAACATATTAATCAAAACAAATCTTCTTATGATTGAATATTTTCAACTTATACTTGAAAAACTTGTTATTTGTTTTTATAGACCTTCTTCATGTGACCCATCTGTTTATATGACCTGCATTTAATATCAGGTCTATACCAACAATACTTTTCCAAGTGCATTGATTTCTTGTAATGTGAGCATGGAGAAAATTTATTATGCCCCATGCCCTAGTCTCTTGACGAATCTTTCTCTTTCAATCTATCTATGAATGCTCCTTCAACCTTTTTTTTCTTACTCTTCAAACCCCTCCTTCGCTATTATACTTGTAAGGCATTTATTAATTTTGCCAAGGTTATACAAGATTCTTCTAAAATAGAAATTTTAAACTCATATTTTTTAGACAAAGTTACAAGAATTTTTTGCACAATTCTTTCATCAGAAAAATCCTTACCAAACAACCTTACTTTGTTAACTATTCTGATCAACTTATCACAATAGTCTTTAATATTATCAGTCTTCTTTATTGTTAGCATTTCAAACTCCCTAAGAAGATTAAGTATCTTCATGTTGTTGGTTTTTGCATCACCTTGATATTCCTTCTTGAGACAATCACATGTCTTTTGCATATGCTAAATCCATAAACTTTTGTAATTATTGTGCTTGACATGGCAGAAAACAAATAAGTTTTAGCTTTGAACTTTTTTGTTTTTTTTTTTCTTTATGATTCTTCATTTGAGTCACTGTAAGATTTGCAGGTAATAGAGTAATTTCAAGATGAGATATCATTTTAATGATCCAAGATTGATAATTGTTACCATTAAAAAGAGTAGGAACTATATAACCAACTAAACTCCTGAAGTCTAGCTACTAAGATTTTAACATAAGTATCACAAAAAACTACAATATTTAACTTAAAAAAATTATAACAAAAAAATTATTAAATTTCTGCATCAATTCCCAACAATCCAGTTATTATGTTGTTGCTATTATTTCTCTATTCGTTCATGTTATTGAAGACTTTTTTCTTTTTTTTTAATCTTTTTGGGTTTCGAGAGCATTGATCAAAGATTTTTTGATTTTAATATTCAAAAATGACTGATTTTTGAAGATATTTGGAAGAGTTTTTGGTTTTTATGCAAGTGGAGCCTGTAAAGATAAAAAAAAAAAAAAAAAAAAAAAAAAAAACGGTGCAAAGCCTATAAAAGTAAGAATGAGAAAGTGACGACCTAGTTGTAAAAGCATTTATGTAGAAATTCCAATAATATTTTCCTCCAAATTCCATCCAATCCTAATATGAAAAGTTCAATTATTTTTAAGTATATTTGTTTTATGAAATCTGACCCAACTCCACAATACATATTTGTTAAAAATTATGAGTAGAAATTGCAATTTTGTTATGATATATTATAAGATTTGATTGATGTCTTTCCATATACATGAATATTCTAGTTTTCACATTAGTATTGATTATATTTTCCTTATTGGAAAAACTTCATATTTCTTGTATTTTCCTTATTGAAAAAGTTTCCTATTTCTTTCTCTTCTGTACTCTATATAAAGGGCTTAATACTATTGAATAGAATATTAGAAAAACTATTCTCTTCTCTATATTCTTTGTTTATGTTCTTCTCCATTTTATTTATAACACGTTATCAGCACGAATCGTTCTACAATATTGTTCATAATTTTGGATAGCTTGTGATTTGCTACAACCCAGCTAAGGCGAAAAAATTTGAAGAAATAAAATTCAAGATTTATGGTAAACAATTTTTATCTAATTAATTACTATTATTGTCAATATTTATGTATCAAATATTTTTTTTAAGAAAAAAAACTAAATCATTTTTTTTTAAGAAATTGTTTGAACATATTGGGCTAATTAATTTGAAGAAATCATTTTTTTTCTTCTCTCTTGCAATCATTTATTTCAAATCATTTTTTTTTAATTTATAAAGATTTGATATACTATTTAATGATTAATCAATTAAATTCTAATTTCTGAAGAACTAGCATTATATTTTAAATACTAATTATTGAAGAACTAGTATTATTTATAGTTTCTAAAGAACTAATTAAATAAATAACTAAGCTATGAGTTTCTAGAGAATTAGTATTATATTTTAAATTATAGTTCCTGAAGAACTAGTATTATTTATAATTCCTGAATAACTAATTAAATAAATAACTAAGCTATGAATTCCTGAAGAACTAATAATAGTTACAGTTTCTGAAAAACTGGTATTCCCTATAGTTCTTGAAGAATTGGTATTCTCTACAGTTTTTGAAAAACTGATATTCTCTACAGTTTCTGAAGAACTGATATTCTATATAGTTCCTGAAAAATTAATTAAAGTAAACAAATTCATTAAAGAATCATTAAATGTTCCTGAAGAACTAAATGCACTGTCTACAAGTCTTTAAAAGACTAATTTTATTATGATTTTATATTAGACAATGTTAATTGATGGGTCTCGACATCATGAGTGAGAATTATTTATACTAGTATCACTCTTTCGAGTAATCAAATAAATAAAATAGACATCCTTAAAAAATTGATATTTTTTGTTCTTGAATAACTAATAAATTTGATTTAAGCTACACGCATTGAATAAATTGGATATTAATAAAATATCTGCGTATAGCCATAATATTAAGGTAAATTCTTTTGCTTTGATTTTTCTGTTTTTGGTGTTTTATTATTGTTTATATGTATTGGAATAATGGGTATGACCTATTTGATTTACCAACCAAATTGCAACTTTTAATTGGTTATCAATTATAACAACACATTTTATGCATAGTTTTAAAGTCATGGCTTATAATTTTTTTTGGCATAAAATCCAACCATAAATTATTCATTTATTAATTAATTGACTTGCTTTATGCAAAAATGGTGATCTTGCGTTCATATTAATAGGTTTACTTGATTTATTAAATTGAGATTAATTCTACTAGTGTTATATTATTATATATCTTTCGGTCTTAGCATCTCAACTCAAAATTTATTTTATGGACAATACATGTCTCATACATACATACATATATATATATATATATATATATATATATATATATATATATATATATATATATATATATATATATATATATATATATATATATATATATATATATATATATATATATATATATATATATATATATATATATATATATATATATATATATATATATATATATTTGTTAGTTGAATAGCCTACAAGAAAGTTGTGTGTGTTATATATGTTTTGAATTTACTTATGTCAATGTGTATTAGATATGAAAACAATTAGAGATTTAAATGTGAGATGAGATTAATATAAATTATACAAGTAATATGGTTTTGTTAATTTATGAATTGATGAATTTATTTCCGGATTGCATATATTGTTAGATTTATGTTGGTATAGAGAAGCATAATTAGTGCTTACCTTTCCTTGGTATGATAAATTATGAATTTAATATTTGTTAAAATTAATATTAATTTATTTTCTGATTTGTCTATTTAGATATATTTTAAATATATGCAAATTAAGTTATTTAAATAAAGTAAAGTATAGTGAATTAAAGTTTAGTTGATAATTTTTATATGCTCTTGAATTCAATGGAAATAATTTTTGATGTGAGTTGTTGATAATGAAACGCATTTAGATACTAGCAAAAGCAAAAGTTATTATCTACTTAAATCTCATTTAAGTGAGGATTTAAAGGTTGAATATCTTACTATTAATGATTTTTATATTTTCTATAAGAGTTTTAAAAATAGATATAATCACTTGAAATATACGGTACTACCATAAACTCAATATGATTGGTTAAATCTACACCTACAATACTTGAAGTCTATTTGAGAATATAATTCAACCATGTTTAAAATTACTTCACAGCTGAAATTGTGTGGTAATAAAGTTACGTGCTCCTATAGTAGCAATATAAAAAGTGAAAATTTACAAATATTATTTTTCTAGTAGTTGCAAAGAATAATTGTTAATAAAAAATCATCAAACAATACTCACTAGTACAACTGTATTTCCTAAAGTAAATACTATAAATCATTTGGTAGATAATGAGAATTCTGAAAGAATAATTACTAACAAGAAATCATCAAATAATGCCTACTAGTATAACTATATTCTCTGAAGTGAATACTATAAATCATTTGGTAAATCATGAGATTCTGAAAAAAGAACCACCCATATAGAGGACACAACTCAATTCAATATTGATGATTTTATGTAAACTTCTTGAATGAGTAATTTGCAAAGATTTTATAAGTTGTGTATTATAATGAGTTATTTAATTACTGTTTTATCCCTAGTATACATGCACAATATATTGCGTTGAACCTGCAGTTCAAGCATTGAACTTATAGTTCAACAATTAAAAGTTTGGCATGAATGCCATTGTGTACATCATATATACTCTCCCTTGAAACTTGTATAAGAACATGAGTCATAAATTTTTTCTTTGCCATGAATATATTAAATCTATCTCAATGTGCGATAATGGGTCCACAAAAGAAACTATGAATTTATTTTGATGAGGCATATTTTTCAATATTAGGGGGAGAAAAAGTACCTACAGTGCTAAAGAATGTCGAAAAATTTATTAGAAGGAAAACCCTTTAAATAATTTTGGTCAATATATAAGTTAGAGTAAACCAGAAGTTCACAAAATAATACAGTTGCAACAAATTGCAACTTAACTGCCAAATGCATTTATAGATGCTAAAAGAGTGACAAAGTCTCATATTACAGCTACTAACACCCTAACAGGGATTGTGATTCCCATTGCAAATAGAAAATCAATCAATCTCACTACACGCTAGAAGCGTGGATAGTAAATTGAAACTAAAGACAAAAATCCGCGGAAAAGAAAAGCAGCACTACTCATAAAATCTCCTGAAGAGAAACCTCATGAAGAGGAAAATCTTAGTGAAAGAGTTATAGCTAATTATGAGACACAGACTGAGATAATGGAACAATTAGATCCTCCAGATATGGCTTATGGAGTTGATGATCATATAAATGAAAACTATGAGATCTCAATTATTTTGTGATATAAGAAAGAGTTGATAGAAATTTAATTATCGTCGACGATGAATTTGCCTCAACAGTAGCTTTTGCTATTACAAGAGAAAATATGGATCCATAATCTATAAGTATAATTGAATATTAGCATAAACATGATTGATCATCATGGAATGAGGCAATTAAAGTAGAGCTAGACTCGTTCTATCATTGATTATGAGAAAAATAATTCTCTTATTATGGAAATGATCATGTTCCGATACTTAATTAATATGGCAGTTAATGAAAAGCTTATTGTATGCCTTATGAAAGTAATAAGAGTCCCAGAAGGACTAAGTATATCATAAATGAATACACATTAAACATGTGACATATATTTCATCAAATTGCAAAAATATATGTATGGATTAAAGCAATATGGACATTTGGTATGATTGTTTTGAGTAAATTCTTATTGAAAGAAAGATATGTGAATAATACACTATATCTATTTGTATTCATAAAAGATCATAGAATGGTATATGTTATTATTGCAGTATAAGTTGATTTAAATATCAATGTGACTCCTAATGAAATCAAATAAGTATGTATCTGTTTGAAAAGTGAGTTTGAGATGAAAAATTTAAAGGAAATGAAATTTTGTATCGGCCTGCAGACCGATTATTAAGGAGTCCTAATACACCAGTATACTTATGTGGAAAAGATATTTAAGCAATTTTTGCATGAATAAATCTTCTCCCTCAAGCACACCAATAGGTGGTCCGTTCACTATAAGTGAAGAGAGACCCTTTTAGACCTAAAAAAGATAATAAAGAGCTGTTTGGTCTTAAAGTACCATATATAAGTGCTATAGGGCACTCTTGTGTCTTGCAAATTGCATCAGGCCTGATATTGTATTTGCAAGAAAAATTCCTAGCTAGGTATAGCTTTGCACCTACAAAGAGATATTAAAATGATGTAAAAAGTTATCTTCAATATACTATTAATATTATAATTCATATTTGAAATTGGTCTACATGCGAATATTGGTTATTTGCTTAGTCTCTATGACGGTAGATTTTAGACTGACTATGTATTCACTTATAGTGGTATTGTAATTTTATAAAGATTTTTATGGTCCTGAAGTACCTCACTAAAAGATACTCCTATTGTATTTTGAGAATAATGCAATTTGTATTGCACAAATTAAAGGTGGTTATATTAAGGGTAACGAAGTAGACATAAACTTCACCCAAATTCTTGTATATACATAAGCTCCAGAAGAGATATCCACCAAATTCGCTTGAGTGACAATTTAATAGACTTATGTACTAAGTTTTTACCTAATGTGGTATTTAAACGGCATCATTTCATTAATTAGTATATGCCATGTTAAAATCTGTCATCATCAAGGGGAACGAATTAGTATATGATTGTACTCTTTTTCCTTAGTCAAGTTTTTATCCCACAAGGTTTTCTTGGACAAAGGTTTTAACGAGGCAATCTGTGCAATGAAAAAATAGCGCTTGAAATATACTCTTTTCCTTAAATATATTTTTTCCCACTGGGTTTTCTAATAAAGTTTTTAATGAGTTATATTCATAGCGCAAGTAATATCCTAAGGGAGTATTACAAATAAATTATTATATGTGGATATTACTTAAACATCATTAAGTATACGATTTGACAACTTGTCAGATTTGTTTACAAAGGCACTCCTTACAATCACATTTGAAAAGTTAGTCAACAAAATTAGCATGCGTCGGTTAAGAGATATTTGATAGAAATCATATTTTCATGAGGGGGAGATTTTAATACACTGTACTCTTTTTTTTCTTAGCCTAGGTTTTGTCCCATTGGGTTTTCCTGGCAAGGTTTTTAACGAGACAGTGTTATGGCGCAAATCCCTACAAGAATAATGTACTCTTTTTCCTTCACTAAAATTTTTTTCCCACAGGGTTTTTCCTTAGTAAGGTTTTAACGAGGCATATTCTTTGTAAAAGACATCAAGGGGGAGTGTTATGATATATTATAAGATTTGATTGATGTCTTTCCATATACATGAATATTCTAGTTTCCACATTAGTATTGATTGTATTTTCCTTATTGGAAAAACTTCCTATTTCTTGTATTTTCCTTATTGGAAAAGTTTTCTATTTCTTTCTCTTCTGTACTCTATATAAAGGGCTTAATACTATTGAATAGAATATTAGAAAAACTATTTTTTTTTCTATATTCTTTGTTCATGTTTTTCTCCATTTTATTTATAACAAATTTTTAGATTTCAAATATACATTAACCAATAGATCACTTGAATAATTTTATTAAATTTACATTGCCATATATTTATATTTTAAAGTACTGTCCTCTAAAATTTTTATATTTCATGTGTTATTTTTTTAATTTGTCAATTTTTTTATTTAAGGAAAAAAAAAATAGAATTGTAGATTGAGCTGGGTTGAGTATGGAAATACATATTTAAAATAGGTTTGGTTCTGACTAAATATTTAAACTCCATAATTTGGTTGAGACGAACTTAAATTTAATGTAAAAATATTGGGTCCAACAAAGTTCAATCCAAATCACATTGACCCGTAGATGAACAAATCTTTTTTATTTTTTGAACATTAGGGAAGGCAAATTTAATATCAAAGAGGTTTGAATATTAACTTTATTCTTAAAATAGCTTCATCTTACCGTAAGATCTTAAAACACAATTTTTAGACAGGTATACTTTGAAGGCACGTTTTAGTTTTTAGACAATGTTTTCTAGTTGAAATGTTTTACATCAACGTTTTTCCCTGTTTGGGTTTTTTTAAGGGAGTTTGGATTTCTTTTTTCCTTCGAATAACTGAGTTGTTCTTTTATTATTATTATTATTATTATTAATTTTCAAAGTTATTTTTTTTTATTGACCTTATCATGAATTTTATATTTTTTTACAATTATATTATGTATTCTTGGATGCAGTGGTTCTCATCTATTTCTATAATTATTTTAATAATTATAATAATTGTGATTTATTAATTAGTTTAGATTTATTTTCCTTTTCTTCAAGTGATTTTAAAATATTTAAGTGTCTTATTTAATAATTTTATTAATTATTATTTAGGGTTTCATATCTTATAAATAGATTTATTATGCAATAGTTTAGGGGATCTCATTTTTCAATAAAATTTCAATATCTTTTATTCTTGGTGAACTCCAAAATTGATCTTTCCTTATGGACTCGAAAATATTTAAGGTATAGACATGATATAACCTTGTTATCCTTTACTTTCCTTTCTACTATAATTTGAAATTTTAGTTATAATTTTACCCTAGGTCACAATTATAAGAAAAACTTTATTAGTTATAAAATGTAAAAAATAATGTAAAAAATAAATTAACTCTTAAATTCATTTTATTATATTGTCAATCTAATTTTAAATTTCAATTGAAATTAATTAAACTTTTTAATTTTGTAAATTTGATTAATTGATTCATTGATAATTTATTAAATTCATACAGTTGGAGAACTAAATTAAGTTATGTTAAATTTAAAAATTAAATTCATATTATAATATAATAAGTTTTAAAGTCAATATTATTATTACCCTTAAATTAATATGAAAATAGTATCACTATTATTTTCAATTTAGCTTTAAAGTAAAGTTGTAATTAAAAACTCATAGTATACTTCCTTTGACAATATATTTAACTCATTTAATTGGCTGGTCTCCTGCTCTTGTGTCATGGATTAAGCTTAATACCGACAGTTGTTCTAGAGGGAATTTAGAAATTGCTGGGGGAGAGGCTTATTCCAGAATGAATTTAGTAATTAGTTGAGAGATTTTGTGGTTAACGTTGCCTTATGCTCGGTGATGGATTGAGAGTTATGGGCAGTGCTCAATAAATATGTAAATGAGTCAAGTCGTTTGCGAGTGACTCAATGTTCGATTTGATAAAAATTCATTCACGTTTTATTTATTTTATAAATGAGCAAAGTTTGAACTTCACTTTAAAATTCAATAAATAAATAATAAACTTAAGTAAAATTAAACTTGACTTAATTAGACTCATTAATAGTTTGGTTAATAGGCTCGTGAATAGCTTGACTCTTCTTCTTTTTCTTCTTCTTCTTCTTATTATTATTATTATTATTATTACTGCTACTACTACTATTACTATTAACTTAATAATTTTTTGGTAATTCAATTTGACTTAAATATATATACTCATGATTAACATATTCTAATATTTTCTTGTTATATAATTTAATATTCTAATCTTTAAAAATATTTTTTATTAATTAATATCTTTATAATACATGTAATTCTCAATTTTATGATTAAATTTTTTTGTTAATTGGATAATTTTGCTTTTATATTAGTTTTAAATATTTTTGCTATAGTTATATTTTATTAAAAATACATATTTAATAAGTTGAGTATTTTGATAAGTTATAAATGAGTTTTAAAATGACTTGAGTCCGAGCTGGAAAAAAAAAATATCGAGTCAAAGTTGAACAAGTTAAAACTGGGCTCTACTCGGCTCCGCTCAATTACACTCATGTGATGCTCAAGAATCCTGAGCTATATTTGTTTGAGAGAATAAAAAGTAAAGGGATGTGGATTTTATAAATAATATTGCCTAAATACAAAATAGGAAAAAATTGTATTTAGATAATATTTTTTGTAAAATTCATATGCTCCCACTTTCTATCCATTTAAACAAACGTAGCCTCATTCTAGCTTAGGACAAGGGTTGCTCAAAGCTAGTTCTGAAGGTGGACTCTCAGTGGTGATTCACTGGTTATCTTGGGCAATTGGTGAAGATGATAATGCTCCAAACTTGGTAAGGGTGTGTAGGAACTTGATGTCTTCATAAATAGTTTGCAAGGTGGTTTATGTCTTTCGAGAAGGTAAAAAAGCAGCAGATTGGCTTTTTAATGAAGTCTTGAATTATGAGAAAGCTATTTTAAAGCTTCATTCTCTTCTGAAATTTTTGGGTTACAAAGTGATTTTACTGGGGTCTTCTGGCCAAGACGGGTGTTGATCTAGTGTCTTTGTTCTTTGTTTTTTCACTTCCTTGTAATCTTAAAAAATTATAAAAATATGCAAAATTTAGGGTACATTCATTTATTAAAGCCTTTTTTATTTGCAATTTTTAGAATTTTCAAAAAATAAATTCTAATTTTATATTTTCAAATTATAAAGTAAATATCTTTAAAAAATTACAAAGTAAATTATTTCTGGTTGAGAACTGAACCAATTGATTTTATTTTAAATTTATAAATATTAAAAAAAAAAACCTGAATTACCACTTTTCCAATATAATTGCTTATTTATCTACTGGCAAGGATCAAATATTATTTTGATTTAATTTATTGTGGTTGTGTAAAAAATAAAAATAAAAACAGCAATCCGCTGAATTATTATTTTTTTATTTTATGTCAAAGTTATTTTTTTTCCTTTGCTACAGGAGATGATTTATTTTTACACATATATAATAAAAGCTAAATTTGAAAGTTCATAAAACTCTTAGGTATTTGTCAAATAATTTTCTCAAAAATTAAGTATATATAAATCATCTCATAAAAATTAAGTTTATATATGAATACATTTCATCAATTTTTTACCCGTCATTATAATTTTGTAGATTTCAAATAAAAATGTATACAGATAAATATATAATATATTTTTATTATTTTTTAACTAACTCATATTTGTTATTAATATTTAAAATTATCAAAAGATAATATTTAAATTTAATAATAATAATAATAATAATAATAATAATAATAATAATAATAATAATTTATGTAAAAATTTTGAAGAAAATATAAAGTAAATAAAAAATATATGATTAAAATTAGGGCACTAACATATATATATGGTAAGGAAGAGAAAAAACACATTTACTTATGTGTCTTTTATTATACTCTTACCAATTGTATATTTAATTTGAAAGTAATATAGTTTTTGACTATTATTTATTAAAATTATTTTATTTTTTAAGACTATTAAACTTAGTTTTGAATATATGTATTTCCAAACATTACTAACCAATTCGTTCTATTTCTAAATTGAAATTCATATATATATATATATATATATAGATAATTTTAGTTTTGGATGTTAAAATTATTAATCCTAATAGCACTCTATTTTCTTAGATGAATTATATTTCCTTCTTTTACTAATGTTATATTAAATTTGTTCTATATAAACATGCATAGTTATTATTTTTATCAATCTAATTCATAAATTTTTATTCACATTAGTTTTATTCTTATTAACTTTTTTAAGAAATTATAGCAAACAAATTTAATAATTATAATTATATAATTATAATAATTATAATTTAATTATTTAATTTAATTTAAATAAAGAAAGAACAAATTCAAATAGAATAAGAAAATAATAAAATAATTATTATTTAATATATAGTTAATTATTTTTAATTTAAATAAAAAATAATTTAATTAAAATAATTTATATTTTTTAATAATTTTTTTGAATATTAAGAAACTAGAGAAATTCTTTAGATTTTGATTATTCGAATAATTAATAAGTTAGAAAAATTCTAATTTGACTTTTATTATGTAAATTTTTATTTTGTCCCATTATAAATTTTAAAATTAGTTATTTTAATCATTAGTAATAATTTGTATGTTTAAAAAAAATAATTTGTATAAATGAATTAAATTAGAATAATTTATTTTGTTTAATGTTATTTCGAATATTAAGAAGTTAAAGAAATTCTAATGTAATTTTAATTATTCAAATATTAACAAATTAGAAAAATTCTAATTTGATTTTAAGAAAATTCTATTGTAAATTAAAAAAATTACTTTTGATGTTATAAAAAAATGCAGTAAAAAAAATATACTAATTGGGAGTTTATTTAACAATAAATAGAAAAATCCTATTATTTTATTATCAAATATCAAAATTTCTATTTACAATGGTATGTTTTTCTAAAAAAAAAAAAATTCAATTTATTTACAATTCTATAAACACTTAAATTTACTTAAATTTTTCAATGCAGAAGAGATTCAAAATTTATCAAAATTGAAAGTCAATTGAAAATCACTTATAATATAATGAATTTTTTCAGTTTTCAATTTAATTAATCATATACATTATGTTTTCAAGTTTTTATTAGAGAGTCATATATTAATTTTTTTAGTTTATTTTCTCTAACATATTATTGAATATAATAATATTATTTAAAATTGTAAGAAATATTATTTAGATATGTTTGACTCATATTCTTTCAATATTGTATATGTATTACCTTTTAAAGTACAGTTATATATTTTTATAGAATATATGATTATTTTATATCATCATTTTAATTGTATTAAATATGCATGATTATACAACTTAGATAATATTTATTGTGTATAGTTACAT
Source organism: Reutealis trisperma (assembly GCA_947687605.1). Classification (NCBI taxonomy): domain Eukaryota; kingdom Viridiplantae; phylum Streptophyta; class Magnoliopsida; order Malpighiales; family Euphorbiaceae; genus Reutealis; species Reutealis trisperma. The sequence continues at coordinate 9,316,359 of CANTUT010000039.1, read as the reverse complement.
TTTCGTTGAATTTTTAGAATTTCATATGAAAATTTAACTTAACTTAAATTCAACAACTAAAGTTAATTTAATAATCAAGTTATATAAATACTATGTTTGCTTCATCATGTTTATTTAAAAATTTTTATATCATTTTAATCAAAAACTTAACTTAACATAAAAATATATTTTTTTATACTCAAATAACAAAAAAACTGATCATTAAATTTTTAATAAGGACAAGTAAAAGTTTATAATAAGTATTTATATCTCTAATGAGTTCTAATGAATCATAATAGACTAATTTTGAAAATTTTAATTGACTAAAAAAATACATTTATCATTCTTAAAAACATGAGGATAATATTTTTTCTTTTTCTTTTTCTTCTTTTTTATTTTTTAACAAAACAAAATGAATAAAATTATGAATAAGTAATATAAAGTTTTGTCATAATCTTAGTATTTTGAAATAAAAATTTATCAAAAATTTTAAAGGAAATTATTAGTCTAAAAGGTAATAATTTAGTATATGGGTTTGTCTATGTAAAAAATTTAAAAGTATTTAATAAAATAGTTAATATAGGTTATTAGTAATTATTTTACTTAATGAGAGTGCCATTAAGTGACTTAGAATAAGAGGATAATTTTTTTTTAAACTAATTATTTTATTGCAAAATTTGTATGAAAGAAATCTAAAAAATAAAATTAATTTTGAAATAATATTTTATGTATGCATGCAAATTTTCTAAAATATTTTGTGTAAAATTATTCAATGCATAATATTTGACTAAAACAAAAATACGTTAGAAAATTATAATAAAAGATATCTATTAATTCATTTATCTTTTTTTTTTCTAACATATTTTTAAATATAAAAATATTATTTAAAATTGTAAGAAACGCTTATCTTCTTTCAATATTATATATATATATTGCCTTCTAAAGTGCATTCATATATTTATATAAAATCTAAAATTATTTTGTATCATCAGTCTAATTGTATTATACATACACGAATATACAATTTAAATAATATTTATTGTATATAATTATATTTTCATTAAATTTTTAGGTTTTCATATGAAAATTTAACTTAATTTTGAATTAACAATTAAAGTGAATTTAATAATCAAGTTATATAAATCTCGCTTAATGATAATTTTAGAAATCGATCAATAAAATTTCGGTCTCAAGATGTTTATTTGAGAAATTTTATTTCATTTTAATTAAAAATTTCACTCAATATAAAAGTATGTAATTTTATACTTAAATAATAAAAAACTTGTCATTAAATTTTTAATAAAGAAAAAATAAAACTTTATAATAAGTATTTATATCTCAAACGGGTTGTAGCGAATTATAATGAAAATTAACGTGTGAAGCACGTTAAAAAAAACTAGTATATATAAATGTATGGAAGGGGATGGGGGGAGAAACACATTTGTATAAGAGTCTCTCACTAAATTTTTTTTAATTATGTATTTATGACGAGCAATATAGTCATTTATTAATTAAATAATATATATAATTATCTAATTATATTTAATTTAAATAATAAATGATAAATTTAATTAGAATAAGAAAATAATTATATTTAATATCTAATTATAATTAATTTAAATAAGAAAAGATGAACTCAATAAGAATAAGAAAATAATAAAATAATTATTATTTAATATATAATTAATTAAATTTAATATCTAATTATATTTAAATAAAGAAATAATGAATTCAATTAAAATAATAAAATAATTATTATTTAATATATAGTTAATTATATTTAATTCAAATAAAAAAGAATTCAATTAGAATAATTTATATTTTTTAATATTTTCCAAATATTTAGAAGTTAGAAAAATTCTTTTAACTTTGATTATTCGAATATTAACAAGTTAAAAATATTATAATTTAACTTTTATTTTGTAAATTATTATCATATGATATCATATGATAAATTAATTACATATAATTAATATTGATATTAAATTTATAAAAGCATATTAGAAATATTGTTATTAATTTTCTGGATAAATAGAAATTAAGTTATAATGTGTCAAAAAGATCAAAGTTTATCAAAATTAATAAAAATATACGACCTACATTGAAATTATAAGAAAATAATGAATGTATCAAATATTAATATGAAAATTAACTTATAATTAATAATTAGTCAACATAACAATAATAAAATAAATTAAAAAATTATAATAAAATGAATCTATTAATTTATTTACTTACTTTTCTCAAAAATATTGTTAAATATAAGAATATCATTTAAAATTGTAACAAATAATTTATTTAAATATGTTTGAATATTCTTTTAATATTATTATGTATGCATTGCCTTTTAAAATACATTAATATATTTATATAGAATCTATAATTATTTTATGTCATCATTCTAATTATATTAAATATGTACGATTATATAATTTAGATAATATTTATTATGTATAATTATATTTTAGTTGAATTTTTATATTTTTCATATAAAAATTTAATTTAACTTGAATTCAACAATTAAAATGAATTTAATAATTAAATTATATAAATATTACTTCATAATAATCTTAAAAATCGACTAATAAGATTTCAATCTCATGGTATTTATTTGAGAAATTTTATATCATTTTATATTTAAATAACAAAACACTAATTATTAAAATTTTAATGAGAAAAAAATATAAATTTAAAATAAATATTTATATTTCTAATGAGATGAAATGAAGATTAATGTGTGAAATACGTTATAAAAAAATATAGTATATATATATATATATATATATATATATATTGTTGGACATTTATCAAATAGTTGGACATATTCCAAGCCTGCTTGAATATTGTGTCCAATCAAGTACTATTGGCCTATTTGGTATGGTTTCCTATAATACACCCCCACCGCCCCCCCACCCCCCCGCGCTTAGACCAGAGCTGCTGGGCTGGTATTATAAGGAAGAGGAAATTTTAATATTTATATCGTCTTAATTTTTTTGTTTACATATTTAAATTTTTTTAATTACTTTTTAACCATTGTACTTTTTTACTTTTGTCTTTTGAAAAGAAAAAATATCTATATTACTTTTTAAGTTTTTTATATTTTTTTAATACTAATTATTTACTAAAATATAGGTTTTTTATTTAATATATATTATTTACTGTCATTTTTATTTTATTCAAAATTCATAATTTTTTTAAGTATATTGAGTTTGTATTAGATACTAATTATTTAGTTAGTATATTCTATTTACTATGACTTTACAGTATTATGTATTAATTATTTATTAGAAGCATACTGTTTTTTATTTAATATATACCGTTTGCCGTAAGTTTTTATTTTTTTATTTTGAAATTTTTAAAATTTCAAGTAAAATATGATTTTAAAAGTATTTAATTTTATAAATATAAATTTATTTTTTATAAAAATAAATGGTATTACACAAATTTATGAAAATCTAATACATAAATTTAGATAAATTATATGTTAGTAGTTAACTCATTTTGAATTTTCATAAATAAAATTTAATATGATTAAATTAATTTTGTAATTTTAAATAGAAGTAAAATAAATACATTATTAATAAAGAGAAAAAATCGGACTTTGATAGACAAAAAGAAAAAGATAGGCTAATTTTGTAAATGAGGAGAAAATTTTAAGATATTTTTGTAAAATAAAAAATTAGAAGACAAAAAAGTTATTTCCTTTTAGTTTTTAGACTATTTGTATAAAAATCCCTATAAAAAAAGCTACCTCTTTTATGAAAGTTTACCATTTCATTCCAAAGATATAATTGAAATTTTAGCTTCATTAATTGGACAAAGGTCAATGTGTCAAAATATACAAATAGCCTGATCATTATGATTATACAGTACGTATATATTGCCTCATGAAATTTAGATTCATAGCTTAAAAAAAAGTACATTACAACTGCAGAAGCAGAATTAGTAGAGCCATTGCATGGTTGGCCGTTGTTGGAAAGAAAACAATATATATATCATAGGTGTAGGAGACATCTTAATGCCTTGCCATCCTTAAGTAGCCCAAAGGCTTCGTTGATCTTCTCGAAGGGAAGTTCATGTGTTATAAAACCATCAAGATTCACAACCTGTAAACAATTGAACTCCATTTATGTATAAATTGTGTGAAATGAATGAGTGATGTTATGTAAAAAATACTAATGTCCAATGCTGTAGACTTAAGTTGCTGTCTTACTGACCCCTCGCATACAATCTCTGGCCAGTTCAGGCAAATGGGTCTTCCCTTTGAAGTCACCGAAGATTGTTCCGGTGATGCTCCGACCGTCAAACAGCTCCATTGGATGCAGAGGCAACAATTTTGGACTTGGATAAATGCCTACTAAAACTGTCTTTCCCCAACCCTGTCATTCAAGATTCACTAATTTATCACAAGGTCACATGTTTAATTAATTAATTAGAAGCCATATTGTTCAGTAAAAGAATGTCCTTTTTTTTTTTTTTTTTTGGGAGTTAATTACATCGTGAGTGGACAAGAAAGCTTCTCGGAGAACCTCCAAATTTCCTGAGCATTCAAAGCTGTAGTCTGCACCTCCACCAGTCATTTCCCTGATTCTCTATTAACATCATTAATTTTTTTCACTTTTAGTATATAATAGTGATCTCCAATTAAATACACTGTTTGATTATAAGTATTCTAACCTCATGCACTGGCTTTGAACTATCCTTTGGGTTTACAAATTCTGTCATTCCAATTGTTCTGCCTGCATCCACAACATATAGAGAAGCATATTAATTTACTTATTACAATGAGGTTTTCAATCACTTGTACTAACAAGTAATCCAAGAGTTGAACCACTGAAAATACCTTTGACAAATTTATCTGGGTTGACATCCACACCTATGATTTTTGATGCTCCTCTAGCTCGTGCTCCTTCGGCAGTCTGGTTTCAGTAATCAGATGATCATTTGGGTTTAATTTCCAATTTTATTATAGATTTTACTGTAATTGGGCCATTATTTGAGCGTTGAGCTGGGAAAAGGTGTTAAAAAAAAAAAAGAAGCTAGCTCTCAAAATACGCAGAACTTATTGGATTCAATGCATTGAATAATTTCTCCCAAAGTAAATGTCAAATTTTCAGTCTAATAAGGCTATTCATTGCATGCTTTAATTATATAATAGGCGATTTTTTTATATTTTTTTTTTGCCACAAATTTATATTTCATTTTTAGTTTAATTTTCTTTAGCATTAGAAAAATGAGAGGCGTGAATCAGGATCAATATGTTGACCGCTGGCCCATATCAGCCGATAGTGTAGTAACCTACTGACGGGCCCATTAGAGCCATATGTTGAATGTTACGATGATAACTAACGATAATTAATAATTAAAAACCGAAGGAATTGAATTGAAGGGAACGTACTGCAAGCCCTAAGGCACCTAAGCCAAAAATTGCCACACTTGATCCGCTCTGTACATCAGCAGCATTCCAGGCAGCTCCCACCCCTTAATCACCATATATTTTTATTAGTTCAACCTACATAACTGCATGAACTCTAAATGCATATTAATTAATTACCTGTAGACACACCACAGCTTAACAAGCTCATCTTCTTAAGTGGAGAATTTGGATCAATTTTTACAACACAAGCCGAGTCAAGAACTGAGTACTCGGTGAAAGTGGAGGTGTTAAGAAAATGAAATATGGGTTTCCCATCTTTTGTGGAAAACCTACAATTGCCATCACTTTCCATTACACTCTTGAAAGGGTTTACCCTGAACTTTTCACAAAGATTAGTTGTCTCATTTTTACAATAAACACAATGCCCACATTCTCCATTGAAGATTGGAATCACATGATCTCCTTCTTTTATGTCACTCACCCCTTTTCCTACGCTCTCAACCATTCTGCAAGTACCCAATAATTTTTTCTTTCTTATTTATATAATTAAAAAAAAAAAAAAGTGTCACACGACATTTTGATGATTTTAACATATATAAATGTATGTCTTACCCAACAGCCTCATGACCTAGAATTCGTGGAAATGCATGTTGAGCTTCATTCTTTAAAAATAACACAATAAATTGAAGAAATTAATTAAGTTAATAAATGAATTGAATTCAATCAGAATCTACTGAATTAAAAAAAAAAAAATCATCTATAAGTTTAATTGCGTAATTAATTACCTCGCCTTTCCATGCACTGAGATCAGTGTGACATATTGAAGTATAGAGAATCTTGATTCGGACCTCCATCTTCTGTGGAGGATCAACTTGAATCTTTTCCAGGAGAAATGGTTGTTTTGGACCTCTAACCACAGCAGCTTATTCATCAAAAAGCCCCACAAAAATCACAATACAACCATCATCAAATATAATTAATGTAACAGTATATACATAGATACTCAAATATTCTTACCATTGCAAGTGATGACCTTTCCGGTTGTCTCATGAATGGATCTTGATGATCTTATTAGCTTAGCAAATGAAGCTGACTTTGCTAATAATTTTCTAGCTTGCAGAAGCTTTGCCATTTTTCAATCAATGGTTTATTTGTTATTTTAGGGTTATATTTATAGTAGCAGCTAGGATAGGATTCCACAAAGAAAGGAACACGGTTTCTTTTTTCATTTTACTTGTTTAGGTCCATAGGTAATTAAGACCATACAGTTAGTTGATGAAGACAATTCCAACTCCTTTTTTTTCACTAAAACAATTCCAACTCATTAACTAAATCCCGACCAATTCAATCGCCCCAAATTAGATAAATTAACTACAACAACAATCCATCTCTAAAATCTAGCTACAAGTTAATTTAATAGACTTGTAAATTCTGTTTTATTTATTTATTTTTTTCAACTAGCGAAAGATAACTGAAATCTTATTAATAGGGAGGAAATACTACTCTCATATCTACCACCTCGCGTGTTGCCTCATGTGACAAGTGAGCTGTATACACTGCATTTATAATTTCTTCTCAAAATTCTACTCTATTCTTATTTTGGATAAAGACTTGTATACACTGCTTGTTTAATATTAATTACATTCAAATTAAAAATTACTTTCTCCAAAAGCTTCCTAACTTACAGTGTTGCAAAAATAATTTAAAGCACATTGTTTAACTAGTTTGAAACTCTTGTAATTAGAATATATTAAATTTGTCCTAAAAATATTCTTTTAGTTAATATTTTCAATATTATTTTTTGGAAAAATCCTAAAAATCAAAATTATAATGAGAGTTTATTGTTTGAAAATCTCTCCTCGCCTATAATTAATTTTGATTAATTTTTTTCTTTTTTATGACAAGAAGATTCGAATCTAAATTTTTATCAAGATAAAATGCACATTTATCATGAAATTATGCTTTACAAATACTATTTCGGTTAAAATTTAGTATATCCTAAAGTAGTTTGCCTTTCAATTTCCTTGATTAAATTTGGACCTCCACTTTGTTATCCTTTGGGTTGGGAATTAACATAGCCTTAATTAGATTTTCCAACTGACCACCAGTTCTTCGTCAATCTCTCCGCCTATATATTGCTTTCCAATTCCATCGTAGTCTCTTCTTTGGGGTTTAGGGAACAACTTTTGTGTAATTTTTTTTTTCCCGCATAAACAATTAGATTAATTAATATGAAATAATTAATATGAAATAATTATATTGAATTAAAAAATAATTTAAATATTTACCGCATAAACAATTAGATTAATTAATATGAAATAATAAATAAATTTGAAATAATATTACAATGGCCATATTTATCATCTCTTATTATATAAATATAATGGGTAGAGATTACTTATCACGTAGATAAAAAGGAAAACATAATCTATATTTATATAAGAATTTAATTAGAGTTCTCCCATTTTAGCTTATATAGGAGTCAAAATCTAATTAAAATTTAGTTCATACTTAAATTCAAAACATATATCACAATATTTAGTTAGGCTCGATCAATTTAAATTTTTGATTGCTTTTTAATAATAAACCATATAATTTAATATTACAATGGCTGCTACCATATCTTTCAAAATTCTGGTTTGGCAACTACAGATATATTTCTAGTCTCTAATTATAGTCTTAAAGGATTTTCAATTATTTAAAACGTGTCCCTTCCTTGTTTTTATTTTTATGTGTATATACTTAAAAAAAAAAATGGAAACATATATAAAATACGGCTAATTTTCACTGATAGTCCTTGAATTATTGACGAGTAATACTATAGTATTTGAATTTCAATTTGTAACAGTAAACCTCTTAAATTTTAATTTCAGTAATATCATGGTTTTTAAATTTTAATTTGTAATAGTAAACTCTCTGAATTTTAATTTCAGTAACACTATGGTCACTAAACTTCAAGTTTAGTAACAGAAAATCCTCTTACGTCATTTCCTGTTAAACACCTAAATGAAATGCTGACGTGTGATACCACGTGTAAAATCAAAAAGAAAAAAAAAAGTAGTTCATTAAATGCACGCGTGAGATACCATGTCAGAAAATCTTGGTAATTAATTTTCAACGTTAAAATAAAATTTTGTTGGGATTTTAACTCCTTTTTTTTCTCTTTCTCTCTCTATTTTCTTTATTAAACTGAACTTTTATGATAGGCTAAATAATCTTTCAAAACTTTTTTAAATCCTGCAACTAGCCAAAATTATTCATTCTTCAAGTTTAATGACTTAGCTTTTTTCTTTTTTTAATTTTACACATGATATGTGATATCAGTATTCTATTAAAGTATTTAATGAGAAATAAGGTGAATGAGTTTTCTGTTACTAAAATTAAAGTTCATTGGATTTATTATTAAAATTGAAGTTCAGCGACTATTGTGTTACTGAAATTGAAATTCAAGAAGTTTATTATTACAAATTAAAGTTTAGGGATCATAATATTACTCAGTCAATAATTCAGAGATTATTAGTGATAATTAGCCTATAAAATACTAATAAAGTATAATGCACGCAGCTGGAATCATCTACTAATATTTATTTCAGTCCTCCCGGCCAATTAATACATGCGTTCAAAATCCATACCACCGATAGTTTCTCACTCGTCATTCCATTCCAAACATTAATACTATATATATTTAGTTATGATTTTTTTTTTTTATAATGAATTCCAATTAAATTTTATATATTTCAATAAATTTATAAAAGCATAGCAAATGCAAACTATAAATTATGTTTAGCATAAATGACTTGGAAACACTTTCAATTAACTTTTACATCCTATTGCTTTATTAGTGAAAATATGTGTCCAAAGCTTTGACCTTAATATTGATTTATAAAATTACCTGGCTCCTTATTTTTCTAAAATATGATTTAATTTTACTTTAAGTAAATCATACGTTAATTTTGATATTGATTTAATGTTATTTTTTTCATTGATCAAATTTTAAATCTTTTAAACAATAAAAATGTGAAAATTATTTATCCTAAAACAAAAAAAATGGAACCTAAAATATGAATTTTTGCCGAATTTCTTGGTTCTAACTTTGATCTCAATTACAGAACTAAGATCCAATATTATTGGGCCCTAGGTAAGGGACTCATGCACCTAAAAACTGGACTGTGAGCTGCAATGGTGGATATATTAATTAAGGCTCGTAATTAAAATTCGATGGGCTTAAGCCTACAGTTTAATAGCATTTGCATTTTCTTTCCTTTTTTCTTTTTCATATATATATAATGTATACATTTCACTATTTACAATAGGGAAAATTTTAGTTTACAACTAAATCTAGCATAAATTTTTTTCTTAATACTGAAACCAAAATTTTAATATTTTGTGATTCGATATTCACTCTTAAAATTTAAATATTAGCATAAATTTGAAATGAAAACAGGTTTAACAGTCATGAGTTTATATGTCTCCTCTAACATAATTAAACTATTACTACTAGCAAGCTTGAGTGCTTGACAAGACTGATGTTCAATATTATTTCATATATCTTTGGCCAAAAAAAAAAACTTGTTTCATATATAATTAACAAAGAAGTATAATTTATTCATTATAGTCAACACTTTATCACTACTCGTAAACCTCTCCAAAATTTTTTATTTTTCGTTATTTTTTAATTAAAAAATGGTCGTTGGACCATTCTTTTTATTTTTTATTTTTATAATTTTATAATTTTATTTTATTATTAAATAATGTTCAGATTTTTTTCAATAGATCTGTTTTTTTTAATATTTATTTCACTTTTACTAGTTTATTTATTTTTTATTCACTTTATGGTTATGTTAGTTTACCATGGTTGATAGTTCAATCAAAATTATAAACTTCATTTTTTATATCGAGTTTATATATGTTTGTTGGTATTTACATTAAATTCGCAAAAAGATTACTAGAATAGTTGAAAAATAACTATTATTTATTGTCAATATGATCAAATATTTTAAATCAAAATTATTATTATTTTTATTTGTATTTTTAGTTTATTGTGATATTATTTTTAAGAAATTATAACATTTTAAGGCTTCATAATTTTATATTATTCTATTTTACCAATTAATAAAATCTCTACATATAATATCACCATCAAAATCTATTTATTAATTCGTCTTGAATTTCGTGCCATGGTGTCTACTCTCCACCTCTCGGGTAACAGAGTCCTTAATATAATTAATTATCTGTTGTAGAAGGCCCTTCAATATTTATATTACTTGGCACATAATTAGTTAATTACTCCCTAATTAAGAACTTGTATTTCTTTGATTGTTTTAGAGCGATCATTAATTTTAAGCAGTTAAATCAAATCATGTGGTGATTGATGGAATAGAATACTCAGGTGGTGAATACATAACCCATTTTCAACATCGAAGGGACCAACATCAAGATTTTAATTACTTTAGGAATCTGGAGGTGGGGCAGCAATCGCAATCTTACATTTCAACGATTTCAGCTCCACTGTAACTTCTCAATTAAAGTCTCACCCTATAATATTAGCCTCTGCTATCCATCGTAAACACATGTAAAATTTCTCAAAATCATCCTTTTCTTTATGTTTAATTGATTCTCTCCCGTGGACCTATGTTGTGAGTGGTTGGCCAACATCAAAAACCCGATAAATAATACTATCATTAATTCTTTTTGTATGAATTTTATTGGACCAAATATATGAGAAAATAGAATCAATTTGCAACTAATGACACAACCTTCCACCCAATAAAAATTTAGAAGGCATTACTTAATTCCGCTTGTAACTTTATAGACATTATTTTTATATGACAACACACAAATATTTTCTGAGACTAAAATTTAAACCTAGCAGCGAAAGACAAAATAAAAATAAAAAACTATGAGTATAATTAATCAAAATACTATGAATTTGTTGATAAATTGATTCTAAATTTTAAAAATTTTAAATTTTAAGCCTTATCAATTCGTAATTTTTGTTTTAATTTTTATAAATAGAGATCTACCATTCAATATAGTTGAACATGTCACACTCAATTTCATTCTAGGAAAAGACAAATGGTGCACACAATTGTTGCCATAGACATGAAAAAAAAACGGACGTCACACGAATTTGTTCCCAGTGTGTCTATGAAAACTTGTTGTCTCTGTGTTCTTAAATCTAATTACGCAACCTTTGGATTGAAGATTTTGGAATCCATGAAATTTGCCAAAATCCATTAAATTAAAAATAAAATCTATGCATTTATACAATTATATTTGTTTAGTATAAAAATAAAATTTATGGATCTTAATGATATTTTTGTAATAAAAATAAAATTTGCAAAATTTTTCATTCATCAAAATGAGAAATTTCTCAAAATCTCATCTCTTATATTGGATTTTAAAAACTCACCTCAAATGGGTGATTTTAGTGTATGATGGATTTTGAATAATCCATAGATTTTACTTTGTTTTGTAATACCAAATCAGATATTTGTACTAAATTCATAGATTGATCAAAATCTTTTATCTTAAATATCTCATACCAAATACAATTTTAATAATTTGCCCATATAAGTAGTAGTAGATCTCTAGAGTCACTGAATCCGATATTTTTAAAAAATTCTTGGTTATATATTGTTAAACATTTTCCAACAAATATTATTGTTTTTCCTTTCAATTTTTTTTTTTTGTAAAAAAATTTTACATTGCTCCCTCAAAAAAAAAAAAAAAGAATATTCTCTTAGTTAAGTATTTAAAACTTTAAAAAAATTTAATTAAAACTTTTTAATCTGATCAAAATTTTACTATAAAAATTGTCAAAATAATTAAAGTTATGCAGTGAGATGAAATGATTTTCTCATCAACACATTGCTTAATAGTTTGATATTAATTTTATTATTGGTGCATTTAATGTAAAAAAAAAAATGATGGGCACAATGTATAGCGCTAATGTTTAAATCGTAGATATGTTGACAACCATAGTTTTGTTTTGATAGTATTATTTTATTTAAAAATATATGAATAAATATAGTCTTTTTTTTTTTTATTAACAATTAGAAATATTTATCTTTGATATGAAATATATTTTTATTACCAGTGAAAATATGAATTTTCAGATTGAGTCTTTTGTTTATTATTTTATAAAAGCATATTTCGTCCCAAGTTGAGGGGCGAGATTTGCCACAGCTATTAAGGAGTTCAAATGATATTGTCAGTATTCTTTATCTATCATTATGTTTAATTGTTTATTAGTGGTCCTTTTCTTCATTTCATTTCATAATTAAATGCTAATTATAATTTATAATGTATAGTAACGTTGAAGCTGGCCAAATAGTCAAGTTTTAGAAGGTTTAATTAATTAAATGATTAATTGCATTGGGTCAATTTTGCTATTTGGGAATACAATTTAACTGCTCATGACATTGTGAACATGAATCAAATCAAGCATAGGATTTCAGGTCGGCAAGTTCGGGTGCCAACTCTACAAGTATAAATGCAAAACCTTATTTAGGCCAGATTAGACTAGCCAACTCCATTTCTATACCTAGTTCAGTCGTGATTAAACTAAATTAAACTAAAACAAAACGATTAAGGTATAATTAGTAATCACCATGATCATCTAATAATATAATTAACACCCTTCACGAAATTGTTTTTGGTTGAGTTGGTTAGTAATTAAAATCACTTACTTACCTAATTTTTGGAAGTGATATGGCTATTTTTTTTGAAACTTATATTTCATGAGAAGTTTAAAAATAAAAGAGTTAATGATATGATCTACATGATATTTGATAAATTTTACAAATCCATCATGATCTATAAAATTTATCAAATTAGTACTTGATTTTTTCGTTCTGAACCAAATTTATTACAATTCCATCAAGCACATGATTCCTCTACTATAGCTTGTAGATGTGACAACTAAATCCCTAATTATAAACGCGGAAAAAGTCCTAAAATTTCAATTAAAACTAAATCTCTAAAAATTATGACAATATGATATTTTTTGTGTAAATCACGTAAAAAAAATTACGTGTCTGATGAAATTGTGGTAGATTTAGTTTAAAACAAAAATGTCAGATACTAACTTAATAAATTTTAAAGGTCAAAATAGATTTAAAAATTGACTAAAAGTCATGCTAACTGAGATCATTAAATCAAAATAAAATAAATTAGGTTCATGAACTTGTAATTATAATAAACTAGTCATTCTGCGGCTATAAAATTATATTAAATTATTATCATATATATATATATATATATGAGATAAGATCTTCATCAGTTTTTTTTTTCTGTTTAATTTTCAAAACCCGTTTACAGCATGCAGTCTATTTTCATTATCACCGTCATTAACAATTTGACCAAATGGGTTTATACTTGTGACTTCAAATTAATTAGAGTGTATGACTTGCAAAATATAGTGCAATAGCATAAATCTTAATTAATTGTCAGAATAATTATGATTGACTTAATTTTAGATTAAAAAGAAGACATTTTTAATTTATCAATATCAATAATAATTTGGATCTGCATATATTTTATAGTTTTTGAATTGGTTCAACAATATCGATCAAGTAGACTAAAAAAGGAAAAAGAAAAAAGAAAAGAAGTAAATTATAATGAAATCAAATCAACCAAGTAAGGTACCAATTATTGTTTTTGTGTGCAAGTTGATAAGGTACCTTTTGAATTTGGAGAAGAATAAAACCTATATATATATATATATATATATATATATATATATATATATATATATATATATATATATATATATATATATATATATATATATATATATATATATATATATATATATATATAATTAAAAGAATATCTCTCGATTATATTGACAGTGTCTCAAACATGGAAATCTGCCTTTTTAAATTAATTAACCAATATTTTCCTAAAGCTCAAAAGTGTGAAATGGACAAGAGAAAAAGAAAAGGGAAAAAAGGTAAATTCAAAAATTGAAGCAATGGTACTGTAAATTAGATTGTGAAACAAACCCCAGCCACATGGATATTATAGAGATTCATTTTTTTATTTTGTTCTTTTGATCAACTATTCTTTTGGACTAATAAGCTAATTAACAGAGTTAATACAAAGCTTAATAAATCTTTTAAGAGTTATCTTTACTCTTAATATATATATATATATATATATAATGAGAAATAAATCAAATTAATATTTTGGGTGTCAGATGTCATATCAAACTTATCTTTTAAGAAAATACAAATAAATTTTAAAAATTAAAAAAAAAAATCTTTAGAGATAATTTATGAGGAATCCAAGGCCCCATGCAAAATGAGGCCATCCTTTAAAAAAAAATTATCTCGCCAAAATGTTCCTTTATCCTACTTGATCTCCCTAATAAGCTAATTTAGACTAACTTCAGTAGACAAGGAGCTGAAGCTCTTCACATGTTCAATCACATTTTAGTATATGTCAATTTTTAGTATATTAATATAGGAGAAACTATATGATCCTAACACCTAACTAGAACGTGATTTTGACATAAGGCAGGGGTGTAACAACATGAGCCTGACACTCTAGGGCTTTGTTTGCCCCTCTTAGCTTAGCTCTTTACATACCAACAAGAATAAGATATTTGTATACCAATCAATTCCTTTTTTGCTAACACATATGATATAAGACAACTTTTCATCAATTTTTGCGCTAGAATATTTTCTCTTAAAATTGATTATTTTATTCTTCGAGTATTCTAAGGGGTCAAATAATTGATTTTAACATCAGAAAAGTCTTATCAAGTCTAAATTTGACACTTTAATACTTATTTGCTTGTCTTGCGGATCAAAAAAATCATTCTAAATCTAGACCCATACAAAAAATATTCATCATCTTTCTTTAAAATTCTCTAAATCATCAATGTATATTAAGGATACCTCGACGTATACAAAGAGCTAGCTAGCCCTAAACGCCCTAAATATATAATTACAATTAACTAATAATTGGAATATGATGAGCACTTTTAAAAAGCTGCTTTTATTCAGATTCTACCGAGATCGAAGGGACTCTCCTGGCTCTCTCTCTTTAATCATAGAAGCTTCATGAAATCTGGTGGTTGTTAAATCATCTCTTTTTGCTGGCAAAATGGGACCTTTCATTTGCCTGAGTCCCCAATGCATAATGCATGGGTACGTATTATATATTATTAGCTAGCTGATCTATCGATGATTCATGGAAAAGAAATATTCTGCCTTTATTAATTATTTCTCTTTTCTAATGTCAAATAAAGGACAGACATGGATTATTATTAATTAATGGAAAAACAAATTAAAATCTTCTATTTAGCTTTATTTTCAAATATTTATATATATGTACAAGGTTAATTAATTTATATATATATAAAAACCAAAACAACTGGCTGGCGTAAGATCAATTAATGAGTGCATGATTTGCTTTTATATATATATATATATATATATATATGCAAATCCGCACATTTGTATAATCATTTAAGACTTTACGCAAATTACATTATGCATACATATAAAGTGCTGATTTGTACTAGCAGGTTTTTCTCACAAATTAAACAAAACTTGCTTCTTCCTTTCCTTCTTCTTGTTACTTTTATTCACTTCTTTTTACTTTTGCTGGTTTTTAGCAAGGTATACTGAATAAGAGGAAAGATGCACGCTTACCATTGGATTGCTTTTATATATATATATATATATATATATATATATATATATATATATATATATATATATATATATATATAATTTTTTTACTATTTATTAATTAATTTTTTTAGTTAAAATTTAAATTTATAACCTTACAGTTTTATAGACAATTTTAATAATATTAAACCGAAACTTATTAGTAATTGAGTTGTATATCGAGGAAAATCATTCTTTTTTTTTTTTTTAAAATGGGAAAGATAATATTCGTTCATAAAAATAAATAAATTATATGATTAATAGTAAATAAAATATAAAATTTTCAAATCATCAATCATATTTTTGAGTCCAACTTGAACTCAAAAGACGATAATTTTTTTTTAAGTAGAAAGACTACCAATATTGATAGAGCAATTAATTCAATATAACAATGGTTAACACTCTCCACTCAATGGTTATACTGAGTCAAGGAATCCGATTGCACAACTATAAATATCTGTTCCATCATTTCAATTGAAATATTCAATAATATCAATCCTATACAGGGATAATAATAATTCTAAAATTAAAGAACAAGTATTTTCACAGAAGGAAAAAAAAAAAACAATTCCTATTAGAGAGCATAAATATATACACAAAAAAAAAATATTAATATATCTGCAAATAATATGTTTGTATTTGTTAAAACAAATGAAAACTAAAAAATTAGTGAAATAATAGGGCTACGTTAGCTTTTTTTAGTTGGCGGCAGTCTGAAAAATTAAACAAAATTCGATATAAAAATTAATTGATTGGTGCATATGATCACCAGCTAAAAGGAGCGTAGCCTAATTAGAAGTCCAGCAAGTTGAGAAATTGTTTAGCATGAGTTAAACTTACTGCTTCCGCACTATATATTCACATTTCGTCACCATGACAAAAGTATCAATATGTATATACTCTATGGCTATATTTAGTTCATAAAATAGCTATTTCATATAAAATTATTATTCTAAACTTTAGTTCAAATTTTAGACAAGAATACTAATTTCATGGAATAGCAATTTCATAATTTTCATAGAATACATATTCCATAAAAAATTAAAAAATTAGTATTTTTTAAGTTATAGAATAGAGTATTTTCATTTTTACCCATATTGACAAACTCAAATTAATTACTATTGCTATTGCTTTGTTTTTTTTTTTTCAGATTTTTTTTTATGTTTTAAATTTTAAGTCAAATAAAAATTTTATTTATTATGAATTTAAATTATTTCTTAAATAAAATTTAGTAAAATTATATTTAATTTATTATTAATAGTGAAATTAATTTATAAGGATATTATGATCATTTATGTGAATAGAATAATTATTTTATACTATAAACCAAATTATGAAATTAGAATAATTATTATAATTCTATCATATTCTATTTTTTTAAAAATAATTATTTTATTTTTTGTGTATTTTATTCTGCGAGCTAAACATAGCCTATATTCTATAAATATAACCAAAATGAATAATATGATATGTCATTGGCATCAAGACATCAACATCTATTAATTAATTTTATTAAATGGTTCTTTAGACTTTCAATTGCAACTTTGCAGGAGTAATAAATAAATAAACTAAGTTAAAATGAGCGGAAAGTGGGTTTAATACAATTTATTTTATGCTTGGATAGCAGCCCATGTGATTAAAAACTTTTATAGTGGTGGGCGCAGCCATACGAAGAAATTTAGATTTTAAAATTAGGTTAATAGATAAATTTACTTCAGTTTTGTACATTTTTAAATTCAGTTTTGTACATTTTTAAAATTATATATATATATATATATATATATATATATATATATATATACACTTTAATTTAAAATTTTAATTACAATTTTATTTTAAATAGAGATGACAAAACTTGATTTACCCCGATGAATAATCTAATTCTACTCCAAATTTAACGGGTAATCCCTGCTCCTCCTATGATAATAGGCGAGAATGAGATTGAGTCTCCTAGTCCCGATCCTCAATTTATACATGTACACACACATAAATTTATATATTTTTTTTTAAATTACATGTATTATTTACATATATATAAAAATTTATTATTTTTTAAAATTACATCACTGAATATTTAATTATATTATTATTTTTAAATATTAATTAATAATATATAAAATTAACATAAATATGAATGATATACTATCAAAATATATAAATTATGAAATTTTAACATTAATAAAATTAAAAAAATATAGATAAGAATCCCTATCCCTACCCTGCATTTGCCCCTAACTTGATTTATGCCTGTCCCGCCTTTGCCCCGACAGTTTATGAGGCGAGAATGGAAATCTCAAAATCCACCCCATCCATTATCAATCCTAATTTTAAATTATAATTATAAAAAATTATTAATTAAAAGTCTTAAAAATCAATTTGATTCTTTAAACTTATTATATCATATTGTCTAAGTCTAAAAAATCAATTTGATTCTTTAAACTTATTATATCATATTGTCTATCTAATATTTAAAGTTTGATTGAAATTTTTTAACTTTGCAAATTTGATTAATAGTAGTTTACTAAATTCACAAAGTTGAAGAATCAACTTAATTCCTATTTGAAATTTAAATATTAAATTAATAATATGATATAATAAGTTTTAAGGTCAATTATTATTTTTGTCCTTCAAATTAATATGAAAATATTAATAATAATATTTTCGGTCTCATTAATGTGAAATTCTCTCTCCCCAATGCTAATAAAAATAATAATTTTAGGGTAGAATTGTAATTAAAATTTTAAATTGGGTATAATTGATAAAAAAATAATTTTAAAAATACGTAAAGTTTTAACGTAAATTTATTTATTAAACCTTAAAAATAAGATGAAAAAAAAAGATACTGTTAGATAAATGAAAGAACTGGACGGATAATAATTAATAAAGCACACCTTTTAATTTACATGAAATTTGCTTTGTGATAATATTTTATTGTTAATTAAAAAATAAAACGAAAGAAAGCAGAAAAAGATTTTGACGCGAATCTTCAACAACCAACCCCTCTCTCCCTCTTCTCCCCTCCCTTCTCTCCTCCCCTCCCCCCCGGAGTCAGTAAAAGTTTTCAAAAGTTAATTAAAATGGTAAAGTCATTTTACTTTATTATGTTAAGATACCTTTCACACTTGATATTTGGGACAATTACTAAATATTAAAAAAAAAAAAAAAAGAAAAATCATAAGATTATTAGCTTGTCTTAATATAAAAACTTAAACATTCAAATCCTAACATTTACTTTTCTTTTATAATGCTCTGATCTACCAAATTAAAATTTTAATTTTTTTTTACAAGGATAAGGAAAAAAAAAAAAAAAAGAGAGAGAGACGAAGAAGAGTTACTGTTTATAAATACTAATAATTTCATAGTATTGACAATCCTTTGGCTAAAAAAAAAAAAATAGCACTGACAATCATGTATATGTTGTATTTTGTTTTAAATTTGATATTATTTGAAATTTAAATTCCAAACTTTTTAATTTCGAGACGGATTTAGGTTGAAAGAAGTAGAGAAAATTTTTAATAACATATATATGGTATGGATTCACTCTCACTATTTAGTTGAACCCACTAATTTACATATTAATAAAAAAAAGATTTAATTACATACTATATTCAGTAAGAAAATTATATATATATAGATATATTATATTTTTTCTAATATGCTTCGTACGTTGATATTTATTATGATTTGTTACTACCCATTAAATATATAAATACTTATTATAAATTTTTACTTTTTTTTCTTTATTAAAAATTTAATGATCAGTTTTTTGTTATTTATTAAGTATTAAATTATATATTTTTATATTATGTAAAGTTTTCAATTAAAATGAGATATAATTTTTCAAATAAACACCATGAAACTAAAATCTTATTGATCGACTTTTAAAATTATCATGGAAAAATATTTATATAACTTGAATATTAAATTCATTTTAATTGTTAAATCTACTTTAAATTAAATTTTCATGTGAACAATCTAAAAATTAAATGAAAGTATAATTATACATAATAAATATCATATGAATTGTATAATTGTGCATGTTTAAATAATTAGATTGATGACACAAAATAATTATAAATTCTATATAAATATATGAATGTACTTTAAAACGTAATATATATACAGTATTAAAAAAAAATCAGTCAAACATATCTAAAAAATTATTTTTTATAATTTTAAATAATATTTTTATATTCAAGAGTATGTTAAAAAAAAGAAAATAAAGACATTGACAAATATGTTAAATAATTATTGTTTATATATTAAATAATTATTGTTTATTTTTTTTATTCTAATTAAATTCATCTTTTATTGTTTAAATTAAATATAATTAGATTATATATTAAATAATAATTATTTTATTCTTTTTTTATTCTAATTGAATTCATCATTCATTATTTAAATTAAATAAATTAGATAATTATATTATTTAATTAATAAATAATAATATTGCATATAATAAATTTATAATTATAAATAATTTAGTAAGGAACTCTTATATAAATGTGTTTATCCCCTTTTCCATATATATATATATATATATAGAATATTAGCAGCTTGAGTGTGCAAAATAATAAATATATTCATAATAAAATTTTAAAATATCAATCAATAATTAATTTGGTGTACAAAAAGATAATTACATTAAGGATATTTAATTTTTTTTAAAAAAACACTTAAAGAAATAAATTGCCTCTACATAAATAAAAAAATGAATTTCCGCTTTATAAATTTTCTGGATCCATCACGGCCGGCTACTACTATTGAATTGGTACATATTTATATTTGGGTGGGAGTACAAATTACACATTTGATTAACAGTGAAGGTTATATAAATATGGCGTCGCAAGTCAAAGACATGACTGTTATTGTTAATAAAAGAATTGCCTCCCAATAACATGGCGTTTCATGCAAAATTCAAGCATCACCAATCAGACTGGTGTACGATACATGTTATGTATAATACATGCATATATCACCCAGTATCATAAAAATTCAAGTGTTGTCGTCACAACCAACGTCATTCTAACAGAATGAGAAGAAGGAGAGAAATTAATTTTAAGTTTAACTAGAAAGCCAAAGAAATGTTGGAGAATTATAAATATTATTAAAAAAAAGGAGTGGTAAGTAGATAATATAAAATTTCAACTACAACCAACCACAACAACATGTAAGGTGATATGGAGGATATAATGTCCCAGTGCAGGTCAGTAAGAAGTGGTTGCTCCGTCAATTGTTGGGCACAAATCATGATTAGCCATAGAATTTTGAGAAATAACGATCATGATTAAAATTGAGACACTAACACTCCTCATAACGGAATTTATATTCATGTGTGTAGTGCTAAGCTAATAAGCTTTTAGTGCTACCGTTATACTATATATCATATATCAGAAAGAGAAAAAGAAAGATCCTAAAAATAATAATCACCACTAAAATCTTAGCTCAGTGGCCAAAACCATGTCGGTAAAAACAATAGTCTCTCCACATACTCAATGCTCTTCCACATGGAAAAAAGTGCTTAATTTCTAGTGACTTGCTAATAAGGTAGTTAAATATGGATTTGACTTCTTCTTTTTTAATTTATACTTTTATTACGTTTTCAAAACCTTTTCACCAATAATTAATTTAATAATTAATAGTCTGTCTATCCCTCCGTTTTAAAATAATCATTTAATAAAATTTTTCGATATGCAGTTTAAAAAATATTAAATTATCATAATTTTATGATAAAAAATTAAAATATCATTTTTTTTATTTTGATGTAGAGAAATAAAAATAATTAATGCAAATATTTAGTGAATATTTAAAGAAATGGTAAAATTGAAAAAAAAATATATCTTATTGAAAGTCTAAAAGGATATACATATATTTTGGAGCAATTTTTTTTTTAAATGACATATATTTTGAGATGGAGAAAATATCATAGAAGATCACAAAATAAAATTTATTTTTTAAAAAATTTATATTATAGGGATTAATTTGTTATTTATAGAATTCGCCCATTAATTCAATTCATATACAAGGTAGCTAGATGCCTAGAAACAATTTCGAAACTACTCATAAGAAGATACAAATATAATATTATGAATACATTAATCTTGATAGAAATTCATTTGGATTATTTTACCATTAATTCTCCTCCATTCTAAACTTTGGATGAGGTCATTTTAATTTCCGTTAGCCATTTTAAAGACTGAACGTATTTGGGATCAAATGTATATGCGCATAATGATTGCATAATTGCTTCAGTCTGTGAAAGACTAGCTAGCTTGTTTAAACTTTGTTGCAGTATTATTTATGGGTACCTCGTACCTAACAGGTTTCTAAGCTCATGTAGTCTATAATTTGCTAATTAAATTATATGTTGTGGTTGTAATTAAGGATGACATCAGGCTTGGTCATGGTGGCGGTAGTGTTATATTCTACTGTAGGAATATCGGTTTTTACAAAGATTAATTAGAGTATATAATCAATTCCCTCCTCATGTTCTTCCCAATAATCCTAGCAGGGAATGACAAAATTAATTTACATCGTTTGATTAGATGTGTCCATATACAAACATAATTCATTATTTGATATCATATACCATAGAGCTCTATATTTCATTTATTTTTATACGCTGCTTATTAATTATTGCGGACATTTAAATGTGAACCTAAAATATTCATGTATATAACGATAACAATATTGTTCTATATTATATCTTTTCTGATTTGTACTTGACTTCTAACCAATCTTGGTCAAATGTTTCCAAACTTAATCAATTGAAACAATTCCTACCCTAACTAGATTTTTCTTTGAGATTAAGCAGTAAAAAGAGTAACATAGGGATTAATAATTTGATGTGCATAGTTTTCAAAAAATGTGACAAAGAAAAGAATTGGAACAACATTTTTCAATAGTGTGATAAAATTACACTAATGGCCAGTTTAAATGTCTTTAATTTCATTATAGATAGCATTCCCACATATTGAATAGGTGTATATAAAGTGAGCATATTTCTGCTTATTTAAACTCATCCCTTATTACTCTCATGGAATCAATTACATTATCTTTAAAAGAATTAAAATCAAAATTAAAATGCACCCAAATCATGGAACATATTTATATGTATTATAATTAAAATATCCAAAGATTAATTATTGCAGCATTAAGTAATACTCCCTCTGTTTTAAATTAATTGTCGTTTTAGAAATTTTATACAGCATTTATTATTATTTTTTTTTAATTTTACTCTATCAATGATAGAGTTTTGATGAGAGAAAAAAGATGAGTTTTAATGATAAAATAAGAATATATTTGTCCATTTTAATTAAAATTGAAACTATTATGTAATAGTTTTCTTAATATATATGCAATTCTCTAAAATGTTTATTATTATGAAACGGAGAGAATAGTTCAAAAAATGAGAAATTTAAGTTACTTTGATTCATTTTCTATGAAGAATTAGTACTAAAAAAAAAAAAAAAATCGCATGCATGGAATTCATGGAGAGCATAATGAAAGGGTAGTTATAAGTGCAGCATGTTAAATACAGTTAGGTGGTAATTAATCACAGAAGCAAAATCGAAATTGGCACAGAATTGTTTGTGCTAGGGAAAATTAAACAAGACCACTTCAATTGTAGCCTGCTGTAAGTAAAGGAGCGACCAAAAATATTGTGCAGGGAAATTAATCTTGCTCACTTTCTGATAAATGATAGTACTATACTACAAGATACTATGATTTTAATGTGCACTTTTAACCATTGTTTCTACAACGAAAAGCATATTAATTACAATATCTTTACCATTCATGATAAATTTCTATAAATGGCACAAAATTATGAGGTAGCCACTTGCAGCTACCTCCTTCATGTGTAGAGTTAATTTTTGCCTTTTTTGGGTCCCTCCTCCTTAATTTATCACCATAGCATTTGGGCTCTTCAATGTTCAAGTACATCATATAAAGTTTGGAGCATTAGTTTCCTATACCTATACATATGCTAATAATAATGGGACAGTTCACTACAGTCTATTGGATTGATTTGTTCTAATAATTTATATACATAGTGACCTTGTAAATTAAGAGTTTTAATTTTAGCTCTATTATATCATATAGAAGCGCAAAGCAAAATGAATTAAGATTATAAGATACTACCATCCTTAGGAAAATTTTGAGAAAGCTCTTTTCGCTTCTTTCTCCTGAATTTCTAGCAATTGCCTTGTTGACTTTAGAGTTTAGAATTTAAAGGAGCGGAAATTGTGTTTTCTTTTATTATCAAACGAAGGATCCAATAGTTGCTGTGTACAATCATACAAAAGGGGAAAACTAATGTTCAAGATAGGAAAATATATTGTAAATTATGTAGTTTAGTTAGTTTGTCTTATTTTACTGATTGACTTTTTTTTTTAATATATATATATTTAAACACACATATAGGGACAGTGAAAAGATATATACAGACTTTAAAATAATGATAATTTTGAACAGGTATTCGAATTCTTATATTTCACACACTTTACAATACTGATATGGGAGTCCGAAATCCCAGTCCACTTTCTGTTAATCCATCCATAGGAGTTTTACTATTTTACTTTGTTAGACAGTTAAATTAATAAGCTTAGTTAATTAACTCGTCAAGCTGAATTGGCACTTAAAACTTCATATGTAAATGACTCTCTAACTTTCTAATCGTGGCGTACTGCACTGATTTTTCTTTTCTATCAATACAAAGTACTTTTCATAGCTTCTATGATATTTCTCAATTAGGGTTCATCATTTGTTCAAAATTGCATTCTAAAGAAATAGAAGAAAGAAAGAAAGTATTAATGTAGTAAAGATATCATGTCAATTATATCTCTTTAATTTGTTTAATCTCATTTGCCTATTACGCTACAACATCTTATTCATGTAATACTGAAGAAATTAATATGTCAAAATAAAATAAACATGTAAAATTGGAGGAATTTTATATAGAGAAAAAGAAATCTCGTTACACAATTTTGTGGCTAGGCGAATCTTGTCTACCATGTGGTGACTAACCAGTAATAATTTATTAAGTCATGCAATAAGTATTTCATGAGATGGATATGAAATTAACTACCAATATTATGAAGTGTAATTGTAATTAACACATCTATGTGTTGCATATCATTGATTAATTCATGATATGACAAATGGTGGTGGATAAAATTCACATAAAAAATTTTCCAGGTTGGTGATATAAATATATATATTTTTCTAATGAGAGTCCTGAGGATAATAGTTAATATCAATTATTTCGAACAAAATATTATTATAAAACAATTATTTTAAATAAATATAATTGAATTAATATAAAAAAGAGTTGAACCAAAAAAAATTGAATATTTTGATAAAATTGTATTTCATTATTAGCACTACCATCCTAAATGATAAGTCAAAATTCTCACTTTTCACTTATTTATTTTATTTTTAAATTTATTTATTTCATCATGTCTGAATTTTATTTTTCTACAAGTGCATAAATTATGTAGCAAAGAAGCATCAAAGCACAGTCGAAAATTTTCTACAGTTATAATTTGTTTGTATTATAGCTAAGATATATTAAATAAAAAATAAAAAGATTTGAAATATTGGGTTGTGATGATGTGGTGCCCTACACAGTTGGTGAGTATAATGATAAATATGAAAAATTAAAAATTAAAATTAAAAAAAAAATTAAGTCGGAGAGGGAAAAGAGTCCATCATGGCTTTGCTGGTTCCTCAAAGGGCCATGAAAGCTCAGTGCCTCCGACCCCATCATCTATGTATTGGGGTATTGTCGTTGAGGTGGTTGCACAAGTTAAACGAGTGATGTTTAGAGATTCTTTTAGGATAGTGTGGTGGTTTTAGAGGTGCTTTTCATTTAGATATTAAGGTCATGGGTCGTAGTTCTAGATGGGGGCGTGCCCTCCTCCCCACACTGCCCCTGCCCTGCCTCTGCCTCTGCCTCTGCCTCATATATACTTCTTCTCATAACACTTTTTTTTTTCCTGGGAGGTTTTGGGATGGACCCACTGTTATATTTATTTTATTTGTGGGACCTATCTCTTTTCTATATTTGCCCCCCTAGTTTTAGGTGGTTGGCTCTTCTCGAAGGCTTAGACCCCACACTAAGTACACTAATGGGCATGATTCTAAAACTTTTCATGCATATTTGGACCCTTTCTCTCATGTCCTACAACCATTATAAATTATCATGACTGCATTACCCTTTACGCACACCTTAAACACTTTCTCCCATTTCTTTTGCTTATTTGCTTTAATTCTCCTTTACCTCTATTTAGTTCTATCTATCACCAAATTTTTTTGTGTTTCTTAATTAATTTTACTTGTAATGCCAGAAGATATGAATCTTTCAATAAATGGTCAGTCTCAGGTTCCTCCTGGTTTTAGATTTCATCCAACTGAAGAGGAACTTCTTCACTATTACCTCAGGAAGAAAGTGGCCTATGAGAAGATAGATCTTGATGTCATTCGTGAGGTTGATCTTAACAAGCTTGAACCCTGGGATATTCAAGGTATTTCCTTATTTCTCTCTGTCTCTTTTAACAGTTTTAGAAACGATTCTAATAGTCAAACTTTATTGATTAATTCCTTTCTTTTTAATTTTTCAAATTCATGTAAAAGTGATCATGCTTAATCAATTTTTTAATTGAATTAATAATTTGGACTATGTATTATGTAGAGAAATGCAAAATAGGATCCACCCCACAAAACGATTGGTACTTCTTCAGTCACAAGGACAAGAAATATCCCACTGGGACTAGAACAAACCGAGCAACGGCTGCCGGATTCTGGAAAGCCACTGGTCGGGATAAGATTATCTACAGTGGGTTTAGAAGAATTGGGTTGAGGAAGACATTAGTTTTCTATAAAGGACGAGCTCCTCATGGACAAAAATCTGACTGGATCATGCATGAGTATAGACTTGATGATAATTCTCATGACGCCAATCTAAGTGTAAACCACCGCCTTAATAATTTTCTTTTCTGATATTCAAATATTGATGATGTCAATGAATTTCTAAATTATATTAATTAATATGATAATTCAGGGTTCCAATCCAATAGCAGAAGCAATCCCTGAGGAGGGGTGGGTGGTTTGCCGCGTATTTAGAAAGAAGAACTATCAAAAATCTCTAGAGAGTCCTAAAGGTTCATCAAGCTCTATGGATTCAAAGACTCAAATTCTTACTTCTGGAAATGATGGAGTTCTTGATCAAATACTTGTGTATATGGGAAGAACTTGCAAGATGGAGAACGAATCATTTAGCCATCTTACTCATTTAGCCAACGACAACAACAGTATTAGATCATTTCTCTCAGCTAACAACAGCAGCAACAACAACACAGGCATCAGTAGTACTGAAGGTTTTCAAGAAAGATTTATGCATCTTCCAAGGCTTGATAGCCCAACAACTCTTCCATGTATACAAATCAACAGTCCCTCGTCTTTCGAGCAAGAACGAAATTTCAAATCTTGTTATCAGTCGTACGATGAGATGCTGCAGACAGAGAATAACATCAACGAACCACCCTCCGATAAAACGACGAAATCTGGGCTTAATGACTGGGTTGCCTTAGATCGTCTGGTGGCGTCGCAGCTAAATGGTCAGGTAGAGACATCTAAGCAATTATCATGTTTTAGTGATCCGAATGGGAGTTTTGGTCTGTCTCCTGATGATGATGATGAAATGCAATTATCACACCTACATGTGCAATCCAATAGATCAAACCAACCTAATTCTCAGGTCTACAGTAGCGAGAATGATCTATGGAGTAGCTTCACTAAATCATCATCGTCTCCATCATCGTCGGACCCATTATGCCACTTGTCAGTATGACACAATATAATTATCTAAATATACGTACCATAACAATACTAAACTCTCGATTTCTAGGTATGTATCAATATACTTTACTATATATATATATGTCCATATCTTATAATCTGTATTGCATAAATATTATAATAATAACAATAATAAAAATCAAAGTAATATTTGAGATAGGGTGGCATTGTCAAACATTATCATGTTATTTTCCTTAATAACGATGTCGTCCATGCACAAATTTTTATCCAAGAATATATATATTAATATGCAAAAACAAGTGTTTGGGTGCTGTGATTTACACTTTCTACCTGTAATTATATCCAAATAGCCAAGGTCTTACCCTAATTCGTTAACCATATTGAAAAAGCTTGACAAGCTAATTATGGCTCTATGTTGACTTTAATATGTGGAATCAATTGGGGTCAGAAATGATAATACCCACTTGGTGCCATTGTAATTTTTGTTATGTTATTATTATTATTATCAATATATATACACGTCAATCCAAAAAAATCAATCCATTATTATAAACATATAAATGTAGTATATGGTGTCAAACAAGATTCAGCACCTTTTATATGGGGACTTACCTAACCTACGACGTGCCAAAAAAAATACAATAGAGGGAAGAAAAGAAAGGTGATGATATTTTTTATCTGACCAGAAAATTCATTAAGATATAATTATACTATGCATGTATTAGCTATAAGTATAGGGAACACCTTACCCATTTGTCTTCTCCCAAATTTTGCTTTTTTAAATTAAAGGAGAAATCGTCATGAATTATTGAACATTTATTCATATTATTTTGAAATAACAGAAATCACGAATTGTTGGCATCCTCTTAAATTATTTATATATGTGTGATCAATTAATTTTTGGTAGCTACTCTCATCATTATTAACTTATTGGCATTTATAAAGAGTTTATCTGTGTTAATATAAATATTTAAAATTCAATGTTAAGTATAGGTTGTCTGTAGGCTGTCTGTATAATGTCAAACTTTTAGCTCTACCTCACATGTATAACCCACAAATCATGCCATAGATTATGCCATTAATCATGTATTAATAGTTATAAATACCTCTGTAAATGAAGGGACTAAACATCAATAAACCTTTTGATATAATTCTTACTGAAATATTCTCTCATTTAACATAGTATCAGAGCCATTCTGTGATATTTGATCCAATTGTTTTGCATTTATTTTGTTTCTCATTTTAAAACCACTGTACACGTCAAAATCTCATTTTCATCACACTAAAAGAAAGCACTAGTCACAAGAAAAATTTCAAGACCAACCGGAGCTGTAGAAAGTCAGCCACGTGCCCTTACGCGCCGATCAAAGAAACAGAACTGTATTTCACGCACTCCACGCGTAACCAGAGGTTGAAGACGACCACGTCATTGCCACGTAATACACACGTCAGCACTGTCAGATTACGTGTTCGCCACGTGGCAAGCCACATCATCTCCACGTGTCAGTCCAGTCAGCAC
Organism: Reutealis trisperma; assembly: GCA_947687605.1. Lineage (NCBI taxonomy): Eukaryota > Viridiplantae > Streptophyta > Magnoliopsida > Malpighiales > Euphorbiaceae > Reutealis > Reutealis trisperma. The sequence goes on along the minus strand of CANTUT010000039.1, from coordinate 9,286,982 downwards.
CACGTCATATCCACGTCAGCAATTTTCAGTCCCCGTGTGTGCCACGTGTCAATGCCACATCATATCCACGTCAGCAATTGTCAGCCCATGTGTGTGCCATGTGTCATTGCCATGTCATCACTGCTCGCATCCTGCTCGACCCGGATCCGTGCTCTGCCCGATCCGCGTTCTGTACTATTCAGAATCACCTGTTGATCGAACTATTTCAGAAAACTTTGATTAACCGGTTTGACCCTTTTTGAACTGATTCTTGGAAAAGTTAGACTATTTCTTGAAATTTTTTGACCTTCAAAATTCAAATTTGGCCTCTGTTTTATCAATTTCCAGCTCTATCATCCATTTTTTCTTTGTATTCCTTAAAATAGATAAATCAGACGTTGCTTAACCAATTACAACAATTTTGACTAGATCCAACTATAACGTTTGGGTTAAAGGAATGAAAAGTTTCTTAATTGGGCGTAAGCTCTGGCGTATAGTTACCGGAGATATCACTAAACCTACAAAGGAGCAAGACGAACCAGATACCAAATTCGAAAATCGTCTTGAAGATTGGGATAGCAAAAATCATCAAGTTATCACTTGGTTCCGCAACACATCGATTCCATCCATCCACATTCAATTTGCTGAGTTTGATACAGCAAAAGCAATATGGGATTTCTTGGCAAATCGGTATCAAACGATTGGTCTTGTCCACTATTTTCAGCTATGGACTACTTTGCACAATTTCAAGCAAGAATCTGGCCAATCTATCAATGATTTTCTGGCACAAGTTCAGCCAATCTGGAATCAATTATCTCAAACAAAGATTAGTGAAGATCATCTTCACCTAATCCAAGTTCTTATGGCTCTTTGACCAGAATATGAAGCTGTGCGTGCCTCTTTGCTACATCGACATCCTCTCCCAACTTTGAACATGGCTATCCAAGAACTTATCTTTGAGGAAACACGACTTAGTCTTGGCAGGCAATCAAATTCTGAATTAGCTCTTGCAACCACACGATCTTTAAATATGAGATATAGCAATCAACTATGTAAGAATTGTAATAAATCTGGTCATAATTTTGCTAATTGCCCTACTGTAGAATGCAGATACTGCCATGATCATTGTCACATTCTTGAAAATTGTCCAACTCGCCCACCATGACCAAAGGGTGGATATTCTAAAACCAAGACTTTCTCCAAAACTGGCTCAACCTCAGTTAGTGCTGCTACCACAGAAACCTCTACTGCCATTACAATGAGTGATCTTGAGGCCTTACTCAAACAGGTTATCTCTTCCAACTCCTCTGCCGCCATGTCTGTCATTCCAGGTAATTCAAATTGGCTTTTTGACTCTGCCTGTTATAACCATATGACCACCGATATTAGTATCTTGTCCTCTACCACACCTGTTTCTTTCTTACCCCCAATACAAACAGCAAATGGAACTAAAATGCACATCACACATACTGGTCATGCCTCTACCTCTAATCTTAGCCTTTTAGATACTTACTATATTCCAAACCTGTCACTAAATCTTATCTTGGTTGGTCAATTATGTGAAAAAGGACTAAATGTAAAATTTTCTCATTCTAGTTGTCAGGTACAGGATCCGCAGATGGGCAGATTCTTAGGAAGGGTAGCAGGGTAGGGCCGTTATTTGAACTCATATTTCTTCATATTCCTCAAAAATCTGTTTCTGCCGCTACTACTACCACTTCTCATATTCTTCAATGGCATCTTCGCTTTGGTCATGCTTTTGCTAATAAAATTCAGTTTTTAACTTCTTATGGATTGTTGGGTTCCATAAAATTTGAGTCATTTCAGTATTTAGAGTGTCAACTTGCCAAGCAACCTGCATTATCTTTTAATCATAAAAATTCAATTTCTACCAATCTGTTTGACTTAATTCATTCTGACGTTTGGGGACCTTCTCCTGTTTCTTCTGTCAATGGCTTTCGTTATTTTGTGTTATTTATTGATGATTATTCTCATTTTACTTGGATATATTTATTGAAAAATTGTTCAGAATTACCACATATTTATGTTACATTTGCAAATATGATTAAAACTCAATTTTCCTCAACAATTAAAATTCTTCGCACAGATAATGCCATGGAATATCAGGAATCATCTTTGCTTCATTATCTTCAACAACAAGGCACAATCATTCAACGTTCTTGTCCTCACACTTCACAATAAAATGGCCAAGCTGAACGAAAACATCGTCATATTTTAAACTCTGTTCGTGCTCTTCTCCTCTCCGGTTCCTGTCCAGAAAAATTTTGGGGGGAAGCAGCACTCACTTCTATATATAATATTAATCGGGTACCTACCTTAGTACTCCAAAATCTATCTCCTTTTGAAAAATTGTATGGCAAAAATCCAAACTATAAAATCCTTAAGACCTTTGGTTGTGCATATTTTGTTCTTTTACAACCTCATGAACATACCAAATTAGAATCTCGTGCTTGTCTGTATTGTTTTTTAGGTTATGGGATTGAACATAAAGGTTACCGATGTTGGAATCCTATTTCTAATCGACTTCGCATTTCTAGACATGTTAGCTTTTGGGAAAACACCATGTTCTCCTCTCTCTCTAAGTTTCATACTTCAGTTACTACTGACTCCTTATTTTTTACAGATCCTTCTGTCGAGTTATTTCCTAACTCTGTTATAGGTGATTCTGCTGCAATTGAGCCTGATACCTCCCCACCCGATCCACCTGAACCAACTTCAACTGTTGATTCTGCACCTGCCCATGACTCCGAATCTTCAACTGCTCCTGACACTAATCTTCGTCGTTCAACCCGGGTAAGAGAAACTCCTAGTTACCTTCAAGATTTTCATTGTTACTCTGCCATTGCAACTCTCCACGAGCCTCACTCTTATCGTGAGGCTAGTACTAACCCTCTTTGGCAGCAAGCTATGACTGAGGAAATTCAAGCATTGGAGAAAACTCACTTGGGATCTAGTTGATCTTCCTCCAAACAAAATCCCAATTGGTTGTAAATGGATCTACAAAATCAAAACTCGCTCTAATGGGTCTGTAGAATGTTATAAAGCCCGTTTAGTAGCCAAGGGATACACTCAAGAATATGGCATCGACTATGAAGAAACCTTTGCTCCAGTTGCCCGATTGACATTTGTTCGTAGTCTATTAGCCATTGCTGCAGTTCGTAAATGGAAACTTTTCCAGATGGATGTTAAAAATGCTTTTTTAAATGGTGACTTATCTGAAAAAGTTTACATGAAATCGCCTCCTAGATATCACTCTTCTCATAAAGTCTGTAAGTTTGGCAAAGCTCTGTATGGACTTAAGCAAGCTCCTCGAGCATAGTTTGCCAAATTTAGTTCAACTCTTACTCAATTTGGTTTTGTCTCCAGCAATTATGATTCATCATTATTTGTTCGCCACACTGATCATGGAATTATACTGCTGTTGCTTTATGTTGATGATATGATCATTACAAGTAATGATAAATCTGGTATTTCTGAAGTCCAAACTTATCTCAGCCAACATTTTGAAATGAAGGATCTTGGCACTCTCAGCTATTTTTTGGGTCTTGAAGTTTCTCATAATTCTCAAGACTACTATTTGTCTCAAGCAAAATATGCATCTGATATACTTTCCAGAGCAGGTCTTAATGATAGCAAAACTGTTTTAACTCCTTTGGAACTCAATTGTAAACTTACTCCTCTTGATGGCACTCCTCTTGATGATCCTACTTTATACCGACAACTAGTTGAAAGTTTTGTTTATCTCACTGTTACTAGACCAGATATATCATATGTTATTCATCTGGTAAGCCAATTCATGTCTGCTTCTCGAACGTCTCATTTTGCTGTTGTCCTTCGGATCCTTCGTTATATCAAAGGAACTATTTTTCATGGATTACATTTTAATGCCAATACTCCCTTGGTATTATCTGGCTACTCAGATGCTGACTGGGCTGGTGATCCAACTGATTGTCGGTCAACCATTGGTTATTATTTCTTTTTGGGAGATTCTCTTATCTCTTGGAAAAGTAAGAAACAAACTGTTGTTGCTCGCTCAAATACCGAATCTGAATATTGTGCTCTTGCTGACGCTACATCAGAATTACTTTGGTTGAGATGGTTACTCTCTGATATGGGTATCCACCATCACTCTGCCACTATACTTCATTGTGACAATCGTAGTGCAATCCAGATCTCTCATATTGATGTATTTCATGCTCGAACAAAACACATTGAGATTGATTGTCATTTTATCCATTATCATATTCTTCAAGGTACCCTTATCTTACAATCAGTCCCATCAGTTCATCAAACGACAGATATTTTTACCAAAACACATCTTCTAACTTAGTTTCAAGATCTTCTAAACAAACTTAAGCTGGCATCCACTGTACCACCTTGAATTTGAGGGAGGGTGTTAATGTAAATTTTTGAAAGTTAATGTTAGGTATAGGTTGTGTAATACCCAAGGTCTCCATAGCTCATCAGAGTTATAATAATACCATAAAATATAAATTTTATGAGTATAGTATCAATGACATAGTAATAGAATGACAGAGACTCTTGTTGGTGTTAAGTGCTTAAGTGTGTATTTTTATGAGATAGGAATATTTATTGTATGTATGATTGAATTAATTTTAGGCAAAATGGCTTAGTTTAAGCTTATTATGATATGGGAAGGTAAGATTTAAAATGCCAAGTGAAAAGGAAAGGAAAAAGTTACGAAAAATTTTTAAGTTCGGGAAACGTTTCGGGTGGGCTTGTTGATGGGCTTTCGGACTCAAAGCCCAAGCCCATGGAGTGGCCGGCCCTAAGGCCTCAAATTTTGGTGGAGCTTGACTAAAGAATGGTTAGAACAAGTTAATTAGGGGTTAGGATGAGAAAGGAATTAGGTTAGCCATATTTGTTGACTTATGCCAACTTTACACCTAAGCCTCCTACTTTTCCATCACCATGATTATGTTCACTTTGGTGATGATGGTATTCATTATTTTGATGCTTAGTCACCATACACCTAAGGACCATCTCAACCATCCATCTTGATCAATCTTAGCCCTCCATTTCAAGCAAAAATGTGACCATTGATCTTGTGTGATTAAATCACCACCATTGATTTTATTTGTATATAAAATGAAATTGTGTTAAACCATTTCATTTGTAACCTACACCAAAAATTTCACCCTCATCAAAGGCCAAAAACCTCCCAACTCATTATTCAACTTAGAGCTAATTTGGGAGCATTTCAAGGTGAGATTTATTGCTTAAGTAATTCCTTTCTTTCCTTAGCCTAAGTATGATAAATTGTTAGCAATTATCCCTTTTCTTTTAATCTCTATGATTGGATTTTGGTGGAATGATTTGAAGGAGAATTAGTTTGGCATGTTAAGTGAAGAAATATGAGAATTGGGGTTAAGTATTTGGGGTTTAATAGGTGAATAATAACAAGGGAAGCATGAAAGATCAATAAGGAAGAATGTTACATAAGGTTCGGCCAAACTAGGATTTTTAGGGGGAAGTGTCCAAATTTTTTTTAACAATATCTAAGGTTATTTGGGATGTTGAAAAGTGGTTTAAAAATGTAAAATTTGAATTTAGAGATTTTTATTCAAAAATTGAAATTCTTGAAGGCATAATGCATGATATAAGGAAAGTATGTAATATGAAGTGTAGTTTGATGTTTGATTGTTGTGGTAAGCTTTGCATGGCATTAATTTCATCTTGGCAAGATCAATTTGAGATTTGATTGAGAAATTTTGGATTTTCCCCAAATCATCCCAATTTGGTAAAGTTATGATTTATGGGAATTGAAAGAGATTAGTTTCAATTGGTAAATCAATGTTGATTGTTTGAGTATTAGTTTGATAAACATAGAATTTAATTAAGGAATTAGGAAGGAAAAAGGGAACTAATTGTTTTAATGAAAGGATTTGGACAACATGGGATTTTGGAATAAAGTGAGTAAATAATTAATGTGTTTATGTATGTATTGTTTAATGTATTGGAATATGTTTTGGTGATTAGTAGTAGGAAGTTAATGTTAAGTTGAGTTAGAATGAGATTAGCAAGTTAAAGGAGTAGGAATTTATGTATGATTATTTGGGTATATTTGTAGAATCGAAAGGCAAAGGCATTGCTCGGGATACCGAGGAGCCTCGTTATAATCTGCACTAGAACTATCGGTATAGGAGCTAAGGAGCAAAAGGTGAGTACTTAATAATATAATATTCCTTGTTTCATATACTTGAACCTTTATTGTTCCAACCTTAATGGTTGAATTGTTTCTATGCCTTGAAAAGTTGAATGGCTCATTGATATTCCAAAATCTTGATTTCTTGATAAGCTTAATCTGCTTATTGAATATTGAACCGTTGATATAATACTTCCTTGGTTATTGAGCCAAAGTGAACCAAACATTTCTTTATGGCACTTGGCCAAATAAGTCTATATTGTTTGATCTTATAATATGATTAATAATGAGAACCCAATTGATATTATATATTATCCATTATAATATTACATTTCTTGTGCTTTAAGTATAAGCCTAAATGTTGGATCACTTTTCTAATTAAAATGCATTGCAATTCTTTGGCATGCATGATATGCTTTACCAATTATTGAATTCAATATCCCTTATGGCACTTGGCCACATGAACCTTATTGCTTCTTTTCCCAATATGATCAATGATGGGAATTTTGATTATTTATTGATATATTATCCATTGAATTATTTCATGGATGAAAAGGAAAAATGTTTTAATGATACTGTGGTAAGCAGAATACCCCTCTGATGTGGGGCAATACATCAGACATTGTGCACAATGGTAATGAACCTGCGGATAGGGTAAAGAGTATCCGAACCCTAGCTGGGAAGGGTTTATGGCCCCCAGTACGTGCGACCCGATCAGTTGTACGTGTGACTGATATGGGAGTGAGCAAGGCGTAAGCCGCCACTCAAGTGATAATGATAATGTGGGAAACACACCGTTTCCATAAAGGAAATATTCTGCTAAAAATGCAATAATTACCGTATATGGAAAACTATTCCATAAGAATGATTCTTGATTCGTTTCACTTCATTACTATAAGAAATTATCACTAAACCACCTATCACTTGCTTATTTTATACAGTTTTATTATGTACTCACTGAGCTCTGTCTCATATTTTAGTGGTTTAAACTTTTCAGGTACAGTCAATGAGTTAACAAAGTAAAAGTCCCAAGCCCATCCTTCGCTTGGAAACTGTTTTGATAAGTTTCGGTGTTGTAAATAGAGTTCCATAGTTATTGAAAGTTATAAGGTCCATATGTAATATGAATGGTTATTAATGGGTTAGCATTAATATGTTAAAGGATATTTGTATAATATGATTCGTATCATAACTGTTATTGTGATTATATATGAACTATTGAACGTTGAGTTAATGACATGAAATGAAACTTTAAAGGTTTTACAAGTTATATGTGTAAATGATATTATAAGTGGAAATGACAGCAAGTAATGGGTATTAAGGAAATGTGATTAGGCTATGGTCTTGGGATATGGTTCAATGTAATGAATGTCAATTGATTATGAGTGGAATGGGTTCTACGGGTTTTGGTGCCCTTATGGCTACCCATGCCCTAGGACCGTCGCGGCTCAAAATGTGGGTCGTGACAGGTTGTCTGTAGGCTGTCTATATAATGTCAGACTTTCAACTCTATCTTACATGTATAACCCACAAATCATGCCATAGATTATGCCATTAATCATGTATTAATAATTATAAATACCTCTGTAATTGAATTGACTAAATATCAGTAAACATTCTGATATAATTCTTGCTGAAATATTTTCTCATTTAACAATCTGTGTTTTGTTTGATTTAATTAAAAGGCTACAACTGTATCTGTGGACCGGCCTCCTACTATCATTCTCCCACTAAGAGAAAGTTTTGATAGAATATATGTATCTCCTAAGTCCTCCAAAAGCAATTTAATTAATTAAATATATTTTTCGTTGCATGAACTCAAACACATATAAGGTATTTAAATTTTTTATTTTAATTAATTTCTGAAATATTATACAACCCAGCGTCAGCGTCGTCCCTTATATTTATTTCTTATTTTTTTTTAACAATATTAATAATAGATTGTGATGATTCCATGTGAGCTCGATCTTTGGATTTGCAGTACTATTTTTCATATTTTTTAAAATTTTAAATAATATGTTTCTAATTGGAAGACATGTTCATATATATATATTTTTGTATTTTGTCCAATTAGTAGGTATGGTACCTCAAATCAAAACAGTTGCATATAAAAGATTCATAAAGAAAAATGGTCACTGATCACTATCATAATTAATATAATTAAAAATATGATTTACATATGTAATGATATTAAAAACTTGAAAAAATTTGTTATAAGGTGGTTAATTATTACAGTTCGTTTGTTGTGCATTATTTATGATATTTTATTTTTTAAAATAATCTTATTTTTTTATTTCATTTACTAATCTATCTTATTAAATATGGAATTATAAAAGTAAAATTACTTAATACTATAGATTAAATTTTTTATACCAAATAATATTTAAAATAAATAATTCTATAGTTTAACTAAGTTTAGGATTTAAACTGATCCTAAAGATTATAAATCTATGCACCAAATGAACAATTAGTGTATTAACCTAGGTAGACGACAAAGATACCGATTTTACTAGTGAAAATTCTTTATTTCCAATAATCTAACAGTAAAAATTGATGTAGTTACAAATGGGGACAAATATTTCTTAAATTTCAAGGGAAAAGATCGGTCAATATTGGTTGAAAACAATTAAAATATTATTGTTAGCTATTGAACAATTGGATGTTCACAAAATAGCAGAGAAATAAAAATTGCATACATGTAGCATATCATTTTTCATGAATTAAGGGGTAATTTAATTGATTTTCTCATTCTTTCTAAAAATAAGGAAGGTGACAACGCTCATTTTGTATCTTTAATTTGAATAGGTAAGGATTAAACTCATAAATTATCCATCTTAAGAAATTAAGAGAATATCTTTTGTTAACCAATAACAGATATATAGTCAGACTAGTACTTGGACTTTAATGGAGTTACATCTACTACAATAATTGAGCATTAATTGTAGCCGTTATAAGACAAGCTCATTATGAAGGCATTTACACCAGCCAGCTCATCATTTGCGGTATACATGTTATTTTTCTTCTTTCTCTAAATATTTTCTTTGTATTCTTAGTTCTCTTTCTGACTTTAGCATTAGAGATATTGCTGATGGCAAGTCCAGTGTGTGTGCCCATAGTGTGTTCTTTGCTGTTTTAAGAGGATTCAACTAAGCTTGATTATTCATTGAGGGGTGTCATCAATTTAAGAATCATAAGAAAGATTTTATTTTAGAATCTTCCTTTTTACTAGTAAAATTTTCACCAATCTATTGAGGATTATTAAAAAGATGAGAGATTATCTATTGTGTACTCATATTGTTCCTGCCTAATTATACACTATTGATGATATAGTTTTTTATGAAAAAAAATGCATAACCTCTCCTAAACCTAAAGAAGAAAGAAAAGGAAAATCATTTTCCTTGTGAAAAATGCACCCTAAACTCTATGTTTGAAGTTACTTCTATCCCCATTTTTTTTTTTTTGAAAAATATTATTCATATACTAATTTTAAAGAATACCTTAAATTAATTAATATCAAGAATCAGTGTGATTGGTAAGAGATTTTATTTCTCTCCTTCGTGGTTAGGATGCACCCTCAAACTCGTATTGAGGATATCCTTGGCCAACTATACAAAAGAAAAAACAAAAAGAAAATCACTAATTAGGAGTATAATAAATTAATAACATCCTTTATTAAGATTATGCATGTTAGCCAGTGATTTTGTGCTTCCCTCGATGTATAGTATTGTCTAAAATCATAATTCATGTATACAGGGTAAGCAATTATTGCTAATTATATATATTTTTAAGTCTAGTCTTTAAGCCTTTTTTTTTTTTTTTTTTTTTTTTAATTTCGTTGGATCCTTTTGCTCCTCTCCCCCGTCTGAAACATCTTTTCTGCTTTTTATAATCATATAAATCATCTTTCAAGATTCTTCAACAATTGACTTTAAATTAATTTATCTACCCATCATTTTTGTACATATAATATATATATTTTCCACATGACCTTTTGCTTTTCAGCATATCTCTCTTATATTCTATTAATTCATCTTTTTCCTATCGAAAAGAAAATACTAAAGTTGAAAAATTTTACTTTGCTTATGGCTTTTTTGTCGTGTTCCTCAAGCGGAAGCTCCCATCACATACGATCAGTATATGTGTAATTTTAACCCATTTGTAACCAACAAAATTGGAAATTAATTATCGAAACAAATAAGTTTAGTCCATCCCTGAATCCATCATTAGAAAAGCTATGCCGTTTTAGGAAATATTGGGTTAATTTTTAGTTTATAATACACATATATTGTAAAAGTTAATATTCTTGCAAATTCTAATAATAATATCAGACCTTAATGGTAATTAAGTCATTGATGATGTGAAGAAGAAGATTAAAATTCATATCTTATGATTTGAAATTGGGAAAATTTGACAAATTATAACAAGTAGAGGTAATTGTTGACTAATAATTCATGGAAAACATATTAATTGACGATGTTTTTATCTGATGCAAGATAGAATGTTTATGTATTAATTAATTAATTAATTATCGAGAGCTCATATTGGATAAATATTTTTTAATCTGATAATAAAATTATGGTAAAGTTAGAATTTCAGTAACTATTTAATTAACAAAAAAAGAAAAAAGAAAAAAGAAAAAGGGTTTACATATGATTTTATGTATACATATACATGATGCATATATGACGATGGTGGGCAAGGGACTTTTCTATGAAGGTTCCTTGTTATTAATTATTTCAATCCTTCAAACATGATTAGACAAAGAAATGACAAAGCAAATGAGTAATTTCTGTTCTAAAATTCATTGAACTTTGTTTGCTTGCCATTTGATTGGGACTAATCATTCGGTTTTACGGTCACAAATGATCTTTATTATTTAATCTTAATCTTAATTATGGATTTAATTTTATGTTTCCAAATCTTCGCTGGTAATTCTTACACGGGCCAATTAGGAGAACACCCAACCCAACTACTACTTTTTTCGCACACAAGCCACTGACTCCAAGAGATAAATTGTTTTCTTGAGTTATCACACCTCAAACACATAGTTATAGAATCCAATTCAATCGTTAGTTTAATCATAACCCTTGTTTAAAATAGGTTTAATCACATTAGAACAAATCTAAAATTAAAAAAAAAAAAAGTTAAAGATAATAAACCAGATGAAATTAGAAAATACACCGAAACATTCTAATTAGGTTGACACATTTCTTTTCTTACCATGAAAATTGTCATGAATTAAAGAATTCATATTAGAGAGAAAAAAAAAATCAAACACATAAAATATAAATATATGATCATAAGATAAAATGAAAAATATATCTAGATTTTCTTCCAATTTACCAAATCTTTTAATTATTGTGCCCATTATGTAGGCAATTTTCACATTGGTATCAATTATAGTTAAACTTCAAATTCATATGCTGAACTCTCTAATTGTTAGCATTGCATATATTTTATTTAAAATTTTCTAGTTTCTTGTTACTACCGAATATGGTAAATTTAAGTATAAGACCTTGAAAAATATCAATTACTTTTTTTTTTTTTTTTAAATTATTGTTTGTTACTATTTAACATTTGAAATTAATTTTATATGTATATAAAAAAAAAAAACCGTATCTCTCTCTTTACTTTTTTTTTTTTTCCTCTTGAGTCTTGTTAAATAAAATATAATGATTTGAAATTTTTAGGCGCAAAACAATTTGAGATTTTTGGTATATACTTCTTTAACAATTTACACAAATGTGAAAATTGTCAAATACAATATTGACAATATGATGTACGAATTAAATGAAAAGTTCAGAGACTTTTTCTCCTTTCAAAAATATAAAGTGTTGTTATTTCTGTCTAACAATTGACTAAAATTTTTTATCATCACAATTAATGTGCAATTTTTTTTTTTTTTTCCAATAACCAAGAAAAGGTTACTGTAATTTAGGATTAGGGGAGGAAGCACTGATTAAGATTGAATAATTATATTGCCTAACCAAACTAGTTTTGGTAGATCGAGTTATGGTTAGTTGGGTATTATGCGTTGGACCCGTTTGAAATTCTCCAGCATACTCATTAGTAAATGGACTGTAACCCTTCACAGTTCAATTATGCACACGATAATCCAAGCACTCATACCTCACCTTATAGCTAAGTTTTATTAAATGTCTTTGTTTTGTTTTTATTTTTTTACATAAAATAAATTGTCTTGAAATAATTATTTTTAGTGCTCATAATTAAGTGGGGAGCTAAAATCAACACCCTTGAAGGAGTTGTTAAGGGACAAGGACTATACATATAATGAAATTAAGGGTGAGTTTCTGTTAGATGTGGTCAAGTTTTAGTTGGAAAAGGGGTATCACCAAAGGGCCTATGTCCCTACTACGCACCTACTAATCTATTTTCTATGCATTTATATCTAATAATAATTTTATAATTATAATATAAGGCAATGCCCTAAAACTTAGAAGGTTGAAATTTTATGCTAATAGGCTTTCAGTCAGTTCATTAATTAAAAGAAAATGGAATGTTAGTAAGAAGGGTTCCAACTCCACCAAAATCCAAAACTTAATGTTTATTTACATGTCTACTAAATGATCAGTTTACATCAATGGTCGGTGGCTGAAAGAACATTACATTTTTCTTTTTCTTTTTTTCACTTCATGTAGAAGAAAAAAGAAAACATAAATTACTTAGACAATTTATATATACATGCACACTAGAACTATAGGATTAAATTAAAATCTTTAAATTTTCTTTAAAAAAAGTTTCTTTACCTAATCAAGATATATATAATTCTGAAGTGGGAATGGAATGAAGTTTTTAGAATAAAACTCATTTTTGAATATTCAGTCCACTAGAAATTCAATATACTTTTTTTTATTATTTTTTTTAATGTTTCAAGAACTTTAATTTATATTAAAAAAGATATGTAATTTTAAATTTATAACTAACAAAATCTATTTAGTTATTTAAAAAATGAGCATAGAGTATTAAAAAAAATAATAATTTTTGAATTTAGACATTCATTTTCATTTCAGTCCTAAATTAATTAACAATATATCGTACTCTAGGCATATACAATTTTTTTTTTACTCTAAGAATAATATTATAACACTGGCTTATTTTTATATTTTAATATAACAAAGGTTTTATTTGCATTATATATATATAAAAATATAAGTCCATGCATAAGCAAAGAGAAAAGTTGAAGAGATGGTTATATATGTAAATGATGGCAAGTAGGAGAAGTCGAAGGTACAAATCCATGATTGGTATTGTTTTTTATTCAAATTTACTTTAGTGGTCTGTATTGTTGTTATTTTAGAAGCTGAACCTGAAACTTCCGTATTAGTGCTGGGTTTTATATTTATTTTGTTATTTTCTCATGTCTGTTAGAACTGAACTATCAAAGCATAAAATAGCAAATAAACACATTCTGAATCAGTTAGGCTTCTTTGTCGTCTATGAAAATACTATCTTTTTTTTTTTTTTAAAAAAAACATATTACTTTCAAATTATATATTTAGAATTACGTGCACTTTAACATTTGGTCATGGTTATATATGATTAGATTGCTGTTTCAAAATCCTATTTAATACTCATTGCTTATATTTATGCTTATAATTTTGTCGTTGAATAATGAAAAAAATGGAGTTGATAATTTTGGCTTTATGTATGCTTAATTATCTAAATAATCGAATTCTTACTTTACAGTGTATTCAGAAAAAAAAAATCAAATTAAAGAATTTGAGTCCAAAAAATAATTAAAATATAAAATTGGAACTGTTGAAAAGTCGAAATGCATAAATTCTTGTTAGAAAAAGAAAATCAATCTTTACCTTTTTACTCAAATTAATAACTTTTTTTTTTATAAATCTAAATATTATTATAGTTTTATAAATTGTATTGAAGTTTTTATTTTTTTTCAACTAAATTTTACTATTAAATAACGGAAGTTTTTTAAATATATTTTTTTTGGAAAAATATTTTGCAAATACAAATGAATTTTTTGAATAAATAGAAATTTAACGAGAAGGTAATTCAACCTCAAATTTTAGTTTAATTAGTAAAAACATTTACTCTTCTTTTAATGATTTAGAATTTAATTTTTTTGAACTAATTTTCTGAAAATAATTTCCAAGATTACAAACAAGAGTGCAGGGACAGTCTTAGTCTTCGTACTTTTCTTTTTCTTTTTTTTTTTTTTTAATTTCCTTTTAAAATCCTGTATTTAGAGCCACATGAGCTTTAATTAATCCAAATTTAAGCCGTAGCTATATAATTCAAAATTCGAATTTGAAATTTCTAATTAAATTAGAATGACTACATATTAATTGATTTACGCTCTCTTGAATTTAGTTTTAACCCTTCTATGAGAAAAAATATGCTAAATTACATTATTTATTTTTAAATTTTATCACTAAATTAACTATTGTCTCTAAAGTTCAATTTATTTAAAAATTTATTTGATTTGGATTCAATTAACAGCTTCCAGCTCATTAGATCTCCTGCATAGCATTATAATCATCATTTTTAATATTATTTCACACCAATCGAGATGCCATATCAGAGTTCTTTCATCTTCTTACGCGTACGAACTCCGATAATCCTCCTCCTCTCTCTAGAAAATTTTCTCTCTTTGCAGAACCTCCAGATGATGTTCTAAGTATTTTGCTTCATCATGTATGTGAGTTTCTTACCCTAAGATGTGTGTAGCTTGATTTATTTGTCTCATCCGTTTTTTTTTTCCCCCTTCGTCATATATATATATATATGACGGAGAGCATGTAAGTAGTGGGTCCATCTGCCCATTATGTAGGGTTTACCGACTGAAACTTTACCTTCATGGCCCCATAAATGGATTTTGATGGGTAAGCCCAAAGCCTCAACAGATACATAATTTTCTTCAATTCTGTGTTTTTCTTTAATATTATAATTTTCTTATTTCTGTTTAATGTTATTATCTTAAATATTTGATTTCCAGAAAACATTGAAACAATTTTTTTTATATTAAATCTTTTTTAAGCATTAGGAGAAATAATTTAATATCGGTAAGATTCAAATCATAAAATTGATTCTTAAAATTTTATATATTAAGAGTACGTTTTGTATGCTGTAATGAAATATAATATAATATAATCAAATTAATTTTTAATATAATTTTATATTAGAAATTTATTTAATTATATTACATTAAGTTTTATTACGATTTATCAAACGTACTTTAAAATTTTAAAACTTTGCTATTTTAAAAAATATATATATTTTTTCATATAGAAAAAATGGATAATACAGAGGGAAAAAAGTAATTCCATTTTTTTTTTTTGGTTGAAAAGGGGTGCTACAAGCAATTTCATGATGTTCAATCAATAACATACGGTGCAAGTATAATAGGTTAATTTAATTAAAAAAAAAAATTTTGGGGAAAAAAGTCAGGGATAAGTCTTGGAAAATAGAGGGTTACTGTCCAGTGTCCACAATAACAAATTTTTGCTACGGGTATAGGTAGAAAATAATTTAGTAGCTATAATCATGGTTATCAGGACAATAACCCACATACTCAGTTGAAAATATTTCATTGATCAATTTTAATCATTTCCATCAAGAAAACTATCAACATAATTGGGATTAAATGGTTGATCATCTTTTAATTAATATTAATATCAATATTAATATTTTTCTCCTGAGTATGTTTCTGTGGATGAGTCACAAAATCAATTCCTAATTAGTAAAGGTCTAAAGGGTGGTTTCAGTATTCTCCAGTTAAATTCCAAAATAAACACTTTTTTTAATAATTATTTAAAAAAAAAATATATTTATTTTGGTTGAAGGTAGTACAAGGACAGTTCAACAAAGAAATAAATATTGTTAGGTGTGTAGGGTCAGATTACAAGGAGGAAAGTAACATCTAAGAGATTGAAATGAACACACCTTACTGTAATCATGAAAATTTGTAGATAAAATGGATAGATTCTGAGCATGAAATAGAAGGTTAACAAATAACAATCTTTGTTTGAAAAGCAGGGGAATTTTAGAAGTTGATTCTGCGGTTGTTTGTTTTGTTATTAAAGGTCAAAAAGGGTACTCTTTATTTTTAATTTTTTATAGGTACAGATAGAAACAAGGCTTTCAAAAAGTTCATCTGGTGATATATGCAAATCAAAGTTAATTAGATTTTTTTTTATTTGGGAAGAAAAATGGTAACATTTTGTTTTAGTATTTTGAAAAATTCATACTACTTTACCAAATAAAACAAGTCTTTAGAATCCCTCCCAGGAAGTATCAATTCAATACAATTTGGCTAATGTCTGTTTGTGAACAAAACCAATCTCAGGAAAAGAACAAAAGCACAAGTTCATGTCAATAACTCAATATATAAAAGAATGAAATGAAAGTATGAAATGAGTAAAAACTCTTACCTCTGTTTAGAGATTTAAATTTTGCAAGAATTCAATTTAAATGATCCGTTTGAAGAAACTCATTTGAAAGAATTTAATATAATTGAATTGAATTTTTATATAAGAATATTGTATTTTAAGCTACTTTTTATTAAGTAGAATGAAAAAGTCCAGCGAATTAATTAATACAATAATTAAGGATCTATTTCATGGAAATTATAGAAAATTAAAACTTTAAATCCTGATACCGTCTTTTTTTAAAGAATTTGATATGCACCAAAACGAAAAAAGAAAAAAGAAAAGAAAAGGTAGTACGACAAAAAAGTAATACAAGCATGAACAAGTTAAGTCTCCATTTTGCTAATTGCATTAGCAGCTACACTCAAAAATAATTTTGTTGAAATTTTAAATGTGCAATTCTTGTTGGATTTTTCACAAATATTGCCATGAAAAACTATTTCTTTGTACTAAACTGATTTATATGAACTTGTGCAGCAACATTATACCGATTTTAAAGCTGCAACCAAACTCAAACACCAATATGTTTTGTACTATTGCATATGCTTTCCTGATGCAACAATCGTTTAGAGTGAAATTTTCATTTTAAAAATAGAGATGGCTATGGCCATGGTTAAATATGCTCTGCGTTATGGAAATGCATAAAAGCTTTTCCTAATAACCACAAAGCATAGATTTTTTTTTCTTAGTTCTTAATTTGCTTAGCTCTTTGTCTGAACGCGTACTCTACACTAGCCAGTAGCCTCACTATCTCAAAGTGTTTTTGTTTTTGCGAATGGAACCAAACTAAATTGATCACATATAGACATAGAAGCACATTCCAATAGGTTGATCAAAATTGAGAACAGAACACTATATTTTCAGCTTATATTCGAACAAGCAAATTGAGATAACTTACTTATGATGATAAAAACAACCGATTTAGCTTTTGATTTTATAAGCCTAACCAGATTTTAAAAAAAAAGTCTATTTTGCCAATTCAGGCACAAATGGGACAGAGCACCAATCCATTCTCATTGCAATCAGTGCATCTGACCACCACCGTCCTTCCTTGCTTCGCCCCCAACTCCTCCTTTACCACCATCACCATTTTGGAGCTTCCATTGCAAGAAAAACATGGCAAGAATCTCACATTTCCACACCCATCACAAACATCCCCTGCTTTCTTCTTTGGCAACCCCTGCAGCAGCTCTCCCATCCACCCCTCCTCCACTATCCTCATTACATCCTCCACTCCACCCAAGTACCTTCCTTTCACAAACACCCTCGGTGGAACTGTTGCCTCTCTTTCCTTTCCTCTCATTAACTCCCTTAACTCCTCTCTAAACCCACGGTCCATCGACACATCTCTCTCGCAAATTAACACCCCAAATCCTTCAATTGCTGTGCGAACAACATTGCACGCTTCGAATGTCTGTCTTATACCTCTCAATGTCGTCGTATAGATCACTAGTCTGTTTTTCCCATTTGGCGGACATAACTCCTCAAATCTGTGTAGTGATTTTGAAATTGAATTTTCTTCAATGGAACTGCTGTCTTTCAAGGGCTTCAGGACAGTGGTGTCAATTGTTGGGTTGAAAGTGAAATTGGGGTTAGAGTTTTCTTTATTGGTTAAATCAGTCTGCTCTTTCTTAATAACTGGAGAAAATCGAAAGCTATCAGTGTCAAGGCCAGACATGAGCTCCCAAGAATTTATGGTTTCTGGGAAATCAGAACGAAGAGGTCTGGGATCGGACCATAAAGATTTAGGCTCACAGAGTGGGCTAGGGAAGATGGAACCGAGAGTGAAGCGAGCAGGTGGAGTTGGAGGAGTAGTGGAGGAGGACTGAGGTGGTGGATCAAGATTGAGGAGGCCATAAGTGGTGGAGGTAAGGGAGACAATGTGGTGACTGAGTGCTGAGCTACCAAGTTGAGTGAACTCTTCATCGTTGTTCAGCAAATTGGAAGATACACAGCCCATGGCGATGAACGAAGGGTTGGCCGATTGATTTTTGAAATTTGAAGAAGAGAGGGAAATAAAGTGAGAGTGAAAGAGAAAACAGAAGAGAAGGGTGGATAGTGCTTTTTGTACTTTCGGTAGAGAAAATCATAAAGACATGAACAGTGTGTTTTCACCCTTTTTAGGCCACAGAGATGTTTTTAAATCATAGTGGGCACACTGAACACGAAAAGCTTTGGGCGCTCAAATTTATTTGAAATTAATTGCAGGAGACGTGGGAGTATTAAATAGATGCCCGTTTTCAAGGTGAACTCACATGCTTCTTGAAGTCAAAGCCCAACTTGGCTCTTTGATATTGGGCCTGCCCCATCACTAAATCTTATCTTAATATTCCCTCATCCCTCTATGTTCTACTTAATACAATTTCAAATTCATTTAATTCTTCAAAATTTTAACATTTTCAAGATTGTGTAAACTTATTTTGGCTTCTATAAATAAAAGAAAGTAATTTTTTAAAATATTAAAAATAAAAGTATATACACATAAATAGCTAAATTCTTGAAAGCATTTTTTATTAGCTTACTCTTATGAAAACACTACACATGAAGACATACTCTCTTTCTTTCTTTCTTTTCATTTTTTTTTTCATAACTTAAATGATAATACATACTATTATAATTAAGAAATTCATAAAAAAAAATAGTAATTTTAAGAATTACATTTTTAATCAATAAAATATATATTAAATCAACTTATCAATTAAGTAAATTCTTAAAATTTGTTACTAATTTTATGAATAAGTTCAATGGTTCTTTTTATTATTTATTTTTCTTATAAAAAATATTATATGTAATATAAATATTAAGTATAAATATCAAAATAATCACATATTACAAACCCATGTTACTTTTATTATTTAAATAGAGTAATAGTGGCTGTGAAAATTCAAGCACGATGAATGGAAAAAATCCAAAGGAAACAAATTCATTTTACGAAAAAGATAAATAAAGGACAGCAATTCACAACCTACCAAAATAGCCTGTGATCATCACATTATTGGTGATGGCCTGATGGGCAAATGACAAGGGTAACTGCGTCCTGGGCCTGAACCTCACCTGTAGGGCCGCTAACTCTTTAAGCAGGCCCCTCCAGGAACAAATGTACTATCCTTTGTCGACGAGCCTAAATTGATAAACATCCCAAAAAATTAAACTGAATCCATGTAATTTGTTAAATAAAATAATAGATTTAATTCAATTATAAAATATAAAAATTTTAATTAAGAGTTTTATTTATCCAAATTAATTGAATTGAATGATATTTTCATTGTTTACATAAATAAATATAAGAATTCTTATATAAATAATTTTTCATAAAGATTGGTTAATATTTTTAATTCTTATATAAATATACTAGAGATATTCTTATATAAAAAATATAGCAATAATTATGAGATTCTTATATATATATATATATATATATATATATATATATATATATATATATATAAGATATATTTGCATTAAAAAAATAATTTTTGAAATAATTCTTCATAAAAATAACCGATATTTTTAATTTTTTATTTCATATCATTATTTAATTTTTTCCATTTTCTTATATAAATAAAAAAAATATTTTATAATATTCATTTATTTTAAATTAACTGGAAATATATAATGTAGCTGATTTAATTGATTTATTATTTCAATTCAGTTAATTTAATTTTGTAATTATTTCTATTAATTCAGTTCAATTAATTTTTAATTTTGGCTTGTTCAGTTAATGAAAATTTTGATGGAATATTGAAATTTAACATTCTCTTGAAAATAATTCAAAAATATATTTTGTATAGGAATTATTTTTTCAATATTAGCCCCGTCTTTTAAAATGTCATTACCATGTACATTCATATCCTTAAATTTTAATCTATAAATTATGTAATTTTCTAATATATTTATCAAGTTTAAATCTAAATATGGAAATGGAGGAATGTAATTCTTGATCATGATAAATAAAAAAAAAATGTAATTCCTATAATATGTAATGTATTGTGAGCTGAATTTCGAAGTACATAAACATTTGTGAGTTTTAATGCTAATAAGTGATTGTGCAATCAGAGAGGCTGTTGCAGTGCCAATTCTCAACTAGCACATATATAATTCTGTGAAACATTTATTTCAATTTTCAGGGATATCGGCATCATTAAATTTCATCTATATAACTTTTATTACGATTCTGCTACAACATATTGCAGTACTCAATTAATAAGTGATGCTTCCCCTTTTTTTTTCCCAAGATTAATAACTTTCACAAATGGAGCATCACGCCCAAATCAATACATGAAAATAATACAAATAAAACACTTCTAAGAAAATACAACTTACCTAATAAAAGGGTTTTAGTAGTAGGCCTAAAGCCTAATAATTTGACCCAAGAACAAACTGGTCTTGAAAAATGACTAAATCATCCTTGATTCCCTTCATCCCTTCTAGAGGCTTTGATTCCACTAGGAAACAATGCCTCCGACTCTAGCAACCCAACCAAAAGGAGAATAAAAAAAATTAGGGTTAAGACATGAATTTCCAAATAGATTATGTGCTGCAAAAGCATGAAAAAATTCACTCATTAACAAATATAGAGATACAAGGCCAAAAACGGCTTAGATCTAGTGGCTCGAAACTGGTCCTCAATCTCCAGATTTTATGCTCATCCGTGGTCTCCAACACATCCAACCTAGAAACACCACCATGGACTCCCAGGTCTCCATCAACAACCATCACAAAGATGACAAAGATTAAAAAAAAAAAAAAACCTAGTAGCCAATAGAAGCGAGAGATTTGATCGACCTCAGCCTATAGATCAGCTACCACTAAACCCAGTTGAACCACCAGCACAACCATTTGCACCAGACACATCTAGCTGATAAAACCAACAACAAATCAAGATCCAATGACTTGAGATAGAACTTTATTATCACACAAAGAAAATACTCTCCCAAGTAACATCAATTTACATCCCAAAAAAATATAAAAATAATAAAAAGCAGATTGATAAAGTGATTAGTCAGAGCCATTTCTTTTGAATTCGTTTGAAACAAAAAAATCTAGCCTCCATTCCTTATCAATTAGCCTAAGCCAGTAATGCTAGATTGTTAAGTTAATTATAAAATTATGAGTTCAATCCTCTATTGAAATTAAATTTATAAAATAATAAAACAATGTTAAGAAATTTTGTGAAAATAATCCATCTTAATTAATATATATAAGAGTTGCTTTGATTAATCGTTAAAATTACAAAAAACTACTTAAATTTTAACTCAAAGAATTAGTTTTATTGGTAAGAGAATTTGCTTATCGCCTTATTAATATGAATTCAATCATTGAAATCAGTCTACGATCTTTATTTATGAAATACCATTTTATTGCTAAATAATAAAAAAAATGTATATTTCTTAAGTATACGATCTGAATTATGCAACATAATAAATTTTACGAAGAACATAAATTTATAAAAATAAAATTTTAAAAATTAATTTAGTTGGCAAATGAATACACTTCTAATATTATTTATTAATTTAGATTCTAATTCTAAGGAATCAAATTAATATGACGCCGAAAATAACAGTAGAAAAGAATTTGTGGCGTTAAGAAGGAGCAAGGCTATGATATATATATATATATATATATAGCGTGGGAGTAATTAAGTTGCGATTCTATTGCTGGCTGAAGACTAAATCACACTTACGAGTATTGTTTGTCCTGATTATGCAAATTCAGACAAGAGACAGTTTTGGAAAGTAGACTACAGAGTCAGAACAGTTTTGACCAGTCCACCGGGAAATGAAGCCAACCTCTTTTCTTTTCCCTAACCCAAAACCAGGATTCTCCCTTTGAATTACATATTATTTATTGATAAGTTAGTTGGTGGTCTTCGAGGTCTATAAAGGTTTGCTTTCCATTGTGTACAGTTGCAAACATAACAATGGTTATGTTGCTGCTAACAGCACGTGAATACAATACGAGTTCGTCAGTTGTTATTTATTAAATTATTAAGAGAAACTATAAATAATAATAATAAAAAAAAGCAGGAATTTTTAATCCACTTTTGTTTAACCTTTTTTTTTTTTTTTTCAATTTTGATTCATGCAGAAATTTAAATTGGATAACTTTTAATATTAAAAATGACTTTATTACTGCTATGACATACTAACTATTTCCTATACATCAGAATAACTATTGTTCAAATAAACCAGCAACACATTTTGACAATTAAGTCACTATAGCTAGTTTAAGAGATTCGTATAAACCCAACGTTGAAATTTTATATTTTAAATGTCAGGCTCATAAAATTTCATATTTTGGCTAACTGGATTATAATATTTCTTCGTGTTTGAACAACCAATATTATAATTTTTACCATATTTTTTTTCTTACTTTACTTACTCCATGTCAAATGATATTTGAGTTTTTAACTGTTCATGTTATAAATTTTTATAAATTTTAAGAGAATTACATCCTAAAAAATAAAAACTAATTTAAAAAGTTAATTAAGACTCAAAATTCGTATAAACTCTAATTTAATACTTTCAATGTGAGGTTCACAAAATTTCATATTTTGGCCAATTAGATTATAATATTTCCTCGTGTTTAAACAACCGATATTGCAGTTTTTACCATATTTCTTTCTTTAATTTACTTATTTTATATTAAATGATGCTCGGGTTTTAATTACGCCCTAAAAATAAAAACTAATTCAAAGAGTTAATTAAAGACTCAAAATTCGTATAAACTCTAATTTAATGCTTTCAATGTAGGATTCAGAAGATCTCATATATTGACTGATTATAGTATCCTAAACGTTCATCTAGTGGCATTTTGGTGGACTTTGGATTCTTGTGTCGTATATGCTATATCAACAAATATATATATTAATATAATATTAAAAAATAATTAAAATCTCTCTGCCTCATGTCCTCTTCTTTATCATATTATCATTCACAAAAAACTGTTGACAGATTCTGACACCTCCATTAGTTTTATGTCATGCCACTAGAAAACACCTACGCCTAAAGCACATATATTGGAGCGGAGTGAGCTCGTACTATACATTTATTTATTTTTGAAGAGATACATTTATTTGTTTAGATTCTGCACAAATAAACATCATATTCACAGTCCTTTTCTCATTCTTTATTTCTTATTAGCACAAACATACAATGCAACTATAAGATCACCTCTTCTCTCTGTTAGTTTCTTTTCTATGTGTCTGGACCTCTCTTTGATCTATGGGAAAAAAGAGTATTAGTGGAAGCTCATGGTTAACAATAGTAAAAAGAGCATTCAGGTCTCCAACTAAGGAGAAAGAGAAAAAGAAAAAGAGTTGCAGAAGACGAGAAGAGCATGACCACGAAGAGGAAGAAAAGGTATTACTAATAATAATGATTTGTATGTGCAACTACTAATTAAAAACATATAGATAGTTGATTAATATCTTTTTTTCTTTGGGTCAGAAGAGAGAGAAACGAAGATGGATTTTTAGAAAGATAAACAGCAATAATCATGTTCAAGTGGAACAATTTGAAACAAAAACAACAAGTATGAATCCTATTTCGGATGCAGAACAAAGACATGCAATTGCAGTAGCAACAGCCACAGCAGCTGCAGCTGAAGCAGCAGCAGCGACAGCCCAAGCAGCAGTGGAGATTGTTAGACTCACTAGGCGCCCTTCCAGTTACGTTCAAGAACAATGGGCTGCTATAGTGATTCAAACAGCATTTAGAGGCTATCTAGTAAGTGATGATCATTGGAAGAATTATCACTTGCTTTTTCATCTTTCATTTTTCCTTTTTGTTGATTATGAAATGCTAATTAGTCTCTACTGTATAAACTATAAAGGCAAAGAGAGCTCTACGTGCACTTAAAGGGCTAGTGAAGCTTCAAGCACTAGTGAGAGGACATAATGTTAGAAAGCAAGCAAAACTTACACTAAAGTGCATGCAAGCTTTGGTTCGAGTACAAGATCGAGTCCGCGACCAACGTGCAAGGCTTTCACATGAAGGCAGCAGAAAGTCCATGTTTGATGAAACTAATAATTATAATGGTTTATCATGGGAATCTCGATATTTTCAAGACGTCCGCGAGAGAAGGTCTATTGTAAGTGTCAAATCATGAATATATAGTATAACATTTCCATTATAATTAAGCAAAACTAATTATAAGCTTAAATGGTTTTTAATGAATTATAGTCGAGAGATATAAGCTCCATTCTAGATGATTGGGATGAGCGGCCATGTACAATGGAGGAGATTGAAGTCATGCTGCAAAGCAAAAAGGAAGCTGCTTTGAAGCGTGAAAAAGCCCTTGCTTATGCTTTTTCTAACCAGGTTGGTTGGTTCTCTTTGCACTATGTCTTATTTGCTAGATCATATTTAGAAATATTGATGATGAGCTAATTATTACACAAATCAAGATATGGAGGTCCCGCAGGAGCCCATCAGCAGGGGATGAGAAGGAGCTTGATGAGGAAGGAACAAGATGGCTTGATCGCTGGATGGCTACAAAGCAATTGGAAAGCAGCAGCAGAGCATCAACTGATCATAGAAGGGAAGCTATAAAAACAGTAGAAATTGACACTTCAAGGCCTTATTCTTATTCTACTCCAATTGCAGTTGCTCGAAAATCACAATCTCAAAATCAACAACAAAGACAACCTTATGTTGCTTCTCCTCATCTCCTTAGATCACACTCCAATCTCTATCTCCACCGACAAACACCCCTTACCCCCTCTCCTTGCAAAAACAAACCTCTTCAAGTGCGTTCTGCCAGCCCTCGATGCCCAAAAGAAGAAAAGTGCTACTCAGCAGCACATACACCAAGTCTAGGCTCCAGATACCGCAATGGATTGGGTGCAAGTGCGAGTAGTAGTGCTACTTGTTTAATGCCAAATTACATGGCAGCTACTGAGTCTGCAAAGGCTCGGGTGAGGTCCCAGAGTGCACCGAGGCAGAGGCCATCCACGCCTGAGAGAGAAAGAGGTGGATCAGTAAAGAAACGGTTGTCATATCCAGCTCCGGAGCCACCATATTGTAGCATTGGAATTGGGTGTAGTAGCTTTAGCCAGAACTTGAGAAGCCCCAGCTTCAAGAGTGCGCAAGCTGGACATTTTGGAATGGAGCATCGCTCTAACTATTCTTCCTGTTATACTGAGAGTATCGGTGGGGAAATCTCTCCCTGTTCAACTACTGATCTAAGATGGTTAAAGTAGCCAAATTTGGTTGGACATGAGTTTATTAATTAAAGAATCTGTTTAATTTTATTCTCCAAAAGAAAAAAGAATCTGCTTAATTTAATTATTATTTATCTTAATTTTAAGCATTTACCCCATTTAAGTTAGTTTAGTTAATTATTCTAAAAAAAAAAAAAAATTCGTTTCGTTAATTAACAACATACATACTGACACAAACTCCCACATTGTCATTTGTGAATTGTGAATGAGAATGCATTGCTGCTCGAGGATTGAATAATTTCTGGGATAAGATTCTTTCATTTTCTAATGATAATAATCCCAAATTCCAGATAAATGTTTTAAGACATGGAATTAACTATAACTAATTTCCTGCTAAAATTTGCCATTAATTGACCTTATATATAGAGTGAGCATTGAGCAGGTTCAATTTAAACCAGATTGAATTTTAGAAGACTAATAAACCAAACTTAAAATTTGAATAGCTAAACTTTGTACTACTCGTCGAATCCAACCGAATTAAACTGATATATTTTGACTATGTAATTAAAATAATTTTTAATAATATATATATATATATATATATATATATATATATATATATATATAATTCGGTGAATTCGGTTATATTAAATTTTTTAATCATAAACCGAACCGTACTGAATAAACTAAATTAAAGTCGGTTTGATTTGAATTTTTTGTTATACCAGTATTTTGCTCATCCCCGCTTGTACATAACATAAGAAACAAAAAGAATATGGCTAACCATTAAAAAGGGCGTACCAAAAAACAACGAGAACCGGGCCAAGCAATGTACATGACCCTGTCTCAACCATTAAAATGCAAAAGGTACAGTATACAAAATGAGAGTGGGACTAAGATTTTGCCCAACTAAGAACCCCTGCTTGTTCACCTGCTCTAGTGATCATTTTAATAAAATTAAGCGGTATTAATTAGTTTTCACTTGGCAAATACAATACAAAAGAGCAAAAAAAAAAAAAAAAAAAAAAAAAAAAACAATTAATAAAAAACTAAACCATAATTAAATTATGTTGTCAATGCCTGCCCGCAGTGTTGCCATAGCTGCTGCCATGAGAAGATGCCGAACTTGAATCTGTTTTTGCACCGGTTGAAATGCCAAGGCACAAGGCTTCAGCTAAAGGACCACCAGGTGGTGAACCCATCCATGAACCATGGGTCATCCACTGGGGTCTGAAAACGCCCACACCTTCTTTCTCCGATCCCATGATCCCAAAACAGGCAGATTGTTCATTTTCATTTTCTTCATTAGTTTTAGTTCCACCAGCCATTGACAAAGTAAGAGACGAGTGTGGCAGTAGCTTTTGATCACTTGAAGAAACACAACACTGATTTCCAATTCCACCATTATAAGTACTATTATTACTATCTCTCGACCAAGCATCTAAGAAGTGCCTTGTCTCTCGTGCTCGTTGTGTTTGGTCATTGCTTGTTGACTGGGGGCTTAATAACAAGCTGCAATTATCATTTAGGCGATGAGCTTGCAATGAGTGGCTGTGGCTACCTTTCAAATTCATATTCATATAAGAATTGGAATCAAGCCGTAGCTGTCCTTCTCTATAATGTTGTTGGAAATTATACAATTTTTCATCTCCCTTCAGACAACGCAATTCTTGATTGGAATAAGAACTAGCAACAGGAACTGTCTCGCCCTTCAAGAACCACTCCAAGCTCCTTCAAGACAAGACTTATAATCATCATCATTATTATATATCTCACAAGAGACAAAAGAGTAAAGACACCCACTAAGTGTATTCAAACCAAACATAATCTAGCATTACTCCTCGCTAAGAAAAAATCAACTTGATCACCTCAAATTCATAAATAGTGGATAAACATAAATTAATTTGGTCAATGGCTCTAAATTCAGTGTAGATTAAGAGCATTAACTCACTTACCTGGGTTGATTATAGGAAGTGGCAGCTGAGACCATGGGACTTGAGAAAATAGATAGATGGGATTTTGTTTGACTAGGAAAGTGAGATTTTTGATTAAGCAATCGAGTGTTAGCCATGGACTCGGTGTGTAATTCCACAGGCTTTCTTGAACGGGGACGGCTTTTGTGAGAGTGTCTTTCACAGTACTTCTGATCAGGTGCCACATCCCTTGAGCATCTCCATTTTTTCCCATCTGTTCTTTTGCATCTCCATGGCTCCGGATCCGAGTTACAGCTAGAAATCCCCAATTCTAATGAACCTTTTAACACTGATAAACAACAAGGGTATAAGGATATTTACTTAATCCACTGTTAAAAAAAGTGCACGAGATTGAAAATTGACGCAAGTATTGGTGACATTTACCGTGGGAAGGTGCGGTGGGGGTGTTTGATTGAGTTTTTGTAATGGGTATAAGTAGCTCAGGAGGGACAGGAACAGAGGCCATCATGTACTTGTAAATCATGGTCTGCCTCTCCAGCTCTTGCCACTGTGCTGCTGTGAAAGGGACAGCCGCATTCATAGATGGTGCCATTTCTCCTATAATCACATACAAAGGATTACTACACCTTTAGATCTCCTCTCCTTTTTGTCTCTGTAGACTTAAAACAAATGAAATACATAAAAAAGGGACAAACTTTACCTGATGAACAGAAAGTAAAAGGAGGAGAATTGAAGGGGGGCAGAGTAGTTTTTGACCCTATTGCTGCATTGGTAGCACCAGAACAAGAACCACCACCGACTACCACATCGTATATATCGCCAAAGCACGCAACAGGGTTGCTTCTTCCATAAAACAAGTGCCCGCTACCACTACAAGAAGAAGATGATATTAACTGAGAAGTTTGATGATGATGATAAATCTCTGTACAAGATTCCTTAGATTGCATCCTTAAACCCAACCCAACATCACACTCTTTAGCTTTAATTCCTTCCTTTGAACCCACAGAAGAAACCCCACTTCTTGTTCCCATAATACCATCAGCAAGAAGAAGAGAAAAAACCAAAATTTCCCATCAAAACCAAAAAGAAAGAAAGAAACAACCTTAGAATTCACGCCACACTGTAACTTGCACTTGAAAACAAAATCTATTGCAAGAAATTCCAACCCTTTTTCTCTATTCCTCTCTTTTTCTCAAATATCCAACTGTTATTGATAAAGCTAAGGTGTAGCGGTGCCGCCATTTTTAGCCATGCGGTTTTTGCTTTGCTTCCTTTGCTTCCAACATTCGTACCCCTTTTAGAATACGGACAAAACTCATATCCAACTTTTGCTTCCCGTCAGCTTTAACGATCTTCTCGGCTTCTCCCTCAACTTGTTGTTATTTCTCAGCCAATGTACATGTTTTTGCTTCCTCACCGCTTCATATGATTGGACAAACTACTTTTGACTTTTAATTTTCAATACTAAATGTTATATTTCATTGGCTGTGACGTGTACATCTCACTTTGACTCCGTTGACTGACGGTCTCTGTCAAGATATGACTCTTTCCGTCCAACACGTCGTTAACCATGTGGAGTCATTTGGGATCTGTAATATAATAGTGAGGGGGTCCACTTGGGTTTCTTGAGGGGACCATATATAGGGGAAATTGATGTGATACCCTAACTAAATTATCATGCGCTTCTCTTTGAGTTAGGCCCCACTAAACGTTTCTTCTACTATGTTTAGTATCACAAATATTCAATTTGGACCCCACTGTTTCACAAATTTATCTTGATTTAGTGGATCCTAATTATATATTTCCCCCAACATTAGAATTATCCATTGTGCATAATAGCTAACTTAATATTCTGTTAGATGATTCTATTAATATGATGGCTTCTAATCACTACTTACCTTATGTTGAAAGATTTTTTAATATAATTATAATCTCTTTCTTTATTTCTTTTAAATGAATAAATCAATTTTAGACAGTCCAGTAGCATGATGAATTAACCATGTGCTAATGCAATTTAGGAGAGTAAATTCTCCCATTTCCAAATGCGTTATTTAGAGAATCATAGTAGAAGATATAGGCTTATCTCTAAAATTTCCTCTATCTTCTCTTTAGCCTCTGCTTTTATCTATAGTCTTCCCGAGTGGGATTTTAAAGTCTTTGACAAAAAAAAAAAAAAAAGAATAGGGTTTTAAAGTGGCTTATCCTTATTTAGGGTTATTTTCATCTCCCGTCCAATACAGGTTATTTTGGTTTTCTATTATAAAAGCTTAGATATACTTCTAGGGTGCAGTGATTGCTTCGCCTGCTTTTGGCTTGGTTTGGCTCCAATGACGGAGCCACATATAATTGAGGATATGCAATTGTTGCCCTCAACTTTTACAAATGTGTATAATAGTATACAAAATTATAATATTTTAAATATTTGTTCTCAATCCTGAAAAAACATAGGGGCAATTAAGCGATGCTTTAAAAAAAAATTGGGTTTGTTGTGTACTTCGGTTTAATTTTATTTTATTTTATGTAGTTTTATTTGTAAAAATTTAAGAATTTTTTTTTATAGTTGCACAATTATTGAATTTAGTATTGTATTTTTTATGGACAATATTTGACAATTTTTCAAAATTTATCTATATATTAATTATTTAATTGAATTACTATTATTATTTTATTATGTCATAAAATGAAGTTTGGTATATAAACTTCTACCCTTGACTTGAGGTTCTAGCTCCACCACTATCCGGCTCTCTCTCCATTGTAGATCTTCAGGGCTTTGCTCTTGGATTATGAGTGGTGGGGGGTTGGTTGACCAGATTTTTTTGGTTTACTACATTAACTGTTTCATCCTTGCTAATAAAGGACCATTACTAGTTTGATTATGACTGATCCGATCACAAATGATAAGTCCATGTGTGTTTTGGCTTGTTTATGGTCTTTTTTTGTGGACAAGTGTAAAAAATTTTCAGTGCGAGTGCTTTTGATTTGGTCCAGGCAATTGGTCCTTGCTCTTCAGGTGATCTAGTGTTCTATAGATGGAGGTGGCGATGCTAAGTGAGGAGGAAGATGTTTCTGAAAGACTGAAAGCAAAAGGTTCAATTGTAATTTGTTGTTTGTAGGCTTTAGAACCAGTCCTATTTGTTTAAACATGAACTTTTTGATCAAATTGGTATTTACTTAGACTACACTTTTTATGAGGTTAAAAATTGTATTGCTATGGGCATTACACCTTATTAATATTAGCATTTCTTTTATGTGGAAAAAAAAAAAAAAAAAAAAGAGAATCACAGTAAAATATATATATAATGAAAAAAAAATACTTGCTATATTTATAGCGCATACAAAATGAAAATATATCTTATCTAAGTTCATATAAGTAACAAAGTCCATGGGAGTAAGACCCAAAGGGGTTTGCGGGCTAGAGCCCTTGTTTTATACCAAAAGGGGTTGTTTCTTGTTTAGGGAAACAATGCCTTCATAAACGGGCCTTCACACCTTCAAGTTTGTAGAGATTAAGGCCTAGGCCCTAGGCTTATCTTCTCAACATGTTATGGTTTGGGCTTTGGAGGGCTGGGCAATGCAATGGATTCATTGCCGGTTCTTTGCTTGGTATGATGGAGGCGTTCACAAAAAGATGACGCATTAAGCCCCACCCTATGTAATCAAATATCAATCCAATTTTTGGTGTGCGATGGAATTGAATCAATTGGATGCTGAAATCGTGTTTGATTCAATTAGAAAACTCGCGAGTTATTTAAACTATTTGATTCGAGTTTAATTAAATTGAATTTAAACATTTTAGAAGTTAAAATGGAAGAACTCATCATTTACACCCACTTCAAAATAAATCCTTGAAATATAAATAAATAAATAAAACAAGGGATAGGCAGGCAGTCCATTCATACTACAGTAGTGTTTGAAATACACATACTTTTCAATAAAGCGTTGCAGTGCCAATTAAAAAGCGGGGGAATTTTTAGTGGAGCTTCAGTAGTTATACATTTATAATTTACACCCACAATTAGTCTAAAAGATAAAAATGTTGCTTATAGCACGCAATAAGCAAGAAAAATTTGATGTCATATTGTCTTATCTTATGGAGACATTAGCCACAAATTTTGGCAGAACGGACTCTCTGTCTTTCCACAAATGTCAAATTTGTCGTTGAAATTAATGAATGTAACACTATTTCTCAACCTAAAACTACAAGTCTTTAATTGTTTGAAATTAAAGCGAAGCATGTGAAGATGCCTTCATGATCCATAAGATGAAGCTTAGATCAGATCATTAATAATAGAATAAATTGTCTGGACTTGCTCAAATCTAAAGCAACATTTCTTTAAGAATTCAACCGAACTAAAAATGTTGATATCATAAAACAAAACCTCATGTACATTATTATAATTGCAATTTGCAAACCCAAACCATGTTTAGTGTATCCTTGCAATCGTACAAGAACGGAAAACAAAAATACTTAATGGTTATCAACCTTTATGAAGAAACAAATCAACATGAAAAACCAAAATTAAATCAATGAAACAACATAAAGAAATGAACAAGAATATGATTACTTTTTAACTGATAATAAGATTACTGGATCTGATGGGGCTTTTTTGTCTCAGCAGAATCCGTAGCTGAGCTTTTTGACACTCCAGTTTTGTTCCCCAGTGTCTACTTTTTGATCCAATTGCTCGAACAACTCGAGGGAACTCCACAAACCCTTTAATCCCTCGCTTTATATGAGGATTTTCAGGTTCCGGTGATGCTTTTCGCTGAATTGTTACTGATGAAACGCTACTCAGATTATCATTACAGGACGACTTCTCACTCATGACTGCCCTTGTCGATTCTCTTGTATCAGAACCACTGTTATCATCATCAAGGACTAGCCTTGTAAACTTGCCTGACAAATTACCAGCAAATTTAGAAGCAGTTGCCATTTCAGGTGATTTATGTTTTTGTTCCATCTTGAATATTGGATTTTCATAAGGTTCTGCCTGTTTGTTTCCCTCTAATTCTAACAGCCTTTCTTCAAACAGAATCTTTGCCTCTGCAAGCTTCATTTGAACCCTCTCTTCTCTTAAAACCTCGGCCATCCTTAGCATCTTTCTTTCCTCTTCCATTTCTCTTTTCATTCTATCAATTTCAGCTTTATCAAATGAAATTTCTCTAGCAAGCTCTTCACAAACTCTTTCAAGTGCTTCTCTTCCTCTCCTCTCCTCTGCCAATTCTTTAGCTAATCTTTTATTCATGGTCTCCCCTTTCTTTCGAGCCTTTCTTTCATATTCAAGCTCAGCTTTCAATTCGATGATTTGGGCTCGAGCAAAATCTAATTCAGTCTCCATTATAGGTTTAAAGAAGGCCAGATCCCAGAAAGAAGCTGCAATTTTACGAGCAGAGAGAGGAACAGGGAGATGCAGGGGAGGAAGATGCTTATTGGTGTTAATTTGGCAATGCTGGTGGTGATTTTGATTATTATGGTGTGAATTATAAAAAGGGTTCTCGTACAATTTCCAGGTTGGGCAAGTGGCAGTGGTGATGGGTTCTTTGCAACTGGTCATCATCACCTTCACTTCCTCCATATCTTCTTCATCCATTTGATTTTTTTTCCCCCTTCTATATGAGCTTTTTCTTCTTTATGCTTTGCTTCGCTAGCTTTCTTTTCTTTTTTCTAATGGGATTTGCCCTGTCAATAAATCAATTGGGGTAGGCCCTTTTATCTATCCTTCAATGAACTTGCTTTTCAAGATGTGGATTCTAAAAGGTAAAGATATGTCACATGCTTAATTATAACTAGCTATACTAGAGCTACTTCTCTCTCAATCATGCTTTGATCCATCTACATCTATCTCTGTATTGTATAATTTAAAAGAAAAATGGATATTTATCTATTTATTTTGCATTGCAATTTGCATTGTTTGAACTGTGACCTCTCAAGGTAAAATAAAATATTATGTCATATTAAAATGGTTTATATATATATATATATTGTATGAAAATGTAGTGAATGATTGTTATGGAGGCATCAGTCTCACCACTACTGCTCTGGCTCATTTTAATTTCAGAGCAAATTGATCAGCACAATTGAAGGAAATTACATAGCAAAAATAAATGAGTTAACATGTGTTTCTGTTCTGTGTATAGCTTAAAATGACAGGTGACGTGTTTTTTTTTCCATATAACAACCATGATGTGCCAGGAATAAGCTATAAATTTTTAGTCTTTTGCAGCTCGAATGATTCCGCACAAGGAAACCGTAATTTTGCTCAAAAATACATTAAGAAGTTGTGAAACTACGAATACAATGTTAGTCGTAGAAAAAAAAAATGTAATTGCACTCTTATCACGGTAAAACACACGTCTGTTTAGTCTAATGAATGAGTTGGGTCCAGCAGACCAACTAAGTTCCATACATTGTCAGAGAATAGGGACCCCTAACTGGCTGGAGAATTTACACTTTCTGCAGCAGGATATGCAAGTTGGGTTACCTGATTAGGATTAATATGGCCCTATAACAAAGAATTTGTATCGATACTTGAGGAGTTAATTTTATTTGATCAAGTAGTAAATCAGCTTTGACAAGGAACTGAAGAATCAATAACAAATGAGCCCATCTATTAATATCAGAGACGACCGACAAGTGTAATTCGTGATGCAAGCATCTTTATTGATGTAGTTGAGAAGCAACATAAACTAATCTCTTGATAGAAAGCAAAAAATAATGATAATAATGATGTTCCTTTCAATATTTAAAAGAATGTGCCTAAGATGTTAAGTGGGAAATTTAAGTGTCAAATGAAAGGTTGCTTTTCTAGGTTATAATTGATGAGATTCCAGAGGACAAATACATGAGATGAGACCCCATCTTTGCTATTCCTAATGAAAAAAGTTAACAGAGAAAGGACACCATAGATTAACATATAAGGGGGTCCCAATGATTATCTATTCATTCTACAGGGTTCCCATTATATTCTTTGCAAAAAAACCAATTTCTCTATCACTATAAATATGTAATTAGCTAGCCATATTCATATGACAAACTTCAATATCTCAAGTGCTAGATGGAAACTGTTTTGGTCTTTGCCTTGATGATTACTCTCCTAATTGGGTTTTTTGGGGGATAAATGACTAAATGTAATTGCAATAAAATTACCTTTTTGTTTATAGTCACTTCAAAGTTTGCGATATTATGACGCTACTCTATTGTTTTTATTCATACATTATTTTAGTGTTCTTTGGCATAAAGGGAGCATCCAATTATCTGAGTTTTATTAGGCTTTATGGAAAAGGCATGTGCTTACACATGCAAACAATGAAGCATCCTAAGACAACAAGTGTTAGATTTGTCGCCTGAGAGAATGGAATCATAAACCTTGGTTTGTATTTTCTACGATTGAAATAAAGGTTTGTCTTCTATATAGTGATGTTAGATAATATTAATTCTTTCCCCATAATAATTTGTTGTTTGTCAAATTTGACCTTGTTTTTAATATTTGGCAAGTATAGATATCACACTGTGAATTCAAGAACATTTAACCATTTAAGTCAAATTACAAGGACTACCTTGGGATGGATAAGAATTTAAAAAGGACTTTCTGACCTTCCTTCAGTTTTAGTCCTTGTGGTTGTTGGCTCTGAAACTTGCTCCAGTCTATCAAGAAACGTAAATAGCTCTCTCTGCTTCAATGCTTTTTTTTCCAAGTGGAGGTCCACTCGGAGGAGGATATTTTCCATTCATATTGTTGGGAACGTTTCCCTGTCATTTGCAGATAACAAGGAAACTAAACGACAGGGACAATTGACCTGTCGTCTGGAGAAATATATAGTTGTAGTCAAATACGATGTTATGTTGCAGGGACTTAGAGCCATTCTGTGTCATGTTTCATCCACAGAGAAATTGTGCCTGTTCAAATTCAACCCCAATCTCCATTTGCTTCTCTTCCGTTCCCATATAGCCTATGGGCACAAAAAATACAAACATCTATAGCCCAAGTTAAGAAAGGCCAACTCTTTTAACTCTTTAGAGATTCAATTAGTTCGCACATCTGTGGAATTTTAATACAAACAAGCAGCTAGCTCATTTTTATCAATCGAAGAAAACAGCCCAGACAAGGTAACAATAACAATTTCTTCATGCCTTGTAAGATGAAGTCCAAATGCTACAGGAAATTTGGCTCCCAGTCATTCTGGTGTAATTGAAAGTCGAAACAAGGCAGATATTGAGATCCGAAGTGATGAAGCTTCGAATCTCATGGAAATTTGTGGGAAATGGAACATATCAACATCCACAGCTACCGTTGTTTGTTTAGTTTCTCCACCATCTAGTTGCAGCAGCATTCTCCTATGATATATTGCTTATTCATTAAAATTAAATGCCTATGGTAAGATGGCAGTTTGCATTCTTCCTGAGAAATTATTTATTAGGTAAGATAGTAGTTTGCTACCTCCTCCTTAAATTAAAATGAATGAAAGCCACATACTATGGTTTGATTTGTCACAGAAAAGTGAGTTTTAGTGCCAGCATCGACTGTCTTAACTGCATCTTGTTTTGTTGAAAGAAAAGGTAATATTAGTTTCTGCTTGCATTCCTTTCCTTTTCCTCCATTAGAAAAGCGCATAGTTGTTTTATTGCAAAAACATAAGGATGTTATAGGTAGCAGCAGGACTATAAGAGATTTTAAGGAACATTTTGATTTAGCGATCCATCCTGCCTAAACAGAAGGATGCTACTCGGGATAATTATGTGACAACCACCCAAACGAGGAAATGTAAAATCAGTAGAACAGACCAAGAATGTATGCGGAGCTCTCATATAGATTAGATCAAGATCTACTAGGGTAGTTAGACAAAATTCTGCACAAAAACTTCCGGTGGATTCTTTATTTATATGATATACAAAACTAGAAGAAAGCCCATCCTGACAACTTCAAAAAATGATGATGCCAAATCAGTTAAACATCTAATTGCAGCACTGCTCTCAACAGCTAATACTTAATACTGAAATGGTGAAGATGCATAAAAGCAATAGATATCACTTAATTGTCCAATCAAATGTGCAGGAGCAACACCTTAAAATTACGGCATATGAAAGACAATACATTCAACATAAACACTATATATGAAGCAAATAGTGCCATGTTTTCCCCTTAAATGGCATCTCAAAGTTCACACGATGAGGTTCCACAAGTTCATATGATAAAAAGAAATTAAAAATATAATTGCACATCTTGCAGTTGTCTGAAAAAAAAGCTCCCAAATTGGATTGTTATTAATGAAAAGACAAATGACCGAAACAACTAATAGATGTTAAAAGGGGCATGCACTTCTCAGTTATAACTGAAAAAAAAAAAAAAGATGGAACTGCACTGAAATGATAAAATTTGGTGAAAGTACAAGAAAATTCAGTAGCATGTGTGTGTGTGTGTGTGTGTGTCTATATATAAACAATCTACCATATGTTTGCTCTGTTAGATTGGATTTTGTAAGAGGAGGTTTCCTTTGGTTACAATTTATGGGCACCATAATTTGGTTAGAGTGGAAAGTCAAGTTTGGTTCAGTTTAGTTGACAATATTCACCCATAGTTCACACTTCACTAACCTGAATACCTGAGTTCAGTCACAAATGAAACTTGACAACACAGAGCAGCTTAAGGACTTTTACAAAGCAAATGAAACTGTAGATGTAAGGACATTAATATGGGCAAATTAAAATCATAATATTAAAAAGTAAGAGAAAATAAAAAAGAATAAGGGTACATAATTACCTCATACGCACTTAAGCATCGTGTCATACATAACATAAAGCCGATCTCACATTCATGTTTCCCAGTATTTGTCATCTTATTTAATGATCAACCAAAAATATGTAATTCATGATCAGCTAAAACTTCAGAGAAAATACAAAATATTCACGCACTAGTTTAATCCATTAAATTTAGGTGCCTTCTTTTCCAGTGTCCTTGTGGTGGGTTTATGCGACACTTCTTTTCACAAAACGCATTACAAGACACTATCTAATCTTACTTTAAAAAGGAAAATATAAATTTCAATTATCAGTTGTACTTAAAAAAGCAGGAAGATTGCCATGGGGCAAGTATATTCACGTTTGCAAACTGAGAAACTAACAATGACCATAGACTCTTACAGGTAGAAATTTATCATGAATCACATATGTAGCACTCCTTCACAATTGAAAACTGGATAATTTTTCAAGTGTAAGATAGCCCGCAAATTGATATCACATAATGACTATATGGAATTAATTCCAGAAATGACTCTACACCTACTGCATATGTGTAAGCCTCACATATAATGATAAATGAATAAATTGTGCTAAATAAAAGATACCACAACAAGGAACGAATACAAGCACAAACCATTTGCCGCTGCCCAATATTGAGAATCATTGTAACATATGAAAATTTATGAACCTATACTATTTTAACTTGAAAGTCCAAAAGCATAGTGCATTAACATGAAAGTAAAGGGAACACACAATGAACGGTCACATTTACCCCGATAACAGTCAAAATGATCTTCATGTAGACTTGATCATTGTAGTAATGATCAGGTTTCTAACTCAATTGTCCAATTTTCTGATGCAGCATCTTCCAAATTACAATTCAAACTCATCTTCCAGTTTCAATTGCTCAGCTGCAGCCTCCTCCTCATCATCATCAATCACAAAATACGGATTATGCGCTTCAGGCTTAAATTTATACCCAGTAAACACATAAAAGGCTAATGTAGCCAATTCTCCAGCTACAACACTTGTCCATAGGTATCTGTACGAAGTGATAGTCTCCAATGCGTATACGACCACGCGGGTAAAGTAAATATAGCAAATCACCACAATGTAATACTGCCTAAACAGCGTCAACTTCATCAAATTCACTGCAGCCTTACCATCCGTCCTGGCAGCCTCACGCAAGTTCTTAATGGACCAAACAATGGGGAACAAAACAGCACAGCAGCACACAACGTCAACAAGCAAAAACACCTGCTTCCAGGTGATCCAATCTTGGCCATATGGTCCCGTTTCATCGATGACCACCTGAGCTATATTTGCTACTACCTGGAGAGGAATCACAATCATCAAAACCTTTTTCTCCTTGTCCTGTAAGTATGGCTTCAAAAACGACCATCCGGTACCAATCAACACAATCAAAGTAAACAAAATGATTCCTTTCAAAAAGCTGAATATATAAAACAGCACATCCCATCCATGAGCACTACCAGTCTTCTTGATGTAAGACTTATCCTCTGCTTCACATAATAAATTCAAAGCCTTCAAAACAACTACCACCAGCATGAAGAAATGGATTCTAAAAACGGTGAGTCGTTTCTTATACAGAACGTAAATCCATAATCCGGCGAGAATAAAATAAATTAGGAAGAATAAGAAATAAACCCTAGGGAGAATCGTCTTGCCAGCAGAGAGATAATCACGGTTGCCGTTCCTTTCTAAATTATACATCGCCGATCGGACATCCATCGATACCTTCACTGAATTTAAGCAATTGGCGAAAACAAGAGTGTAATGATCGGCGTCGTTCTCTGGGAAGAGAATACTGAAGTTAGTCTGGCCGTTTTGGAGCTTATTGAAAGTGTAGACATGCTTGATGAGGTCCGATTGAAGAGCACAAGTGATCTCGCCGTCCTCGATTTGCTGGAGCACATGGAGCCAGGAGTCTCCGGTACAGAGGAAGAATCCGACCCGAGAGAGGTCGAGATCTGGATTCTGATTAGAAAGGTGGATGTGAGAGACACTGAGCTCGAGTTGACCTTTGTGGGTAAACCCAAACTCGTCGAAGGGGATAATAGGACGGTCATCGGATCGGATATCCGAGGATCGGATCTCCGCGAAACAAACAGAAAATAAAAGAGAAGCAAGTAAAGAGAGGAGAAACAAACGAGCCATGGATCCGAGAGACTGAGATCTGAGAGGATCCTTCCTGTAAGTCACCAATTTGGTTATATCTTCTATCCCAAGGAATTTATTAAATAAACATTAAACGAACCTGTCAACACTTGACACCACCAGACGACCAAATGGAGAGTCGGCCTTTTATTGGAGACGACGAAATGTCGGTCGAGGCATTTTTCCTGGGGGCAGTAGCAGGAAACTAAAATATTACTATAACAATTGTTTTTTTTTTTTAAATAATTTTATGGTTATATATAATTTTTTTATTTATTTTGGAAAAAAATAATTAATATTTTTTTAATAATAATTTTATCGGTAATATCCGAGTATGCCATTTAAAGAAAGGAAAATAAGTGAATGACAAAATATAAAATAGGTTTTGGCAAAAAAAAAAAAAAAAAAAAAGACAATCTAATATATATATATATATATATATATATATATATAAAGCAAGTTTAGAATATATGAAAATTTGACAAGTGATATATATTAGTCATGTATTTGCTTTTTATTGGTCTATATAGTTAGAATGAATTAATTAATAATATTAATATTTACTAATAATTAGCTTTTATTATGATAGATTAATATTAAAATTGAAATGAATATAATTATAATATTATAAATTAAGTTAATGTATAAAATATTAAATCAATATATTTAAGGCTATGAAAATAAAAAAAAATGTTTTACTAAAATCATATATATATATATATATATATATATAAAGTAGGTTTATAATTTGTTAATTTTAGTCATATGGCATATATTTGGAATTGGTATATCATAGACCCGTGTCCATGATATATCATAAACTGGACCCATAATACATGTGCCAAATATCTATCAAAAGATAGAAACATGGAATTTTTCAATATTATAGAAACACGAGATTTTTTCAATATTTCATTCCTGTCTTTTTTGCTTTTGTTTTTGTTTTTCACCGTTTTTTCTTTTCTTTTTTTCTTAATTTAAAATGCTAATTATTTTTTTTATTTTTTATTTATTTCAATACTTAAAATTGAATTATTATAATTAAATTATTTTTATTTCTCCCATCTAATAATTATTATAATTCTAATAAATATAAAATTTATAATTTATAATTAAATATATAAATTGAATTATTATATTTTTTTAAATTAACAAGTACATTGTTATTCAAAATGCAGCTAAATTGATGTTGAATTACATATATATTATTTTTGAATTGTCAATTAATGATAAAATATATCTTCAATTATAATATTAATAATAAAAAAATATTTTGATAACGATTAGCCTATATACATTAGTTTTATACTATAAATACATTGTAATTTAACTGTATGTACGTGACTTTCTAACTACATGTATATTATTACTTAAAATGCATGTATATTGATGTTAAATTAAATATACATTATTTTTAAATTGTCAGTTAATGATAAAATATATCTTTAATTATAATATTAATGATAAAAAAATTATGATAACAATTATTCTGAAACAACCCGAATTTTCAATTATTTTATAAAATTCTATTTTCGTACGGAAACATATTATTTTATTATTTTTCTTATTAAAGTAAGAATTGGAATTATATTTTATTAAATTATAAATATTCATATTATTTGAATATGTATTATTAATGGCAATTTTGATATAATATTACAATATTATATTATTATGATTATGTTAATGTGGATTTTTGGAGAATTGTATTTTGGATTATATTTTGATATTTGAGTATTAATAAGGGTATTAATTATATTATAAGTTTGATTATAGTATTTTATCGGATATTTGGATTTTCGTTATAATTACTATAATTATCGTTAATAATGTTATTGATATATATTCATGAGTATATGTTGTAAATTATTATTAATATGTAAATTATGAATTATTGTTAATTATTATTATTATTACTATCATTTTCATTATTATGATTATTAGTGGTATTATTATTATTAGTATGATTATTTTATATATATATATATATATATATATATATATATATATATATATATATATATATATATATATATATATATATATATATATATATATATATATATATATATATATATATATATATGTAGTATTATGTTTATATAAATATATGTATATAGTATTATATGGTTTAGTATATATATAACATAACGCGGTTGGACGAAAATTAAAAGAAAGAAGAAGAAAGGAGGCTTGTAATTGGGCAGTTAGAGCGAAACGGGACATTTTGGGAAGAAACAGAAATGGGACAGCAAAGCAGCAGGAGAGAGGAGAGAGAAAGGGAGAGGCCGAGAGAGAGAGAGAGAGAGAGAGAGAGAGAGTTGGCAGTGTTCCGGTGGGCGGTGGCAAGCACCGCCACCA
This sequence comes from Reutealis trisperma, assembly GCA_947687605.1. Classification (NCBI taxonomy): domain Eukaryota; kingdom Viridiplantae; phylum Streptophyta; class Magnoliopsida; order Malpighiales; family Euphorbiaceae; genus Reutealis; species Reutealis trisperma. Next base: position 9,245,035 of record CANTUT010000039.1, on the reverse strand, counting down.
CCGCTGGGTAGGGGATGGATCAGCGACCTCGAGGGAGGTGGCAGCTGGACGATCGGCGGCGGCACAACGGCGTACGCGAGGAGAGAAGGACCGCCGGCCACTGCAACTTCAAATTGATTTTTCGGTCGATTCCGGCAGTGGAATTTGGCGATCTTGGTGCCGTTTTACTCCTGAGGATGAGAGCTTCATTTTGGTACCTACCTTGCCCCCTGAGGACCACCGGAGGAGGAGATCGGAAAATACCAAATTGTGACTTTGGAGGCGTTTTCCGGTGGCTGGAGGGCGAGTGACGGCGAGTGGTGACTATTTTTGTGCTCCTAGGGTTGAGGTAAACCTGCTGGTGTGGAGTTTTCCCTGATCTGCCACCACCGGCGGCAGCGCGTGGCCGGCCGACGACGGTACGTGGTGCCGGCACGTGAAGAGGTCCAGTGGTTTTGTTTCGATGTTCTGGCACGATCCTCAACATCTGTATGTTTGAAATTTGTGAAGGTGAACCCGGAACCCTTGTATTTCAGTTGTTATATGAGTTAATCTATATTTAGTGGTTCTTAGAGTATTTGTTAGGTTGTCGAGTCTATTCTGGGGTTAAGTGTAATTCTTATCATGTTGATGTTCTCTGTTGCGAGGTGTCGGTGTCTGGCGTCTTCCTGGTTCCAAGGCTACTCTTCTGAGGAAAGCCGGTCGGAAGCGTCGACAATTAGGTGAGTGATACTCACTAATATATTATCCTGTTTCCACTTCATATGCATTGTTGTGTGTATATATATATGTATATTATGCATTACTACTGCATATATAAGCATGTAACATGTGACTGTGAATGATGAATTGATATTGTGTATTCTGTGCCATACTATGGTTGTGATTGATGGATGGAGGTCGGGAGGATACAGTACCACCTAGGATTATGGGATTATTATGGCTATGATTTGGATTATGATGGATTCAGAAGATGAGCTATGACTGATGGATGCTGGTCGGGCCTGCTCATCGCCAGGGCCGTTGTCAGTCGGGTCAGGGCTGCGTGGTACAAACCAGTGACAGCCGGGCCCCTTAGTTATAAGAGACAGATTATTGGATTCAGAGAGCCAGAGTAGGGGGATTGGCTCCCCATATTGAGTACTGAGTATCAGTGTGGTACTGTGAACCATACCCCATCCTTGCTTGATTGGATGAATTATTTGTCTCTATGACATACTGCATATCATATGAATTGCAGTCTTTTTGGGGGATACCAGTTTAATATATTAGCTGGTATCATTCACTGAGTCGAACGCTCATTCCTGTTCATCTTGTTGCTTTCAGGTCAGGGAATGAGCTGGTGAATTAAGTAGACTGCCAGTCTCTCTTCGGCAGTAGTTTATATTATTGAGTAATCAGACATGTATATAATGTATGTACATTTGTAATTGTGACTCTAGAACTCCGCAATGTTACACTTGTAATGGTGCTTTGTGTATTATTTCAGTTATGTATTTTAAAGAGCTGTAATCCTTGGGTTAAACAGAACCTTTCTGTAATTTATTATTTTCTGAAATATATGAAATAAATGATGTTGGGCCAATTTGATAATTGTATTGTGTTGTGATATCTTTTGGTTCTGCTTACCTTATTTGGGCCCATAGGCCTTTTCAGTTAGGCTTTTCAGTTGTGTGTTTTGGGCTTTTTGTCTTATGGTTTGGGTTAGGCTTACTACGGGCACTGGTAGCCACGTGCATTTCCCGTGTCCTAGTGCCGGTCACGTGCCCTGAGGTTTGGGGCGTGACAAATGTGGTATCAGAGCAAAGATCTTGTGACCTTTTATATTTTCAGTGTTATGGGTCCTTGTTTCTGTAACATGCGGAGTATAGAATTCCCAATTGTCATCTTGAGTTTCCTTTGCTTCCAATTCAGCGTTAACGTGGTGTTATGATGAATTTTTATGATTTTCTTAACCTTGTGATGTTAGTAGAATTTTGTGGAGGTAAAAGTTCTTGGGTGAGTAGAATATGATTAGAGGGTATGATTTGAATTTTTATAAAGGATAGGATATTAAAGCTGTATGAATTGGGAATTGGAGAATCTCCGGGAACTTAATCCATAATGGTATAAAATGACTTTATTCAAAATTGTAAATGATTTGGAAATGGAATGTTTTAAATAAATTTAAAGATAATTGATTTTCAAGTATGATTTTAATACTAGTTTTGAGAATTTATTATTTTAGAACTCTGTACTCATGTCCAGTGTATATGTCTGTATGCATTCATTGAGTCAAGCATCATAAAGTTATAAGTCATTATTCATACATCATCTCCTTCATGGATCATTGCATTAAGGTTGCATATTGTGTAGCATTCTTGGACACAGTACCTTGAGCTCTAAAATAAAAGTGAAAATATTTTAATTTTTACGAATGATTTTAAATAGTTTTACAAATTTATGATTTTAAATAGTTTTACAAATTTAAACGGTTTTGAGATATACCTGCAGTGGATTGAAGTTCTCGGAATGAGATAATGTTTTGAGATATTAGATTCTATATTATATTGTGGAAAGGATTAAAGATTAAGTATTGAGTTTACTAAGGAAAAGAATTTTATTATATCATATAATAGAGTTATTATTTGGGCATATTCATGAGGTATATATATTAAGTTGAGATCGAAATGGAATGGCATCGATTAAGAAAGATATAAATCATGCATGGAGATTTTACTGAGTATCAATAATAGTAGTGAATTTATTGATTTTGTGTGGATAAATAGAAAGATTAGGAATATGAAAGATCATAAGATGTTGATGAAAAATTTCGAAATAAGATAATGTTCTGGGTTAAATGTATATGCTTGGGAGACAATAACTGTTTAAGCTAGGATGTTAAAGTATTTTATAAAAAGAGAATAAGCCTTGAATAAATTGTGAATTATTGGTTAGTATACTACTTATGGTGTAAAATATGTTTAGACGTAACAGAATTTCTTGATGACTCTGTTCATACAAAGGATGTTGAGATAAAGGGTAAAATTTTTGGTTTTGTATATCAATTGGTGTAGGCATATATGCGGATTTCAAACTGATGAAATAAATTTTATAAATATATATTGAGGAAATTAGTTAAAGCAAGTAAGAGTGGAAAGCAAATTATTAAGTATTGATATGTTTTACTTGATGCAATACTTAAGGACATTATCATGGGAGTTATTCTCACAATTACATTTAATGGAAATTATAAGTTTGATGAGATATTAGACATAAGAATATTTATCGAGATTATTAGAGATTAAGTAATAATTATTAGTGTGGGAATGAATTATGAAATATTAAGAGTCTTATTAGCTTAGAATTAATTGTTGGAGTTGTATCTGGTTGATGTAATAAATAATAAATGGGAATGACAAGTTAAGCGTTAATATTAGCTTTAGTATTAATAAGTGCTTAAAGATAAGATATGTTTAAGATTATGATTGATTGATGTGAAATCAATGGTTGTGTTAGTGTGAGCTGTGATTAAATCAAAGGTATAGAAATACAGAATGATTAGTTATTTGCTGCAAGGTTTAAGATAATAGATTGGATATTGGTATTAGAAGAATTTTGTTGGAGGTTTAGTTATAGTTTTATGTCTTATTGAAGTTGTTTGTTTTGTTATCTTGCCTTTGGGTTCAGTTGTGTTTCAGAGTGCGCAATGGAAGTGTGGTGGAGAAGTTTAGTTGTAAGGTGCTGTATTTGAAAATTCGAGAACGAATTTTCTGAAGGAGGGAAGATTGAAACAATCCGAATTTCCAATTATTTTATAAAATTCTATTTTCGTACGGAAACATATTATTTTATTATTTTCCTTATTAAAGTAAGAATTGGAATTATATTTTATTAAATTATAAATATTCATATTATTTGAATATGTATTATTAATGGCAATTTTGATATAATATTACAATATTATATTATTATGATTATGTTAATGTGGATTTTTGGAGAATTGTATTTTGGATTATATTTTGATATTTGAGTATTAATAAGGGTATTAATTATATTATAAGTTTGATTATAGTATTTTATCGGATATTTGGATTTCCGTTATAATTACTATAATTATCGTTAATAATGTTATTGATATATATATTCATGAGTATATGTTGTAAATTATTATTAATATGTAAATTATGAATTATTGTTAATTATTATTATTATTACTATCATTTTCATTATTATGATTATTGGTGGTATTATTATTATTAGTATGATTATTTTATATATATATATATATATATATATATATATATATATATATATATATATATATATATATATATATATATATATATATATATATATATATATATATATATATATATATATATATATATATATATATATATATATATATATATATATATGTAGTATTATGTTTATATAAATATATGTATATAGTATTATATGGTTTAGTATATATATAACATAACGGGGTTGGACGAAAATTAAAAGGAAGAAGAAGAAAGGAGGCTTGTGATTGGGCAGTTAGAGCAAAATGGGACGTTTTGGGAAGAAACAAAAACGGGACAACAAAGCAGCAGGAGAGAGGAGAGAGAAAGGGAGAGGCCGAGAGAGAGAGAGAGAGAGTTGGCGGTGTTCCGGCTGGCGGTGGCAAGCACTGCCACCACTGCTGGGTAGGAGATGGACCGGCGACCTCGAGGGAGGTGGCAGCTCGACGATCGGCGGCGGCACGGCGGTGTACACGAGGAGAGAAGGACCGCCGGCCACCGCAACTTCAAATCGATTTTTCGGTCGATTCCGGTAGTGAAATTCGGCGATCTTAGTGCCGTTTTACTCCTGAGGATGAGAGCTTCATTTTGGTATCTACCTTGCCCCCTGAGGACCACCGGAGGAGGAGATCGAAAAATACCAAACCGTGACTTTGGAGGCATTTTCTGGTGGCTGGAGGGCGAGTGACGGCGAGTGGTGACTGTTTTTGTGCTCCTAGGGTTGAGGTGAACCTGCTGGTGTGGAGTTTCCCCTGATCCGTCACCACCGCGGTGGCGTGTGGAGAGGTCCAGTGGTTCTGTTTTGACATTCTGGCACGATCCTCGACGTCTGTATGTTCAAAATTTATGAAGGTGAACCCGGAACCCTTGTATTTTAGTTGTTATATGAGTTAATCTATATTTAGTGGTTCTTAGAGTATTTGTTAGGTTGTTGAGTCTGTTCTGGGGTTAAGTGTAATTCTTATCATGTTGATGTTCTCTGTTGCGAGGTGTCGGTGTCTAGCGTCTTCCTGGTTTCAAGGCTACTCTTCTGAGAGAAGCCGGTCGGAAGCGTCGACAGTTAGGTGAGTGATACTCACTGATATATTATCCTGTTTCCACTTCATATGCATTGCTGTGTGTATATATATATGTATATTATGCACTACTACTGCATATATTAGCATGTAATATGTGACTGTGAATGATGAATTGATATTGTGTATTCTGTGCCATACTATGGTTGTGATTGATGGATAGAGGTCGGGAGGATACGGTACCACCTAGGATTATGGGATTATTATGGCTATGATTTGGATTATGATGGATTCAGAAGATGATCTATGACTGATGGATGCTGGCCGGGCCTACTCATCTTCAGGGCCGCTGTCAGTTGGGTCAGGGCTGCGTGGTACAGACTAGTAATGGCCGGGCCCCTTGGTTATAAGAGACAGATTATTGGATTCAGAGAGCCAGAGTAGGGGGATTGGCTCCCCATATTGAGTACTGAGTATCAGTGTGGTACTGTGGACCATACCCCATCCTTGCTTGATTGGATGAATTATTTGTCTCTATGACATACTGCATATCAAGTGAATTGCAGTCTTTTTGGGGGATACCAGTTTAATATATTAGCTGGTATCATTCACTGAGTCGAACGCTCATTCCTGTTCATCTTGTTGCTTTCAAGTCAGGAAATGAGCTGGTGAAGAAATTGTAATTAAGTAGACTGCCAGTCTCTCTTCGGCAGTAGTTTTGTTGAGTAATCAGACATGTAAATAATGTATGTATATTTGTAATTGTGACTTTAGAACTCCGCAATGTTACACTTGTAATAGTGCTTTGTGTATTATTTCAGTTATGTATTTTAAAAAGCTGTAATTCTTGGGTTAAGCAAAACCTTTCTGTAATTTATTATTTTCTGGAATATATGAAATAAATGATGTTGGGTCAATTTGATAATTATATTGTGTTGTGATATCTTTTTGTTCTGCTTACCTTATTTGGGCCCATAGCCCTTTTCAGTTGGGCTTTTCAGTTGTGTATTTTGGGCTTTTTGTCTTGTGGTTTGGGTTAAGCTTACTACGGGCACTGGTAGCCACGTGCATTTCCCGTGTCCTAGTGCCGGTCACGTGTCCTGGGGTTTGGGGCGTGATAAAGTCTATGCACATTAGTTTTATACTAAAAATATATTATAATTTAACTGCATGTACATGATTTTCTAACTACAGGTATATTATTATTTAAATGTATATACATTAGTATTGAACTGCATATACATTAGTATTGAAATGCATGTACATTACTTATGAACTATAGATACAATGTTAGATAGAATTTAGATACAGTAGTTTTTAATTACAGATATATTAGTCCTCTTTTTCAACAACAATGCATATAGATTAAAAAACCAATGTCCATAATATTCAATATCAATGTTGGTTATGTATTACATATATATTAGTATTGAACTACATGTACATTAATATTAAACTGCATGTACATTAATATTGAACTGCATATACATTAGTACTGAACTGTATGTACACTGGTTATAAACTCCAAGTACAATATTGAATTGTTGGTTAAAATTCAGATACAGTAGTTTTTAATTGCATATACATTAGTTCTATTTTTCAACACTAATGCATATAGATTCAAAAACAAATATACATAACATTAAATATAAATGTTGGTTCTGTATTACATATATATTAGTATTAAACTGTATATACATTAGTATTGAACTGCGTGTATATTAGTATTGAATTACATGTATATTACTTTTAAACTGTCAGTTAATGATAAAATATATTTTCAATTATACTATTAATGATAATAAATATAATAATTATTAGATGGGAGAAATAAAAATAATTATTATATGTATTACATATATATTAGTATTAAACTGTATATACATTAGTATTAAACTGCATGTATATTAGTATTGAATTATATGTATATTACTTTTAAACTGTCAGTTAATGATAAAATATATTTTCAATTATAATATTAATGATAATAAATATAATAATTATTAGATGGGAGAAATAAAAATAATTATTATATTTTTAATTCTAAGTATTGGAACAAATAAAAAAAATAAATTAGCACTTAATTTAAAAAATTTTGTGGTCCATTTATAATTTTTTTAAATATTAGATATCTTAAAAAATCAAATAATAAAAAAAATGAAAAAATAAAAAAAAGGAGCAAAACACGGTAATAAAATTGGAAAAAATCGTGCGCCTTTATTTCTACTTAATCTCTTACAGGTGTATCATGGACCTGGTCTATGTTGCAACATGGATACGGGTCCATGGTATAATTTGCCATGTATTTACCATATGTATATATTTTATTGGTCCTATATAAAATAAGCCTTAAAAATAATTAATATTATTTAATGGAATTTCTAACTTAAATCATTATGACAATTAAATATATTATAAATATAATTATGATATGTAACCTAAATAACATTGAAAATTTTTAATTTTATCATAATTTAAAAGAATATGTTACATAAATTATCAATTTAAAACATATATATATATATATATATATATATATATATATATATATATATATATATATATATATATATATATATATATATATATATATATATATATATATATATATATATATATATTTGATACTTTTATGAATGTTAAAATATTAAATTAAAATATTATTATAAAATGTATCATTAAAATAATAATTTTTAATTAAATATTTTGATGTTTAGTTATATTTATTTATTTTTATATTTATGTAAATTTTTTTAATATTTCTTATTTTTTTTAAATATATTAGTAAAATTGATAAAAAAAAAATTATATTATATAGTATAATATTATAATATTTATCTCATATTTCATTTTGTTTATTTCATATTTCAAATTAGAATATTATTTTCTTTTGAGTGGATTAATTAGAATTTTATTAAGTATACCATTTTTTTTTAATTTTACTAAATAAAATTATTGATTATTTTATTTATATTTATAATTTTTTAATTATGAAATTGAGATATTTAAAATTAAAATTTAAAATTAATTTAATAAAATAATATATTAAAAATATTCAATAACTCCGTGCAAAGCATGGGTATTATCTTAGTATAAAATAGGAAAGTTCAAACTGAGATTACTATGTTGGACTGCCATTTTTGCTGTATTTACTGATTTGCCATTTGGTTTGTTTTGAGTTTTGGTTTTTCATTCAATTTATTATTATTATTATTATTATTATTATTATTATTATACTTGAGTTGAAACCTTATCTCAAGATTACAAACTGGCGATCTGAGGTACTTGCAAGGCAAAAGGTTAGAGGAGAATATGAGTTATACTTGATTGTTTGAGTCATATCCGGCTTTCGTATTATGTTTGGAGAGGAAAATAGAGTTCCTGTTGGATAGGAAGTCTAAATGGCGATATGGTCCTTTTTAGACAATTTGTGACTTTTTATCATGACGAGTATAAAAGGCGATCGTTTCAGATAGACGTGTAACAATTATTATTATTATTACTACTATAACAGGTGTATCAATAGACAAGAGTCAAGAGTCCCTCTTGATTTGTTTTAACAAGATTTTCTTGGAGTCTTGGTGCTTTAGGTCTAATTCTTGTTGCTTGTCAATATCCAGCAAAAATCCAATTCCGATATAGAAGCATTTTCTCCTTTTAATGCTTTTGAAATTTTAAATTCTAAATTTAGATAAATTTGAAGGAAATTCTAAATTTTGGATAGTTTTAAAACAAATTTTCAGTTTAGAGTGAATATCTACAGAGTTACAAGTTTTTTTCATTCTGCCATTCTGAAAATGAGATTTTTAACTATATGTGCCAAAAATTTTAATTGATTCTAACATTCTGCTAAAATTTTTGGCGGATTGCTAGCATAAATTTTTTTAAAAAGAAAATAATATTAGTTACTTAATATTAAATAATATATAATGCATATTTGGATCCGCAATCAACTAAAATTTTAAATGCGGGAGTCCGCTAAAATGTTTGACAAATTGCTAATATTTTGCATAAAGTTTTTTGAAAAAAGAAAATAACATTAGTTATATTAATAATGTATAATGCATATTCCACCAAAAATTTATAATGTTTTATAACTTTACGCCATAGCCTTTTGTTATTTATAAGTTTTCACCAAAATTTATAGTCACAAACTTTTATTTAAAATTTATAGTATTTTTGAAGCATTTCCGCACAAAAATTTAAGTGCTTTTGACTTTTCAAAGTTAAAACTCCCTAATTTAAGAATTATATTTACAAATACCCTTTTTTTTTTTTTTTTTTTGGTCAAATACCCTAAATTTGGATTTATTATTGCCAAAAGCATTAATTTGGTCAATTGCGTCCTGCTTCTGCTTGTGTAATGCAATGCACTTGAGTTTTTGAGTTCAATGTTTTAATGGTGCATAGTCTTTCCAATTACTAAGTATATTTGATTTAAATTTCTTTATTCTCATTAATTTTAGGCTGAATTGTCAACTTGCATTTACTCATTAAGTCAGCAATAGGCTGGTCCTGACTCTCCCGGGATTTAGCAGGTTGATTAGTTGCTCGTCAATTAGCTTCTTCAAAGCATTGGTCTATCATGATTCTGTCTGTGGACTCTAATTGTAAGATTTACCATGCCTCTTGGAGTTTCTTCAATGGTAAATTAGGTATGGCCATAAATTTCCAATGTTGAATCAAGTCAGAGTCAATTCCAGTAATTTATGTAGCTCCCATATAATCAATTTCAAAGACGTTTGTTATACGCTTAGAATTTGTGCATTGACTTGGCACTCACTAGTCCACAATCTAGACTTTAGAATAATGCTTTGACTTGCCGATTTGCCCCTTTGCAAAAATGGGACCATGATCTTATTAGAGTGCTTCGTTTCACGAAATGAATTGAATATGTCAATTTTTGTGTAATGCTTTGATGTGTTATAGAGTAATAGAAATTATAATTTGTTGTTTTTCTGTCAATTTAGTTCAACAATCAGATAACTGTGGCTCAAATGAAGTCGATATCTTTTTTTTTTAGCACCTTCCCAGAAATATAATAGGATTGAGCACTAAGTCCATGTTTGATAAGCCATATTGCAGTATCATGTAGTCAAATGTATTTTAGTGTAATATCTAATGCCTTAAAAATGTACTTAATGGTCCCTTGCAACTTGCAAGTGGAAGTATATATTTCATTTTCAAGCATTACAGTAGATGAGATATTTAGTTTTTAGTTCTTCTGGGAAGCATATCTTTCATTTTCAACATTGCGCTAGATGGATACTGAATCCTTGGCAACGAGATAATTATTAAGATGTTATTAGTTTGTAGCTGAGAAGAAAGCAACTGCACCAACAAATGGTGCATTAATGTATGTAGCAGGCTCGGATTGCTGGTAGTTATTTCGGTCATCTGCAAAATTGTCTCGATTATCAGGACCGCCTATTATGGCTCCAACAAGGACATTTGGATTAGGTGAACTAGAATAGAGGTAATGAAACCCATCATTGCAGGAAATGCGTTCTGGGTGTGCATGTATAGATGGTACAGAGGAACCCCTGTGGTGCACATGCTGAGGATACCTGTTTCCAAACGCCACCATGTAAGACATCTTTCCTGGATTGTCACCTAAAATGTAATCAACCTGTTTCTTTGCCTGTGATATCAGTAACTCAGTGGTCAAAGTAGAACCCCCACATGTGACGACTCCTCCATTTGAGCTAAGATATTTAGCATATGTCAGAAGGAGGAAAGTTGTGGTTGTTACATACTGGAGATTGCTTTCACTTGCTTTATATAGAAGCCCTCCTGCAGATATTTTATGTCAGTTGACAAAACTATCTTTGTTAGGGAGATTACTGCTGATTTTACAGTGACAGAAACTAGGGGAGAAGGTACCTGGTGTATACTGAGCCTGGAAACTAGAAGTTCCAGGAATTAGAGAGCATATGTAGTTGTCTGAATGTGCTTTAAATAATTGAAACTCTTCTGTTCTTTTCTCCAAGAATCCCTGTTGAAAATCCCAATAGTGTTAAAAGCTTCGTCTGAGCTTCTGATATTTTATTCAGTTTAGTTTTTGAGTAAAACCTTGGAAAGAAGAATCTTTGTTCCAGCTCGCTTGTCATCCCAACTAAAGGAGTAGTCATCGTCATTGGCACCCATTGTGCGACCATTTGACTGAATATAAGCCAGGTAAGAGCTGTTCTGTGAGGCTCTATGAATCCAGGATGCGCCCCAGAGAAGCTCATCCTGATATCCTGAGTACGAGCAGTAAAATGGGCAAACTGCTGAACCGATAGAGTCACTGTAAGAACCTCTATACCTATCTGCGAAATCAAATACCTGCATAATTGCAATAAGCTTTCTTGTTAATGGGAGTGGTGGAAGAAAAGAGAGCAAGAGATAAATTAATGTGTTTTCTTTGCATACTTAAATTAATGTGTTTTCTTTGCATACTTACTTTCATTGCTGTCTGAAGCAATTTTGAAGAATAAGAAGGGTCAGAGTCTTTGAAAACAATTGAAGCAGCAGCCAATGCAGCAGCTGTTTCAGCAGCTACATCGGATCCTGGATTTTGAGTTGTTACTTTGTACACATTGCGTGGTGTGTCCATATCTTCAGGTCTCTCCCAGCACTTATGATCCATGTTCGGATCTCCAACCTGAATCATCCATTTTCAAATTATTAAGTGATGCAAGCCTTAATTTTTGGCTTTTGCTGTCATCTAAGAGATCAATGTTCTTACTGTGATTGTTGTCGTCTTTTGAGTGTTAAATTTCCAAATTTTCTTGTGCCACAAATATTAATCAAACAAATGTTATCTTTTCGGATATGGGTCCCAATTTTCTCAAAATGCAAAAGTACAAAGCTTTTTGTTAATTATATATATGGAATTATATGCTCACTTGAACATATAGGGTGCCTGGGGTGGCAGTGGCCGCTTTTAAAAGATAATCAGTGCTCCAACGGATGGCAGCTTTGGCATTATCAATCTGGTTGTGCATTGACGTGCCAAATTCAATCACACTCCATGCCAACATTGTAGTAGTAAAGGCCATTGGAAGGCCAAATTTTACATTATCTCCTGCATCATAGTATCCACCAACTAGGTTCACCTGAAATCCAAATCACACAAATATAGTAAAACCATGGTCATCTATCAATATCTGCATTCTATAATCACACACATTAGAGTTTGTAGTAGAATTTGAAATACATGATAACTAGAGCCATCAGACAACCCAGAGTTGCCCCTCCATTTCAGCCTCTGGTTAGGCGGCAATACGCCTGATCGCTGACCCTCAAAAAATAGGATGGATTTTTCAAGAGCATCACTATATTCTTGAGGAGTAAAGGCAGAACAAAACAGGCTAAGAGAGCAAAGAATTATGAGAAGAATGTGTCTCATTAACTTAAAAATAGCAGTAAAAGCCATTCTTCTTTACTCGTAATAGTTAATGGTATCCTTATTAGCAATACTACAACTTGAAGTAGAGAGCTCAAGGGCTTTTTGGGTTTTAGTTGGGGTAAGAAAGTATGGTATTTATAGATGCAAGTACTTGGGAATTTCGTTGGTGGTCGTTAACTGTAAGAAAGACAGGGAGGGATTCTTGCTGCTCATTCACGGGATCAACTGCGCAAATTTGGACATTTAGCTGTGGGGACAAAAAACATTGAAGCTTGCTTTGCTTTTATCCAAATCTGTTAGATATGGCAAACCTCTAGGTCATTAATGGACATAGAAAAAGACAAAAATTTGACAGTTGATATAATTCTCGTGTAATTGTATTTTAGTTGCACGAGCAGTTAACATCATCAGGGATAAAGAGGGTCACTGTTAGACATGCCAAAGTCTTAAAAGCTGCACAAGTCAATATTAGGCATGTTCTTTAACCTTGTATACCGTAATTAATGGTAACAGTATGGAGTGCGGTATTGGATTACTTAGACACTAGATTTTGTCTTTTAGCAATGAAATCACGGATACGGTATAGACCTAAAAATTGATCACATGAGCGTCTAAAGAAAAGTTGAGGCTATCAGGTAGAATAAGGTGGAGATTACTGTTAGCCACAACTTGCATCAACAGTTTTATTAGTTAAAACTTAAAAAGAGTCCTCCAACCATAATTCCTTAATTCATGTGATTGGAACATAGAGTTCAAGGCTTTTGAGTTTCATATGGCTAGTTGGTCAATGAGTCAAGAATTTCCTGGGTTGAATTCATCATTTTCTTTACATATTCTCGGCTTAATTTTTGGATTTCTGTGAGACCATGAGGGGCACGAGAGGCAAAAAGATTGGACTATTTGTGAGAAATTTTAACCTGTTTTTGCCCATTGGTCGCACCTAGGATTGGACTTATTTGTGCTATCTTTAGATAAAATAAAAGAGAGGGGACATTCTTTCTTTGAAGAGTTTGTACTAAACTTATCTTGTGTAATCTTTGTTAGGAAAACGGGCTCTTCATGCTTTAGCTAAATGTTGCTTCCAAGGAAAGTTGATCACCTGAAAATCATGCCTAAGGACATTAAAAGATGAAGAAAGAATGCATGAAAATAATCAGTTTCATAGAAAGAATGCATGAAAATAATCAGTTTGATAGAAAGTTCATATTATTGCATTAATTCAAATTTCTCTCCTACAAACGTTAGTTAGGATATGCTTTAAGAACAGAATGCCAATTAGTTGGATCAACTTTTGTACTTTATGCTATGCTTCTGTGGCTTTACTATCTAAATGTCCAATATGGATTCCTGTAAATGTAACATGCCCAAACATTGCTACACTTCCTTTGGTTTTGATGCCAAATCCATTTCAACAAGAAGTTTTGATCCTTTTCGGTAATAAATAAATTTCCGCATCCTTGTGAAAGTGGAAAACCATTAATCCTTCAATCTGTGATTTTCACATGATTATTATTATTATTATTTTCATTCTGGCTAGAAAATATATGGATTGATGGGTTAAAGACAGGTTTGAATAACATTTCTGATTCTGATGTTTCTATGGACATTTATGAATGTTAGTCCAATCAGAAAATTTGTTTGCTAGTTTTCCATGATAAAATTGTACTCATCCATTAGACTAAATACTTGTAATTAAACTTGTACAAAACATCAGCCTCAAAAATGCCATAATATTATTCACTTTATCTGTATGAAATTTGAGTTCCAATCCTTTATGGCTTACAAGTAGCAAACCACAAGTTCTAACGCACCGAAGAAGCACAGGTAAAAAGCTAGAACACGTCTATGCCTTAAAATATCCTTGAATTCACAAGGCAAAACAAATTCTGGAATCCACCATGAATAAAACTACTGAAATTTTATTGATAATGAGAAATTCCCCAAACTATTACATAATAGTTCTGCTTATAAAGCATGAAACCCTATATAAGACCCAACAAAATTACTAAATGGGATACCTAAATATTCTAGAATTACTTGAAAAATAGGAAAACAAATCTAAACTATTAAGAAATTACAATTATTATAATTATTAAAACAGTTATCAATATATTTGAATGTTTGATCTATAGGTCACAAAACTGAAAAAAATATGCTATACAGCTGCCTATAACTTTACATCTAAAAGAACATTTACTTGTCCTGAACAATACAATACTTCTCCTGTTACACCAAATTGAGCCGAGAAGCAACTATGTTTCAAACTTGCAGCTTATGACAAACACTGGAATTCGGATTTGCCACTGTGCCTACAGATGATAATTATAGTTAGAGAGCAGGGCAACATCCATTAACTGTGCAACACAGAAGGTACTGAACACTTACAAAAATCTGCAAAACAAGGCTGTTTGGATGCTGGATCCTCTTCAAGTGGAGGTGGAGCTTGTCCATACACCATTTCACAGCTCATATCTTCAAAATCTGATATTGAAACAGAGAAATATCAATGCATTGAGACAGAATAAAATGAGTACAAGTATGCAAATATGATGCAGAATCGGGCATTCTCTATTTTAGTTGACCAATATGTTATGCTTATGGCAGCATATGTGACTTACTAGGATTCATGGTTAATGGAAGTCCAAATTCATTGGTGAAGAAATCTTGAGTAGGAATCTTGCACATGTTAACACACATCCCTACACAGCCACTATTCTCAAGGTACCTTAATGAGAAAGAATTTGTCAATATTGAAGTTAGTGACTGTTATTTACCATATTAATAAACAGAATTATTCTTAATTTTCTTGCCTCTCATGAACTATATCTATTTTTTTTTTTTGTTTTTCGCTTCAATAGCAGAATGCTCTACCTGCACTTCTTTATAAGAACTCCACTTCTTTGCTTCACCCCATCCACCTCCACTTCCACAACCTAATTCAATAATGACATGAAAAATGAAGCAATTTATAAGTCTTTGAGGGATTTTAGTCTTGACATTTAAACCAAGATTGTTGCTTTACCTCAGAAGGGCCAACCAACCATTGAAAGAAAGGCACAGTCAATGCAGCATTGAATTCTGCAGCCCATCTTGATGGTGGAAACAATTTCTTGAACTGCAGAGCAACAACAACAGATAGGTAAGCTTTCTGCTAATTGTGAAACAGTTCAGCATAATAACACCACCAACTGAATTTATTAAAATCTATCAACATTGATCTTATTGAGATAAAATTAAAGTCAAGCCTAATTTTGTATGTTCATTAACTTGCTTAAGCCTAATTATTATGAAATTTCATGACCATTCAGTAAAGAACAGAAACAAGTGATTGAGAATTGAGAAATTTGCACCTGCTCAGGGGCACCTGGAGGGAGCATGGACAAGAGGACCTGACGAACTACTTGTTGCTGCTGCAAGCGATTCCTTCCTTGCATTACTCTCCTTGAAACATCAACAAAACTATCATAATCATACCCAAACCAACCCTTTTCCTCACTTTCATTCCCATCATTTGCTGGAGTAGCAAACTTCTCCATTTTCCTGGCAAAAAGAGTCATAAATGCTTTCTCAAAGAACCCATCATTGTATTTCGTTTTCTGCCCCAAAGGAGCTGGCTCTCCTGTTGGCTCTGCAATTCTACACCTAATGAAATTTCTGGGTCTCCATTTATGTAAACAAAGATTGTGCTGAGGTGGTCTAAATTGAACAAGTTGGAGGCTTAGAGCCACCATGAATTATGCAATATTGAGCTTCAATATCAAGAACTTCACTTAAGTTTCTTCTCTTTTTTTCACCTCGTATATGTTCATTTTTTTTTTCCTGGGGATGAATTCCAGAAGCACAAGAAAGATTCTTCTCTGTTTCCATAGAAAAATCGTGGCCATACATTACATTTCTGGAAGGATAATTCATATTTATTTTTTATTTGCAGAAATTGCCACTGTATTTATGAGTTGTGAGATCTGGGTCCATATTTCTTTATGAACGGTTGAAAATTGGAAGATGTTATTCCAAGTAAATTTAAGGAACACACATAAATGCACTGGATTTGTGGCTGAAATCGATGCCACGCTTGGATTTAGCCATTGAGACTCTTCATTTATGTAAGTTATCCATATCCGGTCTATTCAAAGGGGCCTTTTGAAAAAGACAAAATTTAGTATTTGTTTTGACTCCAAGTCTCCAACTCTTCATTTCATCTTAACTTAGATTAAGGTATCAATTAAATTAAATTTGAGACAAATTATATGATAATTAAGGATGAATTTTAAAAGGATTTAGGTAAAAAGTTTTAATCATTATTATTATTATTTGAGCGGGGTTGCCATTCAAGTTAAAAGGCCCGTTAGAAATCGAACCTTGTTAAACAAACAAGTTGGAACACCCCACAGCCCCACAAACAAACTACCCAAATTTCACAGGAATAGATCATATTTTCCTGGGCGTACAACCCAAATTTGTTGGTCCATGCCTAACGTTAATCCATTTGCATTATATATGTATCACAATTGAATATTTTGCTAAAAAGTGTTAATTAAATGCAAAATTGTTTCAGACTTAAGTTGCATACTGACACTTTAATTTAGTGATAATAACATAACTGAATTCTTAATATTTTGAAATATCTTAGATTTAACTTCTATACATAAAATTAGATTTGAATTTTATTTATAATTTGATAGATAAATTATGTGTTTCAACTATTGTGACCAAATTTAAAATTTTGGGATAACTAGTATATAAATATCTCTAATTAAAAAAAAATAAAATTGTATTGCATATGATATTTTTAGTTTAAAAAAAATAATAATAATAACTTCGTAATCCTCGCTCTCTCTCATTAATTATTATCTTTGCCTTTCCATTAAAGTTAATATGATTAAACCTGATAATTAAGCATGTAAAGTGTAAATAATCAAATAGACATGGCTAGGTGGTTAACCATAACCACAGATCACCACATGATGTGCATAAAAGGCACGTACGCGGTCACAATTTTTTTTTTTCTCCCAAAAAGAATATGCTAGAATTAATAGGGCAATCAGCCTAAGGTTAGCACAAGATTTATAATTACAAGTTACAACAGGTCTAGCATAAAGAATGAAATACAATAACCTACCTATTTTAAGGTTTTTTTTTTCCTTGGACTTAAAGCCTATACAACAAACAAACTTGAGGCCTAAGTAAGAATACATTTATCACTATTACCCCTGGTGCTGGAACACCACTCAGAATCTACCGTCTTCATTACTGAGCATCACACCAAAGCCTGTAATTGATAAAATACGACCAATGACTTGAGATCTGAGTTAATCAGAAAATATAAGTTCTAAAAAATTTGAAAAACCGTCTTTCACTGTTACAAAATCCTTATTGCAATGGCTCAATGATAGAGCCTCTCTTCCTTATCACAAGAAGGCCAAAGCTATTGGAAAGACAATTAACCACTATTGGTCTTTACTCTTTGTAAATCCAGAAGCAAAATAAACAAAAACGCTCAAACTGAGAGAACAAAGCCAGTGCTAAGCATACTTCCTCCCACTCACCAATGAGACAATAAAGTCCACACAAGACCAAGATCTTGATGGTAAGCGAGCCAGACTTCGCCATAAAAGAAGGCGGCATAGCTATCGCAAGTTACTAATTCACATATATGCAAAATTTCCACAAAGAGGGAAGTCAATCGAGCCTGCAAACTCAAACAAATGACTTTATTAGGGAAAGACACAAACATAAACATGCAAGAAGCTAAAAGAATAGGTCATTCCCCTAATGACTAAAGTCATAGAGGGAAACTCTAAAAAAGAGCCCCGGTGGCGCAAACAAGAACCCCCTATAGGGGAGAGAAGAAAAGATCAACCCTTAATTACTATCACGCGGTCACAACTTAAGAAGTAGTACTATAGTGGTTTGCATTCTTGCTTAGGATTTAATTCGATCTCTCTTCATTTACTTGTCCATATTTCTGCCTTTGGTTACTTTAAGAAAAACACTGCCCATGCAGCAGATTGATTTCAAATTGTGGCCACTCTTAACAAACTCATCATCATATCTTTGGTTTTAGACTTTTAGTTTCAGTGGAAGTCAATGCTTGCCCCAATGACACGCACGTACACACACATCCACAGGCACAGCACAGTTTGAGAGAATTAGATAGTATAACATTAAATTAATTTGTCTTCTACCTTTATGCAGGGTTACCCTCACTTAGCCATGTCTTCGGCAAATGCAAAACTTAGGCACAATAAATAAAGTTATGGGTCAACACTCGACACTACTCAATATAAAAACTTGAGATCTATATATATATATATATATATATATAATATTGGCTGCTTTTATTTAATTGAATTTGGTAGTAGAGGGCAGAAGTCAACCTTATTACTTGTTTAAGATGTATATTTTATTGATGGGGGAGCCGCAATAGAACCAAAACATTCAAGGGAAAACAAGCAAACTTAAGCTTGACCGCTATCTCAAGAGGGCTGCTGATAGCTGTGTCAGAAACAATGGTAGAGTTGACCTAGCCTTGCTCATAATTAGTAATTATGAAAGTAAATTTCATATTTTTTTTTTTATAAAACATGATGAAAAAATAAAAATCACACCCACATTAAGACATTATAACTCGGTTGATATTCTCTAGCGCCAACATCACGTGAGCCCCAAATTATAAAATGATGAATAAAATAATTCTAATATGATTAAATATTTAATTTAAATATTGTATTTATATATTAGACTAATAACAATAATCCAATAATACCCACCAGAAAGATAATATTAATTTTTATTATTTATTAGGTAATTACATGCATGCTCAGTTATAGCCAGCTAGATAGCAATTAAAGAAGAAGAGAAGAATAATTAAAAGTAGTCAACTTACAATTAATTTATACAATTAGCTATTAATAATTATTATGCTTGTTAAGCTGTCGTATATTAATAGGAAAGCTGATGGTTTTATCGCCATCAAGCAACTTTTTGGCAATGATTATATTAGCTGCTTCTGTAGGGTGATATGCATCCCAAAATACATACTTTGATCGATCATTACACAGAACAGAGCTCGTGTTCGTGTTTCCATTACTTTCCTTAAAGCAGATGAATGGTGGAAAGTATCCTCCGCAACATGGTTCATACCCATTCTCAAATCCTAATTAATTAATTGCCACAAAAACAATTATTATCTAATTAATTAATACGTACCCATAAGTTGCTTTAATTTCAAAGAAAAAGGAAAAAAAAAAAAAAGTTGAACAGAGCGAAGTACTTCAATTAATTCTTAACTTACCATATTGACGGTAATTAAGAATGATGTCCAAGACAACATCATAAGAATTTGCATAGACAAAGACAGATTCAGGTCCCATTTCTTGATTTAATCCATTAAGCATCTTACTTAGTTTCTTGTTGTAGCCTTTGATTAATTCATTCACCTTTACTGAGCATGTTCTCCTTGCTACTAAATTTAGGGCTCGAACAAATGGAATGCAACCAAGTGGTCCAATCCCAACAACAACGAACTTTCTTGCTCCTAATTTGTGCAGTCTCTACATTCACAAAATACAAATTAAGGGAAAAAAAGAAAGAAGTTCAATTAGCAATTCATGCTAAAATTGTCGACAGCCTTGTAAAATCTCAATCCAATGTTAATTTCACTAAAGAAAAAGTAGATTAATTAAGGGTTCTAATTATTTCTTAATTAAATTAATTAACACACCTTAAGTTGGATAGTGAGATTTGAAAGCATAAAATCTTGGAATGCGGTAGGAGAAACCTTATCGCCCCTGAAAAATGGTATAGATGGCTGCATATAGTTTAGAATATCATTGGACCCTGTTGTTAATGAGAAGATTGCTTCCTTTAAGAATTCCCTTGTGCCATTCTCTCCCATCACTTTCACTATGTAATTTCTACTTTGCTCAAAATAGCTTACTTGCTCTTCTAGAGGAACTCGTCCAATCTGGTCAGATAATTAATTAACTCTAATTATAATTGAACATAAGTCTAGAAATGGTAAACTGCCAAGCTGGAGTGCAGTAGCAACATAGGAAATTTCCAGTACGTAGATTAGTGAAATGCTATATATAATCGGAAAATGTACTTACAAATAAAAATCCTGTTTCATGCAAGATTCCGGAGGCCCCAGAAGCATAATTTATTCCTCTGATAATTGCATCAACCTGACTGTTTGGTGCTAGATAAGGAGGTGGGAAAGATTTTGCTCCAAGTTCCTCACCTGATTAATTCAGCAATCATACTTTGCATCATTAAGTAAAAATAGTTTCTATATATATGACAAAGATGCCGATGTAATGTGTTTCACCTCAATTGAAGTATTAATATTATTCTTTTGTAATGTTTTTTAACCGAATTACCGGAATAATGTCTCAAAGGTGTTTTCAAAGTTGAAAGAAATCACAGTGTGCAACATATAAAACACATGCAATCAAATGAATCACATTGTGCTCATTGGATGGCAAACTCTGCTCTTTTGGTGGATATTGGATGCCATATTGTTCATATTAGCCCAGCAGGCTTAGATTAGTTGCTAGCTAATGACATTAAAAGGATGTGTATTTCTCGCTGGGTTTCTAATTAGGTTTACTAGTTAGTTTCATTTATTTACCAAAAAAATCACCAATTTAATAAGAGTTATTGAAAATAAACGTCATTAATCAGAATTTATCTTAGCTAGACAACTCATGACTCGGTTAAAATTTAAAATTCTTTTCAATGGTTGGATTTGAACATAGGAATTGATACACTCCAAATTAATCTTGCTCATGAATTAGATATGAATTTAAAAATATTAAATTTTGTTTGCTAATTACAGTCCAAGTCCCCATCCACAAAAGGTCTACTTTAAACTAAACTCAATCCAGCTGGCTAATTCAAATCCTAAAATTTAATCAAGTTTGAGTTCAGTACATGTTCTCACCCATAATTCACTGTAGTGTACTGTAATTCATAAATTCTGATTTGTTAATATCCTTACGAACACAGGAAAAATTATTATTATGAAAATAGAGACTGCTCTTTTCTTGTGTGATATAGACCTATTTTAGTCCCACCTGAAATCCCTATGACAAAAAAAAAAAAAAAAATCAGAATATGAAATTTTCAAGTGAAAATCGTAAACTTAAACTTCCATGACGACATTATTGCTCCAAATTCAATACCAAATGATTGATTTAAAAGTTATTATTTTCTTGCGACCAAAAACAAAATAGAAAAGCTTTTTTTGTAGTGGGGGACTATATATATATATATATATATATATATATCATAATTGCTTAATTAGCTACTATGAAAAAACATATACATATTTTAATTACCTACAATGTCGGATATAGTACGTCCATTAGTGAATCGTCCAGTGGGAAGGCCTCCAGAAGGCTTGAAATCGATACCGTAGGGAGGAGAGTTAGCCTTGGAAAGGGTAAACAAATAGTCATTATTCCCTGCATCTACCAACGAGTCTCCAAACACAAAAGAAGTGAAACAATGGCAAGAAATTGCCTTTAACCACAAAACCAACAACCCACTTAGAACTGAACATTGCATAACATCAGTTCCCATTATTTCACTCTCTAATTAAGTCTATCCAGTTATAATAGTATTTGTAAAACTATATCATATCTTAATAAAAATGGCTTCTTGAACTGTACTTTTTGATTATGACATAGACATTGCAGTTAGAGGTTACATCTTTGAATAGGTCATGTTGAGAAGTAGTCAATTACAAACCTTATTCACGTAATTAATATTTAATTATTTGTTCTTCCATCCAAAAAACTAAAATACAAAGAATCTTCTTCTACATTTTTTTAAATGAAAAAAAAAAAAAAAGCATATGCACCCATTTAGATTCATTTATAATGTTGAGCGCTAAGAGGATGCTAACCTAACTGGGATGCTTGAATTTGAGAACTTATTTCATGTTATTAAAAAAAAAAAAAAAAAACCCATTTGGATTCGTTTACTTTTCCTTTCACGGTGTTGTATATTGAACTGTTATAAACTAGGAGAGGAAGAAAGAAAAAAAGAACGTTATCCCGTTTATACAAAAAATATGAAAGAAATATATCAATTTTATTCGGTTTAATTTAAAATCATTTTGTTTTTTTGGTTAATTGTTCGACCAATCACTGCAAAGGATTGTATGATTAGTAGAAAAAATATATAGTAAAGTCAATTTTGCTGTTGAAAAGCTCAATTAAATCTACTGAAATTAGTTAAATTAATATCCTCTTTAAATGAGTTCAAAAAAATTAAACTATAATCACTAAGGTAAAAAAAAAAAAAAAAAATTTGATTCAAACTTGGAGCTTAATATTTTTTGCATACTTACAATTAATTTGGTTTAATTCAATTTATGATAATTAAAATATTTTAATTAATTTATTTTTGAATTAAATAACTTAATTACGTGTATCACAATAAAAAGGAATATTATTTCTTTGGGTAGCTAGCTGGGTGGCATTATCGACCTTAATTTGGGACATACTTTTATTACACCAGGCTTTTCATTTTTCAGAGATATTTATCACATGTTTGGTTTTAATTTCTGGCTTCTGCAAAAGAAAACTAATATATTTATTACTATATTAACTTGTAGTCATGTTACCTGGCTGCCACTGCTTACTTCTTTGTACAATAAGTTATCCAAAATTTGACTTGTCAGTTGTTTGGTCGCTCAAATCTTCAATTTACTTGTGAAGATTATATAAATTATATAATTCCACTTTTGGATAATAACAATAAAAAAGAAATCATAGTATGTGTTAAATGATTTGAATTTTTTTTTTTTTATGACGATGTAATTTATTATTCGATTCAAAATTTTAAAAGCCTTGATTTAGAAAAATTTTTGTTGAAGTCTGTGTGTCCTCACTTTGAAAATCATGGAGTGAGCCGATTTGGTGTAAAGTTTTTACATCTATATTCAGTTGTTAGGATTATGAATTATACTCTTCTCATAATAGTTCTCATAAAAATAAGAATTCTCTTTCTGCTTATAGACGTATGTTAAATTAACTGAATTACGTAAATCTTTATGTTATTTTTCTTGTTTTTATTTATTTCTATTTTCTGTTTGTGAAAAAGTATGATATCAAAATGTAAAAAATTAAGGTTTTCACTATGTTGAAAATTTGGCTAGAAATAAATAATTCAGTCGACGTATGTATTATAACATTACAGTTAGGCTGACATCTCTATAAAACCAAAGTCATTAAAATAACATGATCTTCTAATTAATTAATCATGATTCAAGTTTTTTTCAGTTATCAAATCTGAACGTCTCCTACTGTATAAAATGGTGTCATATATTATTGGAAACTTTAGATTTTAGTAAAATACAAAGATGAGGCATGTTGGTCATCCCTCAAATTTCTTTAATAGTCAAAAAGCCGATGTTTTTGACACTTCATTAGCCACTATGCACGAGAATAGGTAGAATATATGATCGGAATCTCTTTCTTTTGAAAGTTTAAGGCCTGTTATATATATATATATATATATATATATATATATATATATATATATATATATATATATATATATATATATATATATATATATATATATATATATATATATATAATTACTTTATTATTTAATAATTAATAAAATTTTAAGAAAATTCTTTGTAATTATAAATTATTAGAGATAATATTTAGAAGTAAAATATTATAAGATAAAATATATAATTTATCCTGGTAAATTTAAAATTTTATGTTTGAAATATGAAAATATGAGATAATATTTAAGTTATGCTAAAAATAATATTTACTAATATTTATTCATATTGTTATGGGTCTGAAGTGATTAATTTGTTAAAAATAATATGTAATAAGCTCAACAAAAAAAAAAAAAAAAAAAAAAGAAGTAAAGTTAGAAAAATCCGAATATATATCTACATTTATGTAATCATATAGTATTAATTTGAATTTTGTACATGTGATTGTTTTGAATACGTTAGTCTCATATTAATTTATAGTTTTATTTTATGTATATACACACATTGCTTTATCATTCCTACGGAAATCGCCTAATTAAAAATAATTGTTTTAATTAGATTGCAATTAAAATTCCAACTCAGAAGTTTATTTATAATTCAAGACAGTTTTAATATTAATATTGAGTTAACATAAGTGTAGGAAAATGACTATAATTCAATTGGCCCAAAATTAATTAATCAAGTAGAGTGAGTGGATTATCAATTTAATTAGTAAAAGGTGACACGTAAAATATTTGATTGAAGAGTACATCAAATCAAAGACAAATTAAACCTTAAATTTTGGAAGATTAGGATATGGGATAGTTTCCTTAGGAGGACACTTGTGCGGTATCCTACTTTTATCATTACCATATCATGGAAAGCAATGAGAAACATGTTACTATACAAGACTTTGGTTAAGGACGGTGGTGGCGGTGGTGAGGAGGAGGTGGAGGAGGAGGAGGAGTAATAATATTTTTAAGGAGGGATAAATTAAATGTCATGTGACCAAGACAACATGCAATAAATATTAGAGGTCTGAAAACCTGTTTCATTTTGAAAAATTGATCCTTTACATTAATTAGTTAGGCCCTATGATCTGAGTAACATAAGAAACCATGAGTTGCAATAACCTAGTGGATGAGAAAAAATGTGACTAGCCATACTTCTTTCTTAAGTGCAAGAAACAGTCTCCTCCTTTTTTTTTTTTTCTTTTTTTTTAATAATATGATGCACATTTTTTTTGAATTTGGGAAACTTAAATATTTGATAAGGAGAATTGTTTCTTGGCCTGTGGAAGGGGGGTTCAACCACTACCTACCTTTTCTCCTTGGCCAACAAACGATGTTAAATGAAACAATGGATTCATTTATGTGCTATCTGTTATGGTCTGTGCCCCCCCATTATTCTCTCTCTCTTTATTTTCTTTCTAATAAATTTTAAAGGAAAGGAGAAATCCCACACGCTTTCATTAATTTGTGAAACTCATTTGGCAAGGATCAAGATCCTAGCTACAGCCTATAGTACTGTAATAATATTTTCTCCAAATCTTTATCAAGAATCATGACCCAAATCCTTTAGTTTGGCATTTTTCCTCTTCAGTTCAGTGTAATAACATATATCAAGAGAAAGAATGAGCTAATTACACCCAGGCACTGCATTTTCAACTTGATGCACTGTTAGCATTGCCTTTCTAGTTCTCTCTCCCTCGCTTTCTCTTATTTTCTATTAGGCGTGTCTTAAAATTTTTGTTCTCTTTGGAATCCAATACTTAGTGATCAAGAAGAAATAATGGGTGTAATAAGCAAAACAAGAATGGTTTTAACATTAACAGGCAGAGCCATACATGAGGCTGTGAGCTTCATTGTCTTCTCTTTTCTCGATCTTGTAGATTTTATTTTATGTTTTGTGTACAAAGTAGCAGATTTCTTTATTGAAGCACAATGGAAACCTTGTTATTGCACTTCAGCTAAAGAAGCTATCACAAGTAGTGGCAAGATCTTGGTCTCTGAGCAAGGTGAGTCCAAGATTGTTTGCCTTAGTTCTACCAAATTAGAACTTGAAGAGATTTCAGACACTCTCTACACTCGCCCTTCACTACTTTCCGAGGTTTCGAAACGAAACAACACCCCTTTCTTGGATAAGATCAAGAAAGGAACGGTTAGATCCACATTCACTGTTAATTCCACCATTGTTGAAATGCTTCAAGGAAAGATTATTGGTGGCCAGCAGTCACATCCCATTACTAGATGGTCTGATTGTGACTGTAAATTCTGCACTTCATGGACCACCTCTACCAAAGATACTCTTTTTGTTAAAGCTCAAGGCCCAAAAGGTAATTAATTAATTTCTATCGTTTCATTTTTTTCGACTTGCTACGGAAAAATGACTCAAATACTACCGAAGAAACAAAACAGGATGGCTTAGTGAAACTAATTAGTAACAATTTTCTTTTTACGTATGTCATCAGATAAGGCAAAAGAAGATGTACTCTTCATCCATGGATTCATTTCATCTTCAGCATTTTGGACAGAAACTTTATTTCCAAATTTCTCAGATGCTGCCAATTCGAGCTACCGATTTTTGGCAGTGGATTTGCTAGGATTTGGGAGGAGTCCTAAGCCAACAGACTCCCTTTACACACTAAGAGAGCATTTAGACATGATTGAAAGATCTGTTATTGAACCTTACAAAGTTAAATCTTTCCACATTGTAGCTCATTCTTTAGGCTGCATTTTGGCCTTAGCACTTGCTGTAAAATACCCTCGATCGGTCAAGTCCCTTACCCTCCTTGCACCAGTAAGTTAAGAATAAAATTATTCTTAATTTTCTTCAATTTTTTTTAATCATTATTTATCTCAGATATTAGTATCTTTTAATCATGTATTATTGAATGCAGCCATATTATCCAGTGCCAAGGGGAGCACAAGCAACACAATATGTAATGAGGAAGGTAGCTCCAAGGCGCGTGTGGCCGCCAATTGCATTTGGCGCGTCTATGGCTTGCTGGTATGAACACATCACCAGGACCATTTGTCTGGTTATATGCAAGAACCACAGGTTGTGGGAGTTTCTTGTCAAACTTGTCACAAGAAATAGGTAAACTCATCAAACCTTAAATATAAATGTTTTCTTTATTCAAACATCTGCTATACGATTCATGCTTTTGTGCTCAGTTTCCAAACTACCAAACCAACCATAATTTTTTTTCTTTTTTTTTGTTCTCTAATTTTGCAATTTATTAATTTGTTGTTGTCAAGAATTAGAAGAAAGGATTTAACTTATTATTATTATTGTGAATTCTCTTTTTTATAGGAGGCCAAATAAAGTTGCACAATGATTCTTTCTTTTAACAATTTTTACCAAATTTGATAAAATTTCTAATGATATTACTAATTGAATAGGAAATTGGAAATCTTGTATTACTTTCAATACACTTTTAAGAAGAATAATAAAAAATTTAAAAATTTGCTCCTTTCTTCTATATTGATGACAGTTCGATTTTTATTAAGATTAACACTTAAAGCCAATTATTAGATCATTAGCAAGCCGTTAATGAATTTACAACTGTGAACTTTTGCCATTTTATCAAAACATAATGGCCCTAAGCCCATAAATAGTGATGGTTTAATTAGAACTTTAGATCATTTGGTGCTGGCACAGAATTAGAATGTCTCAAACACAACGCTCACTAGCTTGATATAAATAGATGATTGGCTAGGCCAACTATATATATTTATATATATACCATTTAAAATCTGAGAACATTAATATATTTTGGCTTTAAAATCTACATGTCAAATAATTTGCATAAGAATTATGGATTGTAGAAATATAAAGTATTGTGGACAAATAAAAAAAAATTATTCGTCTAACTGAAATATTTTAATGGTGTATAATTTTCCTCGTCATTTTTATTTAAAAATTAATAATAATAACTTGGTGTAGTATTGCGTACCCTCACATTCAAAGCTGCTCTGATAAATGAAAGGTGAGTCAAATGTAAATCAGAGCAAAGTCATAACCGATAGAGACAGATGTTTAATGCTGAAGTTATATATAATAATTAAACGTATTCATTAGCCTGCTGTGCCATTTGTGGTTGGAGAGGGTGGGACAGAAATTTTTTTTATTTTTTTTTATTTTGGTAATCAGAATTTTGATTTTTGAATGACAAAGACATGTATCTAACCTACGAGTATGAATTTTGTGGCCAAAAAAAAAAAAAAAACTTATATGTACATGAATTAATTAAAAAATATCCTAACGCATTTTACACAGGATCAAGACATTCTTGTGTGAAGGTTTCTTTTGCCATACCCATAACGCAGCATGGCATACACTACACAACATTATTTGTGGCACGGCCAGCAAGCTTGACGGTTACCTTGACACTGTCCGCGACGGCCTGAAATGTGACGTCAATATATTTCATGGGCAAAATGACGAGCTGATCCCAGTTGAATGTAGTTACAATGTTAAAGAAAGAGTTCCACGTGCTCGTGTTAAAGTCATAGAGAAGAAAGATCATATTACCATTGTTGTTGATAGGCAAAAGGCCTTTGCAAGGGAATTGGAGGAGATTTGGAGTAGATCAAGTGGTTAAGAAAAATTAATAGCCTTAGCCTACCGTTTTAAGTCAACATATACCAATATATGTTATATCCTGACAAGTATATATATATATATATATATAATATAAATTAATTAAATAGCCTCAATTAATTTATATTGGCAGGTTCTTCATTCTACTATTTCTTCTTCAAGTGTGAAATCTTCCATTAGGCAATCTGAAAAATATTTACCTGCCAGCCATTTTACTGGGGCAGGAAATGTTTGGTTATTAATTATAATAAAAACCATGTGAATTCATAAGAAAAGGAAAAGGAAATGCTAAAAATTATTATTCAATATTTGCTTCTTGATTTTAATTTCTTTTTTACATATATATGGATTATTTAGGAGGTCCGTAATAGCTTTAGCACAAAATCAACAAAAGTTCTTGTGTTATTTGGTAAACTTATTGATACGGTGGAACCATTAATGAGGCAATAAATTCAAGTCACGCTGATGCAGCGTGAAGATAACTTGCAATAATCTTGTTAACAAATATTTGTGATTTCCTTGAGCGGAAGATAACTATCATACTAACTTATAGTTTTAATTCTAAATGAAAATATATTTTCCCAAAAAAAAAAAAAAAAAGAAAAAAAATTTGTGTTATAAACAAAGAGTTAATATTTAATTATTTTAGTCCGATTTGGCATAAAATGACTACTTCTTAGAAAATATACTTATGGAAAAAAAATTACTTAAGTATGTTTGATTTGTTTATAAATTACTTAAGAAATACTTATTCTATTCTAAAATATTTGTCATTTAATATTTCAATATATAAATTAAAGAAATTATTAAATTACCATAATTTTAAAGTAAAAAAAATCATTCATTAATTTTAATGTAGAAAAATAAAAAAAATTAATACAAATATTTAATAAAAGAACAAATAGAGGGTAAAGTTAGAAAAAAAAAATAATACTCCATCCATTCTAAAATATATGTCATTTAAGGTTTTAGTACGTGAATTAAGAAAGTTATAAAATGGCCATAATTCTAAGGTAAAAAAACTAAAATATATTTATATTAATTTTAATATACAGAATAAAAATAATTAATGGTAATGATTATTAGAAGAACAAATGGAGGGTAAAGTCGAAAGAAAATAATAAATATATTTTTGAAATTTTAAAATGGTAAATAAATTAATTGGAATGAAAAAATTTCTCTATAACAAGATATATTTTAGAATGGAGTGAGTAAATACATTTTTGAAATTTTAAAACAATAAATAAATTGAAATAAAAAAAAATTTCTAAAAATATTTTAAAATGGGGAGAATATACTTTTAATTGTTAATAATATCCTTAATTTTGCCTTTCTCCCTTTATTTTCGCTTTTCCTTTGGAAGCTTAGCTTTCTTGCTCTCCTAGGTAAGTTTAATTTCTTAAGCGGGGAAAATTGAGAATTTTATATAAGTGAATTTATAAAGATAATGGATGCTAAATAATAAAAAATGATGACCTCCCCAAAAATTTTAACTTTCCAGGGTTACTTCTCTCATGCCCAACCATACTTTAATTAGATGTATAGTCAGAAACATTTTGAAAAGAAAAACTTGTTAAAGTTTGAACTCTTTAAACTATTGCTATATATTAATTAGAAGATATAAGCTTGAAAACTAATTAAGCTTTAGTTGAATAGCAAACAAAAATATTGATCTTCCAACTGAAAACATTCACCTGTTAGGTTTATTGAGCTGTTAGACTATTGATCTTGCAATAAATTTTGCTAGCTTCCTTCTTTAATTTCTACTATATATCTATAATCTATTTACGCAGTTCAACAGCTAAGTCTTCCCTGATTTATTATTGCCTTGTGATTCTGGAAAATGAAGGAATTTTGGTCCCATATAAAAATGTAATGGATTATTGGATTGTAGCCCTGAATTTTAGAACCCATTTCCATTTTCTACCAAACTAACTACTCTCGCATTCATGTATTTAAAGTTTTTGGTTTAGGCCCAGTAAACAAATACCCAACGGCAGTACAGTATGCTTCCTATAATTTTTCTCAAAAATGAAATTATTCTTAATTTATTAAATATTTTTGTTGTGTTATTCTCATCTCCACATTTAAAATTTTTTTAATTTATCAAATATTCAAAATTATTTTTCATTCCTCCAATAGTTGTTTAAGGATTTGTATGAAGCATGAACAATGTTAATTAAGTTGAAGGATCAATTAATATAAAGCCATCAATTATTTAAATGATATATGAAATTCTTTATTCACCGAATATTACATGGTTAAATTTCTATCATAAAAGAAGCGATTATTATTAATAATTAGTAAAATACTCTATATGTCTTTTTTAATGATTCACACACCTGATAGAAAAAACAAATACACTCTGCTAAAGTTCCGAAAGACAGAAAATAATAAAATTAATAATTAATTAATTTAAAGGAAAGTGAAATTAAATTTTTAAAAAATTAATGATGTGACAACAATAATGAAAACCTTGAGCTAACTTTTTATACAGAGTGCACTGTTCTATTTTTACAGCTGTAAATTTCATTGTCTCATGTCTTATTCGTTGTTTCTGGCCTAATTTGTCCATTAAAGTCCAAACACTAATTTCCAGTAATACTTGGTTTGTGTATTCCAATTTCCAACAACCAAAAACAAAAACAAAAACCCTAAATTTTACTAATGATTGTTAAATTTACACATATTTGGATTGGCAACATCTAAAATTCATGAAATTTGTTAGAATATAAACAATTAACTTTTTTTAAATGTTTCCTGATTCCATTTTATATATATATATATATATAATAAAAACTTAATAGGCCTAAGTAGGCTTCATATAAGGAGGAATAATCTTCCTTTTTAATAAAGTTTCACTAAATTGATAATAATTTTTTATGATTTGAAAGATTTAATTTCTTATTTTTTAAAATCAAAAAAAAAATTCGCAAAAGCCTACTTTATTGGATAAGAAATTTTGAAGCAATCATATTTTATTATTTTACTTTTTATTCAAATAAATTATGGTTTTATCCAAAATATATAAATTATTAGAAATTTCTCATAAAAATCCCTATTCTCATTTATTTAAATGTGAATCAATACTTGAAAACCTTTTCAACTAATCGTAATTTTTTTTTTTTCCCAATTGATTTCGAAGTAAAATAATGAGTGAATTAATTTTTATGCATTGTATTAAATTTATCTTTTTCATTCGAAAAAAAATAGACAAAATGTAAATAAAGAATATGTATATGTATATGATCATTGTGGCTTTATTCTTCTTTTGTTTTTGCAGGGCAATATCTTATCATCAAGGTATTGCTGTATATATTATTTTATGTCCCAGCATCTCCATTATAGGAAGTGGTGAGTCCCGGTTTCTCATTATGTTTCGAAAGACTGGTACTGTCTTCTATTGTTTGCCTTTACATTTCTGGAATATTTATGACTGATGAGTGTGACCCAATTTGCTTTGGGGCCTCAAGTAACATCCACAATTGAGGGCAGTGGCGGAGTTAGACGTATAAATAATTATAAATCTATATTTGTTTTTGTATGAATAAAAATTTATTTAAAAATTCGTATAATTAATTGTATAAATTTAGTTATATTTAGATTAAATTATATTAAAATTGACAGAATTTATAAATAAATTATAAATTAACAATATTAAAAATAAATTCATATTTAATATATAAAAATATTATTCCAATTCATTCATAAATGAATCTTATATGGCTTTCATATTGCTTTATTTCAAATATAATACAATATTTTTTTATTTAAAAGAAATATAGTATTTTTCATATTTGATCCAAAGTAATGTATAAAACAAAGTCAAGATAAAAAATTTAAAAATATATTTTTTTTATTTTTTAAATGATCTTTAAAATTGTATATATATAAATTTATCATGTCATTTAAAATAACTATATCTTTACTCAAAAATTAAAAACAAGTACACTAATAATTCAAATGAGATTACGATATAATTTCGAATAAAGAGAAAACTTAAAATGCACATAACTTTTAGGAATTCTTAAATATTAAAATTTTAAATTCACAAATTAAAAATCAAATAAAAAGTTGAAGAATATTAACAATTTGAGTGAGTCAAATTATATATTTTAGGAGAATAAAATATAAATTTGTAAAAATTTTAAGAGTTTAAAATATTTTAATGGAATTCTATTGTATTTTAATAATTATAAAGAGATCGCTTTGAAAATTTTAATGACATCACCGCTTAAAAAATACATATAAATTAGAAATATTATTATTGAAAATTTCACTAAAATCACATAACCCACCCAAAAACACATGCCTCCCCTCCGGATTGAGGGCCTAAAAAGGACAATGTCCTGAGTCTATCTCCATTATATACTGGGGCGGGGCAGTGGCCCAACCAGTAGTCTCCTTGTTTAATTATGCTCTTTTGTCGGAAGCCCAATGCGTCTGGCTACATAATCAGGGTCAGTTGCAGCAATAGCAGAGTAGCAGATCTCCCTTGCCAAATTTCTATCATCCACAGTGAACCTTCATGTATTGAACATGATAAAAATATATATATATATATTTTTTAAAGAAAAATTTTAATATTGGTGAGATTTAAATTCTAACATTTATTCCTAACCACCGTTATAAAATATCAGTTATTATTAATGAACATAATTAATTAAACCTGAAGCACCATTTGCCAAAAATAAAATTTGAATTTAATAATTGCATATTGTGTAAAAATTATTATAAATAGACTGTAAATCAATAATAAATTTATTTTATTTTTTAAAATATCTTTATTTATTTAAAAACAAGTAATAATATTAAGTTTTAGAAGATTATGATAAAAATTATAAGAATGTTTATATAATTTGATTACAAAAATTCACTATTAAGCAGATATTTTAATTATTTCAAAATCAAGTTTAAAATGTCGTGATTTCTACCTACTTCTAAATCATTTCTTTCAAAAATTAGATATACATACGTGGTTTATATTTTATTTGTTGTTAGCTATGTAATTTGTTTTCATAAATGATAATTGTTTTTCCATTTAAAAAATATTATTATTTTTAACATTTGATAGAATTAAATTTTATAAATCACTATAGTACATCTTTATTATTATTTTAGGAGTTAATATATCTTTATTTCAAATATAAGTGTCATTGAGTTGATTTTCACTTGTCCCCGAAATCATGACATAAAGTTGTGCGTTTTAACGGCGGCAGATAAATTACTATTTGCGTTTTGTACTTTGAATGAATAATTTAATTACATGTAATATCTTTCTAAACATGTCACTTTAATAGCTAATTAATTAATATTTGGTGTCCACTGTCTATATCAGATTGAGTTTATGCAGGGTAGGACCCAGCACACGGCGTGAGAAATAGAAAATTATAAATTAAATAGTATAGTACATAGAATACATAGACTGGAATTTGATTTTTCAGCGTTACGGAAACGCAAGAAAGAAAAGAAAAATGTCGAAAGGCAACACGTTTGACAGGTGTGAAAACGAAGAAACAATGATTGATTTATGAATAGAAAATGACAGCAGACATTAAAGGTTCCGAAAACCGTTTTACACCATTCCAAAATAACCACAATTTTTATGGTTAATTTTGCTGGGTCATCCCTATCAACAAATTTTGAATTTATAACCTTTGAAAATTTTATAATATTAAGCTGTGTGTCTTATCTCTAATTTATGTACGAATATATCTTTCAAAATTTTTAAATTTTGATATTACTTATAAGTGTTTATTATTTATTTTTTTATATTTTAAAGTGTTTAAATTTTCTTTTAACACAGTTGAAAAACATTTTCTGATAAATCCCACCATATAACTATTCACTGTTGTATTTTTTGAATCGGGAAATTAAAAGCAAAAAGGTTTTTGGTTTTGTTGGAATCCTCTAAGAATTTTCTCACTTATAATCGTTTGGACCGTTCCATGACCATGCGTGTCTGCTTGATTTCACATATATTACTGTTTATCAGGCGAAACTTCTTTTAGAACCTCAATTTTCTCCATAACCATATGGCATGCATAAATGATGAACTCACGACTATATATTAACTTTTATATATACATATATATGATTTTTCTATTACTTTTAATTAAATCATATAGTGCAAATGAATAACTCGAATTGGAATAAATGAATTATGACCAATTCTTTAATTTTGCGTATAATTTAAATTCTAATAATTTTTAATCTAATGTAAATTTAACTAAAAATAGTTTTAGTCAATATCATCGCTACGAGGCTATCTTTTTAACTTTTAATTCTAACACTCTTTTTCTCTTAACATAAGTTGGATTCTATATATATGAATTAAAATTCAAAAGAGTAAGTGACAAAATTCACCTTAAACGAAAAAATTTAAGTGAATGTAGATAGCGAGACTTAAGCAGTATTTTAAATTTTAATGTATTTAATTTTCTCTAAATATTAGATATTTTTAACTCTAACAATATTTATTAGGCTTAATACATAAATTACCCTTTAACTTGTTTTGGGAAAAAACTTATTATATGCTTGAATTTTTATTGAAACTTATCAATTATAACTCTTTAACTTTCTATAAATATTCTAAGTTTGTAACCAGTAGACGCCAAAATTTTTATTTTTGAAATAAACATAAACTGTGAACGTGAATTTCATTTTCAGCATGATAGAGCAAGTTAAATCATAAAAATCTAGCAAACATAAATGATATTATTGAGAATATATATATATATATTATAAGTGAAATATTACTAAGTAAAATATAATATTAAAAACATTTATCAGAGATAATTAAAAATTAAATATGTCATAGTTATGAAAATTATAAAATAATCACACGTACAATATTTTTAAAATTATTAATTTTATGCTAAACAGACTCAGTATAGTAGCTGCACAATTTTTTTTAGGAAGGCCACCGTCCATATTCCGGTCAAACGTCGTCTTTGAAATCTCTTTCTTTGTGTCTGATGGAACCAAAATGTCTTCTTTGACTCAGAATCTCGTACTACATTGGTCAAAAGTTCCATTCTATTTTCTAGAAATAAATACATTTTCTTTTTCCTATATGCAACACAATTTTATTTGATGCATATTTTTATTGAGAATATTAAATTTAAAAATTTCAATTAAATTTAACGTTTTATTTCAACAGTAAAAATTTGCAAAAAACTTGAAACTTTTTAATTCAATAATTCAAAAGTAAGATTATGTTCACATTATATATATATATATATAAGGGCAAAATTTTTAAATTAGAAAGAAAAAGCATATTTTTAATGTGAAATAAAAAAAAAACTCATATCTTTAAGCTGATTGGATTAATAAAAAAAATATATTTCGTTATATTTTAAGATAAGAAATTTAAAAATAAAAATTTAATTTACAAAACCCTTAAATCCTAACCCTACAGTTATTCCAATACAACTAAACCTATGAATCTAATTTTATAGATAAAACATATTTGAACAAACAATGTTTGATATATAACATTGCTGGAAAAATTTTGGTATCTATACTATTATTATTATTATTATTATTATTTATCTAACATGTTGTTTTTTTTTTGGTAAATTTAATAGAAAAGGGTAAAAAAAAAAAAAGTAGAATGTGATTTGTCTCTTTTACATTTTGAGATCTGTAAATTTTTTATAAAATAAGATTTGTGTTTTGTATCATTAATAATTTAAAGTTTAGATTGCTAATGGCATTAATAATTAATGTTTATTTGGTACTTACATGTATAAGAATCACTATCACCATATAAATGCCACTTCAACAGACACTAATAGTTGTATATCCCCAACTATTGATAATACAAATCACAGATCTATTTTGTTAAAAAATTTTCACAAACTCCAATATGTAAAAGGATGAAATTATTGGGTACTTTTTTTTATATATATTTTTTTACAATTGAATATATTGTATTTTAATTAACTTAGTTTAATGTCTCATAACATAAAAGTCATGTTGATTATTAAAAATTATACAAAACCACATGTTCAAAATTTATTCAAATAATCTATACCGCAAGTATGAATTTAATTTACTATTTACTAGTACAATAAAAATTGAGCTCAAAAGTTGTTTAAAAATTTTTTCATCATGTGTTAAGTAATTCTCTTAAAAATTTTATATAAGCAATTATATATATTTATATAAAATTACTTTATTAATTTTTTTTCACGTTATTATATTTTGTAAGTTTCGATTAAAATTCATAAAGACTAATATATTAATATCTAATTATTTTTAGTTGGCTTATATATAATAAACTTGGAGAACATATATTTTTATATTAGTATTTAAAAATTATCAAAAAATAATATTTAAATTTAATAAATAATAATTCACATATATGTTAAGATTTTTAAGAAATTAAATAAATTAAAAATGAAAAATAACCAAAATTACGTAAAGCACATAGACATAGTAGTGTTGTTAAAAAAATTTTATTATTGAAGTTTCATAAATGTAGTATATATTATTAAGTGGGCTTACTATTAATTTTTATTTGTATTAAATTTTTGTCTTTAATTAATAGTATGTAGATATAAATGAGGTAATTTATTTGTAACGTCAATGTAGGTATTTTGAACCATTTTCTACCTGACATGGCAGCGAACAGAGATGCATGAGTGCAGAGTAATTTTTTATTCCTCTAATTGACTAATCGAATAAAAAAAAAAAACTATATATTTTGTCTAACCAAAAGCAATAAATATATAATAAAAAAATGAAAGATAAAGTCAATCTTGTTATGATATATTATAAGATTTAATTGATATCTTTTTATATACATGAATATTCTAGTTTTCATATTAGTATTGATTGTATTTTTCTTATTGGAAAAACTTCTTATTTCTTGTATTTTCCTTATTGGAAAAACTTCCTATTTCTTTCTCTTCTATACTCTATATAAAAGGTTTAATACTATTGAATAGAACAATTAGAAAAACTATTCTCTTCTCTATATTCTTTGTTCATGTTCTTCTCCATTTTATTTATAACACGTTATCAGCACGAATCGTTCTACAATATTGTTCATAATTTTGGATAGCTTGTGGTTTGCTAGAACCCAGCTAAGGGGAAAAATTTGAAAAAATAAAATTCAAGATTTATGGTAAACAATTCTTATTTAATTAATTACTATTATTATTAATATTTATGTATCAAATATTTTTTTTAAGAAAAAAAAAACTAAATCGTTTTTTTTTTAAGAAATCGTTTGAACATATTAGGCTAATTAATTTGAAGAAATCATTTTTTTTCTTCTCTCTTACAATCATTTATTTCAAATCGTTTTTTTTTAGATTTATAAAGATTTGATATACTATTTAATGATTAATTAATTAAATTCTAGTTCCTGAAGAACTAGTATTATATTTTAAATACTAGTTCCTGAAAAACTAGTATTATTTATAATTCCTGAAGAACTAATTAAATAAATAACTAAGCTATGAGTTTCTAGAGAATTAGTATTATTTTTTAAATTCTAGTTCCTGAAAAACTAGTATTATTTATAATTCTTGAAGAACTAATTAAATAAATAACTAAGCTATAAGTTCCTGAAAAACTAATAATAATTACAGTTCCTGAAAAACTGGTATTCCCTATAGTTCTTGAAGAATTGGTATTCTCTACAGTTTTTGAAAAACTGATATTCTCTACAGTTTCTGAAGAACTGATATTCTATATAGTTCCTGAAAAACTAATCAAAGTAAACAAATTCATTAAAGAATCATTAAATGTTCATGAAAAAATAAATGCATTGTCTACAAGTCTTTAAAAGACTGATTTTATTATAATTTTATATTAGACAATATTAATTGATGGGCCTCGACATTATGAGTAAGAATTATTTATACTAGTGTCACTCCTTCGAGTAATCAAATAAATAAAATAGACATCCTTGAAAATTTGATTTTTTATGTTCCTGAATAACTAATAAATTTGATTTAAGCTACACGCATTGAATAAATTGGATATCAATAAAATATCTGCATATGGCTATAATATTAAGGTAAACCCTTTTGCTTTGATTTTTCTGTTTTGGGTGTTTCATTGTTATTTATATGTATTGGAATGATGAGTATGGCCTATTTGATTTACCAACCAAATTGCAACTTTTAATTGGTTATCAATTATAACAACATATTTTATGCATAGTTTTAAAGTTATGGCTTATAATTTTTTTTTGGCATAAAATCTGACCCTAAATTATTTATTTATTGATTGATTGACTTACTTTATGGGAAAATAGTGATCTTGCGTTAATATTAATAGGTTTACTTGATTCATTAAATTGAGATTGATTCTACTAGTGTATGTATTATTACATATCCTTCAGTCTTAACATCCCAACTCAAAATTTATTTTATGGACAATACATATCTCATATATATATATATATATATATATATATATATATATATATATATATATATATATATATATATATATATATATATATATATATATATATATATATATATATATATATATATATATATATATATTTGTTAGTTGAATAGCCTACAAGAAAGTTGCGTGTGTTATATATGTTTTGAATTTACTTATGTCAATGTGTATTAGATGTGAAAACAATTAGAGATTTAAATGTGAGATGAGATTAATATAAATTATATAAATAACATGGTTTTGATAATTTGTAAATTGATGAATTTATTTCCGGATTGCATACATTGTTGGATTTATGTTGGTATAGAGAAGCATAATTAGTGCTTACCTTTCCTTGGTATGATAAATTATGAATTTAATGTTTGTTAAAATTAATATTAATTTATTTTCTGATTGGTCTATTTAAATATATTTTAAATATATGCAAATTAAATTATTTAAATAAAGTGAAGTATAGTGAATTAAAGTTTGGTTGATAATTTTTATATGCTCTTGAATTCAATGGAAATAATTTTTGACGTGAGTTGTTGATAATAAAATGCATTTAGATGCTAGCAAAATCAAAAGCTATTATGTACTTAAATCTCATTTAAGTGAGGATTTAAAGGTTGAATATCTTACTATTAATGATTTTTATATTTTCTAGAAGAGTTTTAAAGATAGATATAATCACTTGAAATATGTGGTACTACCATAAACTCAATATGATTTGTTAAATTTACGCCTACAAGACTTGAAGTCTATTTGAGAATATAATTCAACCATGTTTAAAATTACATCACAGCTGAAATTGTGCAGTAATAAAGTTACATGCTCTTATAGTAACAGTATAAAAAGTGAAAATTTACAAATATTATTTTTCTAGTAGTTGCAAAGAATAATTGTTAATAAGAAATCATCAAACAATGCCCACTAGTACAACTGTATTCCCTGAAGTGAATACTATAAATCATTTGGTAGATAATGAGAATTCTGAAAGAATAATTGCTAACGAGAAATCATCAAATAATGCCCACTAGTACAACTGTATTCCCTGAAGTGAATACTATAAATCATTTGGTAAATCATGAGATTCTGAAAGAGAAACCGCCCATATAGAGGACACAACTCAATTCAATATTGATGATTTTATGTAAACTCCTTGAAGAAGTAATTTGTAAGGATTTTATAAGTTGTGTATTATAATGAGTTATTTAATTACTATTTTATCCTTAGTATACATGCATAATATATTGCGTTAAACCTGCAGTTCAAGCATTGAACTTATAGTTCAACAATTAAACCTTGAAAGTTTAGCATGAATGCCATTGTGTACATCATATATGAAATACCCCGAATTTTCAATTATTTTGTAAAATTCTATTTTCGTACAGAAATATATTATTTTATCATTTTCCTTATTAAAATAAGATTGGAATTATATTTTATTAAACTATAAATATTCATATTATTTGAATATGTGTTATTGATGACAATTTTGATATAATATTACAATATCATATTATTATGATTATGTTAATGTGGATTTTTTGGAGAATTGTATTTTGGATTATATTTTGATATTTGAGTATTAATAAAGGTATTAATTATATTATAAGTGTGACTATAGTATTTTATCGAAAGTTTAGATTTCCGATATAATTACTATAATTATCGTAAATAATGTTATTGATATATATTTTTTCATGAGTATATGTTGTAAATTATTATTATTAATATGTGAATTATGAATTATTGTTAATTATTATTATTATTATTATTATTATTATTATTATTATTATTATTATTATTATTATTATCACTATTATTAATGCCATTACCATTATTATTATTATTAGTATTATTATTTTGTATATATAAAGATGTAGTATTATGTTTATATATATATATGTATATAGTATTATATGTATATATTATATATGGTTAAGTATATATATATATAACATAATCTGGGGGTTAAGAAAAATGAGAAAAGAAGAATGGAAGGCTGGGATTGGTAGTTTGAAGAAGCCCAAAACGGGGCTTTTTGGTGCAGGCAGAACGGGCAGGAGAGAGGAGAGAGAAAGGGAGAAGCCGAGAGAGAGAGAGAGAGTGTTGACCGTGTTCCGGCG
Source organism: Reutealis trisperma (assembly GCA_947687605.1). Lineage (NCBI taxonomy): Eukaryota > Viridiplantae > Streptophyta > Magnoliopsida > Malpighiales > Euphorbiaceae > Reutealis > Reutealis trisperma. The sequence goes on along the minus strand of CANTUT010000039.1, from coordinate 9,203,729 downwards.
GGCGGTGGCAAGCACCGCCACCACCGCTGGGTAGAAGGAGGACCGGCGACCTCGAGGGAAGCGGCAGCTCGGTGATCGGCGGCGGCACGGCGGCGTACGCGAGGAGAGAAGTACCGCCGGCCACGGCAACTTCAACTCCATTTTTCGGCCGATTACGGCAGCGGAATCCGGCGATCTTAGTGCTGTTTTACTCCTGGAGATGAGAGCTTCACTTTGGTACCTGCCTTGCCCCCTGAGGACCACCGGAGGAGGAGATCGAAAATACCAAACCGTGGCTTTGAAGGCGTTTTCCGGTGGCTGGAGGGCGAGTGCCGGCGAGTGGTGACTGTTTTTGGGCTCCTGGGGTTGAGGTGAATCTGCTAGTGTGGAGTTTCCCCATATCCGCCACCACCGGCGGTGGCGCGTGGCCGGCCAGCGGCGGCGCGTGGTGCCGGTGCGTGGGGAGGTGCAGTATTTCTGTTTCGACATTCTGGCACGATCCTCGACGTCCGTATGTTCAGAATTTGTGAAGGTGAACCCGAAACCCTTGTATTTCAGTTGGGTATTTGAGTTAATCTATGTTTAGTGGTTTTAGAGTATTTTGTTAGGTTTCCGAGTCTGTTCTGGGGTTGAGTGTAATCCTTTTTGTGTTCATGTTCTCTGTTGCGAGGTGTCGGTGTCTGGCGTCTTCCTGGTTCCCAGGCTACTCTTCTGAGGAAAGCCGGTCGGAAGCGTCGACAGTTAGGTGAGTGATACTCACTAATATATTATTTCTATTTCCATTTCATATGCATTGTTGTGTGTATATATATACGTATATTATGCACTACTATTGCATCTATAAGCATGTGACATTTGACTGTGAGTGATGAATTAATATTCTATATTATGTGCCATATTATGGTTGTGATTGACGGATGGAGGTTGGGAGGACACAGTACCACCCAGGGTTATGGGATTATTATGGTTATGATTTGGATTTTGATGAGATTCAGAAGATGAGCTACGACTGATGGATGTCGGCCGGGCCTGCTCATCGCCAGGGCTGCTGTCAGTCTGGTCAGGGCTGCGTGGTGCAGACCAGTGACGGCCGGACCCCTTGGATATAAGAGACAGATTATTGGATTCAAAGAGCCAGAGTAGGGGGATCGGCTCCCCATATTGTGTATTGACAATTAGTGTGGTACTGTGGACCATACCCCATCCTTGCTTGATTGGATGATTTGTCTGTTGCTGTGGCATAGTGCACATCATGGGCATTAGATTCTTTCTGTGGGATATCAGTTTTATATATTAGCTGGTATCATTCACTGAGTCGAATGCTCATTCCTGTTCATTTTGTTGCTTTCAGGTCAGGATATGAGCTGGAAAGGAATTGTAATTGAGTAGACTGCCAATTTTCCTTCGGCAGTGATTTGTATTATGGAGATATTAAGAATACATGTAATAGACGTACATTTGTAATTGTAACTCTAGAACTCCGCAATGTTACACTTTGTAATTGAACTTATTGTATTATTTTTTCAGTTATGTAATCCTTGGGGTTAAGCGAAACTTTTCTGTAATTTATTTATTTCTGGGATTATGGAATAACTGGGTGCTGGGCTTTTCAGTTGTGTGATGCGGGCTTCTTGTCTTGTGTTTTGGGTCAGGCTTACTACGGGCACTGGTAGCCACGTGCATGTCCCGTGTCCTAGTGCCGGTCACGTGCCCTTGGGATCGGGGCGTGACAATATATACTCTCTCTTGAAACTTGTATAAGGACATGAGTCATAAATTTTTTGTGCCATGAATATATTAAATCTATCTCAATGTGCGATAATGGGTCCACAAAAGAGACTATGAATTTATTTTGATGAGGCATATTTTTCGACATTAGGGGGAGGAGAAGCACCTACAGTGCTAAAAAATGTCGAGAAATTTATTAAAAGGAAAACCCTTTAAATAATTTTGGTCCATGTACAAGTTAGAGTGAACTAGAAGTTCACAAAATAATACAGTTGCAACAAATTATAACTTAACTGCCAAATGCATTTATAGGTGCTAAAAAAATGATAAAGTCTCATATTATAGCTGCTAATACCCTAGCAAGGGTTGTGATTTCAATTGCAAATAGAAAATTAATCAATCTCGCTACACGCCAGAAGTGTGGATAGTAAATTGGAACTAAAGACAAAAATTCGCGGAAAAGAAAAGCAGCGCCACTCATAAAATCTCCTGAAGAGAAACCTCCTGAAGAGGAAGATCTTAGTCAAAAAGCTATAGCTAATTATGAGACACAGACTGAGACAATGGAACAATTAGATCTTCCAGATATGGCTTCTGGAGTTTATGATCATATAAATGAAAACTATGAGGTCTCAATTATTTTGTGATATAAGAAAGAGTTGATAAAAATTTAATTATCGTCGACAATAAATTTGCCTCAACAGTAACTTTTGCCGTTACAAGAGAAAATATGGATCCATAATCTCTAAGTATAACTAAATATTAGCATAAACATAATTGATCATCATGGAATGAGACAATTAAAGTAGAGCTATACTCATTCTATCATTGACTATGAGAAAAATAATTCTCTTATTATGGAAATGATCATGTTCCGATACTTAATTAATATGGCAGTTAATGAAAGGCTTATTGTACGCCTTATGAAAGTAATAAGAGTCCCTGAAAGACTAAGTATATCATAAATGCATACACATTAAACATGTGATATATATTTCATCAAATTGCAAAAATCTATATATGGATTAAAGCAATATAGACATGTGGTATGATTGTTTGAGTAAATTCTTATTGAAAGAAAGATATGTGAATAATATATTATGTCCATTTGTATTCATAAAAGACCATAGAATGGTATATGTTATTATTGCAGTATAAGTTGATTTAAATATCAATGTGACTCCTAATGAACTCAAATATATATGTACCTGTTTGAAAAGTGAGTTTGAGATGAAATTTTGTATCGGCCTGCAGACCGATTATTAAGGAGTCCTAATACACTAGTATACTTATGTGGAAAAGATATTTAAGCAATTTTTGCATGGATAAATCTTCTCCCTCAAGCACACCAATAGGTGGTCCGCTCACTAAAAGTGAAGAGAGACCCTTTTAGACCTAAAAAAGATAATAAAAAGTTGTTTGGTCTTGAAGTACCATATACAAGTGCTATAGGGCACTCTTGTATCTTACAAATTGTATCAGGCCTGATATTGTATTTGCAAAAAAAATTCCTAGTTAGGTATAGCTTTGCACCTACAAATAGATATTAAAATGGTGTAAAAAGTTATCTTCAATATACTATTAATATTATAATTCATATTTGAAATTGGTCTACATGTGAATATTGGTTATTTGCTTAGTCTCTATGATGGTAGATTTTAGACTGGCTATGTATTCACTTATAGTGGTACTGCAATTTTATAAAGATTTTTATGGTCTTGAAGTACCTCACTAAAAGATACTCCCATTGTATTTTAAGAATAATGCAATTTGTATTGCACAAATTAAAGGTGGTTATATTAAGGGTAACGAAGTAGATATAAACTTCACCCAAATTCTTGTATATACATAAGCTCCAGAAGAGATATCCACCAAATTCGCTTGAGTGACAATTTAATAGACTTATGTACTAAGTTTTTACCTAATGTAGTATTTAAACGGCATCATTTCATCAATTAGTATACGCTGTATTAAAATCTGTCATCATCAGGGGGAGCGAATTAGTATATGATTGTACTCTTTTTCCTTAGTCAAATTTTTATCCCACAGGGTTTTCTTGGACAAAGGTTTTAACGAGACAATCTATGCAATGAAAAAATAGCACATGAAATATACTCTTTTCCTTAGATATGTTTTTTCCATTGGGTTTTTTAATAAGGTTTTTAACGAGTTATATTCATAGCGCAAGTAATATTTTAATGGAGTACTACAAATAAATTATTTTATGTGGATATTACTTAAACATCATTAAGTATACGATTTGACAACTTGGCAGATTTGTTTACAAAGGCACTCCTTACAATCACATTTGAAAAGTTAGTCAACAAAATTAGCATGCGTCAGCTAAGAGATATTTGATAGAAATCATATTTTCACGAGGGGGAGATTTTAATGAACTGTACTCTTTTTTCCCTAGCCTAGGTTTTGTCCCATTAGGTTTTTCTGGCAAGGTTTTTAAAGAGGGAGTGTTATGGCGCAAATCCCTACAAGAATAATGTACTCTTTTTCCTTCACTAAAATTTTTTTCCCACAGGATTTTTCCTTAATAAGATTTTAACGAGACATATTCTTTGTAAAAGACATCAAAGGGGAGTGTTATGATATACTATAAGATTTGATTGATGTCTTTCCATATACTTGAATATTCTAGTTTTCATATTAGTATTGATTGTATTTTTCTTATTGGAAAAACTTCTATTTCTTATATTTTCCTTATTGGAAAAACTTCCTATTACTTTCTCTTCTGTACTCTATATAAAGGGCTTAATACTATTGAATGGAACAATTAAAAAAACTATTCTCTTCTCTATATTCTTTGTTCATGTTTTTCTTCATTTTATTTATAACAAATCTTAGAAATATTGGGATCTAACATTATTTAGTATTGGATATATTAAAATATTTTATTGAATCTTAGAATAATAAAATAATTCGATCCATGCATATTTTTTGTAATTTCAGCAGGCATGAATTTTATATTATGTTATTTGTTACTGCCTTGTAATTCAACCAGTTGAATAATGTAAACTACCTAATATTTCTTCAAATTTTGTATTTTTATGCCTAATTTCCAAAAAAAATTTGGTACTTTTTGAGAGAATATGATCCGCAGACTCAGCATGCATGTTCTGATGGAAGAACACACAAAGCTATTATAGTCAACAAACTGGCTATAAGGTCAGAAACCAACTCAGATCGCTGTAGGCGTAATTGAGACTTTTTTTTTTCTAAATCATTTTGGAATTGCGCAATTGAGACATTATAATCAAACTAATATCGATTTTAATTGTCTTGTCAAATTCATAATCTCATAGTTCAAAAGACGAATGATTGGTTGATATATAGTATCCTTCTTAACATGCCTTTGCTAATTAAGACTCTCCTGACCTCCTTAGAATAATAAAATAATTTTTAATCTATTGGATGGTGCCTAGGGTTTCAATTATTATAGTAAAGTAAAACAAATGGATTTCATTAAAAAAAAATGGTATTTATGAATGAATTTTAATGTTTGGGTTAATGGTTAAATTCATTTAATTTTCTAATTAAATTGTATTTAGAATTCATTTTACATTTATATTTTTATTGTACCATTATTAACTTTTGAATTCATCACTATTAGCAAATTTTATCAATGTTTATAGAATATTCGACTCAAGAATAACCAATTACTTTGAATTAAAAATTTAAAATTCCAAATAGTAAATTTTCGTATACACTAAATATATTAATTATGAACTCATAAATGAATTCCTTAAAATTTGATGGAATTTTAAGAGTTTTTAGATAAAAAGTCTCAACATCTAATTCTTCTCTTAATTTTCAATTGTACTCATAAAAGATTTGGACTTATAAAGAATGAGAAGAAAAAGTCATTCATTTTCCAACAATATCTTAAGGGATATATTTGAAATTACATCTCTTAATTTAGAAACTTATTCTCAAATAATTAAGTGATTTTTCAAGTTAACGAACTTAATTAATCTGTCCAACTAATTCAAGAAAATTTATATATATATAATCTAAATACAATTCTTCAATTCAAATCTTCACTCAAAAGAAAGTGCAACCTTGCATAAAGTTAAGGAGAGGAAAACTGCAAAAAACATATGATCTCTAACTAGTTTCTATGAAAAGCACGAACAGGATAAATTGCTTGTCATTTTTCAAACAATGCCTAACACTATTGCTTTGTTGACAGTCTATTTAAATTTTTCTGATTAACTAATAATAAAATACATCGATAATCAATTCTACCTTCTTTTTTTTTTTTTTTTTTTCTCTTTTACATTTGTTATTAAAGAGATATAATAAAATTTCAAACTATACAATACGTTTAAAGAGATAAACTACGTTACTAATATTATGAAGAAACCAATACAAAATCCTTCTTAGCAAATAATTAAAGAAATTATGAGTACCAACTACAAAGGGACACGGTATTTACCTTCTAATTCCCAATAGTAGAGCCCCCCTCTCCCCTCGGCCCCCACCAAAACTGACTATTGAGGGGAGCTTTTTGATAATATAAGGTATTCCAATCTCTATTTCTTTCATTCTTAACATTTTCTTAATCAGCCAGCGAGCTGTAATATGATATTATATTATAAAAGGATTAAAGGAAAAAAATTCTAATGCATTCCTAATCTGAATTCATTCATAAACTCATCAACAAAATAGATAGACCTTTGCAGTTATTATTGTCAAATTAATTAGGGTAACATCATTAGAAAATGATCTAGAATTAAATATTTAGGATTGAATTGATTGCAATAATGCAACACCATTCTGTTTTGGTGTATAGAGGCTATAACTTCATGTACAATACCAATGGTTTCAAAGTAATTTGGATCAAAGTACTCTTCCCCTCTTATCTAAGCTTAATTTCTTGACAAAGTTCTCACAATGCAATTCAACTTTAGTTATATTCATGACTTCATTTTTGGAATGCAGCAAATAAACATAGCAGAAAAAATCGTCTATAAATGTCATGAAATATTTTTTATTGCCTATTGTTGGAGTTCCGTATAAATCACAAGCATCACTATGGATTAATTATAGCAAGGCTGAGGTTCTCTCAATTTTTGGAAAAGGATTTCTGGTTATTTTAGTTAACATACAACTTGTACACACACAAACACGTACCATGTAATGCAACAAACCGTAATACATTAATTTTTTAAAATAAAAATCATCAAAACTTGCATTCAGTTAACATATGTTGATGTTCTTTATACCAGGCAGATCATAATTAATTTAACTGGAACAAAAGTAAAGACTAGTACAGGAAAAACAAATTAACTCTTAAGTACATGTTTATGATAATGACAGCATTAATTTATGTTCCTCAATACTTCACCTTATTTTGAGGTAATTACCAATAATTAATTGAAATTAATTCTGCATTCTTTGAACAATAGCAGTTCTCATAATATCTTCGTTAGTGAATCCCTCAGGAACTCTTACCACAACATCTTGGAGCACCATTTCTTTAATGCTTGAAACACTGGCGTGATGAACTGGAAACTCAAGTTCTCTTAGTGCATCCATTAAACTTGCAGCTGGATAATTAACATCTGGAGACTGGACTCTGATCATGGCTTCTGAGCCTACAATCTTCACATCTACCTCCATTGATATCATTCTATGACTTGAGGAGGACGAAGGCCTCAACTGGTCAACCATGTAATTGTTCGTTGATTGACTCTCGTACATTATATTCGCATTAGTCATGATCTTGGATTTCTTTGGCACAGCTTGTAGTTTGTTCTCCAATTCATCAACTTTAGCTTTGAGCTCCTTAATATAAGTGACAGCATCCGCAAGTAGAGATGCTTTATCCATCTTGGATACATTAGGAACAACCGATCGAAGTGCATAGAACCGGTGATTAAGCCTCTCTCTTCGTTGTCTCTCTGCTTCCACATGGTTTAAAGGTAATTCTTTGCCATTTATTGGCTTTCTTCCCCTTTTCTTGAAGCGACCTGTAACATTTCCAACAGCAAAATTGCCATCAGAATCAGAAGGTCCAGAGTCAGAAGATGAGCGGCCTAGAATGCCAGTAGTCACATCTTTCTTTATATCGCACCCTTCATTTTGTAGCTTCTCCTGAGAGGTCCCTCTTTGGGCACCTCCTGATGATGGAAACATTCCAATATCAAGAAAAGAAGCACTGCGATTATCTGGAATTTGAAGCTGCTTAATATTATTATTGGAGATTAAGCAAGCAACATCTGCACCAAAAAGGGATTTGCACAGTTGCACTAAACTCCAATCTTCATTGATCATATTGGAAGAGCCTAATTCAACCACTCCGCAAGAAGTTGAAATACAGGCCAAAGTTTGAATCCCGTGCGTACGAGCCTCTTTAACTCTATCACATTCATATAATTGTAGTTCATGATCACCAGTCAACCAAATGAAACCTGCGGACCCAAATGCCCGCCCAAGAATTCCATCTCCAACACTAAATGATCGAGTTACTGATACTGTGTAGAACCACTCAAAATCAGTAATATTGACATCTCCTAATCTATCCATGTCCATGTCATCGGTAAAAAGAGCTTGGAACTCTTTCTTTCTTTCAAGATTAAATCCGAATTTGAGTTTGTTGTTGTTGGTTGATTTGGTTGCGACAAAATCTTTAGAGCCACGGAAATTGCCATCGCTCCATGATAAAACAAGACGCCCACTTGCATCCTTGGAAGCCTGCCAGAAGATGGCATAGAGCCACCATTCAGGACGGTTATTGAGGATGAATTGGAGGCGTTGTTGGATAGGAGGTGGAGATTCTTGACAAAACGACAATAAAGAAGAAGAGGAAGAAGGGGACACAATCTCTTCCATCAATTCAATATATTTTTTGTTTATATAATTTTGTATTAAGAATTTGAATATTTCCAAGTAGGGAAATAAAGAAAAAAGTATTGAGAGAGTGAGAGAGAGAGAGACATAGAAATATGAAATGAGGTCTGGGACTAACCAAGGGGAGATTTCGGACCACTTAAGAAGGGACATCCATTTCAAGATCACTGTTTTTGTGAAAATGAATTATTAGACACCATTTTCACGTGGGAAAGATTTGGCCATCACCAAAGGCCCAGGTTGAAATTACATGAAATGAACCCACATCTGATATCAGTCGGTGTGAGTTTCATTGAACCTTGTCACTCTCTTCTACAGTCATTTTTCTTCTGATTTAGTTTTTTTTTTCATCATTCATCAAGATTCATTGATGTTATGTTTTTCTTCCATTATTGGCAAATTTTTTTTTGGCTATTTTTTTCCCAATTAACAGTATTTGTTTCTTTTCATTATTTACCATCAATTCTCTGTTAAACATTTTGTAATGTATTATCAAACATTTAGTTAAAATAGAAATTATTCTCACAACTACATTAATCAACTGTTCGTTAAGATGCAGCTAGGAAAATTCGTGCAGTGTGTACGACTTGTTTGTTTCACTATGGGTTTTCAACTTTCAAATTAATGTTGAACATGCAGGTCCTAATTTCATCTCCAAACCGACCAAAAACAGATTTTAATGTTCTCAACTAGTTCAGCATTATTAATTTAATCTTTTCCTTATTCTCATATTATAAATTCAACTAGTCATAATATTTGAATTGAATTGAAATTGAGATAAGAGAGGTAAGAGAATTGAATCCAACTATAACTAAAATGGCTAGCACTAGTTACTGTAATGATTGACCATTTATTATTTATATGATTTTTTATTTTTTTATAATTTTTAGATATGGAACTATTTTTTATAGTTTGTAACTTTTTCTAACACAACTGACAATTATTTGGCTAAATAATGATAAAGTGGTTTTTTTAGAGCAGTAATATTTTGATTTCAAGCCGAATTTATATATATATATATTAGAGAGAGAGAGAGAGAGTTATTTAGTTTCAATTTAATTTGGAAAAGTATTTTTGCCTGCATTTAATACCAACACTTTTCAAAAATTTATGTTCAATCTTCAAACTATATAGCAGTAGTAATTTTTAGATGAAGCCAATTTGGGATCCAATCTCCTGAGTAGAAATAGTCTTCTCTCGTAATTAATTATTGGCCGAAGGTAATATTCTTTTTCTTCTTAATTAAGAGAAGGGAATAATTAGGGAACTTAAATTGAAGTGAGATTTGTTAATTTTTTTTAAAAATTCTTTTTTATTCATATTTAATTATTTGTTAAACAAATTAAGCATATATTTAGTATTTGGCATTACGGTTAAACTACTTTTGTTAAACTATATTTAGTTATTAAAAATCATAGTTTGGAAAAAATTTAATTTTTCTTATGGCGTACAAAATGTAATTCAAAAAAGAATTTTATGAACCAAAGAAATTATTATAACGCAATTTTAGAAAATACGTGAAAACTCAATTTTAAATTGACTCTTACATAGAAATGAATAATAATAGTTATAATTTAATTAGTATTGTGTTTTTTCGACAAACATAGATGCCTAAATTATCTATTTATTCTAAATTTTAGTCTTTTTTATTTTTATATAGATTTACACTTAGTAGTGTTTTAATAAAATTAAAAATTAAGGAAATGTTTAATAATGTCATTCATCACACATTATAAAATAATTTAAAATAATTAAATGTTAAAAATTTTAATTTTAATAATTGAATGATATTACCAAACACCCTTAAGTATAAATTTCAAGTTATGGAGTTACATCATAAATAGGAAAATTTTCTTATATATTTACTAATCCTCTGACTTGAATATGTTCGCCTTTGATTAGATTAAAAAAAAAAATGAATTTAGTATTGTGCGACTCATAATATCATTTTATTATTAAAAAAAAAAAATCATCTTGCTATTTGCCAACAATCCAAATAAACCAAAAACTATGTTCGAAATTTTTGTTCCTCTTAATTGACTTTCATGATTAGACGGAAGACACCGCTTAGCCGCAGCTGCAGAAGACACCAATTAGCTGCTGCAGCTGGAAGATTAATTCAATACTATTCTTTTTATGTTATGATATATTATAATATTTGATTGATGTTTTTTCATATACATGAATATTTTAGTTTCCATATTAGTATTGATTGTATTTTTCTTATTGGAAAAACTTCCTATTTCTTATATTTTCTTGATTGAAAAAGTTTCTTATTTCTTTCTTTTCTGTACTCTATATAAAGGGTTTAATACTATTGAATAGAACAACTAGAAAAACTATTCTCTTCTCTATATTCTTTGTTCATGTTCTTCTCCATTTTATTTATAACACGTTATCAGCACGAATCGTTCTACAATATTGTTCATAATTTTGGATAGCTTGTTGTTTGCTACAACTCAGCTAAGGTGAAAAATTTGAATAAATAAAATTCAAAATTTATGGTAAATAATTTTTATCTAATTAATTACTATTATTATTAATATTTATATTTTTTTTAAGAAAAAAACTAAATCTTTTTTTTTTAAGAAATCGTTTGAACATATTGAGCTAATTAATTTGAAGAAATCATTTTTTTTTTCTTCTCTCTTACAATCATTTATTTCAAATCATTTTTTTTTAGATTTATAAATATTTGATATACTATTTAATGATTAATCAATTAAATTCTAGTTCCTGAATAATTAGCATTATATTTTAAATACTAGTTCCTGAAGAACTAGTATTATTTATAGTTCTTAAAGAACTAATTAAATAAATAACTAAGCTATGAGTTTCTAGAGAATTAGTATTATATTTTAAATTCTAGTTCCTGAAGAACTAGTATTATTTATAATTCCTAAAGAACTAATTAAATAAATAACTAAGCTATGAGTTCCTGAAGAACTAATAATAATTACAGTTCCTGAAAAACTGATATTCCTTATAGTTCTTGAAGAATTGGTATTCTCTATAGTTTTTGAAAACTGATATTCTCTACAGTTCCTGAAGAATTGATATTCTATATAGTTCCTGAAAAACTAATTAAAGTAAACAAATTCATTAAAGAATCATTAAATGTTCCTGAAGAACTAAATGCATTGTCTACAAGTCTTTAAAAGACTGATTTTATTATGATTTTATATTAGACAATGTTAATTGATGGGTCTCGACATCATGAGTAAGAATTATTTATACTAGTATCACTCCTTCGAGTAATCAAATAAATAAAATAGACATTCTTGAAAAATTGATATTTTATGTTCCTGAATAACTAATAAATTTGATTTAAGCTACACGCATTGAATAAATTGGATATCAATAAAATACCTGCGTATGGCCATAATATTAAGGTAAACCTTTTTGCTTTGATTTTTCTGTTTTGGGTACTTCATTGTTGTTTATATGTATTGGAATGATGGGTATGGCCTATTTGATTTACCAACCAAATTGCAACTTTTAGTTGGTTATTAATTATAACAACACATTTTATGCATAGTTTTAAAGTCATGGCTTATAATTTTTTTTTTGGCATAAAATCCGACTCTAAATTATTTATTTATTGATTGATTAACTTGTTTTATGGGAAAATGGTGATCTTGTGTTCATATTAATAGGTTTACTTGATTGATTAAATTGAGATTGATTCTACTAGTGTATATATTATTATATATCCTTCGGTCTTAGCATCTTAACTCAAAATTTATTTTATGGACAATACATGTCTCATACATATATATATATATTTGTTAGTTAAATAGCCTACAAAAAAATTGTGTGTGTTATATATGTTTTAAATTTACTTATGTCAATGTGTATTAGATGTGAAAACAATTAGAGATTTAAATGTGAGATGAGATTAATATAAATTATATAAGTAACATGGTTTTGTTAATTTGTGAATTGATGAATTTATTTCCGGATTGCATACATTGTTGGATTTATGTTGGTATAGAGAAGCATAATTAGTGTTTACCTTTCCTTGGTATGATAAATTATGAATTTAATATTTATTAAAATTAAAATTAATTTATTTTCTGATTGATCTATTTAGATATATTTTAAATATATGCAAATTAAGTTATTTAAATAAAGTGAAGTATAGTGAATTAAAGTTTGGTTGATAATTTTTATATGCTCTTGAATTCAATGAAAATAATTTTTGACATGAGTTGTTGATAATGAAATGCATTTAGATGTTAGTAAAAGTAAAAGTTATTATCTACTTAAACCTCATTTAAGTGAGGATTTAAAGGTTGAATATCTTACTATTAATGATTTTTATATTTTCTAGAAGAGTTTTAAAGATAGATATAATCACTTGAAATATGTGGTACTACCATAAACTCAATATGATTGGTTAAACCTACACCTACAAGACTTGAAGTCTATTTGAGAATATAATTTAACCATGTTTAAAATTACTTCACAGCTGAAATTGTGCTGTAATAAAGTTACATGCTTCTGTAGTAGCAATATAAAAAGTGAAAATTTACAAATATTATTTTTCTAGTGGTTGCAAAGAATAATTATTAATAAGAAATCATCAAACAATGCCCACTAGTACAACTGTATTCCCTGAAGTGAATACTATAAATCATTTGGTATATAATGAGAATTCTAAAAGAATAATTGCTAATGAGAAATCATCAAATAATGCCCATAAGTACAATTGTATTCCCTGAAATGACTACTATAAATCATTTGATAAATTATGAGATTTTGAAAGAGGAACCGCCCATATAGAGGACACAACTCAATTCAATATTGATAATTTTATGTAAACTCCTTGAAGGAGTAATTTGCAAGGATTTTATAAGTTGTGTATTATAATGGGTTATTTAATTATTGTTTTATCCCTAGTATACATGCACAATATATTGCGTTGAACCTGCAGTTCAAGCATTGAACTTATAGTTCAATAATTAAACCTTGAAAGTTTGGCATGAATGCCATTATGTACATCATATATACTCTCCCTTGAAACTTGTATAAGGACATGAGTCATAAATTTTTTCTGTGTCATGAATATATTAAATCTATCTCAATGTGTGATAATGGGTCCACAAAAGAGACTATGAATTTATTTTGATGAGGCATATTTTTTGACATTAGGGGGAGGAAAAGCACCTGCAGTGCTAAAGAATGTCGAGAAATTTATTAGAAGAAAAACCCTTTAAATAATTTTGGTCAATGTACAAGTTAGAGTGAATCAGAAGTTCACAAAATAATACAGTTGCAACAAATTGCAACTTAACTGCCAAATGCATTTATAGATGCTAAAAGAGTGACAAAGTCTCATATTACAGCTGCTAATACCCTAGCAAGGGTTGTGATTCCAATTGCAAATAGAAAATCAATCAATCTCACTACATGCCAAAAGCGTGGATAGTAAATTGGAACTAAAGACAAAAATTCGCGGAAAAGAAAAACAACGCCACTCATAAAATCTCTTGAAGAGAAACCTCCTGAAGAGGAAGATCTCAGTCAAAAAGCTATAGCTAATTATGAGACACAGACTGAGACAACGGACCAATTAGATCCTCCAGATGTGGCTTCTGGAGTTGATGATCATATAAATGAAAACTATGAGATCTCAATTATTTTGTGATATAAGAAAGAGTTGATAGAAATTTAATTATCGTCGACGATGAATTTGTCTCAACAGTAGATTTTGCTATGTCAAGAGAAAATATGGATCCATAATCTACAAGTATAACTGAATATTAGCATAAACATGATTGATCATCATGGAATAAGGCAATTAAAGTAGAGCTAGACTCGTTCTATCATTGATTATGAGAAAAATAATTCTCTTATTATGGAAATGATCATGTTCCGATACTTAATTAATATGACAGTTAATGAAAAGCTTATTGTACGCCTTATGAAAGTAATAAGAGTCCCAGAAGGACTAAGTATATTATAAATGAATACATATTAAACATATGACATATATTTCATCAAATTGCAAAAATCTATGTATGGATTAAAGCAATATGGACATGTGGTATAATTATTTTGAGTAAATTCTTATTGAAAGAAAGATATGTGAATAATACACTATGTCCATTTGTATTCATAAAAAATCATAGAATGGTATATGTTATTATTGCAGTATAAGTTGATTTAAATATCAATGTGACTCCTAATGAACTCAAATAAATATGTACCTGTTTGAAAAGTGAGTTTGAAATGAAAAATTTAAAGGAAATGAAATTTTGTATCGGCCTGTAGACCGATTATTAAGGAGTCCTAATACACCAGTATGCTTATGTGGAAAAGATATTTAAATACACCAGTATGCTTATGTGGAAAAGATATTTAAGCAATTTTTGCATGGATAAATCTTCTCTCTCAACCACACTAATAGGTGGTCCGCTCACTAGAAGTGAAGAGAGACCCTTTTAGACCTAAAAAAGATAATAAAGAGCTGTTTGGTCTTGAAGTACCATATATAAGTGCTATATGGCACTCTTGTGTCTTGCAAATTGCATCAGGCCTGATATTGCATTTGCAAGAAAAAAAAAATTCCTAACTAGGTATAGCTTTGCACCTACAAAGAGATATTAAAGTGGTTTAAAAAGTTATCTTCAATATACTATTAATATTATAATTCATATTTGAAATTGGTCTATATGCAAATATCAGTTATTTGCTTAGTTTTTATGATGGTAGATTTTAGACTGGCTATGTATTCACTTATAGTGGTACTGCAATTTTATAAAGATTTTTATGATCTTGAAGTATTTCACTAAAAGATACTCCCATTGTATTTTGAGAATAATGCAATTTGAATTGCACAAATTAAAGGTGGTTATATTAAGGGTAACGAAGTAGACATGAACTTCACCCAAATTCTTGTATATATATAAGTTCCAGAAGAGATATCCACCAAATTCGCTTGAGTGACAATTTAACAGACTTATGTATTAAGTTTTAACCTAATGTGGTATTTAAACGGCATCATTTCATCAATTAGTATACACCGTGTTAAAATCTGTCATCATTAGGGAGAGCTAATTAGTATATGATTGTACTCTTTTTCCTTAGTCAAGTTTTTATCCCACAGGGTTTTCTTGGACAAAGGTTTTAATGAGGCAATCTGTGCAATGAAAAAATAGCGCATGAATTATACTTTTTTTCTTAGATATGTTTTTTCCCACTAGGTTTTCTAATAAGGTTTTTAACGAGTTATATTCACAGCGCAAGTAATATCCTAAGGGAGTACTACAAATAAATTATTATATGTGGATATTACTTAAACATCATTAAGTATACAATTTGACAACTTGGCAGATTTGTTTAGAAAGACACTCCTTACAATCACATTTGAAAAGTTAGTCAACAAAATTAGCATGCGTCAGCTAAGAGATATTTGATATAAATCATATTTTCATGAGGGGGAGATTTTAATGCACTGTACTCTTTTTTCCTTAACCTAGGTTTTGTCCCATTGGGTTTTCCTAGTAAGGTTTTTAACGAGGCAGTGTTATGGCGCAAATCTCTATAAGAATAATGTACTCTTTTTCCTTTACTAAGATTTTTTTTTACCACAGGGTTTTTCCTTAGTAAAGTTTTAACGAGGCATATTCTTTGTAAAAAACATCAAGGGGGAGTGTTATGATATATTATAAGATTTGATTGATGTCTTTCCATATACATGAATATTTTAGTTTCCATATTAGTATTGATTGTATTTTTCTTATTGGAAAAACTTCCTATTTCTTGTATTTTTCTGATTGGAAAAGTTTCCTATTTCTTTCTCTTCTGTACTCTATATAAAGGGCTTAATACTATTGAATGGAACAACTAGAAAAACTATTCTCTTCTCTATATTCTTTGTTCATGTTTTTTTCCATTTTATTTATAATATTTTGTTAAATATAGGATTTTGAGGCTTTATTTAATCAGAGTAAAGGGAGAAAATATTAAGAATTAATGCTTTTAATGTAAATGAAATTTTTTAATTTACAATTAGCAAATTAAATGCAAATTGAAATGAATGAATATATATGACTATATATACACAAATCAAGCAGTGTAGAATTGTTATTAAGCTTAACATTAATTGATAATAATGATTTCTATTTTTTACTAGGCTAAAATGCAGTTTAATTAGGTTGTAATTATAGGTTAATAATAAGTTGACCTTTGCCTCAATTAAAAAATAAGTTGACCTTTTTTTATTAAATTCTTGTGGTTCCCAACGGATACATTAAATTGGTGTGGTTATTTTTTTTTAACTATAGATATTAAATAATTGCTCTCTCTATTTTAAAAAAATTGCCATTAAAAAAAAATCATAATTTTTAAAGTAATAATAATTTTATCATAAATTGTCATACTTGAAAAATAGAAAGGTAAATTAGTTATTTTATTATTTTTTTTATTGGGTTGTTAAATAATCACTTATTTATAAATAAAACTAACTTTTTTAATGGCCGCTTTTTTCATGATAGAGGGAATAGTTGTTAGGTAATCAAACATTTGTTATTTACAAAGGTTTTAATTTGAAACTTTTTGAAAAAGTTATTACTTGTTTAAATAAAAAACTAAATTATTTTATTAAAAATATTTAAATAAAAAGATAAATATTACTATTTATTGTTAATGGTCATTAAATATATATTAGTGATAACAATTAATAATAATTTTATTAAATATTCCCTCCATTCTAAAAAAAGTAGCAATTAAAAAAAATCACAATTTTTAAAGTAATAATAACTTTATTATAATTTGTCAAAAAAATTCATATTAATTACAGTATAAATTAAGAAAATATTTCTTATACTTAAGAAATGAAATAGTAAATTAGCCATTTTATTATTTTTTTATTGAATTACTAAATAATCATTTATTTATAAATAAAATTAATTTTTTTAATAATTTTTTTTTATAATAGGGGGAGTAATTATCAGTAATAAGCTATTAACTAATAATAACAGCTAAAAGCTATTAAGAATAGTTGCACTAAATGGGACCCAAATTAATGATGAGTGGTCAGAAAAGATGGAAGAACCATGCATTGCATACCGGGGCAGACTAACAGCAAGTTTTGGGGGCCCTAGACCCCCTCAATTTATTTTTTTAATTTTATATATATTTTTTTAAAAAATTTATATTCGCCTCCTTTCTCCAATTTTTTTTTTTTTTTTTACCTACAAACACTTTACAACTAAATCTATAATTATCATTAACCATCTTGTGAAAATTGCTTGATAAAATATAAGAAATATAAAAATTGTCTCTTAACATTCATCTAATATAAATATTGCTTATATTGAATAATCATCTTTATAATAAATTATTTCTTTAAAAATTACAATTAAAGATACTAAATTTCACAATTACAATTATAATTTATTATTATAAGTAACTCAGTATAATTTTATAGTTCATTATTATTTTATACTAAATTTTATAATTATCATTTATTACTATAATTTTTAGTAATTTAAAGATACCAAAATTTTACAATTAAAAATGCAATTAGAATTTTTTCCTCACGTATAAAACTTCCAGCTTTCAAACAATTCATCTATTTATAATTTGTGTCAATAATTGATAGAAAAAAAATCAGAAATCTATATTCTTTTGTACAGAATGGTAACTTTTATTTTCACTTTTCAACTAACGCGAAGTGAATTTTTTTAGTTATAAATATAGTCAAGTCTAAATTTCATAGTAAAATAGAATATGGCTTTCTCTCCAATTTGTTTACTAGTATATATTGACAAAGAAATTATTGAAAATTTTAGCATAGATTCGCTTATAAATGATTTTAATTACTTGCAAGAATGAAAATCCCTATTTTGATAAATGTTAGTATAAGTTATATACATCAATTTATTTATAATTTAGTATAAATTCACATATATATTTTCTATCCTATTTAAATTTTAGTCCTCCCTAACATTTTATCCAGCATCTGCATATGTAGTGTAAAGCCAAACTCAATCCAAACTTTTAACACTCAAAAGGTTAGCACTCTTTCTTGTCAGAAGAATTGAATCTGAGTCATTTTCGCTCTTAAGCCCAAATGCATAAGAAATCTTACTATTGGATCAAGTATCTAGTAATCTATATACTTTCAAAAAGTTAACATAACTCTTTTTGTCTTTTGTTTTTTGTTTTTTTTTTTTTTTCTTTAAATTATGGATTTAAGTGTTAGTTTCACTTAATCTTGGAGAGCTATTTGTAATTTAATCAGTGAGATAAGACAAGATAATGAAAGAAGAATTGGGAAGAAAGGAAATGTATCAAGCAAGTCCTTTTCACTTGAAGTAATTAATGAAAGGGCAGCCTTCCAATTTTTGTATGGCATTCCTTGTATGGATATCAAACAACCCTCTAAGCCGAATCATTGGTTCAGCATTTTTTTTTTTTTTTTTAACAAAAAATTTGGATATATTATGATTTGAAGTTTTGACTTCTTGCAAGAGAAACATTTAACTATTAAATTATTAGTCTAAAATATTGTTTCAATTTTTAATTACTCCCTGAACTACACAAAATTACATCCGACCTTTTACTACAAACAGAATTAAATTTATGTATAGAAGGTATAAGCCAACAGAGACTACTAAATGAAATATGCAAAGGGATTTGACTTCCCCTAATTCTCAATTAGAAAAAGTTTCACTAATTATATTATATGTTCATGTTGTGTTGTTATGAGTTAAAGAATATTGCAGAAATAACTTGTATTAATTAATATGAATTTTTTGTGAATAATTTTGTATTTGTAATATATTAGAGTTAATTTGAATAAATCGTCATTTAAATGATTGTAAATTTGAATCTCAATTAAATTTGAATCTAAATTTTAAGCTAAAACTTTTAAAAAATAAATATAATAGTGTCAGATTCTATGAATGAATTATTTCAAATAATAAATTTATAATCAATCCTTATGAATAATTTTTACCTACAATGTGTATATATATCAATCAATTGAGATGATAACATATAAAGTAAAAAAATATTTGTATTTTTCACTGAATAAAAAATATATAAAAGAGTTTTATTTAACAATCACACTAAGTTGGATAATCGCTTGCTTCAAAAACCATTTAAAATTTTATGATGTATCCTAAAACTCTCTAATTAATTGATAATCCCTTTGGAAAAGGATCTCGCTTTTTATGTAATGAGATTTGGCTCTACTGTCTTCTTTTATTTTTTTTTTCTTTTTTAATTTAACTCTAAGTAAAATTTGATTTCAAGACTTTTTTAGTCCCGAAAATAATTCAATTACCATTAAGCGAAAAGTTGATTGATAGAACTAACTGTCATTAGTAGAAAAAAATGAAATTGAGCTTAAAAAATTGATGCTATTTTCAGAAATGCGCAGATGATACAACAAGTTATGTTAATCTAATGGCTTTTCCTAAGAGCCTCAAGCCCTTCCAAATGAGAAAATGGCCCTCTCATCTCTTACGCATATAAAAGCATTGCTTTTTTTTCATTGAGGACAATGACGTAAGGAAGGGACCAAAAGGAGTCATGTGCCTTTAGGACCTCATGTATTATTTGATAGGCCGTAATGACATATAATATAATATAATCAATGTATTTTTAGTATAAATTTATATTAAAATTACATTTGATTACATTACGTTATATTTCATTACGGCTTACCAAACGCACTCTTAGAAAATAAAAAATCCCTATCCAATGCTCTCTCAATTCTGATAGTATTATTTTTCCTGACAATCGAATTTCTGTACTCGAAAGAGAAAGAGAAGGAGATCTTGGTCGTAATTCATCCGCTCACGCTAGAGCATATGATACACGCCCATCACCCTTGAATGGTACAAGTAAGCGTTTTCTGTAATTGTTAGTGAAACTTACTATCAGTAGCCTAGGTTTTCAAATTTCAATACAATAATGCAAGTTCTGTAACCCTTTTAGTCCAAAGCCGCTTAATGTTGCATATTCAATTGAAAGCTAGGAATCATCATCTAATTTCAGTACTAAAGTTTTGTCGCATCCATTACTACATTAAGGTTTCAGTATTGAAAGGATGTAGTAAAATTATAAAAGTCCAACACTTTAAAGTATTTTAAGTTGATAAGCCCTAAGTTCGATATATCTTAATTTAATTTTGATTTAAATTTGACCTCTTGACAAAATGAATTCATATGCTCTCATTCAAATTAAACATGATACTTCTTATATGAGGATAAAATAATTACTCTATTTTTCATTTTTCAATTATTTAAATAAATTTTGAAATTTATTTCAAACACATAAATCATATTATTAATTAAATTAAATTTTTGTACATTAGTTATTTCAAGTTATGACTAATAATTTCATGTATTAGCATAAGAACATCGCCCCTACTTGATATTCATAAGGTTTAATTTCAATGTTTCACCGTCCCAATCAATATAACAAAATAATAAAGTTATTGAATATGAAATCTCGCGTCTAAATTAAAATATGGGTTGGTATTTTGGAATAAATTTAGATACAAATTTTATGAAAAGTAAAAATTGTTTAGATTTATTTTCTATTTAATATAAATTATAATTTATTGTAATATTTGTATATAATATTTCTTGGAGTGGGAACGGACCTTATCCTCCTTTTTCCTATCGAGTTCAATAAGACTAAGTCTACCAACGTACTTGAAATGGACATTTGGATTAGGGAAGATAGCAATGGACGTAATTAAAATCCGCAAATAGTAGTTAAAAGCTTAATTTTCTCTCAATAACATTGAATATTTAGCTGTATATTCACACTTGGTGGTGGGGGCTGCAGCTCGAATAATAAATAAAATAGCTAGCTGTATCAATGCAGATTTTAGAGTACTTGTATATGTAAATGTAATACAATCGAAGTTACAGTTGGCTGAGTGAACATTTCATCGTAAAAAAAAATAAAAAAATTATTGATTAAATATATTTTTTAGTATTGGAAAGTGAATTAGAATTTAAGACGAATATAATACATTGCAAAATCAAAGTGAAAGAAATACAGACAAAAAACAAATAAAAAATGGAAATGGAATAAGGGGAAAACGTGAAGGTAGCGACAGGCAGGCGATAAAAAGGGTATATCCTTTATGCATGCGCGTGCACAAATGGACATGGATACATTAGTCAAATAAGGGATGATTAAAAACAGCAAATATTCTCTGCTCGCTTGCTATATAAATTACATAGACATTATTTAATTTAAGCATGAGCAATAGTCAAATCACTCAAACTTGACATTTCACTTGTAAATTTTGTAATATATCTCCCAGTTCCCATGTGCCATAATCATATCTTTGTAGTATAATCATATATTATATTGTGACATTAATTGTGTGTGTCCTTTAATTTATATAAATTTTAGGAATAATTTTTTTTAATTCAAAATTTTTGGCATAATCTTAAACTTAATTTATATAAATTTTATATTGAATAATAAAAATAACTGTAATATAATATAATTAAATATTTTTTAATATAATATTTAAATTAAAAATTTATTTAATTATATTATATTAATTCTATTTATAATTTACTAGATATTACCTAAATATTTTTTGATATTATCAGAGTGTCCACCTGTGCTGACGAAAATATAGAGAGATTCTACCTAACGTTTAAAGACAAAAAAAAAAAAAAAAGAAAAAGAAATACAAAACAGTGACAATATTCTGAAAAGAAAATAATAATTATATTATATATTGGCAAGCATTTTGCGTCAGATCCTTGTCACTACTTTTTGGGTTTATCTTATTACTGCTACATGATTTGATGTGATAAAATTTTAACAAGAAAGAGCGATCCAAATTTTTTTAGAAGCTCGGCTCTATTTAAATTTGAATTCCCGTATTAGCAATATTTTTATCCTTAATTAAAGTCATGGGTAATCCTTCTTAAATTAATTAATTATCTGCCAAGGTCAAGTTGAGTGTGTTCAGTTAGGACGAGATACTTGTTTAAAATATTAATTTAAGTCTATTTACTAATACTAGTAGCATGCTCGCACATCATATGTCTGTTATTATTATTTTAATTATAAATATTTTTAATTTATAAAATTTAACTAATATTAAATTGATATATGTAATAATAATAATAATTTAATAAATGGTATAATTGATGATGCATATAATAATAATAATAATTTAATAAAAGGTATAACTGACAATATATTGTACAAGGTTAGAAAACTTTGTTAATTATATTTATATAAGTTGATATTAAAAATATAATTAATATTTTTTAAGAATTAAGAATTGTTATTTGATTAGAAAAGTAATTTATTAGATGTCATTTTTCGTATTAGAATCATTATCTAATTAAAAAAAATAACATGTTAGCTAATTTAAATAAAAAATATTAATTTCAAAAAATATAAAAATTACATATCAGTATAATATTTATGCGTTAAAAATAAGTATATATGTCAATAGATTATAACACTTAAATATAAAATAATTAATACTACTTATTAATTTTATGTTGTTAAATAAGGTAGTTTCAAAAAAAAAAAGCTGTTAAATAACATATTACTCAAAAATATCAATTAAATTAAAATTTATTAAAAATAATAAGCCAACAATTTTAATTTAAAATTTATATTAAAAACAATAACTGGTTGGATTGGGTGAGTTATTTAATTCCACTCTTTTTTACACTCCTTTGTATAAAAAAAAAAAAAAAAAAAAAAGAAGAAGAAGGGGGATAATATAAAATAAAAGCGTCCTTAATTATATTTTATTGAATTAACAGTAGATTTCATTTTCAATAATTTAATGTACATAGCAAAAGAAACAAAAATAGAGAGAGAGAGAGAGAGAGAGCATTTAGTTGAAGTACGGTACAGCGGAGGTACATTGTTTTTGTTTTTACTTTCCAAGTAAAGAGGGCCACTTTTCAATTTCTAGAATGCTTTGTCGATACATCCCCTACCACCCAGCCCCAGAGAATTCATTTAATTACCTCTTCAAGTATCATTGAGCACTATGATTAGATTGATTTTGGCAAACTTCATTTAAAAGTATGGAAAATTATAAATATATACTTTTAATTTTTTTTAAAATTATATTTGACTAAAAATTTAAAAATAAATAAATAAAATGTCAAAACACAATTTTAAAAAACAAAATTTAAAGTCAATATCGAATGGATTCAAAAGAAAAATAATTGAAAAGATGTAATTTAAGTCAGTGTTTTGGGTTAATATTTGCAAATTAAAATTAAAATTTGAAGGAAAGAGGTCCCGTGGGTGACTAGTAACAGGAAAAGTACACATGATAGCCGTGGGCTGCTTATATTGGGAGTTTGCTGAAGAACAGGCAACTCCCACTATTAATATAGGAATGTATACAATATTTTTCTTTCGTTTACATTTGATTCTTTTTGTATTATCACACATTCTACACATTCATTTAACTCTAATAATGATTTTCCAAATACTAATTATTCTTATAATTATTGTTTGGACCCTCAAATTACATCTTAGTGATCGGGTACCGTCCATTTCATCAACCGATTTTAACTACTTAATTTGCCTTTGCATGTGGATGGCTGACTGCCTGTCTGCCTGCCTTCCTTCAACCATTTCAACTAAATCATTTATTAGGCATTCGTTTTTTAAAAAAACAAGTGACTTAAAAAAATTCAATTCAATTTAATTTAAATTTAAATAATTCTAAATGAGACAATTGCACTTGATAAAAATAATGGTAATTATATAATATTTTAACAAAATTTATCATATAAAATGGGACAATTATTGTTTGTTTATTTATTTTTTACTGTATAATGTATTTAAATTACATTGGTTCGCATCAATTTTTTTAAAAATTGGACTTTCAATTATATAAATTTATTTTATATCATAAATTTACAAATGTCAACTGAATTTAAAAAAAATTATCTTCACTCAATCGCCATTTGAGACAGAGTTGTTAAGAATATAATGTAAAAAAATATTCTAAATTGATTAAATACAAACTTACTAAGTGATTATTAAAGAAATAAACTCTCCAATATTGACAAACTAACTTTTAAAATTGGTTCTTCAAAATCTATAATCTCCCATCCTAAAAAAGTTATCCACTTTTTTTCTTTTTTGCTCACATAATTTAAGAAAATATCATTAATTGTTTACTAACTCATAAATTTTACTCTCTCCGTTCCTAAATAGATGTCATTTAAGATTTTTGCACAATAATGAATGATGTATTAAATAATCATTAAATAAACTGTATTATTCTTAAATTTTAAATATTACTTTAATTGTTATTCTATTATTTATATTTTTCCAACAATAAATAAGAGTATAATTTGAAAAAAAAAATTAATGTACACTAAGAAAAAGAAAAAATCGAGTAATATGAAATAAAATTAAACTCTCAAAACATCATCTATTAAAAAATAAATGGAATATTATATTTTTCTACTTATATTTTTACATATACTCATTTATAACGTTATTTATTATTAATTTTGAAAATACACGTCTTTTAATTAATAAGGATAAAATGAATAAATATTTATATTTATTTTTATGGTAGGCAAGTATCTTGGGACATTTTAAAAAGGAACGGTGGATAATTTTGTTGTGACGGAGGGAGTAATAAAAACTTAATAATATATGTCAAGTAATTTTCTTAAAAATTAAATTTTTATATAAAATCACTTCATTAATTTCTATTCACGTTACTATATTTGTATAATTTCTAATTACAAATTTATACAAGCTAATATATATAATATATTCTTATTAGTTTTCAAATAGCCTATATGTTTCTTTACATTAATGTTGAAAATTATTAAAAGTAGTAATATTTTTTTGAATGTAAGATTTAAATTTAATAAAAAAATAATACTTCATATATATTAAAATATTTTTTTAAATGAAAACGCAAATATTATGGTGTTTTGAACTAGTCTGCGGCAATGACGCTTCTTATATTTGTTAGAGCAATATTAACTGAATTAAATTATTACTCCTATCTTTATTTGGAATCCTAATTATGTTGGGCTTTCTACACAACTATCTTAAAAAAATAAATAAATAAATAAATTCTTACGTATGCATCCCCATTTTACAAATATATTTTTTAAAATTTACATTTTCAAAAATACCCATTTTTTCATTAATATTAATAGAAGATAGATCAAATTTCAGTGAAACTCAGGCGACGTATTCCAATGATCATTAAACCAAAAAAAAAAACTTTTTTCTAAGATTTTGGACCCAAAAAATCTATTGATGATGTTTATTTTTGGCATTTGATGGCTGTATGTTGACATTTGGAGGATGAAAGTTTGATAACTCTATATTTTTAGAGTTATTTTAATTGTTTAAACTTAAATTTTAGCTCAATTCTCAAGAATGCAATAATATTATTACTTATTTTTAGAAATAAATAGTTCTACAATTTATAAATAAATTATAACATATTTTAAGTATTTTTATTTTATTTTTGCAGATCAAAATGATACAATACAAATAATGATGCAAGCAATGATTCAAGTTTTTAGTCCATGAGAAATAAATTCAATGGTTGGTAGCCAACCTAACCATTTTTAAATATTGATGAAAGAATTCAATGGTTGGTGGCCAACCTAACCATTAATGTTGAATTTTTGATGTAAGAATTTTAATGGAACTTGAATTCTTCCACCAAATATGTCTATAAATATCATGCTTGGCAAAGGGAAATTGCATCAAAAGAAAATCCATAAAAAAAATATGTAGAGAGATTTTCATATGTTTTCTTAGAGTAGATTAGTTTTATTTTTTATTTTAATCAAGATGAGGAGTTTTTGGAAGCTTGAGTTCATCAAAAATTGTATCTCAAAACAAGTTCTCTCTAAACTCTATTCTTGAATTTAATTATAAATTATTATTATGTTTATTATGTTTATTGTTAATTTAATTATTTCTTCTCTTTTAATTATGAATAGCTAAATTTATTTTTCTAGGATTTAGACGTAATCTTTTGATTTACATATGATTATTTATATTTAATTGATTGGGTTGATTGTTGGAATTAATCTTTTATCTTAGAACTTAATGCTTGTAATTAACTGGCCATTAATTGCATGATTTAAGATATTGTGTGAAGTAGCGAGAGTGGAAGTACAATATTAGTTCATTAGGATAATTGACCTAGGGAATGTATTGCTTAGAGATAAGAATACTCCTTTGTGATTTTTAAAAGGATTTCCATAAAACTTAATGGGTTTGTGTTAATTGCTTATGATCACGAGAGTAGACGTAAGGTTAATATGAACACACATGTTGTATCTTGAGAGAGAACATCATATAATTTAGGGAAATCTAATCATTAATTCCAGCAAAAATAATCCATCTAAAAATTATAAAGAAATCATATGTGATCAATTGATGAATTCTAAATCCTAAACCTTTAATCTTATTTTCATATTTATCATTATTTATTTACTTCAATTTTATTTTAGCTTAAAATATAAATCTCATAATTGATTTTCTAAATAATAGAGTAATTTTAAAATTGGTACTTGACAAATCCTTCCTCGTGGGAACGATACTCACTCATCACTTTATTACTTGTAAACGATCTGTGCACTTGCAGAAATCGCGCAACAAGTTTTTGGCACCGTTGCCGGGGAAGATAATTTTTGACAATATCAATAGATTGATATACTCTATTACTTTAGATTTTTTTTTCTTTTCTATTTTTTTATTATTGTGCAGGAATTAAAAAAAAAAAAAAAAAGAGGATGGCTTTCCACAACTTATAATGATGCGATGGAGGAATGATGCTAAATAGAGCAGCAAACATGTATGGTGAGGATGGTTTTAGTAAGTTAAACGCTAAAATCGATACATTGGCTAACTTAATTGATAAACTTGATACAAATAGTTTATTTAATTCATGTTTGAGTTATAATCTGTGTGGAGGTAATCATTTGAATTCTGAGTGCCAATATGCAGAGCAGGTATAATTTTTCCCAAATTATAACAGGTATGAGAATTATCCATATTCCAACATAAACAACTCAGGATTGAGTGACTATTCGAGTTTTTCATGGGAAAATCAATGCGATCAAGGTAACAATTCATGGTATCCTTATCAATATGATTTTCAAGATCATGCACCATTTGAAGAGCACAGACCATCTTATGAAGCAGCATTGGAAAGATTCATAAATGCTACTCATGAACGATGTGAAAGATTGGAAGATAGGATGAGTCAATGGACTAGCCACAATACAAATTTTGATATACAAATGAAACAATTTACTAGTTTATTAGATGCTCAAGGCCATGGTAACCTAACAAGTCAAATTGAAGAATATTCTACAAATCAATGTTTGGCAATTTCTTTGAGTGATGATGAGATGATTGATAAAGCAGATACTTCAAGCAAGCAAGAAAAAAAGGAAGAAGTTGAGATTAATTTGCCCAATAAATATTCTTCTCTTATGGATGATATCAACGGAGTAGTTGAAATTACTGGGGAAATTAAAGAGATATTTGAAAAAGAGAACTCAAATAAAACTCTTTCAGTTTGTTTGGTGAAAACAACACCAAATATGCCAGATCATAAAAAATATCAATTTGATGACTTGAAGGAAAAGAAGAAACATTCACCACCATCAACTGAGCACTCACCAACTCTTGATTCAACACCACTACCTTCTTATCTCAATTTCTTGAGAAAATTCAGAGCAAGAAAAAGAGCTCATTTGAAAGCTTTTGGAAATTATGTGCCTAATTGTAAAATATTAAATAATTTCTGTCTTAACCTTTTTCCATACAGGTTCAAATCAAGTTGGCTTGACTCATTAAAATTAGCAAAAGTCCATCTTTCCACAATTATCGAGATGATATACTTTGTGTATTATCCTCCTTGATGAAGATCTAGCTATAGTCAAGCTAAAGACTATAAATTAAGCGCTTTGGGAGGCAACCCAAATTTCTAACTTTTTACTTCTTTTTAATTTCTTTTGTTCTTTTATTTGTTTCATTCTATTTTTGTTTTAGTGTTGTTTGTGAGTTATTAAAAAGATTATTATGAGGAAACCCAAGTTTTCTCTTTACTAAGTTTCTTTTATTTCTGTTTAGTTGTTTCATTTTAAATTTTCTCTTTCATTTTCTTAGCTAAGTTAATCAGATATGGAAGCATCTCTTGCAGCACTAAAAAATAGATTTCCAACTCTTCCCCAAGATGTACTCAGGAAAATTGATGAACGCAGATTGGAAAGAATGAAGGCATTTAGGCATCTGAATCTTCCTGAGGATATTCGTTGGATCATAGAAGCCAAAGTACGATTGGCAGGTGAGCTTGATGACTCATTTATTAAATGTTTGCCAGGTAAGGGGAGAAGTTCTTACTCAAAGAAGAGAAGAGCTAAGAGAATGAGAGTCTGCTATAAGTGTGCAAGATGAAATTGCAACACACGCTGTAAAAACATTGGATTTGCATTTATAAATCGAGAAGATAAAATTAAATTCATAAAGGATGGACTGAGTAAGGAGTCTTTGGATAATATCCTACAGACTCTTGAGACGCATCCTTGTGGACAAGTTCAACGCACTCTTTTAGATTTATGGGAATTATTTAAAAAAGAAAAGCAGCGTTACAGTCTAGGGAATCTGACGATAAAAGACCATGTTTGCCAGTTAATAAGAAAACTGGATGGGAAGCCTATCTTGGACTCATAGAAGGCGTGTAAGCCGTTACTGGACGTAAAACCAGAGGAAGATGTGAGCCAAAATCACAACTACTGTTTATAATCAGGTGTATCACTAACTCTTTTATTTTTTTCAATGCATTATTTTTTCTACATCTTGCAGTACTTTTTGACTTTTTAGCATCTAGATTTTATTTTCCTGCAGATTTTTCTACTGTCGACAACTTTTTAGTCTTTCAATGTCTCCTTTTAGCTTTTCAATATTTTTTTTTGACTTTTATACTCACGCTGCAGATTTTTCTACTTTCGTTAAATTTTTTAGTCTTTTAATGTTTACTTTTAGTTTTTCAATGTTTTCTTTTTGACCTTTGTACACACAGTATTAATTATTTTTGTTTTTATTATCATTTTTGTTTTTTATACTTTTTCTATCAATAATTATTTTATCCCATTGAACTGTTCTTTTACTCTTCTAGTTTCTTTATATGCATATTCATTATTGTCAATATGCACATAAGCCTTTCGAGAAATCTGTGAGAGAAAATGGCAGAATCCTCAACACGCAAATTCAAAACTATTTGTGTCTTTTGTAGTCCAAACTCTGGCAAGAAAAGAGAGTACTTGATAGCAGTTAATGAACTTGGTAGGATTTTAGCTGAACGAAAAATTGATTTGGTGTTTGAGGGAGGTAGTTTAGGGTTAAGGGGTTGTGTCGCAAGTTCTGTATATATTAGAGGTAGTAAAGTCTTAGGAGTAGTTCTGAACGCTTTGGCTCGAAATAAACAAATCACTGGTGGAACTATAGGTAATGAGTTACAGGTCAATAGCATGTACGAACGAATGGCATACATGAATTTCAATGCTGATGCTTTTATCGCATTACCTGGTGGTTTAGAAACATTTGAAGATATTTTCACCATTGCATCTTGGACCCAATTAACTGTTCTTTAAAAGCCATTGGGATTACTTAATGTTGATGGTTTTTATAATGGTTTGTTATCTTTTCTCGATCATGCTGTGGAACAGGATTTTATGACACCGGCGAGTCGACGCATCTTAGTCTCTGCTTCAACTATTGATCAATTGATTGATCAACTGCAAAATTTTAAATCTGAACCTGATCCATTGATGGCGCAGGTAGTTTGGCACCCTAGGGCTAGTAGCAGTAAAAAGCGAGGACTAGATCTGAATCTCCAATTATAACTTCCCTAACTTTTGTAGTTTTTTTTTATAGCATTTTTTTTTGTTTTGTGTGTGTTTTTTTTGTTGCACTTGATCAAGCGAAGTTTTAGGTTCGATTCACTAAATGTAAGATGGCTGAGTAAAGAGTTACTTTTGTACTATTGATACGCATCTTAAATTTATGTGATTTTCCTTTTAAAAAAAAAAAAAACTAACTAGCTAGCTAACTAACTAACTGAAGAGCTATTTATACAATATGGCAGAGTAAAGAGTACTTTTTGTGCTCTTGATACGCATTTGTATTTTTTTTTCTTTTCTTTCTTTTTCTAGTTTCCAAAATAAAAAAAAATAATAAATACAAAAAAAAAATTGATGTTTTCTTTTTTGTGTGGTTAGTTTCTCATGCTTGCTTTTAGTGTTGTTTCATGATGTTTTATAGGAAACAAAGAAATGGAATGCACACCCTGCTTATAATTTGAAGTCCAATTTTCTACAAGAGGGAGTATTTCTTCTTTTGATTTATTTCTTTGACATTGAGGACAATGTCAATTGCAAGTTTGGGGGAGGTTTAGTTTGTTTTTTCTTTTGTGTTTTGATGAATAAATTTAAATTTTTTTTTTGGATAAAATATGCTTATATTAAATAATTTGATGAAAGGCTAATGATTAATTATAATTGATATTTATGGACAATTTATTAAAGTATTTCAGGTTGAGCAACTATTTTGGGTAAGAAATTAACTTTTATTAAGATTATGTTTTGTTTTGCTTTGCATTATATTGATTGCATTGAATTTGTGTATACTTACTTAGAGAGGGCTTCTACACATTTTTATCTTCATTTGCCTCACCTATCTTAGAACATGTTTTTGCAAACTTTTGAGGCGAAATTTTGAATTCATTTTGAAAGAGAGATATGATTTAGCCATTGTTTGTTTAGCCTGTTACTTGTATCTACCCTTATTTTAATTTTTTTTCCTAGTTTACCTCTTTTTGCCTTGATAATTTTAGCTTTCTTTTCTTTGTTAATTAACCTTAATTGTTATCTTTCACCCTGTTTGTGAAATAATTTTGTCAAGTTTACATTTTAATGAAGAAAAGGGAATTATTGAAGTTTTAAAAGAAAATAAGGATTTCTAATAACTGAGAGTATTATTTATTATAAAAGACCACCTTCTGCTTAAAATAAGTTTGGGGAAAAGAAAGAAAATTGAACCAATAAAAGTTAGTAATTCTTGCTTGTCTTTAGAATAATGTTGTTGGCGAAAAAAAAAAAAAAAAGAACAAGAAGAAGAAGAGGTGGGCTTAAAAGAAGAAAACATTGAAAAAGAATAGTACTTAAGATGAAAAGGATCCTTCATTAATATAATTCCTTTATTTGAGCTATTGATTTTGTAAACTTGGCATAATTATTTTAGTTTTGTTCATTTAGCCTGTTCTTTGTTTAGCCAAAAATATCTTGTGTTAGCCCCATTACAACCCTAGTCAAGACCTATTGATCTCTCTTGATTTGTGAATTCCATTAGTGGAGATTGTTTGCTTTAATATGCTTATGAGATTTGTACATCTATTTTATATCATTTGATAGAGGTATTTAAAGATATTAGTGTGTATATGCCTATCTGAAGTGCAACAATTTCTTTGCAGTTGATTTAATGTATAGTTATTCAAGGCATGATTAAGATGAGGATTATTTTGAACCTGAGATAGAAGCTCAACTTGTAATACTATTGATATGTTGTTTGTGAATATTAATTTCTTGAGACCTTTGAAAAATTATTCAAACTAAGCATAAGAATATTAAACTTCCTTTTTGAAATAAATATTTGAAGGTTTAGAGTTTTATAGGTGTTTGTGGGTATCACCACTGGAAGCCCTCACGAGACTATAACTCGTCCTCTATGAGACACCTAGGGGTTTAAAGGCTTGTTGCATATGCTAAATGCAATCGTAATTTTCTACAAAAGTGGACTAGTTTAGGTTTTGAATTTTCTTTTGCTTGAGGACAAGCAAAAACTTAAGTTTGGGGGTGTGATAACTCTATATTTTTAGAGTTATTTTAATTGTTTAAACTTAAATTTTAGCTCAATTCTCAAGAATGCAATAATATTATTACTTATTTTTAGAAATAAATAGTTCTACAATTTATAAATAAATTATAACATATTTTAAGTATTTTTATTTTATTTTTGCAGATCAAAATGATGCAATAAAAATAATGATGCAAGCAATGATTCAAGTTTTTAGTCCATGAGAAATAAATTTAATGGTTGGTAGCCAACCTAACCATTTTTGAATATTGATGAAGGAATTCAATGGTTGGTGGCCAACCTAACCATCAATGTTGAATTTTTGATGTAAGAATTTTAATGGAACTTGAATTCTTCCACCAAACATGTCTATAAATACCATGCTTGGCAAAGGGAAATTGCATCAAAAGAAAATCCATAAAAAAAATATGTAGAGAGATTTTCATATGTTTTCTTAGAGTAGATTAGTTTTATTTTTTATTTTGATCAAGAGGAGGAGTTTTTGAAAGCTTGAGTTCATCAAAGATTGTATATCAAAACAAGTTCTCTCTAAACTCTATTCTTGAATTTAATTATAAGTTATTATTATGTTTATTATGTTTATTGTTAATTTAATTATTTCTTCTCTTTTAATTATGAATAGCTAAATTTATTTTTCTAGGATTTAGATGTAATCTTTTGATTTGCATATGATTATTTATATTTAATTGATTGGGTTGATTGTTGGAATTAATCTTTTATCTTAGAACTTAATGCTTGTAATTAACTGGCCATTAATTGCATGATTTAAGATATTGTGTGAAGTAGCGAGAGTAGAAGTACAATATTAGTTCATTAGGATAATTGACCTAGGGAATGTATTGCTTAGATATAAGAATACTCCTTTGTGATTTTTAAAAGGATTTCCATAAAACTTAATGGGTTTGTGTTAATTGCTTATGATCACGAGAGTAGACGTAAGGTTAATATGAACACACATGTTGTATCTTGAGAGAGAACATCATATAATTTAGAGAAATCTAATCATTAATTCCAGCAAAAATAATCCATCTAAAAATTATAAAGAAATCATATGTGATCAATTGATGAATTCTAAATCCTAAACCTTTAATCTTATTTTCATATTTATCATTATTTATTTACTTCAATTTTATTTTAGCTTAAAATATAAATCTCATAATTGATTTTCTAAATAATAGAGTAATTTTAAAATTGGTACTTGACAAATTCTTCCTCGTGGGAACGATACTCACTCATCACTTTATTACTTGTAAACGATCTGTGCACTTGCAGAAATCGCGCAACAAAGTTTCGGCCGAAATTTATCTTTTTTTTTTTCGACCAACTCTGGCCACCAATAGAAGTGACATCAGTTGTAATCAATTCTTTGAATTCCAAGCTTTATTTCAATACCAAAAATGCCCAGTTTCATTGTCGGTAGAAGAAGAATAAGACTCACCGAAAAATTAGTATTTTAAATTTTTTTCGGCGTCAGTCCAACCAAATTAGACGAATTAGAGTGTTTTTAGAACATTTTTAGATTTCCAAAATTAAGAGCGTTCTCTGGTATGAAAAATCTGACCTATTGGAGACCGTTTATGTTGGTCAACGACGACATAATTTTTTTTTTTAGAAATTCGATATATCAAATTTATATCATTAGTATATCAGATGCATATTTTTTGTATATCATATGTATATTTTTAGCATATTAAATATCTATTTTTGGTATATCATATGTATATTGTTTCTATAGAAAAAAATGGCATCAAATATTTGTATATAGTTGGTATATCTTTGATATACCATATGTATACTAAAAACATATTATTTTTATAAAAAAAATAGTATCAAACGTGTGTGTGTGTGTATATATATATATATATATATATATATATATATATATATATATATATATATATATATATATATATATATATATATATATATATATATATAAAGGGTATTTTTGAAAATCTAAAAAAAAAGATGAGTATTTTTGTATAACTTTAAAAATAAGGGATATTTTTGAAAAAAAAATTAAAAAAGTGATAATTAGTGTAATTTCTCCTTAATTATTTGGTTAATTAAGTTGGATTGAAGAGGTCACTGTAATGGGCCCGAGACTGTGGGTCTGTGGGCTATGCATTGGGTTTATTGCACTTTTAAAGGACCAAAGTGGCTCAAAGTGAAGAAAGTGGGGATTAAAAATAAAAAATGGAAATAATAAGTAACTTAAGCACCCACACGTTTGTTAAATAAATAGTTCGAAATTTTATTTTGATTGTTCTCATAAAAAACACATAAATATTAACTATTTTCTTTTGTTCAATTCAACTTAGTACTTTTGGTCAACATTTTATCTTGGACTATTTAGTATGAATTAATGGAACAAAAAAGAAGAATATTGACAGGGATTTCTTCTTCTTTTCAAAATCAACCATTCAATTCTTATTTTTATTTTTTATTGGGGGAGGGATGAACACAAATATAAATATATATATGAAAAATTTATTGGAATTTGTGTAAGTTATTAAAAAATTAATTTTTACAAACTTCAAGAAAAATTTTCCTTTCATTTTTTCACCTCATTTTCTATATACTTTTCAAATATAGTGTCAAAATAATAATTCTATGTATATTTTTATTTTATAATACTCCATCCATTTTGAAAAAAAGTGGTCAATAAGTAAAAATCATCATTTTTTAAAATAATAATAATTTTCATAAGTTATAAAAAATACTCCTATTAATTATAGTATAAATATGAGAAAACGTATTCCATACTTAAAAAATAAAAAAATAAATTAGTTATTTTACTATTTTTTATTGAGTTGTTAAGTGACTACTTATTTATAAGTAAAACTTATTTTTTTAATGACTACCCTTTTTAAAATGGCGAGAGTAACTATTAATACCAATATAAAGATATATTTATCATGGATTTGTCAAAAGTAAAAAGTTAAATAAAAAATAATTTATAAAAAAGTTTTGCTATTTAACATATACAATAATTTAAAAAAATAAAATTATATAATATATATTTAATTTATTTATATGTTATATAATATTTTTAATTAAAATTTAAAATGTAAATAATTACAAATTAAATTATTTTTTAAAATAAATTATAATATGTAATAATAGAGATATGCAAAGCACACGTTAGAAAAAAAAATTAATTTTACAAGAGGTAGATGATCGAGGAACAAATAGTTGATTTAACTTATTAAAAGTGTATAATGATTTATGATGATTATGATTCACAGAGGAATTTGGATGGTTGACTAATAATTGCTTGACTTGAAAATGCAAATTAATGAAAATTTGGAGGTTGTGCGTGTATGAGACCTAAAATTAATTGTATCATATTTCTTAGATGCATCAGTCTATTTTGTTTTTTTATTTTTATTTGGCAAAAAAAAAAAAGTCTATTTTTTTTAATTAAAAAATCATAAGTGTATTAATTATTATTTTGTCCAATTTAGATAGTCAATTAAGTATTGATAACGTCCAATTTAAGATATCAATTAAGTATTGATAACGTTCAATTCAAGATATTTTATTGTAAGATATACTCCATTTTGTGAGTATTTATCATTTGATAAATTTATTTTTTTAAAAAATACTCTCTCCATTTGATAATAATAATAATTATTTTAGAAAAATATTATTTTAAATTAATTTTCATTTTAAGAGTTTTATAAAATATTGATTATCTTTTTTTTTTTTAATTTTAATTTTACTCTCGTCTCCAACTCTATTTTCTCTTCTACTTTACTATATGCAACATCTATTATATTTAATAATAAAATAAGAAAATATTTATCTATTTTAATAAAAATCAAAGTTATTTAATAATTTTCTTAATATACGTGCAGTTTTATAAAACGATTATTCTTATGAGATTAATATTCTCTCATGTTCAATTATAACATGATATATTTATAATCTCAACTTTTAGTTTTAAAGTTGAAATTTTATTAAAAATTTGAATTTAAAATTTAAAAAATAAGTAATTATTTATTAGATAACAAATCTCAACTATTAATTTTAAATTCAATGATTAAAATTATACAAATATGACATCATGATTAAGTTGAATTAAACATGATGGAGTAAGCATATTATTTTATGATTTTAAGAAAATATTTATTATTTATTATTTTACCTTCTTTTTATTATTTTATTAAATATTAGTATTAATAGCTTTTATTTCTCTTAATCAAAATTTAAAAAAAAATGCCCATATTAGGATATACAAATTATATAAAAAAATTGACGTAAGCCATATAATTTAAATACATCATAAAATAAAAAATAAATAAATAATAATTAACTTTATTTTACATCATAAATTAGGCTTAAAAATCAAATAGGCCTCATAACCTGCTACAAAGGAATCAAAAAGATAATATAAACTTCCTAAACACAATTGATACGAAATTGAACAATTAACTTGTTTTATCTTTTTATATTTTAAAAATTACCATTTTATCCTTTATTAACTAGTGTAGGTAAATAAAAGGAGAAAATAAAAAAAAATCTAAAATGCAAATTTCTTATATACAACCTTAATTTTATATTTTTTTAATTTTATAAATTTAGCGAATTATTATAATGAAATTAAATAACTTAATTAATAAAATTATTTAATTAATTAAAATTATAAAATAAATTAATTATCAAATTATAAACTTAAAAATTAAATTAATTTTATAAATTTGAATAATTAAACTATTATAATTAAATCGAACAGCTTAACTAATCAAAATTTGCGAAATAAATTAATTAATCAAATTTATAATTAAAAAATTAAATTAATTTTTATCGAAATTTGAACAGAAGTGCGACAAACCAAATTAATTTTTATTATCCTACATTATTATTATCCATATTATTATCCCATATTTGTATTAAATTGATTTCGAAATAACTTATCGAAATTTTTATCAACATTAAATTAAATATAATTCTTTTTTTTTTTTTGCCAAATAAATTAAATATAATTCATGTGCACTAGAAGAGCAAATTTTCTATAATCCCATATCAATTAATTTTTAGTGCACACGAATTTGAAGAGCAAAGTTTTATTATTTTATATTATCAGTTTAATTTTTAAATTTTGATAAAAATTAATTTAATTTTTAATTTTATAAATTTTTTTAATTAATTTATTTTAAAAATTTAATTAATTAAGTTATTTAATTTAAATATAATAGTTCACTAAATTTATAAAATTAAAAAATTTTATAAATTTATAAAATTAAAAAATTTTATAAATTTATAAAATTAAAAAATTTTGTGGTTTTAGAATTTTCTTTTATTTACTTGTATTAATTAATAAATAGTAAGATTAGTATTTTTAAAATATAAAAAGATAGAAGGATTTAATTGTCCAATTCCGTTAAGTTTAGAGAATTGTATTTATTATAAAGTTCACATTATCCTTTTTTGTCTATCAGGACAAATTTAGAGACCTATTTACTCTTTAAGCCTTATAAATTGTGTCAAAAATATTATATAATTACTTTTATTTTACTGGACGCAATTACATCATTTAATATTATAAAAAATACATTTTACTCTTTTTTTTTTTACAATTAACTTAACACACACACAATATAAGGACATCACACAACACTTAATAAAACCATGGTGATTTTGTTAAGCACATAACATGGGTGTAAATGAGTCAAATTGTTCACAAGTAGCTCAATGTTCGGCTTAATAAAAGATCATTCACATTTGATTTATTTTATAAATGAGCTAAATTTGAACTTGATTTTAAGACTTGATGAATAAACGAGGAGTCAAATTTGAGCAAAATTAAACTCAACTCTATTAAACTCGTAAATAGCTTGATTATAAACTCATAAACAGCTCGATTAATATGTTCATGAATAGCTTGATTATTATTATTATTATTAACTTAACAGTTTTGATACTCAAAAAAATATATTTTAATATTTTTATAAACTTTTTGGTAATTCAATTTGACTTAAATATATATCTTCTTATTAAAATAATATAATATTCTAATATTTAAAAAAATTTATTAATTAAGATATTTATAATACATGTAATGCTAAATTTTATTATTAGATTTTTTCATTAATTGAATGCTTTTGCTTTTATGTTAGATATAAATATTTTTGTTATAGTTATTTTATTAAAAATAAATATTTATAAAGTTGAGTATTACGATAAATTATAAATGAATTTCAAAATAAGTTGAGTTTAGTTTAGTTATAATTTATCAATGAGTCATTGAATTTCGCTCGAGTTTAAACAAATCAAATTTAAATATTATTTTTAAAGTCAATCAAAAACTATAGTTCAAAATCGAATTGAAAAAAAAAAATATCAAGTCAAGTCTGAATAAGATAAAACTAGGACTCGACTCGATTACAAACCTACCACAAAATAATATATATACTACACACATATTAAGCTAGCAATGTGAAATTAAAGATTAGTCTTTTTTTTTTATATATATTTTAATTTACTCATTCCATTATGAAACAAGTGGCCATTAAAAAAGTTAATTTTGTTCATAAATAAGTAGTTATTTAACAATTTAATAAAAAATGATAAAATTATTAATTTACGCTTCCATTTTTTAAGTATGAGAGATATTTTTCTAATTTATTGTCACGTCCTAAACCCGAGGGCACGCGACCGACACTAAGATACGGGAAATGCACATGGCTACCAGTGCCCGTAGTAAGCCTAACCCAAAACACACAACAAAAAGCCCAAAACTAAAAAGAGCTGTGGGCCCAAATGAGGTAAGCAGATCCAAACAAAATACAACATAAATTAGAATCTTATTGGGCCAACAACTCATTTATTTCATAAATGAAATAACTTACATAAGGATTATGCTTAACAACATATTACAACTCTTAAAATACATTACTGAATGATAACAATGTACAAGTACAAAGTGTAATATTGCGGAGTTATAGAGTTATAATTATAAATGTACATCTATTACATGTATTCTTAATATCCCATTAATACAAATTACTGTCGAAAGGAAATTGGCAGTTTACTCAATTACAATTCTTTCACCGGCTCATTCCCTAACCTGAAAGCAACAAGATGAACAGGAATGAGCGTTTGAATCAGTGAATGATACCAGCTAATATATTAAACTAGTATCCTACAGATAGATTCTAATGCACATGCTATACACCATGTCATAGAGACAGGTAAATCATATAATCAAGCAGGGATGGGGTATGATCCATAGTACCACACTAATACTCAATACTCAATATGGGGAGCTGATCCCCCTATCCTGACTCTCTGAATCCAATAATCTGTCTCTTATATCTAAGGGGCCCAGCCGTCACTGGTCTGTACCATGCAGCCCTGACCCGACTTACAGCAGCCCTGGCGATGAGCAGGTCCTCCCGGCATCCATCAGTCATAGCTCATCTTCTGAATCTCAACAGAACCATAATCATAATAGTATCCATATCCATATTCATCTCAAAAGTCCCTAGGTGGTACTGCATCCTCCTGACCTCCATCCATCAATCACAACCACAATATAGTACAGAATATAGAATATCAGTTCATCATTCTATTCATAGTCAAATGTTACATGCTTATATATGCAGTAATAGTACATAATATACATATATATACACACAGCAATGCATATAAAATGAAAACAGGACAATATATTAGGGAGTATCACTCACGTAACTGTCGACGCTTTCGACTCACTTCCCTCGGAAGTACAACCTTGGGGCCAAGAAAACGTCAGACGCTGACACCTCGCAACAATGGATATCAGGATAAGAATCACACTGAACCTAAAGACAGACTCGATAACCTAACAAATACTCTAAGGACTACCAAACATAAAATAACTTATTTAAACGACTGAAATATAAGGGTTTCGGGTTAACCTTCACAAATTTCGATCATACGGACGTCGATGATCGCGTCGAAACATCGAAACGAAATTGTTGCACCTCCCCACGCGCCACTGCCGGTCGGCCACGCGCCGTCACTGCTGGTGGCGGATCTGGGGAAGCTCCACACCAGCAGGTTCACCTCGACTCTAGGATCACAGAAAAGGTCACCACTCGCCCTCCAGCTGCTGAAAAATGCCTCCAAAGTTTCGGGTTGCATTTTTTGATCTCCTCCTCCGGTGATCCTCAGGGGGCAAGGCAGGTACCAACTTGAAGCTCTCATCCTCAGGAGTAGAATGGGACCGGCCATGCTCAATTTGGCCGCCAGAATGGACCGGAAACTCAAATTGAAGTTACGGTGGCCGGACTTCCTCTTCGCGAGATTTCTCTCCGATCGACGATCCACCACCTCCCCTGGGGTCGCCGGACGACCCTCTACCCAGCGGTGGTGGCGGTGCTCGCCACGGTCAGTCAGAACACCACCAAGCTCCTCTCTCTCTCTCGGCCTCTCGCTCTCTCTCTCCTCCTTCCTCTGCTATTTCTCGTTCTGCTTCTCCCAAAATGCCCTGTTTCTGCTTCTCTAACCAATCATAATGTCCCTTTTCTTCTTCTTTTTACTTACTTAAAACACACACACACACACACACACACACATATATATATATATATATATATATATATATACACTAAACCTTATAGTTAGAATAATATCAATAATAATAATAATAATAATAATAATAATAATAATAATAATAATAATAATAACCCATAGTTATATATATATATATATATATATATATATATATATATATATATATATATATATATATATATATATATATATATATATATAACAATAATAATAAGAATAATTTATAATTTACATACTAATAATAAAATAAATAAACTTATTCACAATAATTATAATGATAATAAAATTCTAAACTTCCGGTATTAAATATATAATTAGCAATATACTTTAAATTAATCGAACGTAATATTTATATTCAATTATCAAAATATAATTTTTTCAATAACTATAATAATATTATACCAATATACATATATAATATTGTAATAAAATTACTATTAATAATACATTTTTAAATAATATAAATATTTATAATTTAATAAAATATAGATTCAATTCTTACTTTAATAAAAAAATAATAAAATAATATATTTT
This sequence comes from Reutealis trisperma, assembly GCA_947687605.1. Lineage (NCBI taxonomy): Eukaryota > Viridiplantae > Streptophyta > Magnoliopsida > Malpighiales > Euphorbiaceae > Reutealis > Reutealis trisperma. The sequence goes on along the minus strand of CANTUT010000039.1, from coordinate 9,162,146 downwards.
TATATAAAAATAAAATTTTATAAAATAAATAAAAATTCAGGGTGTTTCATTTACACTATAATTAATAAATTTTTTTTTGATAAATTATGATAAAAATATTACTATTTTAAAAATGGTTATTTTTTTTAATTGACAATCTTTTTTATAATAAAAGTAGTATATGCTAAAATCTTAAATCAGTCATCATTTCGCAATAAATTCTTTCCAACTATCCATACAGTCCTAATAAAAGGGGCTACTCACCACACGTCATTGTTTAGGTCGTGAATTCCCTAATCGAGGGGTAGTTAGAATTTAATAATAATATTAATTAAAGTGCAAACTCAAATTAATTACCAGTTATATGGGATAAAATTAAAAATTAAAAATTTTCAAATATTTTTTTATTTGGCTATATAAATTCTGTAAGGTTGAATTGGTATTATAATTTTTCTTTTTCTTTTATATTGAACTCAATATATATAAAAAAATTATTTAATTTGTCGAACTCAACCGATTATAATTAGCTCAAAAAATTCAAGCCGAAAAAAGAATAGTAGCTAGTTTGGGTCAACTCAATTCAATTAACTTCCACAAAAAATATTCTAGCTTGGGTAAAGGAATTTTCTTCTTGGTTGAATATATAATCACATCTTGGCCAATTATATACTCCACCATGCATGTATGTTCAATGTTCAATGTCTTAATTAGCTTATTTTCTAATTTTTCTCTAAATACTATTTAAATGTTGAAAGAACATTAAAGTATTTATTAACTATGGGAAAATAAAGTAGGTCTGAAGTGATAATTGGGTAATTCCACCCATCACAACAAAAGACTACTTGATCTTTAAGAAGAAAGAAATCCTAATATATGGCATTGTTAACTCTCAGTCCATATACATTTTTGTATCGACAAGGACTAATTGGTTTATTTTGTATTATTTTTTTTAACCCAACTAAAAATTCCAAGTGATATCATTTCAAAACCTGTTAAAATAAATTAATGAAGAGAATTGTCAAATCATTTAAGAGAGTTTTTTTTTTCTGTGTAATATATAAACATGTGCTCTTATTTCATTTTTAATTAAATTCGAATTCAAAATCTCTGATTAAAAATTTATAGCTAATAAAATTATACTATTTATCCATTATGGGTGTTAAATAAAATAGAACATTATTTTTTTTTTTATGAGAAATATGTGTTGATGAGAAGCTTAATGGAGTAAAGTAGAATGCGACTATTTAATTATTATTATGAATGGGTGGTTAATAGTTTATGCTGTTGGAAATTTGCAAATTGCAAGCCAGAGGTAAACTTGTGGAAATTCAAGAGGCAATTATTAATGATGCCCCCACACTGAAAAATTGGCTCCAATGTCATGCTCCTTTTTCTTTTGGTACATCCAATAGAAAATGACGTCCTTTGAAATAATGGTGATTATGACAGTATTAACTAATTTTTAATTTTTGATCATTCTCAGTACATCAGGCACACAGAAATCTAAAATTTTAATATAAAATAGTACATACTTAATTACTAATCTATTAATTCAATTATTTAACTAAATAAAATGTTAAACACCAACTTGCTTTTACGATCTTCGTTTGTTTGTCTGTCATTCTTTTTCATTGACTTGTAGATTGCGCCATTCCAAGTTCCAACCGTTGGCATATTGCATATTAGGATCTAGGGCATAATTTAATATTTTCTTTTTTGCAATGAGAATTTATATCATAATTTTCATAAAAAATAATAATTTATGATTTTTTTTAATCTCGTTAATTATTATGGTTGATATTTATGGATTTTTTTACTAAATTAAGTTCAATATATAAAAAGTTTTTGATTTCAAAAAACAAAAAAAAAATAAATTAATCATTTCACTTAAATAGGAAGATTTTTAAAAATTCTCATGAATATAATAAAATTTTCACTACTAACACATTGATAAGAGATAAATATGGCCATCATCTTACCACATAATTTTATCTACTTCATCTTGATTATTTGCATACTAATATAATGAGAATATTTGTCCACCTACTAATTTCATTATTCTTTTGGCACATATGGTGTCAAATAAATATTCTCGCTTACTATCAGGCTTAGATTATCCTTCTTCTATTTCTCTCATTAGAAAATTATCTCTCTTTAGAATCACAGGGAAGAACCAATCATCTTCTTCCTTCATGTTCATTGAACGACGAGTGATTAACTTAAGCATTAGAGACCTAGAGGGAAAAAAAAAGAAAAAGAAAAAACCTTGAGCATCAGAAGGTTTTTTCCAAATCAAAAGCTTAGCCCTCTTATACTTTCCTCTATTTTGCAGGGCCAAGAAGCCCAATATCTACTGAAGAGAGATCCAATCCAACAACCTTACCTTGATAGAGCACAATCTTTTTTGTTTTGTTTTTTTCCTTTAAATAATAATTTCATTACAATAAGTTATTTTAATATTGTATCTTATTATAAAATCACAAAATTTAACTCAGGATAATGGTTAATTATTTAAAAGTGTTATTAATTAGTCATTCTTTAGGTGGTTTAAATATCTATTTCTAATTTTTATCAAGAAAAATACAATTTTGTGGTGTGACTTGATTTAATAAAAAAATTACATTTAATTAATATTTTTAATTAATCGAGATTATCTTGCTTAATGAACCAGAGGACATCTTTTTTAGCCATAAACTTAAAATGTTGAGGTTTAATAGAGCAAATCTAATTTTTTATTAAATCAAGTCATGTGGCTACCAGTTTAATGTTAAATACAAATATCTTTAAGCTACGTGATTAAAGTAACTAATTAATCATGTAGCTACCAGTTTAATGTTAAATACTTGACTCAAAAATTAATATAATTTGAAATACATTTAAAAACAGTCTAAATAATTATCTCTTTCACATTTTTTTTTTATTTTCAATTTTTATTTTGAGATATTTGAAACTTTTTATTTAGAGAAAATCTAAATTATTTTTTTTTAACTATCATTTGAAATTCTGGGTATATTTGAAGGTGATATTTAATATTTAGGTTTCTAGTTGTCGTCTTGAGAAAACTAGTAAACTCAACTTTTAAAAATTTGATTCATTTAGACGTTTAGAACAGCAAAATTAAAGATTGATTATTTTAAACTTTAATTTTTTTTTCCCCTTAACTAGTGGTAACTTCTATCTATCAATTCTCATAATTACTAACTGCAATTACTAAATCAAATAAGGCGGACTCTATGATTACTCCATTAGAAATTAAAGTAAATATATTTTATTTTATTTTATAGAAAAAAGACTCTATTATGAAAAATTATAATTTTTTTTATTTTTTTATAAATTAAATTATTTTTTTCATAATTCTTCTAAAAAGAGTTTTAATAGTGCAAAAATATGATTTATATTATACAAAACAATAATTTTATTAAAAAATTCTTAAATTAATAAAAAATAATTTTATAATTATAAAAAATGTCTCTAAAATTACAAATTTTTTATATTTTTTTAAAATAAAACTATTTTTTCATAATTTTTTTTAATTATTAAAAGATTTTAATTTTATAAAAATATGATTTATTTTGTAAAAAAAATAATTTTATGAAAAAATTCATAAATTAATCAAAATGAAAAATAATTTTTATAATTATGAAAAAAATGATTATATTATAAAAAATTATAATTTTTTTATATTTTTTTGTATATTCAACTTTTTTTTTTTTGTAAAATTTATAAAAAATAAAAAATTATACTACTTTGTATTAAATTAAAATAACCTAAAAATTTGTTAATCAAATAAATCATTTTGAATTTGGCCAAAAAAAAAAAAAATCATTTTGATAAGTTTTCTCTCTCTAAGTTTCCCTAGCTCATCCGTACTCCCCCTTAAGGTTCGAAGAAGAGGAATCCTCTAGTTCTTCAAACTTCCAACCATTGGAGAGGAACCCCATCCATCTCTTCTTTTTGTTGTTTATACTTATTGGCTTCTATCTTGTTTCTAATATATTTAGATCCCCGTTCCTTTGGATTTATGTTTTGTGTTTGTTGTTTTATCTGTCTCATGGATTTGATCTTGCCATGCCCAACTACGACGTTGTTCGACTCTCCCATCAACTCCATTATTTTGATGGGCTATTTAGCGGAGGTAGATGGTGGGAAGGGGAAGAGAGTGCTAGATCTGGTGATAGAGGCTTGGAAATTTGACTCTGAGTTTGCAGATCTTCGTCTAAGGAGGAGCTTCATCACCATTGACAAAGGTACGAATTTTTTCTGTCCGTCGCTGAAAACACAGAAGGAATTTGTACATTGTCAATTAATTTTTGCTAATAGTTCCCGCTTCCTTAGGTGAGAAATAGTTGAGTCTACACAGTACATATCTTTTTGGGATCGATTAGCAGAAAATCCCCTTGTCTCTCTGGTGATCTTTGTCTGCTTTTTTGCCCCTGACAGAGGAGAAGGCAATGGCAGAGAGTTTCGAAGACTCTAAAAGGGAGAGGCAGCTTCAGGGGCAGTTCAGTAAATTCATTTATCTTGTAGGCAATGGGCGGTGAATCTCACAGACCTAGAGTCTATTGTTCTGGGTTTCAAGCCCATAATTAAAAATCCCATAAAGGATAGTTGTAATGTTTATCGCTGAGTCATCCTTTTATGGATGAATTTGTATTGTACTGTACTAGAATTATTGTCTGTTTAATGAAAGCGCTTATTCTTCTTAGGCCTAAAAAAAAAGACTTTAGAAAAGTCAAAAAAAAAATAAAAAAAATACATATATATATATATATATATATATATATATATATATTATTCTTTTACTATGCATTGGTAATGTAGAAATAAATGTATGAAGAAATATAACAAAAAAAAAATCTATCAAATCCATTTCACATTTCACATTTCAAAGATAAAATTCATAGTTGGATACATTTGCATATCATTTCTAGTAATTAACATCAATACAACTCATGTGCATAAGTAAGAGAGACCATTTCTGGATCTCATACAGAAAATGAACAAATGTCACCATTATTAAAAAAGAAACGGAACATTATTGAAACAAGTTCTTGTACCAATTCAACAAGAAAACAGGTACGAATATTTGATATCTTTTCTTGAAAGGACCATACTATGCTCATAAATTCTAAATTCAATACGTATAACTACTACTACTTCATATGGACCCATGTTCCTCTACTAGGAATTCCTTCATGGACCACAAACAATTGATAATATCCTGGTGGTGCTAGAGCGGCGGTTCCCGGTGTATTTACTTTGACAGAATAGTTTCCGGCAGCCACTTTTTGTACACCATTATTATCCAAACCCAAAACCAACAACCTCTGATTCATAGCCAAAGAATGCGTAGTAAAAGATGGTGCCACCAATGTCACATAAATATTTGCAAGATTATCTTCATTCTTTAAATTAAATCCAATAGAAAATGTCTGCTTGTAAACAAGATTTGCCCCTGGCTTTATTTCGGTAATGGTTGGCCGTGGAGTAACTGAATTGAGATATGGAGGATAAAAAGCTTCAAGGCTTAATTCTGTCGGATAAAGTGCAGTAAAATTGTAATTTCTATTTGGGTTACTGCCACCCACTAAGACTCGACCATCTGATAGCAAAACAGCAGCTGAATGGTACAGCCGTGGAATTGGAGAGGGACTCATTATTTGGAACCTGCTTCTGTTGCTATTCCTTGGCAAATTGGGCTTATATAGAACAGGATTTAGAACTGGTTCTCTGGCAGCATTCCAGCCAGCAGTTCCATTTGCAGCACCATTTATAATAAGCAAATCTCCAGTTGGTAACATTATCATATCACCCATTACTCTACTAATTGGCATTTCCTCCATTTCCCATCTAGGATTTTCAGTGTTTATTACTAACCGACCACAGGATTTTGATGCAGCACTATAAACCCCAGCATTCGTCTGCTGATTTGAATCAGGCAATGTCCCTCCACAGATTATAATTTCGGCAACCGGGTTGATGCTGAAATTGCTGTCAAGTAACAGAGGAAGCAGAGCTGAGGAGCCAGTACTTGGATAGTTGCGCGAAATGCCTCCAGGCATAACAGGGTATTGTTTTACCACTCTGTTATTGACATAGTCAAGTAGAATTGCTCTGTCATTGGCGAAAATGAAAAGATTCCCATCAGGAGAGAGGTGTAAAAAAGGGTATAAATTGTTTGGAATCAGGGGAGAATATCTAGTTTCTTTCAGAAATGGAAGCTGGTAAAGCTTTTTATCAGAAATAGAAGTTTTGGGGATGAATTCATAATTGAACTGATATCTTCCCCCAACAACAATGATTTTACCATCTGGTAACACTTGATTTGAAGCATACCATCTAGGTAAAATTAGGCCATTTGGATCTTCTACCCAATCGCAATCTGTGCAAGGCTTAAAAGACCTAACAACTCGCTCTCCAAGCCTATACCCACCACTCTGTATCAATGTACCATCCCGTGACAATGCCCCTGAAGAGCACCATGTGTCAGTGAGTACAGTGAGCGGTCGAAGATTTCTGTTGATAGGATCAAACTCCACAGAATGGGCGAAGCAATCAGAGGCTTGTAACTCGCTAATGCATTTCCCCTGAGGTAGAGAAAGATTGGATGGCCCAAAATTTGTTCTGTCAAATGTAATGATCTTATCATTGGGTAACAATTGCATGTGCATTGCTGAAATTCCAATGCTTCTCTTCAACAGCTTCCATTTTCCTTGGTACAATTGATCTCCAATTGCTGAAATGAAGAGTGAAGAGATGATTGCCAAAATTAGCAACAAGAAGTTCCCTGTTTTCATAATTTGCATGCTCTGTTTAAGCTAGAGATGTGAATGTTGAGGATGAATTGCCCAACTAGTTGTATAGACTTGAAAATCAACCAAGACGTAGCATTAAAAGCCTTAATTCTAGGTACTGACATGACATTGACAAGTAGTACTAATCATCTAATTAAATGAATAAAATTTGTCTTCTATTTATGCTAATTAATGGATTGCAAATTCTTGCATGTTTCTGAGCAAGAACAATTTTCTAATTAATGGCGAGTTATGCATAAATGGATTAATGGGTCATATCGGGATTGATTGCCTATATAGTATGTACAAGTTGGATCTGGGTTAGGAGCTTTAAAAAGGCTTGACCTTATTGGCTATAATTGTATGGCCGGTTCAGATTTGTAAATGCATGAACAACCATGATAATTGATGATTTGCTTTGCTTCTATCAACAATGCATTTATGTCTTCTCTCTTCTGACCTATTGGGCATTGAACAAGCACTGGGTCTCTTATCTTACCCTTGTCTTTTGCATCGCATCATGCTTACGCAAAAATTAAAATAGCTCAAAAATTTTGAAGTTACTTGAAAAGTCTCAAAATTATTTGAATGTTATGTTGATTCTTGTAATTATCAGTTATATATATATAATATATATCATTTGGAAAAAACAAAAATGTAAAGAATAGAATTGTGAACAGAACACGGTGGTGTCGGTGCGGTGGCCTTAGTAATATGTATGTTAATAATGGGAGCAATAGTTGCTAAAGTTGCAGGAACGTGCAAAGGGTAATTAATCATGCTGATGCCTTCAACTTGAAGACGTTATTCGGTATTTATTTGGCATTGGTTAATTAAGCGTCGATCATTTATACCGGATTCATCATATACTGATAAACTTATATATATATATCTTTAGTGATGTGATCCATAATTAGGGATGAAGTTAGAAATTTTTTTTATAGGAGATTAAATTTCTTAAACTATAATTTATATCAATGTCATATAATATAATTAACCCAATTTTTATATATTTTAAAAAAATTTCACCTAAAATAAGAAATACAAATATAATATATGATCAATTTTTTGTTATTTTGCATCTAAAAATTTTTGTATTTTGGAGGTTGAGAGAGACCATAGCCACCCTCTGTCTTCAGCTCCGTATAGCCATAATTATTAGAAAAGATTGATAGTTATTCAATAAAATATGGATATATTATGAAAAAAAAAATAATAGGGGCAATAGACGTTTTTGGTGGAAACATCAACTCATTCATTCATTGAAGAACATTGATCATCTCCTAGTTTATGAATCGCCACAAAATTATCGTCTTAACTGTAAAGAAGATTTGGCCAAAAAAAAAAAACACTGTAAAGAAGGAATATTCATATTGTATATAATAAGCATAAAATTAAGGAATTTCTACATAAATGGTCTTAAAAACATAAAAGAAATTACTTTTTACGGTCTCATTTTTTTTTTTTTGCAAAAAAAACCTAAAACCTAAAAAAATAATATTTATAGCTTTTAATTCATGTGCATCCTTTTTCTTCACATGTTTATTCAAGAGATTTATTTATGTCGATACTTATCCGAATGGTTATCAAATTAAGATTATTAATTTTTTTTAATATGATTTATTTATATTTATATAAATTTAATTGAAAATTATTATTTGATAAATAATTATTTTATTTTATAAAAAAATAAATTAAGAATAAATTAATATCATATAAAATTGATTTTCAAAATTTCAAGTGGCATTTATGTATTTATAAGTACATATTATTTGTTATTTTAATTTTTTTATTTATTATATTTTTTATTGATAGTTTCAATCATAATTATATGTTTCTTCTCCATTAAGCAATTTTATTAGTATGGTCTAAAAAAAAAATTTCTCTTATTGTTGATTCGATTGTTACAAAAAATGTTCGATAATATACCTATCACAAAATAGTAATAATTTTGTTTCATATCTTACAAATTTGTACATTTAACTTTCTTGATTTTTTCAAATTAGTTAGGTTTTGATTTTTTTTTTTAATGAAAAGTATATAATATTAGTTTTAGAATTCAAAAAAAATATAAGATTAGATACTAATTTCTTATTAAAAAAAGGAATAAATCACAGCAAAAAGTATACATTATTATAAAATTTAGTATTTTTTTAATATCAATAGCAAACAATATATATTACCATAAAATTTAGTATTTTTTTAGTGTACAATTCATATCTAAAATAAATTTAGTCTACTTTCAAAAGGTAATTAGTATCTATTACTATTTATACAAGCCACAGATTTTGAATAAAATAAAAAGTCATAGCAAGCAATATATATTAAACAAAAAATATTATATTTTTAGCAAATAATTAGTATCTAATTTTGTTTAACATTTAATTTATAAAATAATATCAAATAAAATTTAATATACTTCCATAATAAAATTAGTATCAAATACTATTTATACAAACTATGAATTTCAAACCAGATAAAAAGTTATAGCAAACAGTATACATTAAATAAAAAAAGTATATTTCTAACAAATAATTAGTATTTAGTATAAATTCAATATATTTCTATAATTTAATTAGTATTTACTATTGTTTATACAAGTCATGAATTTCAAACAAAATAAAAAATCAGTGCAAATAATATACATTAAACTAAAAATAGTATATTTTTAATAAATAATTAGTATGTAATACTGTTCATGTAATTTCATTTTCAAGAAGATTGAACAAAAAAGTTAAATGTTAAAGTGAGATAATTTTTCAAAAGGAAAATTATAAAATATTTACTTGACTAACTCAAAATAATTACAAATTCTATTAAATTAATAATTCATTATAAAATAAATCTAAGAGGTTAAAAAATGAAAAAAAAAGATTAAAAAAATAATTATAAAGGTATAAATATGAGAAAAGAAAATTGAGAGGTTGTAATTATAAATATTAAAAATATAAAATACAAGACATATGGCATAAATTCCTCTAAAATTAATGTAATTGGGCCTAATGCAATTTCTGGACAGCTAGCATTCATTTGGGCCTTCATTGTGTTAGGCCCAAATCATTACTGGAGCTAGACCTCTCGGACTCCAAAATCACAATTTAAACGTTTCTAATAATTAGTTAAAAAAGAAAACGTCTTTGATAATCAGCATTAAAAGTAAAAACTATTTTGTGAGCAGTATGTTAGAATGGTCTTGTGTGCGTATTTCAATCTAACTCGAAGTTAATGATGATGATGATGATGATGATAATATGCTAATTTAGTGTCAATTACACTTGAGTTTGTGTTGAGTGGATTTGCTGGTATTTCCTAATTAAAAGGGAAAATCTTTTCTTTTACTTGCTATGTATCCTCACTTTCTTAATATGAACTTGTTAATTATAATATAGCCCACTACAAGGAATCACAAGCAAAGCATTATAATGCTAGCAAACAAACTGAGCTAGAACCATTAAAGAATATGACATCTATAGAGATTAATTGTGGACTCCAGAGATGTAATGCACTAGAAGACCTAAAGAAGAAATGTTACAGTCATGCATGAGCTCATGATTCTTTACTTATTCAACAGTATTAAAATTTTTATTTTCCCATTTTGGAGTTTTACTGCAAGTCTTTGTTTACGTTTATTTTTGGTTCATTTTTGAAAGAATTATTGAAATGATATTGTTAGAACATTTCACATTGATTAAACACAAAAATATTAAGTAATTAATATAAAAATAAATACCCTAAACTTAATAAGATAGGTTTTAAGGTTAGTTTTTTTAAATTTATATTAAAAATTTAATATAATATTAGAGCTTAATGATTTTATTCAATCAATTGTACTATATTTAATCAAGTACTCAAAATAAATTAAATACCAAGTATTTAAGTATCATTTTCAATCAAATACTCAAATAAATCAAATACTGTAAATTATTACCAAGTTTACTAGTTATTCCGATATATCAAAGTACCTAATTATTTCAAGTAACAATTTTGAATATTTCGTTGTCACTTGAAGGGGGGGTGTTAGAACGTTCCACATTGATTAAACACAAAAACATTAAGTGATTAATATAGAAATGGACACCTCAAATTTAATAAATTAGTTTTTAAAATTGATTCTCCCAAATCTATATTAAAAATTTAACACATATATACATGTGTACAAACTCTAATGAGCTTATAACTTCATAAGGGGTAGCTGGGGTCGTAGTAAGTTTTGAATTAACATGATTTTCTCAATTCGTTTTCTATGTTTAACTTTCTTGTTTTGTCGTTTGTCCAGTTTTAATTGACTTTGCCTGAGTTGTATTTTACTCGTTTTGGTAAGATATAGGGATACTTTCTTACCGGAAATAAAAAATCATATCAGATTAACTTTTCCACTAATTTTATGTGCCTCTTCTCACAGAAAGGAAACATTATCTCATTATTATCAAGTTCCAACCAAAATCATGAAAATCTCCCTAATCCCTGTATGTCCAACTGCATATATATATAGCTGTTCTTTATTTCTGAATAGAATGCATTATGGATTATGTATTATTGATTATGTGTAGGTATATATCAAGGTTCTCTGTCCCCCTCTCTCCATGCATATATACCAGTATGCCTAATTTTTGCCAGTATATATTTGTGTTGGAGCACTCACTAAAATGACAAGCATCTTCTCCTCAGCACTCAGTTTTTTTTATGAACATCGTTCTGTACTTCCAATTATGAATTATTAAATGCCTAAAAACAGCATAAATATATAAAAGATAATAGGTATATATAATCATACTAGTGAACAAAAGATTTGATGGAGATGAAAGCTGAGTGTACATAAAAATTTAGTAAGGGTTCCATAGAAATTAAGATGTGAACTTACATTTTAGCTATAATTATGGATTTGAAGCCTTAAATGATTATGCTAAGGTATGCCAAACAGTAAACTATGCATATATACAACATTATCATTTTGTTCTTTTTCTCTTTCTTTTTCATTTCCTTGCTAGCAATAGTATTATTACAATAATACCTTTTATTGGGGGAGACAATAATTAAATTTGATACTAATAAAAATTAATATTAATACCATATGAGGCATAAAACCCTCTAACCAATGTATTTAATAACAATACTAATATAAACATCCTGTTACATGTGTAAAATTAAGAAAAATACATATAATATCAAATCCAAATTCTCAAATTAATAAAATTACATCTAATTTTTGATCTTGTATTGTATTATGAGCAAAGCTTTCATGCATAATAATGTTAATTGACATGTATTATAAGTGATAATAGGAAATGATAAATGTTCTTTTTTTTAGTCGTACATGCAACCAGAAAAGAGTTGACATGATGTAATTAATTGACATTCAAAATTATTATGTATAAAATTTTGGTTTAAAGGTAAAAAAGATGTGCATCTGATCCTATTTCCAGCTTTTGGGAAATTTTTAGTCCATGCTAAAAGCTGATGCCTTGACTTCTTAAAAGTAAGGTCAATAATTCAGGTAAAGTTGCCAGCAATATTTTAATCCTTCTTTTTCTTTTTAGGGAAGGAGGTGGTGTTAGGTGCAAGTAGTGAAAGGGATTTCTACTTTCTTCTGGTTGATTTATGGGCAATAGAGTGTTAGGAAAGGGGAAGATGAACGTGATCGACAAGTGAGTCTTTGAGGAAAAGTTATACACTCAGCCTTAAGAACTAAATTAGAAAGACAAAAACAGAAAAAAAATAAAAAATAAAACTTGGATTGATTTTATATATATAACAGAAATGAAATAAAGAAAGAAGGACATACGTTTTTAGTAGAAATGGCTGCAAAAACTAAACAGAGATGAAGAAATTGAGAATTTAGGTTAGTTATTTTGATGGGGCACTCCACCACTTAAGCTGACAATACTGTACTAGAATCTAAATAAGTGATTGAAATACAAAATATTAAAAACCCTGGCTCTAATAATATCTGTAAGACACAGTAGATATGTGTGTCAAATAATAGATACACTACATCATATAGTGTGTGCATTTATCGATATCACAGGCAGCAGGGTAAAGAGGAATCCATGGCGTCAATGCTGATGTTGACTAAACTGTATAATAGTAAATAATGAGAGAGAGAGAGTCTCAGACCATTAAAGGCATTCAGTGTTGCATATGGTTCAAACTCAGAAATTGATGACAAAATGAGTGAGTGAGAGAAGGCACAATACAATTCATTAATGCAACACAACACAACACAATCGATCGAGGCCACCTTTGTCCTCTTGGCGACGCTTTCTCTCATTCATTCACCTTTTCAATTAAATTCAAAACCCCTTTCTTTACTGTGAGTATGTCTATTTCTTTCTTTCATGGAAGTCGAGAAACAAACACACCTTCTTTGATTTTATTTATTTTTCCCATAAAATTATCTACATTTTCGTAACCAAACAAAAATTTCACTACTAAGTTTAAGTTATTAAACTTTCCCTTCACATGCTACGAAATGAATACAAAAATTTTCAGCAAGCTAAGTCTGCCCCTTCACATATTCCAAAACCACAATATTATATATAGTTTTTATGTAAAAGATAGATTATCATATATAAGATTTCATTTCAAACAATGGGTTGGCATTGCAATTAAAATAATAATAATAATAATAATAACAAAAACTGCTAGATTTTGGAAGATTAATTGTTGTTTAAAGTTACCTTTCCCCTTGAGCAATAGAGGTAGAGTGAAAAACAAATTTCACTTAAAGGTAATCTTCGTATCCAACTATCATATCTACAAATATAAGCAAGTAAGATTATGTTTGGTACATGGAAATGAAATATAATAAGATACAGAAGGATAATATATGTGATTATATCATATTACATTTCAATATAACTTAACAAATATAATCCAAATATAAAGAGAAAGCATAGACCAGAAACACAAGAAGAGATCTAGTTTGCTTTAGAAAATTAAATCTGGCCAGAAATAATGGAACCCTCAAAGTACAAATGTCATACAGTCTAGTCACTCTAAAAACCTGAGTTGAGTGTTAAGCACATGATTATCTTTCTTCAGCCATGCAAAGGACACATATATGAGTTGACTATAGAGCACAGATTCAAGCTTTAACATAAAAGAAAAGCACCCAAGATGATAAAAGGGAAAAAGCAACTACAAAACAAAAGAAAAGGAAGGAGATTATATGCAGCTCCAAAAATCCACCCACTACCACTCACAATAAAAGTACTTAATATATAAGGGAAAGATGAAGAGACAAGTCTATAAAACCAGCTGCTACCCAATATATATATATATATATACACACACACACAGAGCTTTTTAATATACAAAAATAACACTTTAATATGTAAGTTTAGTCCATCCACATCTAATCTAATATTAAAACTTCACGTACTCAAGAAACCTATGTTAAATAGATTTCTTTCACAATAGATAGAGAAACAGATTGTGTGATTTTGAGTTTACTTATAGTATAAACCCTAGAAATATGGTGGTAGGAGTTGGAGGGGAAGAAGAAGAAGAAGAAGAAGAAGAAAAGAAAGAAGAGAAGCCAATTAGAGTGTAGATCAGGAAGGAGCAGAAACGGACAGAGAAGATTCTTGAAGCCATGATGAAAAAAACCAGTTCAATGATGAAACTGAACTGACAGAGAAACAAGAAACCCTGATCCATGAAATTTAGGGATAGAAAATAAAAGTGTAATGATGATCTTTTTTCTCTCTTTCACAGTCAGAAAAATAAAAATAAAAAAGCAGTCAAAATCTTTCATCATTACACCAATCTGCTCTTGCCCAACAACCTTGATTTTTTTTTTTTTTCTAATGACCAAAAACCCCATATATAAATAATAAAAAACATTCCAAAATCGATTGGAAAAAACAAGATCAAAAACAAAAACTTACAAAAATAAAAAAGAAAACTCACCTTTATTAATCGGATCAAGAAGAAGATAATAAAAATCAATCAGAAAAGGAAGCAACAATTGGGGGGAATGAAGCCTGGTCCGACGTCACTAAAACATGATCAATGATTTTTCAATCAATTGCAGAGATAAAATCATAGATCTAATTAGTGGCCTCGAGCCAGACAACATTCCCCTCAAAAGATATATAGCTTCTCAAGAACCCAATTGATTTTGGGTTTTGGAGAGAAAAAAGATAGAGATAGAGAGGAATCGGAAGAGAGAGAGAGAGAGAGAGCTTAGAATGATCGTAGCTAGCAAGTGAATGAGAAATAAGCAAAGGGAAATGAAAGGAGATAAAAAGGCTAGCAGGAGGGTGAAAAAGGACAAAGAAAGCAATAAAAGTTGCAGACCCCCCTGACCTACATCTGGGCCTTGGGTTCCATATAAAATGACCAACATCACCCTTCACCCCCATTTTTTTTTCTCTCTCCCTTTCTCTATTATCATTTCCTTCTCTCCCATGCAATTTTTTTTTTCTTTTTGTTGTAAATGTATTTATAGAGATATTCAGCGCCCCCCCCCCCCTCTAATTACTTTCCTTAATTTCCTCTTTACACGTTGGAACCAAAATCTCATGTCTGTTTTCATTTATCATCATGACCTAATCACATCATCACCGTATTTTTATGTTTGATTTACTTACTATTTTAGAAAAAGTGTCAGATTAATTAATTTTTCATATACTTATGGAATTACAATTATAAAAATTTTCGATTTTAATCATTTATTTTTAATTTTTTTCGTGTATAACACGCTCGTTCGTGTGTTGAAGAGGTTTGTCTTAATCGTAACAAACCTATGTCACTATTGCTAGCTTTAACTGCATGGTTCATTAATTCAAAATGTTGTTTTTCTATAATCAAAATTTGGTTTTTATTAATATGTGACACTATTATTGTGTTGATAAATGAGAGACTAAATGCACGCACGCAAGCAAAAAACGAGTCATAGGATTAGTTGAGCTAATTCACCGGCCTACTTGGGAAATTTTCTTTTTATTTTATTTTTGGAAAAAGGGGTATCATTTCTCAATTTTACAAGAAATTACTATTTATATTTTGCTAGACTAAATAAATATTGAAAATAAAATAAAATAACACATGAAAGGCAAAGCCTCGTTGAGTGTAAAATATTTTACCACTTATAAGTTTCAAAGCTTGCGGGTTATTTGAGAGTTGAGAGAGCAAAGACAGACACAGAGAAAGAGAAAGACACAGGCAGACACAAAAGGTCACTCGTCAGTTTTACTGCTTCTAATTCAGCTGCTATCAGCTCCACCCCCATCACACATGGCCCTCTCCATTCAGATTCATTTACCATAACTCTCACCTCTGGGCCCACCTATATATCCCCCCTTTACTTTTCTCCGATGTCAATGAAATAATTTACTACTACCAATTATAATATACACACTTGGAAATTATTTAGATAAGAAAACTTCAAGGATAATCTTTTTTTTTTTTTGAGAAGGACTTAAAGGATAATTTTACATATTACAATTGCATAAGATAAAATAAAAGGTTATCATGCTTGTCACGATTTTGTATTGACCTGATTGTGGCACGAACATGATCGTACCATATTGCAGACATATTTACCTAATATATTTTATGGCTTTTAGAATATGTATATGTAAATATTATTTTTAATCTTTTTTATAAATTTTATATAATTACTATTTTTTATATAATAATATAAATTAATAGGGTTAATTTAGTAAATTTGATAATTTTTAAATATCTAAATAAAAAATTAATTAATTTAAAATTTTAAACGCGTTATTTGTGTCGTGTTGTTGTTCATTAATTAAATGGATTGTGTTCTTATTCATATTTTTGACATGATAAATTAATCGTATATTCATATTAATCTTTATAGTGTCATAAGTGTAAATCAACACGACTTGAAAATGACTCATTGGCACGAATTGGTACTCCTAATAATTATATTATATTTTTGACACAATTTATGATGTAAAAATAAAATTAATTATTTGTTTATTTATTTTTATTGTATAATCTGTTTGATTTGTGTCAATTTTATTTTATACAATTTGCGTCATTTAATATTGTATAAAATTAAATTCAGATAGTGAACGGAAAATTACTGGTTATTTTTTAAAAATTGGAGAAAATATTTGAGAAATTTAATTAATTAATTCAGGATAAGAAAAATTTATGGAAAAAAATTGAAAAGGTTGTGGGATTTGTTTTCTATGTTGTTTCAATAGAATGTGACCTCTCACATGTTAAAAGTAGAACCATAATAAATATAAGCACATGACTGTTGGCTGTTGAAAGCTTTTGCTTAGGTCATTATGAATTTGAATCTTGAGTTCATTTGATGTTTTTATTTTGTGTTTTGAACTGTTTGACCTACCCTTATTAATTTGTTATGAGAAGCTTTGGAAACAGCAGCAGCTTGTTGCTTTTTGAAATTAGAGTTGAAATCTTATGTATTTAGGTTGGAGATTTGGGGAATCTTGAAACTAAAATCAATTTTGATAGTCATTATTCTATAAATAATTCTAATTTAAAAGTCTTAAAGCCATAAACAGCTTTATTATGCTACAAAACCATTCACAAAAATATCCACTTGAGTTATCAAAATCATCCTAATATGGCATATATATATATATATATATATATATATATATGAATATAAAAGTCCATAATGGAGTGGATGATTTATATACGGAATTCTCATATCATCATAGGATTCTTTACATGATTGAAATCCTCTCTCCAATATTTGTGACTTGATTTGTTCTATAATCACCAAAATTTTTCTTTCATTGATGGATGACAACCAATTTTGTTTCATTTTAATATCAATCATTGTTATAAATTCAAAATTTTTAAATGTGATAGTAAGTTTGAAGTTGATTGCGAATTGATATAATTTAATATTTATAATTGTGTATCACGTGAATTAATATAATCAATTTGTAATATAATGTAAATGTAGTGAAATACTTACGATGAATTACTAATTATAATCACATTAAATTTTTTTTATTTCAATTCATCAAAATAAATTGATTATTAAATTATCTTATCATGTAAATGGTAATGATATTTAAAAAGTGAAAACAGTTAATTAATTGATTTGATTTATTGACAAAACTGAGATGTCCAAATTTCAATATTGTAGGTGCATTATTGACAATTTGACCCCCTAATCTCATGAAATAATAGTAATATTTAATTAATAAAAAAAATAATACTATTAATTTGGGTTTTGCAAAGCCCTAATTTCATGGTGATTGACCTAATCCCTGAAGTAGGGAGGCACCAAACTTTACCTAGATTTTGTTCTTTCCCAATTCCCACCACACATATTAACGGCATTGTCTCCTCTTTTTCTGCAAACACAAATTAATCAGACCTATAGCCAGCAAATCACAATGCTTGCTGTCACCGCTTTAATGTCACAGACACACTTGCAATGTCCGATCAATATCTACAAACATTAATGAATTCCACGTGTCATGTCTCTATAAATTAGATTGTGATAACGGGGTCCGTCATACCTACACCTTAGTCACTTGACATGAAGCTGTGTGCTTAATAATTTGCTTCTAATTACCAATAATAATGAATTGATGATTATTGTTACTCACTTTAAATTTACGATTCTGTTCCCAACGTGAATGTGTCATTGCCGATTTGATTGTTTTCGGAGTGAGGATTTTATTTGCAGACGCAATTTATATGGAAAATGCAAAAAACAAAAAAAGTTTTATTTAGAAAAAATCAATAAAAGTTTTTTTTTTCTTTTTTGAAGATTTTTTGGTTCAATTATTTTAGTCTATTCAAGAGTTGCAAAATTCATGTTCACTCTCCTATGAATTATCAAAGGCTTGATTTGATTTGTTCTTATTGAATTTCCACTTTACTTGCTTTATCATATATAACTACTAATTTATTGTTTTATAAATCATATCATTCAATTTTAATTTTTTAATAATGTTAATATTTCTAAATTTTGATAAATTTTTTGTATGATATCCAATTATCAAAAGTTTCCTAATTAAATCCACAATTAGGAATAGGCTATTTCTTAGTCAACACATGGAAATTTTAACTAAAAATATCTCTATACAATATTGACCTTCTTAAAATCAAATCAAAGTTATATAACTTTTACTAATAAATCAAATTTGGATGACTGCGAACGATGTTGGGGGAAATTTATATATTACTCTCTTTATTATAAAATATTTATCGTTTTAATTTTTTTTAAATATTTATTATTTTAAGATTTTAATAAAATATTTATTATTTTTTTTCAATTTTACCATCAAATTATTTCTTCAATAAATATTTATATTAATTATTTTTATTTGTCAATATCAAAAAGAAAAGAAAAAGATACTATTTTAATTTTTTTACTTTTTGAATTGTGATAATTTAATAATTGTCTTAATCTGTATATCGAAATTTTAAATAATAGATATTTTAAAATTGAGAAAGTGTATAATTAGTGTCATACCCATTATTGCAATTGAAAAATTAGATTTTTTTTTTTTTACAAAAAAAAAAAAAAAAAAAAAAGGGATGGTGGAAGAGCAAAAAACGAAAAGAAAATGTGGAAGAGTTGTTGAAAAGTGAAAAGGTAAGTAGCCTTTTAATGCAAATGTAGGGTTTGATTGAGAAAATTAAAAAGAGATTCTTTGGTAGCTACAGAACGTAGAAAATGAAACCAAAGGCTTACGTTAGAGTGTTTTTTCGATGTTTGAAACTTTAAGCCTCACGACACTTTGATTTTCGTTTCTGTTTATTAAACTAAACCATTTCAGCTGCTGCCTTCTGTTGCTGATTGTTAATTAATTACGAGATATTAATTAATTAATTAATTAAAGGTACCATCAAAGCTGGATACCAAAATCAATATAATCCGCTACTACCATTTAATTATTATTTCAAAACATGCTTCATTAGCTGTTAAATATGTTACCCTCTTATTAACTTATTAAATCCCTTTGTCTTTTGCACATATATTACATATATCTTCAATCAAGTTTATGTAATTTATTATTTCTCAAAAAAAAAAAAAAAAATTGTATTTTATTCAGTTTTCTTTTATTGCAACAATGTACTCATTACAATAAATTTCGCTTTTTCAAATAACTTAAAAGATAAAATATCTCTATCAAAATTCAAAATTTATCAAAATTTGTAAGAATATTAATGTTAAAATGTGTTTTTTTTTTTATGTATAAAAAAAAAACTATATGATATGTGAGATAATTCAACCAGAACCCCTCATAGCATGGATCATAATTTAAAAATTTAAGAATATATTTAGTAAATCGTAATATAATGTAATGTAATTAAATATATTTTTAATATAATATTAACACTATAAATACATTATTTATATTACATTATCTTACATTATGACCTACTAAATATAATTAAATAGTAACGTGAAAATGATAGTATTTATCAATTACGTTGCACTTTAGAAATTACTTGCCAACTGAGTTTGATTCGATTATCAAAGATCTACGTGGATGACCAAACACCCCCCAAAAAAAGAAAAAGACTTATTTTTCACTAAAAAAAAAGAATGCACTTTAAGTTTCTCCCAAGTCGATAATAATAATAAAAAATAAAAAAAGAGTAGAGGATCATAAACCTAACTTTTAGGTCTCAACGTTTGTGCGAAAAAGGGCAAAGGCTTATGTGTAATTATTTGGGCTACTAATTCGGCGGAAAAAAAATATTTGGGCTACCACGGCCCAAAAAAATTTTTTATTTTGTCATTTGAACTGAAAGGTTTTTTATTATTTGTTTGATCTTTTTGGAACAGCAAGACAAAGAGGCTGATACTTGCTATGGAATTGCTGAATTGTACTGAATTACTGAATGGGTAAAAAGTGTGGAGTTGCTGAATTGTACTGAATTACTGAATGGGCAATAAGTATGGAATTGCTGAATTGGACTGAATTACTGAATGGGCAGTAAGTATGGAATTTCATAAGTTTCCTACTGCCAAACTATTTATATTTAGGCACAATAAAATATAGCATAGTATATAATTTAACCAATAAATTTAGGTTTAAATTAATGTTAAAAAAAAAAAAAATCATTCACCAGTATCTGAAAAAATTCAATTTTTTTCATTCAAAATTGTGGAATGAATAAGTGAATCTAAAGAGAGAGAGAGAGAGAGTCCATATCAGTTAAAATGATGTCTTTTTGACATAATACTATTTCAAAAAAGATATAATTGTAAAATATTAAAATGAATGAAAGTAATTATTTAAAAATCAATAGTCAAATTATCAAGCATCCTGCTAGTCTGTTTGTTCTCTTTTCATGAGAAACACCGCAGTTGCAATTCTTCTTCTTTTTTTTTTTTGGTCCTTTTTACTGTAGGGGGTCAAAAAGATTCAAAGTCTTCAGTACTAAATAACTGGAATAACACCAAGCGTAAAATGAACCCAAATAAAATACGTGGAAGGGAGTAACAGTCTCTGAGAGTGACCCAAATTGAAAACCTATCTTCAAGAATCAGCTCTTTTGTTTTTAATACGCGAGTTGAAGCACCATTTGTCAAACAAAGCCACCATGTTTTAATATTTAGTCTCACGTGTCCTATACACAATTTACACACTGCTAAACCCCACAATTTCGTGTTACTATTGATTAGTAGTCCTCTCGAGTTAGGGGGTGGGGGGTGGGGTTTGGTGTTCTTCTTTCATGCAGTGTCTACCATTGTTCGCTGTTTGTCGTCTTTTCCAATCTAATTAATCTGGATCCATAGATTGCTAATAACTTAAGAGAACCTGTCGCTTGTGGATGATTTTAGAAGGTACTATGACGCCATCAAAGGATTTTGACTATAACCTTTGTTTGGTTGGTCCATTTTGTTAAGTTTTTAATATAAAATTAGTTAATCAATCGTAAAAGTTAGCTTGTTAATGTGATAAACCTCATTTCTATATTAATTACTTGATATTTTTTTATGTAATAATTTGATAATTGGGTTAAGATAATTTTTAGTTAAACTTAAGTGACACTTGCAAATCTTAATTAAGCATAATTGACATTTATAAATTTATTATATAATACTCGGACCAAGAGAATTTCAAGTATATATTTGCTAATATTAATTTGTTAATTAGTTATGCATAGTTAAATTGTTAATGTGTATGATTACAAGTAGTTACAGTAGGCATAGTAAACTGTATACAAACTCACTCCTGCTCTCAGTTTTGTTCTAATGAAAGAAGAAATGTAGTCTTCAGTTTTTTATCAAGTTTTACTTCATCAGCACAATGACTGAGAGGTTTAATTTAGAGGCCGTGATGTAAATAGTGTGGCTCATGTCATTGTCAAGACTGCCCAGTTGCATCCTAGTCTAATGTTATGGACAACTCCTTTTTTTCATTACTAATTCATTGTTATTAGACATTTTGATTTAATAAAGTTTGCAGAGCTTTATTTTCCATTTTTTAAAAAAAAAAAAAACCCACAATTTCGTTGCCACGTTGATACAAGAAAGGAAAACATATAACTATCTAAAGGGGGAGAGGTTCATGTGACTGGGACCATTCCTTAGATAATATTTTGGTTTGGCCTCAAATAATTGGTTCTTCAATTACAGCTTTTGCTTAACTTTTGTCTTGACATATTTTAATCCAAAGTTGCCATTTTCAAAACGAATAGACTTTGGATCAACGTGGCGACCTAAGACTCTCTATTTATCAGTATATGAAATGTTTTTACACATGACTAGGCTTTTCCTTATCACACCTTCAAACTAAACTTGGTCTGAAACTCTGAATATATGAAAGGCAACCCATGCCTTGAAAGCATCAATTATAGGTTTCATAACTGTTTCAAATACATATGGATTAAAGAGTACTACTCGAAATCAAAGCATAGCAGAAGTACAGATATATGACAAAGAAGGGTGTTTAGGACAATTTACAACGTCTGCGATGGTGAAATCTGTGTAAACATGAGACGAACAGGTGTCCAAATAGAGCAACAATTAAGAAGGTACATGAGATTATTCCCCCCATATGCATAAATTAAAGGCTACCTATTTATTCAGGCTGAAACTCCAAATAAAATCTGAAGAACAAAGTTTGGCAGGGAGATTTATCACCACAGTGAAAATAGGTTAGCTCACTATCAGGGATGGATCTGGGCATGCGGTCTACATCAAGTACTCTAAAGAATGCAAACAGGAGAAGATTCACTGATGAACAAATCAAGTTCCTGGAATTCATGTTCGAGGCACAATCAAGACCAGAGTCACAGATAAAACAGCAGCTGGCTAACGAGCTTGGACTAGAGCCTCGACAAGTTTCCATATGGTTCCAGAATAGAAGGGCTAGGTTGAAAACTAAGCAAGTTGAGAGAGAGTACAATAAACTCAAAGCAAGTCATGATGCTCTAGCTTCCTGCTTTCAGTCCTTGCAAAGAGAAAATCAGTCATTGCTTATCCAGGTACCTTTACAAAAAACTACCTACTGTAAAGATACCTTTTCAAAATCAGTCATTTTTCTAAACTAAGAAGAATTTTCTGGTTTTGAACAGCTGCAGAAATTAAAGAACGTGCATGCAAAGCAAGATGAAAGAAAAAATTCCGGGTTGGATATAACTGAAAGCAGCAGGAAACAGAGACTTGAGAACAGATGTACCAACTCTGAATCCAAAGAGAAGATAGGCCACCCTTTGGCAGGTTATAGCCGTAAACAAGACACACTTTCCAATAATCAAGACAGTGGAAATACTGAGAGCACTAACGAAGAAGCTGAGATTTTGAACCTGACTGAAGCCACAGATAGTTTCACGGCATCATCTGACTGGTATAGTTTTGAGTGCAATTGTTTTCTTGATGAGTCGAGCTGTAGTTCACAGTGGTGGGAGTTTCTGTCTTGATCAATAGAAGTATCGCTTAAAATGAATAAAATAGATGGGCATATGAACGCATCTAGCATCTAGCATCTATGTCAAACTGCAAAAAGTCCACAGACAATGAATACTTCCAACATCTCATGTAACCACAAATTAAATGATATTACAAATTCCAAATAAGAGTTCGATCCATAAGCCTATTAGAATAAGAACTACCCCTTCCTAGCTTTCTAGCTTCAGTCGACGACCAGCACAAGATACCAACGGGAACCGTTGCCTAATACTGATTTAGGGAGCAGAAAAGAAGAAAATTAACAGAAAGATATCAAGTCTCAATAACTTGATATGTAATAGAAAAATCTTTGCTTAAATTTGCAAGCTTGACAGCTTATCCATTATTTGATACTAATGAAAGATACTAGCCATCCATGTATATGTGCTCTGTACTCTGAAATTGAAGATGTTTCTGTCTCATATCAATGTATTGCTCCTGTCCGGATCAACCCCTAATTTTACATGGTAAAATTAAAATGTGCAAAATGAGGGGGGGAAAAAAAAGAGAGAAGAAACAATCTGATTAATAAATGATGTGGCTCCTTAAAGCTCAGTCTTAACCTTTACATCTCCATTGGACAATGAACATTGTGTTTCAGCAAGCTGTTTTAATTCCTGCAGATGTGAAGAGCTATAACACTAACAAAAAGATTGAAGGTACCATTAACTTGATTTACTCTTAAAGCAGACAGTTTTTACATGTTAACTCAATGCTTAAATTACAAATATAAAAATTAGTAGACTCAGAAATGTCATTAAAATATGAGAATGCGTATCTGCTGGAGGAAAGCCTAGATACTATTAGTTAAATCCTAAATTAGCTGACACAAAAAAAGAGTCCAATATTGTAAAACAATCCAGCCACCAAAATTGACAAAGAAGTTACTCAACATCTTGATAACATCAAAGTTGCTAAGAAGATTGATATCAGCAAAAATGATTGGAAAAGTGAAGTCACCGTTGGACAGATAAACACTAAAAATTCAGTAAAATCCAGCATATAACTTTTCATTTAAAAACCAAAAACATCACAAGGATTCCTTAGCTATAAAATTTGTGTTATTAAATCAAATGTCAATCCTCATCAGCAACCAAAGTAAAATGAAATTCTGCATTTAGATCCTTACATAACTAATTCGAAACTAGACAATACTGTAATAGGTTGATCCAAATAATATTCACATCAAAGTAAAGCGAAAGAGGAAGAAAATCGAAAAAATGATTGTGAACGATCACATTCCACAAAGAAACAATTCAAAATGCAGTAGATTATAACTTACACTAGCAGAAATTGTACGTATCTCCCTATATGATTCGACTTCATCAGGGAAAGCGTCCTCAAGTTCCTCCAAAAGATACTTACGTAAATTCTGTAAAATCAATGAGACATATAATGAATCTGAAATGCAATTAAAACAGTTACATATCTATATGACATGAGTACCTTGAAGGAATCAGCCTGGCCTTTGGTAGCCTGATTTCTGGAAATGCAGTTTTTTATAATATCCCGAGTAAATTCATCTGGATTCTTTCCATTATCAATGAAGCTAATCACAAATCATTGAATTTTGTTTCAGATACCAAACTAGGCAAGCTAGACTGAGTTTGTTGAATAAATTACAAAAAAAAAAAAAAAACTCACTCAAGGACCTCTGTAGGGACCTGAATTTTGCACTTGTTAGACAATTTAACCATATTTTCGAGCTCCATAACAAGAAGATTGCTTCAAAACAGCGCAATAATAATTTCATAAATAATTTAATTAAACAATCAGAAATTATTCAGTAGAAGAGAAGAGAAGAGACGAAAGGTACAGGCGTTGGAGGAGAGGGAGCTGAGAGGCGGTATTGAAAGAGGAGACGGTTAGATAAAGGTTGTGAACTACGGCCAGCGTCTTTTGAATTGAATTAACAACCTCGTTTAGATTTTTCTTCGGATCATCATCCATTATTGTTTTATCATCAACTTGTATCGCTAATATGCCATTGCCATCGCTCTCCACTGCTGCATTCTCCGATGAATCCATTGTAAAAATCACGATTTTTTTGTTAATGTTGATCCCTCAGATTCAAATCGGATTTTCAATTAATAGTTTAAACTTTTTAAATCAATTTCAGATTCTATCGATCAAACAAACTCTGTTACCAATTTTTAATTACTATAAAACCGCCGATTGCTTCCCTCGTTATCATAGAGTAGAAAGAATATTAGACCCTTCCGATTTGATTGGGCAGGCTTTTTTTATGTAGCCCATATCAGATCAAGCTAGATAGGACTAAAGCCTTATACTGAAACACTTAATGCACATTTGGCATTTGTCTAGAAATCGAAATATATAAAATATATATATTAAT
Organism: Reutealis trisperma; assembly: GCA_947687605.1. Lineage (NCBI taxonomy): Eukaryota > Viridiplantae > Streptophyta > Magnoliopsida > Malpighiales > Euphorbiaceae > Reutealis > Reutealis trisperma. The sequence goes on along the minus strand of CANTUT010000039.1, from coordinate 9,136,135 downwards.
TTTTTTGGTTTTGCTGAGATACGTTACACAATCAAATAATTCATTTGGCAAAAAAAAAAAAAAAAAATCAAATAATTCTAGCATCTTCCATTAATATTATAATTCTATCTAATAATTTGAATATGATTTATTTATTTTTTCATTTTAATAAATTCTTTTCTTGATCTTTTAAAATATTATTAAGTTTTACTACATTGTGAGTGATGACATGTCAATTTCTTTGCTCTACAATATTTATAAAAAAAAATTAAAGAAAAATTAGAAAAAGTACTAGAGTCATTTTTGAGGATATAAAGTTTGAAATTTAAATCAAATTTTTATTTAAAAATAAAATAACCTATTTTATTTGTGAAAAAATAATTTTTTTTTATGAAAAATCATAATTTTATTTATATTTTTCATAAATTAAACTATTTTTTTTCATAATTCCTTTTAGTTATAAAAAAAACTTTAATTTTATGAAAATATGACTTATTTTTTACAAAATAATTTTATAAAAAAAAATTTGTAATTAAGAAAAAATACTCTCTTACGAAAATTCACAATTTTCTTTTTTTTTTTCATAAATCATACTTTTTTTTTATAAAATTTATGGATATGTAAATTTAAAATATTAGTTTAATCATTTTAGCATTTCTCATGTTTATTTGGTGAAATGTAATAGCAAGTTAACTTAATAAATATATATTTTAATTATATTTATTATTTGTTATTATCCTATTGGTTATAAAATAAAATAAAATTTTATACTTCATTTTAAAATTAAATAACCTAAGGATTTGCCTATATAATGGCATTTGTAAGAAGATTATAGTTTTTTTTTAAAGAGTATTATTTTTTATAATTACAAAATTATTTTTCTCATAAAATTATTATTTTGTATAAAATAAATCATATTTTCATAAAATTAAAATTTTTTTCAAATTTAGTAGAATTGTAAAAAAAATAATTTAATTTATGAAAAAAATAAATAAAGATAATTTTTTTTTTATAAAAAAGCTATTTTTTTGCAAACAAAATAGATTACTTTATTTAAAAATAAAGTAACTATAGAAAATATTATATATATATATATGTGTGTGTGTGTGATAAAAAATAAGAAATAAAATATTTTTTTTTGGAAGAAAATGTTTTAGCATTAATAGGGGCATACAATCCAAGTCAGTACAACAATTGAGTTACACAAGGAACACCCAATAATTACAATATTAGCAAATACAAGACCTAGAGTCTATGAATAACTATCCAAGAAAAGGGTTTTTAAATATAAGCTTAGAGCCTAAACTAACTATTACAAACCAATGGTATGTATAAAAAGAGGCTCATAGGTCTAATAGTCAAGCTGAATATTGCAATTGCCCCTAGTTCATCTACAACCTTCTAGAAATGTCCACCAATTCTACCTCCATAGCCACCATAAGAGGCCAAGAATGAGAGGGAGCATGCACTATAAGAAGAACAGCGGTTGGATCATCTCCAAAAAATTTGCACCAATTTGCTCCAACATGCACCCGCCATTGCTTATCACAAATAAAAAAAATATTTACTTAGCAAAAATCGAAACTCATACCATTAATAGATTGATTTAAGAAATTCAATTTTCTATCAATGGTCATATATTTCAAAAGATTTAACAAATAAAAATTCAAAATCTCAGTTCTTGAGATTCACAACCAAAGCTAGTAGCTTCTTCTCCCTTCCACCAGTCATTGCACTTGCACAAGAAGATTAGCCAGCGAAAGAATCGGACAATATTGAAAGTTGAATCAGTAGAGACCTTATAGACCACATAGCTCCAATCCACAAAAATCCCCTTCCAAATTGGTAACAAAAAGGGCCTAATACAAGAAGAGGCCAAATTGTTAGAACAACAAAGTAAAAATAAAACAATAAAACAACACAAAAAATGAAAAGAAAAAATAGTACCCCCTCCAATGACTAAAGCCACTAAGGGAGAACCCAAAGAGAAACCCTAATGATGGGGGGCGAAATAAAATAGTAGATTTCACGTGCTAAATAATGGATGCTGTATGAGTACGAATATATACACAAATATATTGATGATAATTTTATTTTCAAGGGTTTATCCAACTTGCATTATAGCTTTATGCCTTTAGACAAGTCATAATCAGCTTTTGCACTAACAACTTGTTTGGTAAATTTTAAATAAAATAAAATTTCAAAATTTTAGACATTAATTTCTATATTAATTTAAAATTAAATAAAATTTATTAATTAGATTAAGTAATTATACTTAAAAAATATGTGTCACGCTAATAAAAATTAGTGTCATTGGAATTATTCAAATGTAAAAATATAGAAAAAAAAACTTTTAAATTATTTAAAGTAAATTCATATTCTTCAAATAAAATTGTACTTCCAATTTTAAAATCAATCATAAAGCAAAGAGTATCCTTTAGTGCATGTATACTTCATCTGGATCATGAAAACAAATCTTTGTTTTCTTGCAATAAGAAAGAATTAATTAAGAAGGGCAAGGGCCAGCTGTTTTTTCTCTGCCAAATGTGAGCAACTCAAGTAATTGGGAAGCAATTAATAGATAAATACATATAATAATTAATTAAGCACCCAATTAAAGGCAGCAAAATGAACCATTCCATCTAAGTATGATAGGTGCAATTTTAATTAATTGCCTTTGTTAAGGGTCCCTCCTGGATTCATATGTGCACAAAATTAACATTATTGTTCCCTGCTTATTGCTTTCCTTCCTCGAATGACAGTCGAAACTGTCATTATCATCACCTAATAATCTTAATTAATTGATTTTTAATTTACATGTTGCTTATTTAATCCTATATATGTTTCACATGAGCATTTCACTTTCTTTTTTTTTTTTTCTTTCTTTTTATAAGATCTTTTGATTTTACTAAAAATTTGTATAAAGCAAAATGTTCTATGCTATAAAAATCATTGTCTTTGAACCAAAAAAAAAAAATTCATTTATGATAAAGGATAAAAGTGACTCTCAAGAGAGGTTTGGACCCTCCTGTAGTCCAGACCCATTACGAGGCCTCCAGAGCCTATGATAAAAGGAAAAAAGACCCATTGGCTGGACTCTCGAACGACCTAAGTCCAAAAACTTTTGGACTAGATGCCACTCCCCTACTTCATCCGCCGGATGACTTGCTGAACAAGTAAGGGCCGAAACCCTCTGATGACATGTCCAGTCATCCAGCAGGAGGATCAGTCCTTAGACAATCTGTACCATGCCCTGACACCCCTTTTACCAGACATCCCTAGGGACGGGACAGGGGACATGCGCCTGCTATCAACTCTCACCAACCAGCATGATCGAATGACAGAGAACGTCCTTTCTCAAAAGAAAAGTGTCAGACGTACCTAACCCAAAAATCATACAAAAGGGAAAGGAAAGTTTAAGCACAGGTAGTTGAAACTCTGCACTCTTTCACCCCCTTTCTATCACCAAAATACTCTGAAGAGAGAACTGACTTGATCGTCGGAGGATTCTAGCCAGGCTAAAGGCCCGGCTCCTCCTTGATCATTTTTCTTTTCCTTCGCAGATATTAGGCTTAGACCCAAGAAGAGAAGATCCAGCCCATTCCTTTATATATTGATCAAGCCTGATCAATTTCTTTAATATAAATATAGTAATAATTTTATTAATAGACAGCAATCATATATTTATAGTTTATGAGTTAAAAATAAAAAATAAAAAATTAGCTTATAAGATCTTAAGATTAATCTTGTGGAAATGAACTAATGAAGTAGTATTGGTGGATGACTAAGAATTTTTTTTTCTACTGATAAATTCTCTTTGACGATAGTAAACCTGATTTTACAGCACTCTTGGGTGGTTAAATATGCTAACTATTAATAGCAATAAACTTAATTGAATGAAAGTATGAAATGATTCACATTTTACATTAATTAGTCTCTGGATAAGAAAAGTTAATCTTATTGGTAGTGAATTCACATCAAATAAAAATAAATAATTTGAGAGATTACAAGTGAACGGATGTTTGACTTAATACAAGTAAATTAATTTTATGCAGATAAGTTTCAATACTTACACACTTATAAGTTGATGTATATAAATCAACATACATGAATAATAAATAATAATAATGTTAATGGTCCAACAATTGTATTATTCTCTACTATTTTTTTTTAGCTCAATAATAAAAGCCATGTGTAATAGGCTATAGCTAGTTGTTGATCACTAATTAACTATTTTAATATATTTATTACAGGGTATAAGAAACTTTAGTATAAGATTTCAAGTTGGACATAATTAAATTGCTGAACTAACCTCTTTCTATATCACCAAATCTTTCCACACAGGAAAAGAATAATGCTCCAACATATTCATGGTTATTTTTCACTAGATACCCTTATTCTTAGAGGATGTGTTTTTTATTTTAGGGAAATTTTTAATTTAAAGTTAGTATCTATAGTACTTTCACACCAATGGACTACTATCAACGTCCTAGTTGAGTCATATATACAACTTAAGTGTGGCAGGCAAAATTATCATCAATTCATCATATGCTAATAGATGATTGTACCACATGTCATACCTCAGAGAGATCATGGAATTAAGATAATTGCATTCAGCCTTAAAATCAACCACTGCCAGATCAGGTGATAATATATTATTAAATCTCCATATTTAGGGAATCATGTTATATGTACAAGGTATAAATTCTTTAAGGAATTATAATTTATGTCATTGATACTCGTTTTTATTTGTAATATTTATAGACTTAACGTAGTGATAAATAAATATCCAATTTAGACATATAAAAGGAAAAAAGAAAAAGAAAATGGTACATGTTGAATGTGAAAGAAGATATATGGGTCATCAAACGAAGAAATTGCAATTAGAAAGAAAATCTTTTGAGAGGGAATGAAAATACAATATAATAGAGAAAATCATTTTCAAGAAATATTCAAAGATTCATATATTACACAAGTTGAGCAAATATAGGCCTTCCACTACTACCTTTAGTCATTCAAGATTATAATATGATTTAAATTGGAATCCAACCATATCATCAGTTGCACTTTTAATTAATTGATCGAGTGGGGAAAGACTAATCTAATCCGCTAAATCTGAACATTGACCAAATCATCATCAAGACTGTATATTTGATGACCAAAACCCCTATTATAGGCCCTTTTTTTTTTTTTTTTCCCTCTCTCTTTGTTTGATAGATATGATTGTGATAATTAGTGGGACATCTAATCTTTTAATTTTAGGGGACAATTAATGTATAATTTTTCAAAAAAATTAAATCAATTTTCGATACATACCAAGAGTACTATTTCAAATATTTTGAAACTACCACCTCCACCCATAAATCCACCATTGCTTCTAATTATTTCTTTCAAATCAAATATACAATAAAAGTTGCTGATTCCTGGTGTTCAATCAAATTCAAATTCATATATATTATGATATCATTAAAGCGTGTAAATTTTTTTTAGTACAATAGAAGTCTAATAAGTCAAAATAGAGGACACAATAGGGATTAATCCTTTTTTTTAATATTTCTCATAGTTCTCTTCTTTAATATTTCTCATTATATTGGTGACAATTCTTTAAAATTTAATAGACTCGGACTTAAAATTTTTCACTTTTAATGCTTTTAAAAAGAATGAGAATACCTATTAAATTACATTTGATTGGCATTAAAACGTGGAATTGTATATTTATTTTTGTCTATTTATACTATGTAAGTTGCTCGATCCACAAAGCCATAAAAGAAAAGAAAAAGGTAATGTTGATTCTCTAATGGCACTAAAAGAAATATAAATATATGTATTATAATTAAATTGTTGTCGATTAAGAACAAAATTGCTTTTTCTAGTTCATTATAATTGCACCTCCACATATTTTATTATAACCATCCAAGGTGTGGGATCTATTGAGGTAATATCATTTACGTTGACATCTCCTTGTAGTGACGCCTTTTAAGTTTGAATGATGCCTGTGTTTGTTAAGTATCTTAATTATATACAGGTGCTCAAAGAAAAAATCTAAAGTATATCACCCATAATATATAATAAATATATATACTGGCAGACACGCTAATATATGAGAAAATGCTCATGGAATATAACCAAGAATTAATTTGAGGATAAGATGCTTTTTTTCTTGGTAAATTACTATTTAATTCTTCGATTTTGACTAAATTAACATCAAGTCCTTTTATTTTGAGAAACTAACTAATAAATTCTCAATTTTGATTTCATCAACACTCTAGTCCTTCTATCGAGTTTCTCTGTTAATTACATATAAAATGATTAAAATAACTCTCTTATTAGTTTTTATTTACCATCCATGCCTACACCCCACCACCCAAAAATAATTTATAAATTTAAAAAAAAAAAACTCAAGATCATCATTTGAATCAAGAAACCCAAATTAATCTATAAAAATTGAAATTAATTGGACAAAAACTAAAACAAAATTAAAAAAATTTACAAATTAATTTTTTTACTCCATTTTCTTTATTTATCCCAATTCACAGCCAAACTTTTTTATACTCTTGAGATTAGAGCATAGTAGAGTCTCCTTTGCTTTTGTATTGAACTACTGTATATTACAAGAACAATTAGTCAAATTTGCATTGCCAATGTTTCCTACTATGTTAATTCTACATTGAGTAGTTTATTTGATATGAAATTCAATTTTTCGTTGATGGGTATTGATTGTTGTTGTGTGGATTTTTTATTAAATGGATGATAGATTTAACAATGCCGATTCAAACCCTTCCCAAATCAAACCTAGAAAATCTGATCTTAAGATTGGCAGAAAGTGAAATGAAAAAGAGACATCCACATGCAAACTCCAGTCATAGAGCTGAGCTGATGAAGCCTAATTTCCTTTTCATATTTACCTTTTGCTTTTGTAGAATCAGTAGCGTACTCTTTATATCACAAATAATTTTCTTCCTCGAGCAACATTAGAGCTATTGTAGCACGCATTGCATGCTGGTTCGAGCAGGTCAATGACGGCTTATCAAGTTTGGCAATGATGGAGCTTGGCTAATGGTGGTTTAACGGCTTTAACTTAGTGAATGAGTGAGAGAGAGGGAGTCAGCAGGTGATGATGGTTGTAGAGTTGATAATGATGGCAGTAGAGAGGTGAGCAATGGTCTTGGATCATGATCGACGTTGAATGGAGGAGTAGCAGCTGATGATGAGAGAGGACTAGTGGCGGATCATATCAATTACGGTGGGATCATTATTGAATAAGGTGTCGGAGGAGATGTTGCTAGGGAATGTAGATGATGAGAAAGAAGTGGATGAAAAGAGAGGATGGGAAGAATCCAATGAAGTTTTTAAGATGGTTTTGTTGGAGAAGAAATTGGTAAGAGCAGTGGTAGATGAAAGGCGAGAGAATGAGAGTGGCTAGGATTCATTAATTTAAGGGTTACTTAGGAAAAAATGTTGTATTTTTTTTTTTAATTTTTTAATAGAAGTATGCTAAAATTTGAATGGAATGGCTCCAAAGTTTGACGGAATGCAAATGTATAGATGAAATAATTAATTTCTCAAAATAAATACTCTAATATAAATTTAATTAAAACTGAAAGACTAAATAATAATTTACCTTTTTTTGGTTTTTTAGTTTGACAATATTATTATTCGAAACTTCAAAGTTTTGGGTTCAACACCCATCAAAAAGTGGATATTTGTTAAAAAATAATAGATAATTCGGACTTTGCAATTGCAAATAGAGTTATAACAAAACTCTTTAATCCAATCAAACTTATCAATCTAATCTATTCAAAATAAATCGAAAATCATGAGTTGTAAATATATAAGGTTGGTCATGGTTCATAAAATAAGGAAAACCAAATTTTCAATTTGATTTGTAATTTAATAAAATTTTAAATTATTATAACTCAACCAACCTGGCCGAAATACTATTAAATATATGTAAAAATATATATTAAATTATAATAGTATAAAAAGGGATTATTAATTGAATAATCTAATAATATTTTAAGAGATAACTTTATAGTAATTTCATTTAATAATATTTTATACTCATTAAATATTTCATTATTTTTTCTTTTTTATTTTAATTGTTATAACCTTAATTTAAATAGGGTTAATGTTAATTTTTTATTTCTTAATTTATTATATATATATATATATATATATATATATATATATATATATAAAATATTTTCTTAAGATATTTATAAAAATTATTTTATTTATTTATAAATATTATTTTGTTTTTTACAATTTTTAAAAGTTAAAATAATTTTTTAATGAAAATCAATTTAAATTCATTGTTGGTTTAAAATTTAATTCAATTTAAATTAAATCCAATATAAATTTTAATAAATCAAACCAATCCGAAATTATTGATTTCATATTGTTTTAATTTAATTTTAATTAAAAAAATTATCAAATTAAAAATATCAATTTAGTCCCCGATATTATTTATAAACTGTTTAAACCAGCACATATACACGCCAATTGTAAATGCCAGTATATGTAGTGGATGGTATATTATCGTGTAAATAAGAAATTCTATATTAGTGACGATGAAACAATCATGTGGCCTAATTTGTTTTGTCCTATGTTTTAACAAAACAATTATGTCCCTGCACTTAACGGCACATGACAAAGACATGCAAATTAAATACCATATATAAAAATAAAATAAATATAATAATTATTTTATCTTTGAACTGGAGGATAGACGCGTGGTGGAAGCTACAGTAGCTTTCGTATTAGTGGATTAATTAAGGATTAATTGTCATTTCGTCAAGCTCATAATTAAACATTGCATCCGACACTTGTCATAAAAACGTACCACACTCAATGTGGGCTTTCGCCACTCGATCTTGCGAAAAATTATGAGGGTACGTTGTTATGTCATAAATTTAAATTAATGAGCTAAAATATATTTAATTAATATTATAATTTATGCTATATTTTCTCCAATTGATTAATTGTTACTTTATATATTATTATTATATTAAAGGAATATACATTACCAGAGTCTAATTTTTGTGGTATTTGTTTTAATTTTATTTTTGATGTTGAGATTTCTTTTATCTTTTATGAAAACAAAATTTTATTTTCTCTTTCCCCAATTAATTAATTAATTAGTTTTTAAATACAGAGATAGGCACAAGTACGAGAAGTGCTATAAAAGAGGTGAAAAAAAATGCAAGTTGAAAATGTGTTGTAATGAGTGTGAAAAGTTATTAGAATGACTCATATAAATATGAGAACAGAAAATTTACTTAATCTGATCAATTAATTTTATAAATAAGTCAAGTAGATTAATCAAATACATATTTTAATAGATTAAATTCAATTTTGGTAATTTCTTTTAAATTATAGTAGTTAATTCAAGACAATTACAAATAGTTAATTCAAAACTTACAGTATTGTCTAATTCTTATTAGATTTTATTTCCTTCATATTTTTCTAATTAAATTCTCATTGAACCATTTCTAATTTATTAATTTTCACAATTAATAGAAGTACCTAATTCCTTTAGTTATCTTTTTCATTTACTGCTAATTTTTTCCCAAGATTTTTGCAAGATTAATATTAATTATTTTAAAGAATTTATTTTCTATAATTGAAGTTAAAAACCCAAAAATAATTTGGTCTGTTATTTTTTCAGACAGTCATGAGATTAGAAATTAAATGCGCTTTAATTTGTATTGTCTTTTTTTTTTTAGAATCTGCTTCTCTAACACGTTTATATTATATTTTATTTTTCTATTTGCAAAGGCCAACCTTGTTGGCTCCAAATTACAGCCAACATTAACATAAATCAATCAAGATATATAATTATTAAATACTGAATCAGTGGAAATCAATAATAATCTTATTGTGTTAGGTGGTCACAGCGATGTTGGTTTTGGTTTATATGTATAAGAGTTTGTAAAAGCCACATATGCACCCTTCGGTTGAATTAAACAACAATCAATATAATTTTGCTACTTTCATTCAAATTTCATAAAATACTAAAGCCTGTCTACATTTCATTACTATATAAAATCTTATTTTCTATTACTATATGATCCAACTATTTTCAATCAATTAAAAGAGAATAAATTTAAATTGTGATTTATATATAATATTGATGTAAAGATGATCTTTTTCTTGAAAACTTACATGCGAGGTATCATAGACAATATCTTTAATGCATAAATTAGATAATGATTTCTGTATTGAGTTGAATTCAAATTACTTATGTACGTATTTATTTTAAAATTTAATAGCACAGTGTAAGTTGGGCTAAAAATGTAAATCCTTTATGCTCATGGATTTTTGACATCTTTCCCTTTAATATATAGAAAATAGAGACTCTTATGTGGTCATTTTTTGTCTCTCATTAGAAGTCCCCCACTTCCTAATTCGATCAAGTCTACCAAAGAGTGGGCTAAGGGAATAGACAATTTACAGTCCAGTGTACTTTGTTGACTAGGCGGTTCGCTTCGCCATTTGAAACATTCGCTTGATGTGTTTTGCTAATTCGGACAATTTGCCATGCGTTTCGCCTGATTCGCTTTGTCATGCGCTTCATTTGATGCACTTCGCCTATCATGCTTAAATAATTAATTAAGTCATCCATTATCTGATAGAGTTCTTCAAGGATTTTGATGCTTACTTTGCTGACAAAGCTTGAAAAATCTTGATTTATATATAGAATTTAGATAACAATAGTGTTTAGTTTCGCTTAGAAGTCTTTAATAAAATATGCCTCATCAATTGAGGACTTTTAAGAATTTGTCTCATGTAGAGATCTTTGATGCCTTATTAATCAAGGATTTTTGTCTAGTCGAACTAACTTTTCAGCGCCTTTTGGACTTTCGCCTTCACTTGCTAGGTCTTTTGCCTTGCTAATGCAAACAACAAAACATACAAAGGCAAGGATCCAATTCAACTTCCCAATGGTCCCATTACAAGAGCAAGAATGAAGAAATTCAAGGAAATACTAAATGGGATGATTCAAGACTTGTGGAATGATCTTGCCACAATTCAAGAATGCAAGAATAAATCATTCATCAAAATGGAGATTCAAGACTCAAATCAAAGTTTGGTGACAATGATTCAAGTGGATGAAGGCCAAAACATGGGCATGTACCTAGGCCTTTAGTTTGTTTTTGATGTTTTTGGGCCCTATCAATATGATATAAGCTCAAGTTCAAATAAATTAAGTGTGGTTATATAATTAGTGAGTTTTGGGCCTATTTATGTTAGGTATATAGCCCAAAACGAGTTTAGATTTATTTCTTATTTAGGAATCAATTTCTACCTAGGAAACTTTAATTCTTATTTAAGAAAGATTCCCTAGTCTATGTTTTATTCCAATTTAGGGTTGAATCTATAATTATTAGTTGTCTAGGAATCAATTTCTAACTAGAAAATTTTAATTCTTGTTTAGGAAAGATTCCTTAGTCTATGTTTTATTTCCATTTAGGGTTGAGCCTCTATATAAACTCAACCATTCATATAAAATGGAGTTAGATTTTGATAAATAAAAAATTCAGTTCTTCTTAAGAGTGTTATCTCTTGTTTTTTATTCTTATTTGAATCAAGTTCATACAATCAAAACTAATCACTTTGTGCGTATTTATTCCAAGGTTCTCTTTCACAAGTTGGTATTGTGATGCGGAGATCATCATTCAAAGCTGATCATATTCCAAGGTGCTCTATCAAGGGTTGGAATTGGGTCACAAACTTGGGAAAAATCTGATTTAACTTTCCAAGGAGTTGCTTACAAGCGTAAAGATATTGGGTCTTAAGTTTAATATACTTCGGATTTGTATCACTTGCAGTCTTTTGCCTAGCCTTTCCTAGGTCTTTTTTCCTGTTGGACTTTCACTTGAACTCTGTTTGGCATTTTCACTTTCTTTTAGCAACTTCATCGGTCTTTTAAGCTAGTCTCAATAGGTCTTTTTAGTGCCCAGTGTTACTGTCTTTTAAACTAGTTTCAATAAGGCTATTTAATTTGCCTTGTTCAAATGACTTTTATTTATTTAATTGCATTTTTATTTCAACATATAATATCTTAAAATTTAAATTAAAGCATAAAAAATATAACACTTATCTGGAATAACGCAATCAGCCTCATAAATTACTTGAAATAATTTTCAGATTCATAAAATATATTGTGGAGCTGAATAAACTATTTTTTGTAGTTCGATTGATCGATTTGAAATATTCTAATGCACGTTCGGGATTGAATTTTGATGAACTAACTTTTGATTTGTGATGTATGTGTAAAATGGAAAATTCTATCATTCAAGGTCTCACCAGTACATGAGGCCCACTCGATAGAATCTGATGACTGATTGGCCAACGGCAGCTAGCGATGCATCTTTGCCAAAGCAAATATTGGCTTCAAAAAACATGCCACCAAACTCATTTCGCATCAAAAGCATGAATATACACTTCACTCGCCATGAATCATCCCCATTTGGTGAAATCAACATTCAAAGTTTTAGTGGGCAAATTTTTTATTTGACTTTATGGCAACAGATTTGCTATTTGGTTGGTATTGGGGTGTAGCTGGAAAAGTGGTCATTCTAATGGCACCAAATTCACTTGAAATGGATGCTTAAAACTATCGAAATCAATGTTGAAACTTATCGTCGCCAAAAAAATCCATAGCTTGCATGTGTCGCCGTTCGCCGGCAATTTGTGCAGTGGCTGCTTCCCTTGTGATCGCTAGCCAATGAGCATTGTCATGGAGCGGGCAATGTTGATCAGCTATCACCAGAAGGGCATAGATCAGGTTTGGCAATCTCGATCTTCCTCTTTCCACTCATTTTTCTGATCTAGTTCCTTATTTTTTTATTTTCTTCTTTTTTCGGGTTTTGTTTGAGGATTTTCTATTTTTTTTTCTTTTCTTGATCTAATTTTGATGATTTTCTGGTGAAAAATATCTCGAATTGTTGCTTGATGATCGAAAAAAATTTTGTTGATTAGGATGGTTGAATTCAGTGAAAATATTGAGCTAAAGACATGACTTTTTTGTGCTATTCCCCACAGACGGCCTCAATTTGATCGGACTATTTTTTATTAAATAAAAAGAACAAATTTAAATTATGATTTATATATAATATTGATGTAAAGATAATTTACTTCTTGAAAGTTTACATATAAAATATTTACAAACATTATTTTTAATGCATAAATTGGATAAGAATTCATGTATTGAGTTGAATTCAGATTACTTATGTATATATCCATTTTAAAATTAGATAACAAAATATGGGCTACATTGAATCTTTTATAATCATGAATTTTTAAATACTTTTTCTTTTAATATATGTAAAAATAGGCATCCTATGTAGTAATTTTTTGTCCCTCGTCACTATTGTAATATATGGTATTATTGTTTTAAAATTTTAAATTATTTTTAGAGATTTTTAATCAAAATTATCTCGTGTATTCCGTTACGTACATCTATGGCGGCGCACGCAGATATTTCAATAACTTCCCTTTCATTGTCCGTTATACTGTCATAACTCACTGTTTAACTGTTGTTTAATTTTTAATAATAAATTAATAATCCCACTACCCTTCAATCTTTCTTGCAGTTTCTCTATATAAGCCAACCTCTCATTTCATGGTTCAACCCAAAAAAGGAAACCCCACGCAAACGCACAAACAAAATTTAATACTCTTAAAAAACAAAGCGCACTCTCCCTCTCTGTTTTCCATTCCCACCATGGAAACACACATAGACAACTTCTGGGTTTTGGCTCTTGTTTCCAAATGCAAGTCTCTCTCTTCTCATAACACTATTTTTCTTCTTATTTTTCTATGCATGGGTTGGCTTGCCATAGCTTTGTGCTATTGGGCTTACCCTGGAGGTCCTGCTTGGGGTAAGCACTACTTCAAGACAGGTAGTAATAAAGCCAAGGCAATTCCAGGTCCTAAAGGGTTTCCCATCCTAGGCAGCATCAACCTCATGACTAACTTAGCTCACCACAAGCTTGCAGCTGCAGCTAAACAGTTTAAAGCAAAAAGACTCATGGCTTTTAGCCTTGGAGAGACTAAATTTATAGTCACATCCAATCCTGATATAGCTAAAGAAATCTTAAACAGTTCTGTCTTTGCAGATCGTCCAGTGAAAGAATCTGCTTATGGACTTTTGTTTAATAGAGCTATTGGGTTTGCTCCTTATGGAGTGTATTGGAGGACTCTGAGGAGAATTGCAGCCACAAATCTTTTTTGTCCCAAACAAATCGCCTCTACTGAGACACAGAGGTCAGATATTGGTTCCCAAATGGTATCACTAATTGCATGTCAAGGAGGAGATTTCCAAGTCCGTGATATTATAAAGAAAGCATCACTTAACAACATGATGTGCTCTGTTTTTGGGCTTAGATACGAGCTTATTTCATCAAATAGTGAAACAGAAGAACTTAAAAATCTTGTTGAAGAGGGATATGAACTATTAGGGAAGCTCAACTGGTCCGATCATCTTCCTTGGCTTGCATTTCTAGACCTTCAAAAAATCCGTTTCAGGTGCTCTCAATTGGTTCCTAAGGTCAACCATTTTGTTAACCGGATTATTCAACAACACAAAGCTCAGCTTAACACCCAAAAAAGACAAGATTTTGTTGATGTTTTGCTCTCCCTTCAAGATCCGGACAAATTACCAGACCAAGATATGGTCGCTGTTCTTTGGGTACGTAAATTAGGCACAAACTTAATTACGTGTACTATTTCTTTTAGAGTATATCACACTATTCTGTCAAAAAAAAAAAAAGTGCATTATTTATTTTTAAAATATCCTAAAATATTTATTTACTTTAAAAATAATTATAAATATTTATCTATTTTATTTTTATTAATTGAAATATATGTATTCTCAATATTAATAATTAAGGTAGTAATAAATAAATATATGTAAGAATATAAGTAAAAAAAATAATAAAATTTATAAGTTAATAAATAATTAATAATTTTTTTAAATTATATTAAAAAATAAAATAGACAATCTCCTTAGAACAGATGGATTTCTAATTAATTACTTTTGATGCATAGTGCGGGGCTTCAATTTGCAATATTCGTAACGTACCATTAATTAATTATATTAATGTTTGTTAATACAGGAGATGATTTTTAGAGGAACCGATACGGTAGCGGTTTTGATAGAGTGGATTCTAGCGAGAATGGTACTCCACCCTGATATCCAATCAAAAGTCCATTATGAGCTCGATCGAGTCGTAGGAAGATCGCGGCCGTTCATGGAATCAGACATTCGATCAATGGTCTACTTGCAGGCAGTTGTGAAAGAGGTACTTAGGTTACACCCACCGGGCCCACTTTTGTCCTGGGCCCGCATGGCTATCACGGACACTGCAGTGGATGGTTTTGACGTTCCTAAGGGGACCACAGCTATGGTTAACATGTGGGCCATAACTAGGGACCCACAAATTTGGGTGGACCCACTCAGGTTCAGGCCAGAAAGATTTGTGTGGAAGGATAGTGACGGGGCATCCGTTGACATGGAACTTTCAGTGTTGGGGTCGGACCTTAGGTTGGCTCCATTCGGGTCAGGTAGAAGGACTTGTCCTGGAAAGGCATTGGGTTTGGCCACAGTTAGCTTTTGGGTGGGAACCTTGCTGCATGAATTTAAGTGGGTGCAATTGGATCATGACCCGGTGGATCTCTCAGAAGTGCTAAGGCTCTCTTGTGAAATGGCAAAGCCTCTCAGCGTCAAAGTATACCCTAGGAGAGGGGAGTAATTAAGCTAATTACGTAGTAATTAAATAATTAAGCTGTGTTTAATTAAATAATTAAGCTGTGTCCTTTACATAATTACATATATACACCTCAACCAAGCACACCTTGTAAATATGCCCTTTTTACCATCCATGGCTTAATTATATGTTAATTAGTACGTTGGTTTGGGCTTTTGCCTGTTATAAATACTTTATGTTTCCATGCTATAATCATGATAATTACCCAGCTAATTAACTTTTTTTAGCGTTCATATGTTTATACTAAAAATTATCAATAAATTGTAATTCCGTGATAATTATTTTTAAAATTATGTGATTGTAAAATAAATATTAACCAAATAAAAATTTTAATATTTAAAATCTTGTTGAATGTAATTTCCCCAAATCTAACTTTATTTAGTAATTAAACCCAACTATGTACTAATGGAAATAAACAAAAATCTCGTCCCCAAAATCAACTAAAAATTAGTTTGTTATGATATATTATAAGATTTGATTGATATCTTTCCATATACATGAATATTCTAGTTTCCATATTAGTATTGATTGTATTTTCTTTATTGGAAAAACTTCCTATTTCTTGTATTTTTCTTATTGGAAAAATTTCCTATTTCTTTCTCTTTTGTACTCTATATAAAGGGCTTAATACTATTGAATGGAATAACTAGAAAAACTATTCTCTTCTCTATATTCTTTGTTCATGTTTTTCTCCATTTTATTTATAATACGTTATCAGCACGAATCGTTCTACAATATTGTTCATAATTTTGGATAGCTTATGGTTTGCTACAACCCAGTTAAGGCGAAAAATTTGAAAAAATAAAATTCAAGATTTATGGTAAACAATTTTTATCTAATTAATTACTATTATTATTAATATTTATATATCACATATTTTTTTTAAGAAAAAAAACTAAATCGTTTTTTTTTAAGAAATCGTTTGAACATATTGGGCTAATTAATTTGAAAAAATCATTTTTTTCTTCTCTCTTACAATCATTTATTTCAAATCATTTTTTTTAGATTTATAAAGATTTGATATACTATTTAATGATTAATCAATTAAATTATAGTTCCTGAATAACTAACATTATATTTTAAATACTAGTTCCTGAAGAACTAGTATTATTTATAGTTCCTAAAAAACTAATTAAATAAATAACTAAGCTATGAGTTTCTAGAGAATTAATATTATATTTTAAATTCTAGTTCCTAAAGAACTAGTATTATTTATAAATCCTGAAGAACTAATTAAATAAATAACTAAGCTATGAGTTCCTGAAGAACTAATAATAATTACAGTTCCTGAAAAATTGGTATTCCCTATAATTCTTGAAGAATTGGTATTCTCTACAGTTTTTGAAAAACTGCTATTCTCTACAGTTCCTGAAGAACTGATATTCTATATAGTTCCTAAAAAACTAATTAAAGTAAATAAATTCATTAAAAAATCATTAAATGTTCCTGAAAAACTAAATGCATTGTCTATAAGTCTTTAAAATACTAATTTTATTATGATTTTATATTAGACAATGTTAATTGATGGGCCTCGGTATCATGAGTAAGAATTATTTATATTAGTGTCACTCTTTCGAGTAATCAAATAAATAAAATAGACATCCTTGAAAAATTGATATTTTATGTTCCTAAATAACTAATAAATTTGATTTAAGCTACACGCATTGAATAAATTGGATATCAATAAAATACCTGCGTATGACCATAATATTAAGGTAAACCCTTTTACTTTGATTTTTCTGTTTTGGGTGTTTCATTGTTGTTTGTATGTATTGAAATGATGGGTATGGCCTATTTGATTTACCAATCAAATTGCAACTTTTAATTGGTTATCAATTATAACAACACATTTTATGCATAGTTTTAAAGTCATGACTTAATAATTTTTTTAGTATAAAATCTGACCCTAAATTATTCATTTATTGATTGATTGACTTGTTTTATGGGAAAATGGTGATCTTGCGTTCATATTAATAGTTTTACTTGATTCATTAAATTAAGATTGATTCTACTAGTGTATATATTATTACATATCCTTCGATCTTAGCATCTCAACTCAAAATTTATTTTATGGACAATACATGTCTTATACATATATATATATACTTGTTAGTTGAATAGCCTACAAGAAAGTTGTGTGTGTTATATATGTTTTGAATTTACTTATGTCAATGTGTATTAGATGTGAAAACAATTAGAAATTTAAATGTGAGATGAGATTAATTTAAATTATATAAGTAACATGGTTTTGTTAATTTGTGAATTGATGAATTTATTTCTGGATTGCATACATTGTTGGATTTATGTTGGTATAGAGAAGCATAATTAGTGCTTACCTTTCGTTGATATAATAAATTATGAATTTAATGTTTGTTAAAATTAATATTAATTTATTTTCTAATTGGTCTATTTAGATATATTTTAAATATATGCAAATTAAGTTATTTAAATAAAGTGAAGTATAGTGAATTAAAGTTTGGTTGATAATTTTTATATGCTCTTGAATTCAATGGAAATAATTTTTAACGTGAGTTGTTGATAATGAAATGCATTTAGATGCTAGCAAAAGCAAAAGCTATTATCTACTTAAACCTCATTTAAGTGAAGATTTAAAGGTTAAATATTTTACTATTAATGATTTTTATATTTTCTAGAAGAGTTTTAAAGATAGATATAATCACTTGAAATATGTGGTACTACCATAAACTCAATATGATTGGTTAAACCTACACCTACAAGACTTGAAATCTATTTGAAAATATAATTTAACCATGTTTAAAATTACTTCACAGCTGAAATTGTGCGGTAATAAAGTTACATGCTCCTGTAGTAGCAATATAAAAAGTGAAAATTTACAAATATTATTTTTCTAATGGTTGCAAAGAATAATTGTTAATAAGAAATCATCAAACAATACCCACTAGCACAACTATATTCCCTGAAGTGAATACTATAAATCATTTAGTAGATAATGAGAATTCTAAAAGAATAATTGGTAATGAGAAATCATCAAATAATGCCCACTAGTACAACTATATTCCCTGAAGTGAATACTATAAATTATTTGGTAAATAATGAGATTCTGAAAGAGGAACCGCCATATAGAGGACACAACTCAATTCAATATTGATGATTTTATGTAAACTCCTTGAAAGAGTAATTTGCAAGGATTTTATAAGTTGTGTATTATAATGAGTTATTTAATTACTGTTTTATCTCTAGTATACATGCACAATATATTGCGTTGAACCTGCAGTTCATGCATTGAACTTATAGTTCAACAATTAAAAGTTTGGCATGAATGCCATTGTGTACATCATATATACTCTCCCTTGAAACTTGTATAAGGACATGAGTTATAAATTTTTTCTGTGCCATGAATATATTAAATTTATCTCAATGTGCGATAATGGGTCCACAAAAGAGACTATGAATTTATTTTGATGAGGCATATTTTTCGACATTAGGAGGAGGAAAAGTACCTACAGTGCTAAAGAATGTCGAGAAATTTATTAGAATGAAAACTCTTTAAATAATTTTGGTCCATGTACAAGTTAGAGTGAACCAGAAGTTCACAAAATAATACAGTTGTAACAAATTGTAACTTAACTGCCAAATGCATTTATAGATGCTAAAAGAGTGACAAAGTCTTATATTACAGTTACTAATACCCTAGCAAGGGTTGTGATTCCAAATTGCAAATAGAAAATCAATCAATCTCACTACACGCCAGAAGCGTGGATAGTAAATTGGAACTAAAGACAAAAATCCACGGAAAAAAAAAGCAACACCACTCATAAAATTTCCTGAAGAGAAACCTCCTGAAGAGGAAGATCTCAGTCAAAGAACTATAGCTAATTATGAGACACACACAGAGATAACGGAATAATTAGATCCTCCAGATAGGCTTCTGGAGTTGATGATCATATATAAATGAAAACTATGAGATCTCAATTATTTTGTGATATAAGAAAGAGTTGATAGAAATTTAATTATCGTCGACGATGAATTTGCCTCAACAGTACTTTTTGCTGTTACAAGAGAAAATATGGATCCATAATCTATAAGTATAACTGAATATTAGCATAAACATGATTGATCATCATGGAATGAGGCAATCAAAGTAGAGCTAGACTCGTTCTATCATTGATTATGAGAAAAATAATTCTCTTATTATGGAAATGATTATGTTCCGATACTTAATTAATATAGCAGTTAATGAAAGGCTTATTGCACGCCTTATGAAAGTAATAAAAGTCCCAGAAGGACTAAGTATATTATAAATGAATACACATTAAACATGTGACATATATTTCATCAAATTGCAAAAATCTATGTATAGATTAAAGCAATATGGACATGTGGTATGATTGTTTGAGTAAATTATTATTGAAAGAAATATATGTGAATAATACACTATGTCCATTTGTATTCATAAAAGACCATAGAATGGTATATGTTATTATTGTAGTATAAGTTGATTTAAATATCAATGTGACTCCTAATGAACTCAAATAAGTATGTACCTGTTTGAAAAGTGAGTTTGAGATGAAAAAATTTAAAGGAAATAAAATTTTGTATCGGCCTGCAAACCGATTATTAAGGAGTCCTAATACATCAGTATACTTATGTGGAAAAGATATTTAAGCAATTTTTGCATTGATAAATCTTCTCCCTCAAGCACACCAATAGGTGGTCCGCTCACTAGAAGTGAAGAGAGACTCTTTTAGACCTAAAAAGATAATAAAGAGCTGTTTGGTCTTGAAGTACCATATATAAGTGCTATAGGGCACTCTTGTATCTTGCAAATTGCATCAGGCCTGATATTGCATTTGCAAGAAAAATTTCTAGCTAGGTATAGCTTTGCACCTACAAAGAGATATTAAAATGGTGTAAAAAGTTATCTTCAATATACTATTAATATTATAATTCATATTTGAAATTGGTCTACATGCGAATATTGGTTATTTGCTTAGTCTTTATAATGGTAGATTTTAGACTGGCTATGTATTCACTTATAGTGGTACTGCAATTTTATAAAGATTTTTATGGTCCTGAAGTACCTCACTAAAAGATACTCCCATTATATTTTGAGAATAATGCAATTTGTATTGCACAAATTAAAGGTGGTTATATTAAGGGTAACGAAATAGACATAAACTTCACCCAAATTCTTATATATATATAAACTCCAGAAGAGATATCCACCAAATTCGCTTGAGTAACAATTTAATAGGCTTATATACTAAGTTTTTACCTAATGTGGTATTTAAACGACATCGTTTTATCAATTAGTATACGCCGTGTTAAAATCTGTCATCATCAGGGAGAGCGAATTAGTATATGATTGTACTCTTTTTCCTTAGTCAAGTTTTTATCCCACAGGGTTTTCTTGGACAAAAGTTTTAACAAGACAATCTGTGCAATGAAAAAATAGTGCATGAAATATACTTTTTTCCTTAGATATGTTTTTTCCCACTGGGTTTTCTAATAAGGTTTTTAACGAGTTATATTTATAGCGCAAGTAATATTCTAAGAGAGTACTACAAATAAATTATTATATGTGGATATTACTTAAACATCATTAAGTATACGATTTGACAACTTGGCAGATTTGTTTACAAAGGCACTCCTTACAATCACATTTGAAAAGTTAGTCAACAAAATTAGTATGCGTCAGCTAAGAGATATTTGATAAAAATCATATTTTCATTAGGGGGAGATTTTAATGCACTGTACTCTTTTTTTTCTTAGCCTAGGTTTTGTCCCATTGGATTTTCCTAGCAAGGTTTTTAACGAGGCAGTATTATGGCGCAAATCCCTACAAGAATAATGTACTCTTTTTCCTTCACTAAGATTTTTTTTTTCCCACAGGATTTTTCCTTAGTAAGGTTTTAACGAGGCATATTCTTTGTAAAAGACATTAAGGGGGAGTGTTATGATATATTATAAGATTTGATTGATGTCTTTCCATATACATGAATATTCTAGTTTCCATATTAGTATTGATTGTATTTTTCTTATTGGAAAAACTTCATATTTCTTGTATT
The DNA here is from genome assembly GCA_947687605.1 of Reutealis trisperma. NCBI lineage: Eukaryota > Viridiplantae > Streptophyta > Magnoliopsida > Malpighiales > Euphorbiaceae > Reutealis > Reutealis trisperma. Next base: position 9,114,333 of record CANTUT010000039.1, on the reverse strand, counting down.
TTCCTTATTGGAAAAGTTTCCTATTTCTTTCTCTTTTGTACTCTATATAAAGGGCTTAATATTATTGAATGGAATAACTAGAAAAACTATTCTCTTCTCTATATTATTTGTTCATGTTCTTCTCCATTTTATTTATAATATAGTTGATATATTTTACGACATGTAATAAATAAAAAATATATTTATATAAGAGCGACATTATTATCGAAACAATAATTGTTATTGTTAGAATAGAACATCTTAAAATTTTTGATATGTTATAATTTATTTATTAATCATGAGAACTGAAATTTATGTCATTATAAGATTAAAAAAAGATTTTTTTTTTATTTATCACTTAGTGTGAATTTAGAAAATTAAAAAAAAATTAACTAAATCAAATAAAAGAGTATTATTAAAATATTAATACTTTTAAAATATCTTTACTTTAACCTCAATAATTATTGCTTTGGCAATAACATCATCCTTATATGAATAATAAGGAAATGCAACATATAAAAAGATAAGTTAAAAATTGGGAATTAATTATGAACTAATTAGTATAATTGGGATTATTTGTGCTAAAACTCAGAAGCAACAGAGAAAGATCATACCGTGAACTTCTCGTGCTCTACAGTGTACAACTATTCACAAAACTTGTTTGCTCTATGCTGACATCAAGGCTGTAGACTAGGTTAATGATGTGGATTAGAAAAAAAAAATAGTTGATTAACCTTTAATCCGAAATTAATTAAAAAATAAAAAATAGTTTTAAAATACTGATACTGGGAATATTCTATATATAAGTGATGACATGAATATAGTTAACTAGCTAGTGGGCTTAAGAAAAACAGTACTGAAAAGAAAACCTTGACTAAGTTCAATTAGAGGAAAGCAAAGTGCTTAAATTGGGCACTAATTAACTTCATTAAAAAAAAAAAAATCATTATTGCTTAAATTATGAAAACTTGATATATAATCAAAACGGATTAGGTGGATGCACTACTAATTAATTTGCACGACAAAAATTTATTTATAGCAATACAACCTGATTTTTTGCTGGACCCAATGCTTTTGTATGCGCATGCTAAAGGGATTGGCCCAAAAAAAAAACAAAAAAAAAAGGAGGGGGCAAATGGAATAGGTTCAGAATTACATTAAAAGAAGTTGGTGATCGAGATTTTGGATTAAGATAGTTCATTGTATGGGCTACAACATTGTTATACGTGTTTTCATCCGCTGTATTATTAAAGCGTTTGACACTCTTATTACATCATCTTGAAGTCTTGTCAAATTTCAAGATTAGTTTCAATTCTCAGTTTATTGATTAAACCTTAAATTAAAAAGAGATAAAATAAGAGATTTTTTTTTCTAAGATTAATTTTTTTTAATTAAATTCGCAAAGAAATATATTTATTTAATTAATCGTGAAGTGAACGATTTATTTTTAATCATATTAAAAAACTTATTGTAATAATGGCAGCTTGACTTAAATTTAATTGATTCACCTTAATCAGCAATTAAAATTCATTTTGACGAGAGATATATCATCTCATACTATTGATGATAGCCCAATAAAAAGTGGAATCTATAGATAAAAAAAAAAAATGCTATCCAGATAAATTCACGAGAAATTTTCAACACTCAAATCAATGAGCTAGAGAGAATATATAGAGAATACAAAAAGAGAAAGAGTTTTATAGTTGAATTGAGGGAATATAGGAAATGTTTAAAATATCTTGTTTGGTACGAAAGCAAAACAATATAAAAAATTCATGGATTTTATGTACAAATTCCAATTTTATCCTTGATAAAAATAAATGATATTAGAGTAAAACAAGAATAAAATTGACAAACTTACATTCCATCTTTATTAATAAATGAGAGAATGTAGAAATATTTCATCCTATGAGGTATTTTAAATCTTTCAGTTTTAAAGGATTTTAACAATCCATAGATTGTTAAAATCTATAAATTATGTAACAAAAAAATTAAACCAAATTATGGATTTTAATAGAATATATAAATTTTCTGAAATGTCTCATCCAAATTCCATCAATCCAAACACACTCATATAAATTTAGAAAGAGAAAATGAAATGTTTTTCTTTACGTTTTCTTTACTTATTTATAAGAGAAAATGGTGACATCTTATGTATATAAATTATCTTATTATTAGAGGTCATTTTTTGTATCACATTTATACGAGTTAAGCAAAACATGGTTGTAGTAGTTTTTGGCGTTGCCTTGTGGTTTTAATTTGTGAACGAGTTCACATTACAGATACCTTACGTTTTAAAAGATATGATCTCAAATCTCTTCGTTCTAACTTTTATAATAAGATAATCACATCACAAAAAGAAGCAGCCAAGAGCACGTGAACTACACGTGGATGGAAGGACAATAATGATACTTGGTGAAAGCTCCCTCGCAAGGGGGAAACCTTGTCCATATCGCACTAACACAGATTGTGTGATCTTGCTCTATTTAACAAGTTTGTATCGATGTATCTTTCCAAGCCTACTAGCTATATGGCTATGCCTACCAACAATAATTTTTTTTTTTTTTAGCACTAAGATGATAATATATCATTCATATCATGAACGAGAAATTTAAAAAAAATATATATATATTTAGAATCTAATCTCAAGAATTGCAAGTCATTTAATTAATTGTCCATGTCCTATAAGAAGCAGCCAAGATTTTATGCTTCTAGCTTAGAATAGCCAATTCCATGTTAGAAAGAGAACCCACAAGTGATAGTGTGTCTCTGCTTTTCAATTGTGGATTTATATGAAGATGTGTGATGTTTTATTGAGACATGCCCATGTCTCTAGCTACCGAAGCCATGAACTGAATCTTGGTAGATATTTATGTGCATTAATGTGCTTTTCAGCACAGAGAGAGATGGTACGTTGTGAAGATTCTAATACCTGCGTATAGATTTGTGGATGTATATATGTGCATGAATGTAAGAATCGCGCTAAATGTAGGGACAAAAGATGAACAAAATAATACACACTAAAAATGTGGACTTGTGATAATAAAATTAAACCTGTCTTTTAGTGCAATATTCGTGATATTTTCAAAAAGTTGTAACTCTTTTTCTCAAAATGTTTTGTTTTTATTATTACTATTATCTTTTGGGAAATTTTTTTTTAAAAAAAAAAGGGTAATTTCACTCATTTTTATTTTAATGTCTGTGAAATTTTTTCTATTTTTTTTTTACAAAATGAAATATAATATTTACTCTGTTAACAATTTAGAATCTATAATAATAATAACTTTAGCTTTATATGGATATGGACCTAAAAGGATTTGTGAATTACATGGTCATTTTATCATCATGCGTAGGAATAATTAACAAAGCTCTATTTTGAAAGGATTTCAGACTATGAAGCCCTAACAATTTTTCATCAATTAAACAATATGGGCTATTGGCCCAAGGAGTACCTCAGATTTTTGGCCTATAATATATGGGTTGGTTTGAATGGCACAAACTCACTATTGTGAGTAATTTATTAATTACACACCCAGATTATGTCATTCTCTGTTGCGTTGTATCCGAATTTTAAGAGTGATATTTGTGTTAATTTATTGTTCATATAAAAACTCAGCGAAGAATTTGGTTTTGTACAGCAAACAGTAGTCGTCATTCTATTATTTGAGGCGGAAACCGCAAAGAGCTTACTTTACCTTTATTTACTAACAAGCCAGAAAGTTTTTTTTTTTTTAAGTGTTGTAGGCAAAGCCAGAGTCCTGCATTCTAGAAAGTGCCTTCTCGAATTGGCTCCATTTCTGCTCCAAAGTGCCTACGTACCCAACGGACATTCTCACTAATCCAGGTGAAATCCCAGCAAGTTTCTTTTCCTCAGGAGTCAATTCACTACTAGTGCTACTACCAGAAACTGACATTAAGGTCTCATAGTAGCCTAAACTCACTGCCATGAACCCGAACTGGGTACAGTTCTGCAAGAGGTTCATCAACCTATTAGCCCTTTCTTCAGTTTCCATGTCAACACAAAGAAGTGCACCGAAGCCATAATCCTTATTAGCCATAGATTTTAAGAGCTCATGCTGTGGATGGTCTTCAAGGCCTGGGTAAATGACTTTGAGGCCTAGTTTCTTCATTCTTGTTGCATACTCCATAGCCCGGTGGCAATGCTCTTTCATTCTCAAACCCAAATGAGGAATTCTCCCTGATAATTCAAATGCCACTTTCGCATTCATTGTTGGCCCAAGAAGCATTAATGTCCCTTGCTGAAGGTCCATCATTGAGTTTACTAGACTCGCTGGCCCGCACACAGCACCTAAAAATCACGCATTTATCTCAAATTAGATCTTGACCGCATGCAAAGATTTTAACATTACTTTTGTATGTACACATACAAAAAAGACTAGAAGAGCTTAGCCAATTTTGCCACGAATAAAGGGGCACGTCACATGTTAGGTTTGGGAGAAAGAAAACAAGAAGGAAACATCAAATTCAGAATCACATGTGAGATCCCATCGGTAAAAGTGACAACATAGTCGTATCATCAACTATATAACCCCCACACACACAAAAGGCAATACTACAAAAATAATAACAACAAAGTGGTGAAATGTTCTCGAAAACAAGACACCCATCATTCACCAGATAAAATAAAAAAAAAAAAAAAGTAAAAAGCCTCTCATTCATTCACTCACTCTGCCTCTCATATTAAATATTAATATGAACCCCAAAAAAAAATGTCCCGTGCTCATCATCAAGAAAAAATATCAAATTCTTATCCTTATGATTCGACCAATTATGTTAATTGATTAAGATATCTTATCTCTAAGGGAATTAATTACTCTTTCCAAATACTAAGGAATTATAACGTACCTGCAATGATATCAGCTCCGCCGCTAATAAACTTGGAGATACTGTGAACAACCACGTCAGCCCCTAAACGTGCCGGAGAAAGAACCACCGGAGCAAAAGTGTTGTCTACAATCACCATGACCCCTTTATCATGGGCAATTCTGCTTAATTCAGGAATGTTGGCGACTGTAAGAGTCGGATTGGACATGGATTCAAAGTATAAAACATTAGTCTGCCCTTCAACAATAGCATTTTTCACCTTCTCTAAGTCACCAATGTCAACAAACGTCGTCGTTACATTGCATGCCCTTGGTAAGAAATGGTTTAACAAAGCATGAGTACCGCCATATAGAGATCTTGAGGCCACCACGTGTCCTCCGCTGCTACAGAGCTGTAATAACACTGAAGATATCGCCGACATACCTGTCCGAAATATATACCCCTATTTAATTAGATTCAAAATTTATGGTTTAAAGGAAAAAATATATATATAAATTGGGGTTTACCGCTGGCTGTGCAATAGGCGGCCTCTGTGCCTTCCAGGGCGGCCATCTGGCGACCAAGATTCAAGACTGTAGGGTTGAAGTGACGGCTATAGATGAAAAAGTCGCGATCAGGGCCTAATTCGCCGGAGAACATGCGGCGCATGGTGTCAGGCTCCATGACGGTGAAGGTGGCGGAGGCCTCGATGGACATGTTAACCCCACCATGTTCACCAAATTCATGGCGTGTGGCGGCTAATGCAGCGACGGGATCATCCCCATAAGGCACAGGTGGGGGCAACATTGATTTCTTAGCTACTTTAAGATCGTCGCCGTCGAAATCGTCCTGACCAGTTCTCTTCTTGCCAGAAGATAAAACAAAGCCATGGGTTCTGGTTTCAGCCATAACTAAAAGAAATTAAAGATGGAAAGAAATTATATTTGAAATTAGATAAGTTGGGAGAAGTGGATATGGGTATTATGTATATATAGCAAAAGCAAATGAGGGATGGATATATATAAGCAAAGATTAATGGCGGCTGGAATTTGCGAAAATTTTATATTTATTTGTAAATTGTAATTATAATGTATGGGTCAAGAAAAGAGAATTTGTGGAAAATTAGCATATGGGGTTATTTGTATATACAATACAGTGAATCTGGACAATTTTCAGCTCAAAAAAAAAAAAAAAAACAACTCTTCACATAAAATAAAAACTCCTCTTTTATTAATCATTACATTCTAAATTCAGAACTTTTCCATTATCTTTACACGGGTAATATTTATCCGCTCCTAAGAATAAACATTCTTCAAAATATTCACCAAAAAAAAACTCTGCCATATTAAGGGTGTGTTTAAAATCATAATTAGGGATTAAAAAAGTAATTTTATAATTATTCTATTTAATTAACTGATTTTATTTTTTTTTATTAATTACTTTTTTAAATATGTTATTAAAAAAAATCAATTTATCTATTTTTACTTAAAAATAATTTTAAAAAGTAGTTTTAAAAAAAAATACAAAAAATTTCATTGAAAAGTGTTTTTGAAAAACTCAACTCAAATAGACCCTAAGCATATACCCCTAGATATTAATATGTAAAAGACCATAGAAGAAATATATATGTAGATACCTCTATATAGTAAAGAGTGCTAATTACTTTTTTATATTGCATTCTTTTTACTTTTTTCATATTATTATGACATGAAGCAATATTAAAAGTTGATTAATATAATAATATTGCGATTGAAATTTATTATATGTCTTATCTTGTATAGAGAAAAAAAAAATAATTAGCACCTCTCATATATTATTGATGTTAGAATTGTCCCACACTTCTAGTGCATATAATGTGAATTATGCATTCTTTTTTTTTTGAACTAACTTTTAAAAATGAGTTTTACCTAAACTCTTTTGTCATGGTATCATGTCCGCTTTGTAGATTGTCCATTGGTAAATTCAAAATTTCATGTATTTTTACTAACACTAGCTCAATATTCAATTGTGCCATGTGCTATCGCTCATTACTAAATTCTAAATTCTACATATACTTCCTAATATGATTCAGTATTCAATTGTGCCATATGCTAGTCAGACATAGCTAGCACGTGTTAAGGAATGATATTAAAATTGTCTCGCATCATTAACTTAATATTTTATTGTATTGTATAAAATATGGATTAGATACCATCTTATTTTGAACTAACTTTTGATAATGAATTCTACCTAAATCCATTTGTCATGAATAAAAGCCTCAACCAAGTCACTTTTTGTGCCCTCTTATCTCTGCCATGTGAATTGTCCATTGCCAAGTTCTAAATTTCATATGTATTTTCTGACACGGGCTCAATATTCAATCGTATCACGTATTAGTCAGCCTAACACATATCAAGAAGTGGTGTAAAGATTGTTTCACATCGCTATTTTAGTTACCAGTTATAGTGTATATAACGTTAATTATACATTCTTTTTTTTTTTAACTAACTTTTAGGAATAAATTCTATCAAAATCCGTTTACCGATTGAAATCATAAAAATTCAAAAGAGTTTCAAATTTTATTTTCACTCTTTTTCAATTATTTATTTGCTTTTTATTAAACATTAAGAGGGCGAGATTCAATCTAAATTTATTATAAAAGCAATTCTACATGCAATTACTATTACTATTAGATTATATTTAAATGTATTATCAATTGTTGTATTATAAAATTATATAATTAATGTCTGATTAAGAGGAAATAAACTATCGTTTTGCCTATCAATTTGTCTGTTTTATTCCATGGCAAAGTGACTGATGAAGTATGATCGAGTAACATATTATGCTAGACAAAAATAATTTTTATTTTTATTTTTATTTTTATTTAAGAAAAAAAAAACCATGATACAAACGAATATAATATTAAATTTACTTATTTGATTTTCCTACGAGCTTGTCTGGTGGAATTAAAAATTTTATTAGTTGATTTATTTTTGTAGCTAATGAAGTTCTTGATTAGAATATCTCACAGACCGAAAAATCATAGACAGAGAAAAATGAATTAGTGTTTCTGATTATCTCACATCAAAGTATTACAATTGTCTATTTATATACAACTGAAAAAGGACAAAAATATCCCAGTAATTTAAATATAAGTACAATATTAATATTGTCCTACACTGACAACTGATATACTCTTATCTAATTTTACAGTTAACAGTGGAATACTAAAATAAATATATTTACATATTTGTTATAAATAAAATGGAGAATAACATGCACAAAAAATATAGAGAAGAAAATAATTTTTCTAGTTGTTTCATTCAATAGTATTAGACCCTTTATATAGAGTACAGAAGAGAAACAAATAGGAAGATTTTCCAATAAGAAAAATACAAGAAATAGAAAGCTTTTACAATAAGAAAAATACAATCAATACTAATATGAAAACTAGAATATTCATGTATATGGAAAGACATCAATTAAATCTTATAATATATCATAATACTTCCCCTTGATGTCTTTTACAAAGAATATACCTCGTTAAAACTTTACTAAGGAAAAACCCTGTGGGAAAAAAAAAATCTTAGTGAAAGAAAAAAAGTACATTATTCTTATAGGGATTTGCACCATAACATTGCCTGATTAAAAACCTTACCAGAAAAACTCAATGGGACAAAATCTAGGCTAAGGAAAAAAAGAGTACAGTGCACTAAAATCTCCTCCTCATGAAAATATGGTTTCTATCAAATATCTCTTAGCCAACGCATGCTAATTTTGTTGACTAACTTTTCAAATGTGATTGTAAGGAGTACATTTGTAAACAAATTTGCCAAGTTGTCAAATTGTATATTTAATGTGTTTAAGTAATATTCACATATAATAATTTATTTATAGTACTCCCTTAGGATATTACTTGCGCTATGAATATAACTCGTTAAAAACCTTATTAGAAAATCCAGTGGGAAAAAACATATCTAAGGAAAAGAGTATATTTCATGCGCTATTTTGTCATTACACAGATTGTCTCATTAAAACTTTTGTCCAAAAAACCTTGTGGGATAAAAACTTGACTAAGAAAAAAGAGTACAATCATATACTAATTTGCTTCCCCTGATAATAACAGATTTTAACACAGCGTATACTAACTGATAAAACGATGCCGTTTAAATACCACATTAGGTAAAAACTTAGTACATAAGTCTGTTAAATTGTCACTCAAGCGAATTTGGTGGATATCTCTTCTAGAGCTTATGTATATACAAGAATTTGGGTGAAGTTTATGTTTACTTCGTTACCTTTAATATAATCACCTTTAATTTGTATAATACAAATTGCATTATTTTCAAAATTCAATTGGAGTATCTTTTAGTGAGGTATTTCAGAACCATAAAAACATTTATAAAATTGCAGTACCACTATAAGTGAATACATAACCAGTCTAAAATCTACAATTATAGAGACTAAGCAAATAACCAATATTTACATGTAGACTAATTTCAAATATGAATTATAATATTAATAGTATATTTAAGATAACTTTTTAAACCACTCTAATATCTTTTTGTAAGTGCAGAGCTATACCTAACTAGGAATTTTTCTTACAAATGTAATATCAGCCCTGATGCAATTTGCAAGATACAAGAGTGTCATATAGCACTTATATATGGTATTTCAAGACCAAATAGCTCTTTATTATCTTTTTTTTTTTAGGTCTAAAAGGGTCTCTCTTCACTTCTAGTGAACGGACCACCTATTGGTGTGCTTGAAGGAGAAGATTTATCAATGCAAAAATTACTTAAATATCTTTTCCACATAAGTATATTAGTGTATTAGGACTCCTTAATAATTGATCTGCAGGCCGATACAAAATTTTATTTCCTTTAAATTTTTCATCTCAAACTCACTTTTCAAATAGATACGTACTTATTTGAGTTCATTAGGAGTCACATTGATATTTAAATCAACTTATACTGCAATAATAACATATACCATTCTATGATCTTTTATGAATATAAATGGACATAGTGTATTATTCACATATCTTTCTTTCAATAAGAATTTACTCAAATAATCATACCACATGTCCATATTGCTTTAATCTATATATAGATTTTTGCAATTTGATGCAATATATGTCACATGTTTAATGTGTATTTACTTATGATATACTTAGTCCTTCTGGGACTCTTATTGCTTCCATAAGGCGTACAATAAGCCTTTATTAATTGCCATATTAATTAAGTATCGGAACATGATCATTTTCATAATAAGAGAATTATTTTTCTCATAGTCAATGATAGAATGAGTCTAGCTTTACTTTAATTGTCTCATTCCATGATGATCAATCATGTTTATACTAATATTCAGTTATACTTATAGATTATGGATCCATATTTTCTCTTGTAACAATAAGAGCTACTGTTGAGGCAAATTCATCGTCGATGATAATTAAATTTCTATCAACTCTTTCTTATATCACAAAAATAATTGAGATCTCATAGTTTTCATTTATATGATCATCAACTCCAAAAGTCATATCTAGAGGATCTAATTATTTTATTGTCTCAGTCTGTATCTCATAATTGACAATAACTCTTTGACTGAGATCTTCCTCTTCAGGAGGTTTTTTTTCAGGAGATTTTATGAGTGGTGCTGCTTTTTTTTTCCGCAGATTTTTGTTTTTAGTTCCAATTTACTATTCACGCTTCTGGCATGTAGTGAGATTGATTGATTTTCTATTTGCAATTGGAATCACAACCCTTACTAGGGTATTAGCAGCTGTAATATAAGACTTTGTCACTCTTTTAATATCTATAAATATATTTGGCAGTTAAGTTGCAATTTATTGCAATTGTATTATTTTGTGAACTTATGGTTCACTCTAACTTATACATAGACCAAAATTATTTAAAGGGTTTTCTTTTCAATAAATTTATCGACATTCTTTAGCACTGCAGGTGTTTTTCCTCCCTCTAATGTCGAGAAATATACCTTATCAAAATAAATTCATAGTCTCTTTTGTAAACTCATTATCGCACATTGAGATAGATTTAATATATTCATGGCACAAAAAAATTTACTGCTCATGTCCTTATACAAGTTTCAAGGGAGAGTATATATGATGTATACAATAGCATTCATGCCAAACTTTAAAGATTTAATTATTGAACTATAAGTTCAATGCTTGAACTGCAAGTTCAACACAATATATTGTGCATGTATACTAGGGATAAAACAGTAATGAAATAACTCATTATAATACACAACTTATAAAATCTTTGCAAATTACTCATTCAAAGAGTTTACACAAAATCATCAATATTAAATTGAGTTATGTCCTCTATATGGGCGGTTCCTCTTTTAGAATCTCATGATTTACCAAATGATTTATAGCATTCACTTCAGGAAATACAGTTGTTCTAATGGGCATTATTTAATGATTTCTTATTAACAATTATTCTTTGCAACCACTAGAAAAATAATATTTATAAATTTTCACTTTTTATACTGCTACTACAGAAGCATGTAATTTTATTATCGCACAATTTCAGCTGTGAAGTAATTTTAAACATGGTTGAATTATATTTTCAAATAGACTTTAAGTCTTATAGGTTTAGATTTAGCCAATCATATTGAGTTTGTGGTAGTATCACATATTTCAAGTGATTATATCTATCTTTAAAACTCTTCTAGAAAATATAAAAATCATTAATAGTGAGATATTCAACTTTTAAATCCTCACTTAAATGAGGTTTAAGTAGATAATAGCTTTTACTTTTGCTAGCATCTAAATGCATTTCATTATCAACAACTCACGTAAAAAATTATTCTTATTGAATTCAAGAGCATATAAAAATTATCAACCAAACTTTAATTCACTATACTTCACTTTATTTAAATAACTTAATTTGCATATATTTAAAATATATCTAAATAGACCAATCAGAAAATAAATTAATATTAATTTTAACAAACATTAAATTCATAATTTATCCTACTAAGGAAAGGTAAGCACTAATTATGCTTCTCTATACCAACATAAATCCAACAATATATGCAATCATGAAATAAATTCATCAATTCATAAATTAATAAAACTATGTCCCTTATATAATTTATATTAATCTCATCTCATATTTAAATCTTTAATTGCTTTCACATCTAATGCATATTGACATAAGTAAATTCAAAACATATATAACACACACAACTTTCTTATAGGCTATTCAACTAACAAATATATATATATATATATATATATATATATATATATGTATGTATGAGACGTGTATTGTCCATAAAATAAATTTTGAGTTGAGATATTAAGACCGAAGGATATATAATAATATATATACTAATAGAATCGATCTCAATTTAATAAATCAAGTAAACCTATTAATATGAATGCAAGATCAGTCTTTCCCCACAAAGCAAGTCAATCAATTAATAAATGAATAATTTAGGGTCAGATTTTATGCCAAAACAAAAAAAAAAAATGTAAGCTATGACTTTAAAATTATACATAAAATGTGTTGTTATAATTGATAATCAATTAAAAGTTGCAATCTAGTTGATTAATCAAATAGGTCATACCCATCATTCCAATACATATAAATAACAATGAAACATCTATACCTAGATTTAACTAAGTATTGGCCATTCCTTGTCAGATACCATATCCAATTATTTAACTTAGATGTTGGACCAATTGGGATTTTACAAATTGCTTCAACTTCAATATTTGTGAAGTATTGCTTCAATTTAGGCACATCCCACTCTCTACATTTTGTCATCAAGTCAACTACAAAAAAAAAAAAAAAAAAAAAAAAAAAAAGAAGTTTAAATGAGTAATGTCTTGCTGATAAAGGTTTGAAATTGGGCAAATCATGAATCCAGGGATCATCCCATATTTTAATTTGCTCTCCACTTTGTAGATTAATTTTGGCTCTAATTTTTAAAAGATCTCTAGCTTGCACTAGACTGGACTAGTTCTATGAAGCTCTTGGCCCTTGTTTTGTGAACCAAAAAACACCTTGACGGAAATATATGGATTTAACTAACTTTGCCCACAAGTAGTTAGGAGCAACAACCAACCTCCAAGCCTGTTTTGCTATCATTGCCAAATTAAAATACTCAAAATCCCTAAACCCTAATCCTTCTTAGTACTTAGATTTTGCCAATTGACTCCAACTCTCAAGAATCAGCCCCTTCTTCTCCCTATCATTTTGCCACCAAAATTTGGAAAGAATTCCATTCAACTTCTTACAGGTATCTTTAGGCAATTTATAACAAAACATAGTGTATGTTGGGATAGCTTGTAATATAGCTTTTACCATTACTTCCCTCCTTGCATGAGAAAATAATTTATGTTTCCATGTCTACACTTTGCTTTTTACTTTCTAGATTAAAGAGTCCAAAGCAACTCTTTTAGACCTCCCCTATTGAGTTGGTAATCCCAAATACGTCTCCCATGGTTCCATCACCTTCATCCTAAGAAAGGATATCAATTGATTCCTTATAGCTTGAGGTGTGTTTCTACTAAAAATGATAGAAGACTTGGATACATTTATGCTTTGACCAGAGGCTGATGCATAGAGGTTGAGGATTCTATGAATCTGTGATACTTCTTGAACAGAGGCTTCTCCAAAGAGAATAGTATCATTTGCAAAGACCATGTGTGCAATTTTCGGGCTTCTTCTAGTTACTTTAAAGCCCTTTAATTCTCCTTTTTCCACAGCATCCTTAATAAGAGATGACAATGCATTAGGCACTAGAATGAACAGATATGGGGAGAGAGGGTCTCTTTGTCTAAGGCCTCTAGGGGGCTTGAAGTATTTAGTTAGATTTCCATTAATTAAAACTGAATAAGAGACTGAGGTGATACATTGCTTAGTCAAGTTAACAAAATAATTAGAGAATCCCATCTTGCCAAGGATGGCCAGTAGAAATCGCCATTCCACTCTATCATAAGCTTTCAACATGTCAAGTTTGATAGCACATCCTAATTTCTCTCTATGATTCATGTTTTTGAATGAATGCAGTATTTCATGTACTAACAATATGTTATCTTGAATTCACCTATTTCGAATAAAAGCTGCTTGGTATTCATGCACTATACCATTCATCCAAGGTATTAATCTTGAAACAATAATTTTTGAAATGATTTTATACAAAAAATTACATAAGCTGATAGGCATAAATTTAGATACCTAAGAAGGGTTTGGTACTTTTGGTATGAAAGCTATAAAGGTCTGATTTATAGTTGGTGGCAGAACTCTTGAATTGAAAAAATGTTGAACTGCATGTGCAACTTCTAATTTGATATCCTTCCAGCTTTTCTGATATAATAAACCAGAAAATTCGTCTAGTCCTGGAGCTTTCACGCCACTAAGAGAGTAGACTACTTCCTTGATTTCAAATTCTAGGATTGTAGCTTTCAGTGCTTCATTAAGTTCCGCAGGAACTATTGTTTTGATTTTTTCCATAATAGCATCATAGTTTCCTTCATCAGAAGAAGAATACAAATTGATGAAAAAATTAGAAATCTCCCTCTAGATATCATGTTCTTGCTCAATCCACTTGCCATCATTGCCTCTTAGCCTCAAAATTTGATTTCTCTTTCTTAATGTTTTATCATATTTAATTTCTAGCTCTTCCTTACTCTTAAAAATTAAAAATAAACAAATAAAAATATATTGAAATTGTAACGCGTGCGTGCGCTCACACACACACACACATATATATATATATATATATATATCAAGTACGTCTTTTGAAAATTAAATTTATATGAGTCATCTCATCAAATTTTTCATGTTATTATGTCTTGCAAACACCAATTATAATTTATACAAGTTAACATATTTAATATATTTTTGGATTTTTTAATTGACTTATCTATACTATATACAAATGTACGGTAGGTGGAGAAAAAACACATTTACTTATGTGCCTCTTATTATACTCTTACTAATTATATATTTAAATTGAGAATAATATAATCATTAACTATTATTTATTAAAATTATTTTATTTTTAAGATTAAAATAAATCTAATATATAGTAGAACTTTATTTTTTTGAACTAATTATTTTCTTGCAAAATTTGTATGAAAGAAAATTAAAAAGTAAAACTAATTTTGAATAATATTTTATGCAAAAGTATTTTATATATGCATGTAAATTTTCTAAAATATTTTATATATAAAATTATGTAATGCATGATATTTGACTAAAAAAAATCAATTAGAAAATTATAATAAAATATATCTATCAATTTTTTTACTTTTTTTTTCTTAACATATTCTTAAATATAAAAATATCATTTAAAATTATAAGAAATGCTCATATTTTTTTAATGTTGTATATGTATTGCCTTCTAAAGTACATTCATATATTTATAAAGAATTTAAAATTATTTTGTGCCATCAGTTTAATTGTATTATACATGCATGAATGTACAATTTAGATAATATTTATTATGTATAATAATATTTTCTTTAAATTTTTAGGTTTTCACATTAAAATTTAACTTGTAATCAACAATTGAAATGAATTTAGTAATCAAATTATTTAAATATTACTCCATAATAATTTTAAAAGTCAACCAATAAAATTTCGATATCGTGGTGTTTATTTAAGAAGTTTTATATATTTTAATTGAAAATTTCACTCAATATAAAAGTATATAATTTTATATTCAAGTAACAAAAAACTAGCCATTAAATTTTTAACAAGAAAAAAGTGAAAGTTTAGATAAGTATTTATATGTCAAACGAGTTGCAGTGAGTTATAATAAGAATTAATGTGCGAAACAAGTTAAGAAAAATCTAGTATATAATAAATTTAATCTATATATTTTATTTGTATTAATTAATATTCAAACCTATCATAAAGTATTATTTAAATTTAATATAATAATAATAATAATAATAAATAAACATTTGGGCAGCCGCCTAGATAACCATATGTAAAGATACTACTCCCTCCGTCTGGAAAGGAAAGACAAATTTTATTTTGCACATGAATTAAGAAAGTGGTTTTTTTTTTATTAATAGTATTAAATTTAAACATTTTTTGCTAAAATATCCTTATTGAACTTTTAATAATGCATAATAATTTAAATCAATGGAACAATAATAATACTCAAATATAAGTGGTATTCAAAAAATAATGCGTTAGAACTCAAAATAATTATAATATAGTAATTTACAATTTCAAAAAAAGTAAAATTTTATTGTAAGTTAAGATATTTATATTAGTAAAATTTTACCTAGCTAGTCTTTCTTGCAGATTTTGACAACTAATTAATAATGCATGGAGTAACTCAACGTGATTAATCCTATATATATATATAGGGAGAGAGAGAGATGGGTAGATCGATAGAGTCAATCAATTACGATGCCATCTGACCAAAAAAAAATTTAAGGATGGATTCAATTAATAAGTAAATTTATTCTTTATTTTAACTAGGCAGCTTAACATTTTAAATTAATATTTCAAAAATAATTTTTAAATACAGAAACAAAATAAGAAATACATCCTTAAATTTATTCAAAAATAAAATATAATCTGTGATAAATGCACCAACCAACATAAAAATGCATGTGCATGATCACTATAATAAAAAAAAATTAATTATAATTATTAATTTTTAATTAGCAAGTAAATTTATTATCGATGTCATTATTCAAAATTTTAAAGATGCTGTCAAACGTCAATTAACACGAACGATATTTTTTCTACTACAAAAATCACTTGCTCACGGTATATCAAGAAAATTCTTTAAGGTGAATTAGATTCATTACATTAAATTATGAATTATTAGTTAATTATAATATACATCTCATAATTCAAGTTTATTATTATATTTACCAGTTATTATTTAATACAAAAAATCATAATTGGTGCAATTAATAAAAATTAAAAAAATCAAATTCAATGTGATTCACGAACCTGCGCTGTAGAGTTTAATTAAATTAATGTTTTAATATTGCAGACCTCGCATGTTTATTTTCATTGCATTTAACATCTGACAATATATATATATATATATATATATATATATATATTTAAAATACCATGACGGGCATGCATTTGGGTAATTATGCTGATGTTTCGAAGCTTACATATGATAGAGATTAATTAATTTTCGATATGCTAGTCAAGCATCATAATTAATACTAGTCATATTAATTGCTACTTAATTTTCCAATATTTTACTTGTTTGTATTCATGTGTTTTTCATTTGGTAAATGACCATATTAATTAATTTCAATTTTTATTACTATATAATTATATAGAATGATATTAATATTATATTTGATTAGTGTAAGAGAATCTCCAATAGTACTTTATATTTTAAAAAGTATATTTATTTAATAGAAAGTGTTTTAATTGATAAAAAGTATAAAATTTTATTTAAATCTAATAAACTCTCCATATTGTACTCTTTATTTTACTTTATCTCATAAATATTAATTATTATAATTTTTTATTTTTTATTTTTTAAATTTATCTAAAAGAAAAAATAGTACTAAAGGTACATAATAAAGTGTATGAGAACATATTTTGCGTTAATTAAAGTTAGATAGAGAGTAATATTTAGCTCTCTAGATGTAGAGAGTCAAATCAACTATAGACAGTAATATTTAGCTTTCTAAATATGGAGAGTCAAATCAACTATTTTCATTATTTATTAATGATAAAGAGTCTATTAAAATTTTATTTTTTGAGATAAATTTTTATAATAAAAAATTTAATATATATAAAAATTACATTGGGAATACTCTAACAATATATATATATATATATATATATATATATATATATATATATATATATATATATATATATATATATATATATATATATATATATATATTGTAATAACCCAATTTTTCATAGTTTATAAATTTTCATTTTTAATAAGAAATATGATTATTTTTCGATATGTTAAGGAATAGAAATATTTTAAGAAATTAAGTATTAAAGATTTTTAATTTAGTATCATATAGTTAATTTAAAGATGAGTATGAAAATAATAAGAATATTATTATTAATGTGTTTATGATAAAAATAAAATATAATATAATTTAAGAAAATATTTTTATATAAATTTATTATTTTTATTTTGAAAGTATTACAAAATAAAAATGTAGTTTTGTTGGGTTTATAATAATAATAATAATAATAATAATAATAATAATAATAATAATAAAGATGATGATAATATTAATATTAGTAGAAAGATAATTATAGAATATATTATATATGTGTATGTTAATAAAAGAAGAAGAAGAAGAAGAAGAAGAAGAAGAAACTGGACAGATAGTAGATCGGGGAGAGAGAGAGAGAGGAAGGGAGGTAAAGTGACCAAGAGAGAGAGAGAGAGAGAGAGAGAGAGACGGATGCTGGTTGAGCTCTGGCCAGCGGTGGGCTGCATCGCCACTGCCCAGGCCTTCCTCGAGCTCCGGCGACCCAGATGGAGGCAATGACGACGGGAAATGGCGGTGAACGGCGATGTATGGGCAAGACCATGCTTCACTAGTGCCGAAAGTTCGAAGCGCGATTTCAGACGATTCCGTCAACGGATGAGGGCGATTTTGCTGTCTATGGAACAACCTTGTCATAAGCTTCTATTTAATACCTGTCTCATAGGCTGAGCATGACCGGAGAGGGAGATTAGAGGTTGGGCCACTGAATCTTTTGAGGCATTTTCCAACAAAACGGCGGCGAGTAAGAGAAAATGAAGGGTATATTTGGACTCCTCATGCCGTAAGCTAATCATTGGTATCCTCGAATCGTGATTTGGTCACCGTGGGGATTTTCCAGAGACTGGATTCCGTCGACTCCTGAAACTGACAATTTCGAACAGCAGCTCCGACTCATTAAACCGAGCTATATGGTATAAATCTTGACTTCTAATTGTGTATACATAGTGAATTATGAATTTATTTATAAGAATTTAGGTAAATAGTTTATTGAAATTAATTAGTTAAATTAGATAATTGAATTGAGTTAATTGTTATTTATATGATTATTGAGTATTATTGGTGATCAAATCGAAAGATTAAAGTGAGACGTTGAAATTAGAATTGATTTAATTGAATTGATTGGGTATTAGTTTGATAATGAGGAATAAAATTGGCAGATGGGATTAGTGTATTGAAGGTCCAAATTGGACCATCTGATCATGATATTGTGGATAAATTGAATTTATGGAATTGTTGGTGGAAATTGCATAATTGGTTCTAATTGACCAATATGAAAGTTGAATGGAAGAAAGGGAATTATTCTCCTTAAGTGAGCTATTGGAAAACAATTAAAAAAAATGTTAAGTGTAGTAACAAGTATATGTATAGAATATCTTAACTTTAAAAGTGATAGACTGTGCTTTAAGAAATAAGATAGAAATGTTAATAAATTAAAATAAATTGAACGAGTGTTATAACAAAGAAGTGAGTAATATGTAATTGAAATGTAATGTGTAGAGTCTATGACAAGAACAAGGATAGTGTCCAAGAGTGCGAGGAGCACTATTTGTATCAGAATCAACCGTAAATAGGAGCAAAAAAGTTCAAGGTGAGTACTTAATAATATAATGTGCTTGTGTTATTTGCTTAAACCCTTATTGTTCAAACCGTGATTGCTAAAAGTATTCCAATTCCTTGATAATTTGAATTGCTCATTGATATTGAATATTCTTGATTCATTGATAACTTGAATTGTTTATTGAATGTTGAACCATTGACATGATACTTCTTGATAATAATTGGATACCGAAATCATATTGCGACCATTGAATTCCTTAGCATGAACCTTGCATGAACTCCCTATTTTCTACCTATTGATAAGCAGAAATTCCCTTTCTGATGTAGGGAAATACATCAGACCTTGTGCACTTGGTATATGCCTGCGGATAGCACGAGAGTACCCAACCTCTGTTAGGGAAGAATGCAATCTTACGTAATGTGATATATGAGAGTGAGCAAGACTTAGGCCACCACTCTTGAATTGATATATGTAGGATGCATCCTGCTTCCAAAAAAGTGATATTTCTGCTAAATATACTGTTTCCATTTGAAATGAGCCATTGAACTATATTGACAATATTAATTGAAAATATTTCATTGCTACAAGAACCATCTTGAAAATAATCCTTATGCTTATCTTATGTATTGTATTATTTTGTACTCACTGAGCATTGTCTCATATTGTAGTAGGTAAAGTCAATGAGTTAGCAAGGTAAACTTCAAACCCTATTTTCCACTTGGAAGTTGCTCTGCTAAGTTTAAATGTTGTCATTCCCGAATATAAAGACTATTGTTAGAGCTCCATCGTTATTGAAGGGTTAACACTAATAAGTCATAGGATGTACATGTAATATGAATGGCATTACAATTGTTATTGCAAGAATGTATAATGTAATGAATATTTAATTAATGATATGAGATTCAATTTTAAAAGGTTATTCATATTGTGTTTGCAATTAAGATTATGGATAACAAGGAAAAAGTAATTACGTTACAATCTTGGGATATGATTTGATGTGATGAATGTTAATTGATTATAAGTGAAGTGGGTTATACGGATTTAGGTGATCTTACGTCTCCCTAAACTCTAAGACCATCACGGCTTAAAAGGTGGGTTGTGACATATATATATATATATATATATATATATATATATATATATATATATATATATATATATATATATATATATATATATATATATATATATATATATATATATATATATATATATATATATTTGATGCATCAAATCTACTAAATAATTTCTGTGGAAATATAGGTTTTAGTCATGCTTATCTGTAACTTAATTTGAGGGAAGGCAATGGGATGTCCCTAGTCACTTGATCCTTAACAAAAAATTTATTTGGCCAAAATTCAAAAAAACAATGATTATTAGTTGTGAATTTTTGCATAGAAAGTAACGGTTTTGCTATCTTTGGAACATAAAGAACATTCTTAAATGCAAAAACTTCGTAGAACATAATGAAGGGTAAAGAGATGAACCTGTATGAGCTATAGGCACTCCTTGTCCATTGCCTACTATAATATTATCCATACCAGCATAGGGAATAGGATTAACCAAAGCACTATGATTAGGAGTCATATGATGAATAGCTACAGTATCGGGATACCAATGGCTAATATTGCAAGAAGTGGAGGACGGAGATTGTGAAGGAGGCACAGGAGGACCAAGAAGAGACTAGCCATAAATGGGTTGATGAAAACTCGATCCTACCATCACCATATTAGCTTGTGGTTGAGATATAGAGTATGATTGGAGTGGAGAATAGCGACAACGACAACGATCCGCAGTATGGTTGTGATACCCACAGATTTGACATGGTCCTTTATTTCTTCAAACGCTACCTTGCGGCCAATTTCTAGAATTAGTGTAGTCAAATTGGGCTTGAGAATGCACCGAGTGTGAGGAAGATTGGACAGGTAGAGAGTTGTATCTAGTAGCAACATGTGCTTTAGGAGATTCGTGCATACTTTTTAAAAGAATTTCATGAGCAACAAGCTGACCATGGAGTTCCTGAAAAGAGACAGGCATAGGATGCTGATTTAATGCAGTAATAAGTCCATGATAGTCACCACCAATATTGCGATAGATAATCGCATTGAACTCAGTGTTTGAGAGAGGACAACCAGCAACGGAAAGTTCGTCGGCTAAGCTCTTGGCTTTTTGCAAATATTGGGAGATAGACATGTCATTCTTCTTCAATTCTTGCAACTCAATATGAAGTTGCAACTGTCGATTATGTGACATAGAACCAAAAGCACTTTCTAGTGCTTGCCACGCAGCAAAAGAGTTTATCAAACCAATTACATATGGAAATACTTCCTCAAAAAGTGAAGATAAAATCCAGGATAAAAGAAGTTGATCCTTTTGAAACCACTCACTGTAAGCTAGATTAGGAACCAAATTTTCTTGATCGTCTTGTGATGGAATGAGTTGTGATGGTGCGGATTCATACTATCTATGAATCCTGAAGTTTGTGATAGTTGAGCAAAGGTATATTTTGACTTTTTCAAGTGAGGTAATTTCAAGTAGTGAGCTTGATGGAGAGAGTGTGACTGGTTGAAGGAATGATAGAAAAAAGCGGGTTGGTAGCAGTTATGGTGGTGGTGGGAATTAATTGACCTAGCATTTTTTTTTTAAAAAAAAAAGAAGCTTTGATACCATGAAGAGAAAAGCAACCAAGTGTATTCAGCTGTATATTTTTCGTATATGTTAAGATAGTTATAAAGATCTATAAATAACAATATAATACACCAAAACTACAGTTGGAAAAGAGATAAAGATAAGAAGTTATAATTGATATTTACATATAGATATATAAACTTGAGATACATATCTTACCAAGTGTTACCCATGCTTTATTTATCTATTCATTTATTCATCGTACACAAGAAATGTTAAAGAAAGTTGAGCTGCATAATAGCCATAGAATACGCAATCAATATTCTCAAATGTTGGAGATTGATTTTCCATTATCTCTTTCCTTATTTGTATATGATTTAGCTTGATCATAGGCCATAGAATAGGATTAATGTGTATCAATACTAGTATATATATCTGTAATATTTACTCATTTCAATATATAGAGAAATATTCACTTTACTATTTTATCTGATTTTCATGGTATCAGAGCCACGCTCTGGGCATTAAAACAAAACTTAATACCACTTCCTAGCCAACTTCCATGGGAGACGATAAACCAAGAGGCATGGCTTTAGGAGCAAAATGGGACAATCCCAATCATCAACTTTATCTTCATCATTCGGATCAACCTGGTGCCATTCTTGTGCCACAACCTTTGGTGGAAGACAACTATAGCACATGGAAACAATCCATGACTATGGCTTTGACGGTCAAAAATAAGATTGGACTCATAGATGGTTCAATCAATGAGCCAGATGAAAAGGATTCAGATGAGTATCAACAATAGAATCGCTGCAACAATTTGGTGAAGACTTGGCTGCTGGGATCTATGTCTAAAGAGATTGCTGGCAGTGTAATTAATTGTAAAAATGCTAGACAAATATGGCTCGAACTGCAAGAGAGGTTCTCACAAGTGAACGTGGTTGAACTGTTCAACATTGAAAACGAAATTCATAATTGTGTGCAAGGCAACATGTCTTTGGGATCTTATTTCACAAAACTGAAAGGACTATGGGATGAGCGTGAAGCAATCTGTACTTTTCCTATATGCACTTGTGGATCAATCAAAGAGGTGGCTGCATATTTGGAAACACAGAAAACCATGAAATTTCTCATGGGTCTCAATGAATGATATGCAGGTGTTCGGAGTAATACCTTATTGCTAGATCCATTACCTACAGTAAATAAAGCATACTCTCTAGTGCCCCGTCATGAGAAACAAGCAGAAGTGACAACCGGAAAGAGTCAAGACCAACCAAAAGCTACTGTCTTTGCCGTAAAGAATTCAAATCGCGGGACTGAAGATGAGCAAAAGTGCACAAAGTGTAACAAGACAAATCACACGACAAAAAATTGCCGTGCACATCTCAAATGCAGTTTTTGCAGCTGGAAAGGACACACAGTAGATCAATGCCGCAAGAAGAAGGCAGCAACTGAGGCTGATAATAATGCAACAATTTCGAAGGGAAATCACGCTGCATATTTAACTAAAAAGAAAGAGACAAGTCTTCCGTTCACAACTGAAGAATGCAGACAAATACTAGAAATGCTGAGATCTAAACCCTCTTCTGCAAATCATGTTAGTAGTTGCTCAACTCATGATGATCTTTCAGGTAAAGCCTTTTCACTTATTCTTAATGGAAAAAGAAGTACTTGGATCTTGGATAGTGGGAGTACAGACCATATGGTTTATGACCAGAACTTACTTACACACTCAAGGCCTATCAAAAATCGTACCATGGAATTGCCAAACGGTTCAATAGCACAAGTGACTCATATTGGCACAGTAGCTCTATCTTCAGATTTAATTCTTGACAATGTTTTGTGTATTCCATATTTCCATTTGAATTTAATTTCAATTAGCAAGCTAACCCATAATTCCTCTCATATAGCCATTTTTTTGAACAATATGTGTTTTGTCCAAGACCTACTCTCGGGGAAGACGATTGGGACGGGAATTGAATGAGAGGGCCTTTACTATCTCGATCAAGCCAAAAAAGGAGTGTGCAATCATACCCAAGCCTCAAACCCGTCTCTTTGGCACCAACGTCTAGGGCATCCATCTTCCAAAATCACTCCATTATTTATTTCTTCATGTTTCCAAAATAAAACTTGTAATACAGACAAGTGTTTGATTTGTCCTTTAGCAAAACAAACAAGACTTCCTTTTCCTTCAAGTTCCATCACTACTGAATCTAGTTTTGATTTGATACATGTTGACATTTGGGGTGGTTATAAAATTGCTTCCATTTCAGGTGCAAAATATTTTCTTACTATTATTGATGACCATACTAGGTGCACTTGGATTTACCTTATGAAACATAAATCAGATGCTGGACACCTTTTGGTCAATTTCATAAACATGGCTGAAAATCAATTTAATTCCAAGGTCAAGATCATTCGTAGTGACAATGGCCCAGAATTCAAACTTGAAAATTTTTATGCACAAAAGGGCATAATTCATCAAACCAGTTGCATCAATACACCACAGCAAAATGGTGTCGCTGAACGGAAACATAGACACTTATTAAATATGGCACGTGCCCTCCTTATTCAAGCTGGTCTTCCTAACCATTTTTGGGGGGATGCCATCCTTACTTCAGCCTATCTCATAAACCGAACACCAACTCCTCTTCTCCAAGGAAAAACCCCATATGAAAAGCTGTTTAGCAGAGTTCCAAACTACTCACATTTACGAGTATTTGGTTGCTTCTGTTTTGTTTCCACTCACGCACAAAACCATTCTAAATTTGATCCTCGAGCATCACAGTGCATTTTTCTTGGATATCCTTATGGGAAAAAGGGGTATCGTGTTTTTGATATTACACAGAAAAAGGTATTGGTTTCCAGAGATGTCATATTTTTTGAAGATATTTTTCCTTTCCAAAATTCTAAACATTCCGCTGCACCACAAAAAGATTCAGAATTTTTGTTTCCAAATCCAGCACCAAACCTTGATTTTGATTCTTTCCCTGAGTCATCATCTCATACCAACACAAATGAACCACCACACCTTGACATAACCATAAATGAGCCTTCTTCTCCTAATACCTCTTCACCCAACATAACACCACCATCATCTCCAAATACAACTATACCAGCTGTTACACCAGTCCGGCGTGGAGGTCGAGCCACCAAAGCCCCACGATATTTACAAGACTTTCATGTCGAGATGGCCCTCCCTTCAAGGACTGAACCAACGTCATCCACGAGCTTGGTTAAAAATTTAGGTATTGTTCATCCACTTTCCCAATTTTTATCTTATGAAAATCTTTCCCAAGCTCATAAAGCATATGCTACTAAACTTTCTCTCCTCAAAGGACCTACTAGTTATTCATAGGCTGTTAAAGATCCAAAATGGCGTGAGGCCATGCAACAAGAAATTTCTGCTTTGCAAAATAATGGGACTTGGAGCTTAGTATCATTGCCATCTCATAAACAACCAATTGGCTGTAAATGGGTATACAAAATCAAATTAAAGGCTGATGGAACAGTGGAGAGATACAAAGCACGATTGGTGGCTAAGGGTTACAGTTAAATTGAGGGAATTGATTACAGGGAAACTTTCGCACCTATTGCTAAATTAGTTATAGTTCGTGTCTTGCTTAGTGTGGCAGCATTACGTGGTTGGCATCTACATCAATTAGATGTTAATAATGCATTTTTGAATGGTGACCTTGATGAAGAAGTATACATGTCTTTGCCTCCTGGTTTCGGACGAAAGGGGGAAACTCGTGTTTGTAAACTTCATAAATCACTATATGGATTGAAACAAGCCTCTAGACAGTGGTTTATAAAGTTATCCAATGCACTCAAAGCTGCGGGATTCCACCAGTCCCTTTCCGATTATTCTTTGTTCGTCCGACAACGGCAAGGTAGTTTTTTGGCATTACTTGTGTATGTTGATGATGTGATATTGGCTGGAAATAATTTGCAGGATATAGAAGATACTAAACTTTTCTTATCCAAGCAATTCAAACTTAAAGACTTGGGAAAGCTTAAATATTTCCTCGGCATAGAAGTTGCAAGGTCAAGGCAAGGAATCAATTTGTCACAACGAAAATATGCTTTGGAAATTTTAGAAGATGTCAGGTTTTTAGGTGCTAAACCTTCTCATTTTCCAGTAGATCAAAATTTGTCCCTCACATAATCAGATGGAGAACTTTTAGATGATGCATCAACATATAGACGATTAGTAGGGAGGTTAGTTTATCTCACTATAACTAGACCAGACCTTACTTATATTGTTCATGTGTTAAGTCAGCTTATGGACAAACCTAGACAACCACATTTGGAGGCAGCACACAAAGTTCTTAGGTATATCAAACGTACTCCTGGACAAGGTATTTTATTACCATCTACAGGTTCTCTTCAACTAAGAGCATTTTGTGATGCTGATTGGGCTCGTTGCAAAGATACAAGAAGGTCAATTACAGGTTATTGCATCTTGCTTGGTCAAGCACCAATTTCTTGGAAGACAAAGAAACAAACAACGGTATCTCGTTCAATTGCTGAAGCAGAGTATCGGTCTATGGCTACTACATGCTGTGAAATCACATGGTTGAAAAACATTTTAAAAGACTTGAGAGTAAGCCATACGCAGCCAGTGAATTTGTACTGCGATAATCAAGCAGCCATGCACATAGCCTCGAATCCAGTCTTTCATGAGCGAACTAAACACATAGAGATAGACTGTCACTTAGTGCGTGAAAAGATTCAAGAGGGAATGATTCAAACTGCTCATATTCGCACTTCAGATCAGCCAGCAGATTTATTTACTAAGCCTTTGAGCACTGTGCAGTTTGAAGTTTTACTTAGCAAGTTGGGTGTCATTAACATACACTCCAACTTGAGGGGGAATGTTAAAGAAAGTTGAGCTGCATAATAGCCATAGAATACGCAATCAATATTCTCAAATGTTGGAGATTGATTTTCCATTATCTCTTTTCTTATTTGTATATGATTTAGCTTGATCATAGGCCATAGAATAGGATTAATGTGTATCAATACTAGTATATATATCTGTAATATTTACTCATTTCAATATATAGAGAAATATTCACTTTACTATTTTATCTGATTTTCAAAAAACATATACAGCAATTGGACAAAAATTATTATTTTAAGATATATTCATTGGATAGGCTTTGAAAAAGAAATTTTATTAAAAGAAGAAAGACAATTGGCATTTGAACAGAAATTTTATAAATGTCCTAATTACATCAATTAAAAGCCAATGGGCAAATACCACAGGTTGTTGAACATTAAAAAATATTAGTATAACTTTGGCATGCACTTTCACTAAATTAACACAAAATTCAAGATTTTAATTTTCCTAAAAAGAAATTAAGATCTTAATTATGTATTCGTTTTCGTGTTCTTTTGTATTTCTGACATGGATATAACTTATTTCTTATATTACGTTATATTCTTTTTAGGTTATATGCATATACAGGGACGCCGGCAAGGTAATTAGTTCGAGTGAATTATGTAATTTAATTTTCTTTAGAATTTATATATATATATTAAACTAGTAACTCATTAAATATTATGAAAGTGAATTTATATCTGTATATATGTTTAGGAGATTTGGCATACATCTTTGGGCAGCCGCCTAAATTAACTTAGGTAAGTAGCATGTCAATCACCTACATCTTGCTTGCAGATTTAAACATAATGCATGCAATTTCTAGAAGCAAATCCCATTTGATGTCCTCACCCAAAATAAAATAAAATAAAAAATAGAAAATGCGTTGGCCTATAATCATCTTCTTCTTATTGTTCGTTTTCTCTAATCAACACTATATTTTGGAGAGAATGTTGATTACAATAATCTTCGTTAATTTGCAGAGAAATAATTAATTAGATGATTCATTTAATCTCATATTATCCAAATGGCAAAGTTTTGATACCATGGTAACTTTTTAATATAGATTTTGGAAAACTTTAAAAGTCAGCTTGTTAAAGTTGAAGAGTTCATTTTCATATAAATCACTTAATATGTTTATATTTAATCATTGTGGGATTTTTTTCATATTATATTCTTAATTATATATTCACACCCTTAAGATATTGCCACTTGTATATTTTGATCCAATAATCGAATAATTTTAATATAAAAAGGAAGTTGTTTGTCTCTACAAGATAACTAATTTGACATCTTCTCATCATTTTTTTTTTCAAATAAAACTCTCTTTCTAGAACTAAGAAGAAACTATATCTTCTTCCTAAAAGTTCCTATACTTTACAACTTCTAACTTAAATATCAGTTTAACTTAGCCCTCTCATGTTATTTGCTCATCTTATAAGTTTCCATATGCTTTAAAGAAAATCCAGTCGAATTACCTTTGATCAAGCTCCAATCAGTTAATTTACATGGTTAATTTTACGGATAACCATTCAATTTATTACATATTTTTACCATAATTACCATAGTTCAATCTGTATATCTACAAAAATATGATTGATGTTTTGTTTAGAAGAAAATTGCGAATTATTGTTAATTTTAAAGGAATAATCACAATAAGGAATTGATAGTTAAGAACGAAGTATTGGATAAAAGGCTCCAACTACACTACAACAAAATTTTTATTTTATCCGAGGTGGATTAGCCATATGAGTGTTTCAACAATATCAATATAAATTTTTTGGAAATCTCATCTAAAATTATATATATATTACAATCATAATTCCACAATTTCATTATATAATAATCTTATTAAAATAAAATTAATTAACACTAAATGATTTTACTAATAACATCGTTGAATTTTTATAAATTTGATTATTATAATCTTATTAAAATAAAATTTAAATCTAAATGATTTTACTAATAAAATAGTAAAATTGTTCCATTTTAATAACAATGGGTAAAACTATTTTTCAAAAAATAAATAAATAACAATGGTAAAACTTAATTTTAGGTTGAATGACCAAAGATTTATATATCAACTCTCATCTTATAACAGTAAAAGCCAATAATTGTAATTTATTTATGGCTTGACTCTACGCATTTTATTACTTTGCCATATATATATATATGAAACTTCACACTTTCCATTTGGGTTGACTTGTATTTCCATAACAAATAATAATAATAATAATAATAATAATAATAAATGACTTGTTCCTATGTATTGTTTTTTTTTTTAAAAAAAAAAAAAAAGAGAGAGAGAGAGACCTTGAAATTTCTCATTGTTTGAATGTTACATTTTTTTTTCCCAAAAGAAA
The DNA here is from genome assembly GCA_947687605.1 of Reutealis trisperma. NCBI lineage: Eukaryota > Viridiplantae > Streptophyta > Magnoliopsida > Malpighiales > Euphorbiaceae > Reutealis > Reutealis trisperma. Next base: position 9,085,117 of record CANTUT010000039.1, on the reverse strand, counting down.
AGTCATAATATCTTTTAGGGTAATGTTATTGACTGAAAAAGTCATTATTTATTTACTTAAATAATAAATAAATTTAGTTATTATAATATTAGTAAATTAATTAGGATGTATATATCTATGAAAATCAATTATTGTTTGTAGCCTTCCCTATCATGTTCCAAATTATAGATTAAATATGACAATTGACTAAGATCTACACATGTAGATAATTGTTGTTATAATTTTTAGGAAGACTGATATTTTACACATTAATTCTTCAACGTTTTAATTTTTTTTATAAGCTTGTTATTTGAAAAAAAATAAAATAAAATTGTGTAAAGACCATAAGGGGAAGCACAACAAAGTGAAAAATTCCATAGCTACAACTGGACTTGTTCAAAGTCCCACTTGAATGACTTAACATTAAGAATGTATTTAATATATTGTAATGAAATATAATTAAATAAATTTTTAATATAAATTTATATTAAAAATTTATTTGATTATATTAAATTACGTCTTATTAAATGTAATTTAAATTTAATTCGATTTGACTTTTTAAAATTTAACTCGGTTTGACAATATAAATTTATTATTTTGATCAAGTTTAATATGTATCTAAAAATTTTTAATATCTTATATTTAAATTTTATTTTTCAGACGGACCAAACTCATTGGCCTAAAAATCCGAATCAGGTTTGGACTTGGGTGAACACGAGGAAGAAAAAAATTATGTCCAAATCCCTAGCAGACTTGAATGGACCAGATGGTTACCCGTCCCATGAACAGTCTTAAAATATCTCCAAATTGCAAAGGTAATTACTCATTTGGTGATAGTGAAGATTATGACCTCCCAATGAAAGGGAACTCCGTTTCATTGTCTAGCACGTGATCACAAAACACATTTAAATTTAAAGCAAGAACCTGACCTTCAAAATGGGACACGTGCCCTCTTTGTACAATATTTATCTATTAGTCTTTTGTATGGACAATCCTATCCTTATGAATAAATATGAAATACTCATTTTAAATATTTCAGTAATTAAAATGTGAATAATTTTGTTTAAAAAAGGATAATATAAAAATATTGTTCTTGATTGGATGTTAGAAACTAGTAATCTCTTCACTATTATTCAAGGCAGTACTTCCAAAAAAAAAAATTATTTTAGTACTCGTATAATTATTTTTATCTTTGTAATTGATTATAATATATTTTTATCTTCCTTACATGTATTTTTAAAACTTTTTTTAAAAAATTAGTATTTCATAATAATTTTTTATTAATCTCATAAATTGTTTTTAACTTTCCAAAAATTAAAAATTTTCAATTAATCTACTTATTATTTATTTTTTTTAATATATTAAACTCTTTTAAACATAAATATATTACATTAGATTAGATGAACTTTATTATTTTTACATATTATAAACAAAATAAAAATTAATATTTTATAATTAATAAAAATGTTATTTTAAAATAATAAAAATAATTTTAATCTATGAACTTTAAGGAGAAAAAAAAAAGTTGTGACATGATAAGTAGGGCCCATTATCACCAAACAGGTTGATGGCAGATGCTAATGTCACATCACCACTCTATCGAATCTCCCACTGTGTTTCCCTTTCCTGCCCATCATCATCACTGTCGCGAATTTCTTTTTCATAATTATATTTAATTTTTTTTTATATATTAGGATGAAGGGATACCCACAAAATCATCTTAAGAGTATACATCAGGATCATACTTAGCACTTGAGAAAGAATATTAGTATATTTCATATGATAATAGATAAAAAAAATTTAAATTTTTTTTGCTTAATAAAAAATTACTTTAAAAATTTGTGTTTCAAATTGAATTCAAACTCAACGGCTCGCTCAACAATTATTTGGAAATAGAAATAGTTGTAATCGTTCCGCAGCCATGGAGTCTGGAACTCTCCACGGTATTTTTGCCAAGAACCTATAATTAAGCATTGGACCACTTCTTAACATTTCAGTTTCTATGACCACTCTTAAGCATATCCCTTTATTTATATATAAAGAAATAAAGAGGAAGCAAGAGCTAGCAATAAAAGCCATAACCTTGACTAATCAAAATATTAGTGGTAGAGGTTTGATGGATAGAATTTCAGTTCACACACTATACAAATACTAAATGACAAATCCATATTGACAAACTAATAAATCCCCCAACTATACAATCCCTTTGTGGATTTGTACTCAAAATCATTAAGATAAGGATGCGAAATCTGAAATAGACTCCAACAAATCATACCATACAAGCAAATCTAGATGTGACGCTATTGCTTACCATTTAATCCAAAATCACCAACTAAAGAAAAAGAAAAACATCCTAAATGGAAACCATACAGTTGGAAACAAACAATATAACTCTTTTCTTCATCAGTTCATTACATTTAACTCCATTAATTCTTCCCACTTTCAAACGTAAGGCAATAGGAATACACAACAGCACTGAAATAATTCCTGAACTCGCAAAGGAAAAGATCATAAACCTCTACGGACATGGAAACTTGAACTGGCTATTAGATTCTAATCAAAGACCGCAACTATATATTTGCATTATGGTAACTGATAGCTCTTTTCATGAAAATGAAGCTGATACATGAAAGCAGCTTGCTTAGCTTTACCCTATCTTCTCATTGCAAGAGATGATCGATTCAATTTTTGCTAGATAAGAAATTTGCATGCCAATGCAAGAAAACAAGGTTGCGATACCAATTTGACAGAAGAATTTAGTTAAAACAATCTGGGTGATGCAAAAATGTGGTAACTTTATTGATTGTATGTATTGGGTACATATATATCACAAATTCATCTCAGGATATAATGTTCAGATCTGTTCAAACAATGTGACAAGTGAATAACATATGATAGTGTAAATGTGATCACATGGCTAATAAATATGTAAGGATGTTATAAAAAAAAATGTGAATGACTATTTGCTACTTATACTTCCACATGATGCATGTCCTTTATCGATTGTTGCTCACTTCGAGCATCAACATTAGAACCAGTTGGTTTATATGAACCTCCCTCCAGATATTCAAGGAAATCCATCACTATGGGATCAGTCCAAGGAGCACCAAGTGGTGCTTCAGCTCCTGCAACCCACCCTAGATGACCACCCTTGGGTGTCACTATCAGCAAACAATTTGGGTTTCCCTGGAACAAGTAATACGCTTGATTACAATGAGTAAAGAAAGAGTGTATATGGTATTTATATAGTAAACTCCATCATGTCTAGTGTTGTGATGAAAGGAATTTTAGATTGCCACCTGAAATACAGCGGAGAAGGGGGGAAATTCAACAAGAACTATTCAAGTAAACACATGATCAAAGCAACATGATATATAACAATAATGAGGTGGCAGTCCTTGAGAGAGGTAAAAAAAACATGATCATCAATAAAGTCCATATATCCAGAAATCATTAAATGGCTACTTTGTGCTTCCACATAATCGAAAAAGGCCAGCATTCCACCACTATCCACTAAAACTTTCACCACATGCCTTTGAAATCCAATCATATAGGCTCACGTAAGAAAAAGAGTTCAGCATGTCAATCCTACATGAGTTTGCATAGAAGTTTTACAACCAATGAGAAAGTTCCTAAAGACATTTCACAGCTCACATACAAACTTTGTTAAGAAATTATTTTTTGACTTAAATTCCAATTTTCATACAAGTATGGATCTATGTATTTTACTTTGCCAGATGTAAACAAAAAAGCCATGTTTTATACATACTAGAACATGGAAGAATGGATATAAAAATGAATAAACTACTTAGACATGGATATCAATAAGAAGAAAAGAATTGGAGCTGCCTTGGCATCATGGCTTCAAAACATAAATGATAGATTAAATTACAATCTGGAATTGAAGGATTTAGTGGCCCTAGATCTTTCTAAAAATGTAACCAGGTGGAATGGAAGAAACATATCTAAATAGCCAACCCCAACTAGTTTAGTATTTAGGCTTATTTGAGTTGAGTTTAACATCTGCACAGACTCCAGCACAATCAAATATCTTGTGTGGAACATGAATAGTGATGGACACAGTCCCAACAATAATTGAAGAATCAGGAAAACAGTCATGGAAGTATGAATAGGTTATAGGTTCTCAGAGCATGATAAGAGAATAGAAGTATCATATGACTTGAGAATAGAAGTCACCCTGCATACATACCTTGATATCATCACGAGGAATCCCCCTATCAGGAGCAATTGGATCATTGGCAGCCTGCAATTGAATGAGATAGCTTTAAGTAAGTGTAATAGATTCATTGATAGCTTTAAGTAAGTGTAATAGATTCAGTGTATGCCTTTGCAAATTACAAATCTTTCCTAAGAACGACAATTTGCCACTATCAAACATAGTTAAGGCGCATCAAACCATGAATGTCAATGTCAAAGTTTTGGTTTATATTACAATCTAAACAAGGAGTTTCACTTAATTTTAATATAAATGTTACTCAAGTTTCAATATTTTTACTTTTATTTTACTCATATATCAATATAAAACTCCGGCCCAGAGTATGTGAGGTGGGAATAGAAACACAGCATCTATGCCATGGTTAAGCAGCTTAAATCATTTAAATATTTGAGATTGCTATGTAGGTTGGGTATATAAATGATTCTATTAGGAAAAAAAATTGGATACTAACCACATTAATCATTTACATAAACTAAAATAGACAGTTATACAAAGAAAAGTAGATGGCATTAATGAGCACTGAAGTCAATATGATAGAAAAGTTCCAAAGAAAGTAAATTAAAATCATTGAGAGGACTGTTTGAAATTTGGGAAAAAGGGGGGGGGGGGGGGGGGGGGGTTGTGGAAAGATAGATTTTACTAGTTTCTGTATTATCCATGAGTTCTTATGTAGTTTCATATCAATTGGGAGACTCAGAAAAATGTACTTGAAATGGCAATGAATACGTATTGTATTACCTGAATACAAAGCAAAGGTCGGCGAACATGCTTTATGGCATCTGAACTGCTTGATCTAAAATAGTATTCATCCACCGACTTGAAGCCAAATGAAACTGCATTGTTTTAGAAAGTAATACTGCTATGAATTGATAGCGTGCCATTATAAAACCCAACCCATCCCCCACACAAAAGAAAAGAAATGAAATCAGTTTCCAAGTACAAGAAGATACACACCACTTGTTAATCCTTGGTCAAACTCCCTAACAGACCTGGCGTGGGTAACTGAAGGGATGTTATACTCACCATCCAACTCTTCAAAAAGAGATGCATGCCTGTAAAACAAGAGATTATGATATAATACCTAGGCAGAAATAACAGGCAATGAGATGAAAGAAATTTATCACATGATTACTTCTGGAAAATGTTACAGAGAGCTCTTGTAAGAGCTTTGTCGTAGACAATGTTAAAGCCCTTACGGAAGTCTTCATCTGCAATAACCAAATTGAAAGGATTACACAAAGACACGGCACCACTCAGAGGACATATTTGAGATTCCTGCATGTAAAAAGATAATAAAATATGTATGAAATAGAAACAGTAATGCACTAAAAATGGAAGGAATAAAAAGAATAATTACGACCACACCTCCAATACTTTACAATGTTCTCTAGCAAAAAAGTGAAATTGGGTACTCAATAAATCAATATCACATAAATACCACATGAAACAAGAATGAAAAATATTTTAAATTGAGCTCAACCTCAACATTCCAATTATGTCAAATCTAATATGTTACAACAGTATTTCATTTAATAGAGCGCTTTAAGAAGCAAATTTCTTGTCCATACATATTAGATTATGACTTAAAGAGCTTTGATTGCTTAATCAATTGAACAGAAAATAACTAAATGCTACATCAACCAATAAGTAATTGCAGGCCAATAAAAAAGAAAACAAAAAATCACATATCCATTGTCATTAAATGATAAAAAAAAAAAAAACTTATAATAACGAGCTAAAGAGGGAAAATAAATTACAGAAATATATCATACCTGACCCAAGTAGTTGACAAGAATATTGGCACCCAGAGACCAACCAACAGCATATATGTTAGCATTAGGATACCTAGTAGTAACAAGATCCACTACTTCGCGCATATCTCCTAGAAACGAAGCCGAATAGAACTGCATTATCAGTTTTTTAGACGATCACATAATTTTGAACTAACTTCCTTTGCGTATTCAAATATCAAAACTAAATTGACTTTAAAAATGAAGAAATGTACCTGAGGAGTGGTAACAGGGCTATTTGCGCAACCTCTGCTATTAAAAACGACGACGCGCCACCCTTTTTCTCTTGCTCTAACTAACATATGCCTAACATATGAATCCTCGCTCCCTCCGGTTAAACCTGGCTGGAAATTCAAGTACCAAATTAGTCAAATGCCACAATTCTCCATTCAATTATCTTAATTATCGCAATTTTACAACAAACCAGTAAAATGAGAACGGGAGAATCCGGTGGCAATCGACGGCTGTCGCCAACAACCCAATCGATAGCAACGGCACCATCGTCCTTGGTACGTATACACTCTCGCTTGTATCGGACGTAGGGTGAGGTTCGGATGAACGCGGCGAAAATGGTCTCAACGTGGCGGTTTTTACCGATGAGAGGAAAGGGAGTATAGGGGTGGTTGATGGTTTTGAAGGCAGGAAGGAAGACATCGCGTCCCCCGCCAATGACTTCGAGAGAGGGGTGAGGACTTTTGTCGTCATACATAGTGGTGGTGGCAGCGGGAGCGGCGGCGACGCGTACGGCGGAGATTGGATGGGGAGAGAGACGGAAGTGACGAAACGGAATGAAAGCGGGAACGGAGCCAAATGAAGCTTTCGCCATTTATTAGGCGAAAGCTAAGTTTAGCTCTGTAACGAAAAGGAATGGCTATTAGTGCACAGTTATAATATAATGGAAAATTTGCATGATTGGTGTTTAAATTTTTATTTTTGGTTATTTTAGAGTTTTAAATTTGTTTTTTTTCAGTTAAGCGCTAGAATTGATTATTTTTTTATATAATATAAGGTCTTTAGAAAAATTTATTGGTTAAAATAATTATATATTTTATTTTATATATTAAATTTTATCATTACTTTTTTAATTTATATTTGCGAGTAGGAAATAAAATAGAAAAAAAAATGAAAATATTTAAATCATTTCAATGTATAAAATTAATAATCTAGATATTTTAACTGGAAAAATCAGTCATATATCTTAAAAATTTATCAGTTTAAATACTTAAATAAACAAAAAATAAATTCAAATGGCAAAGATACTATATATATATATATATATATATATATATATATATATATATATATATATATATTTTTTTTTTTTTTTTATTTTTTATTTTTTTTTTTTTGCCAAAAGCTTAATTCTACCCCCAAACTATATTTTCATTCTCAATTCCACCTTCAACAAAAAATTGGAGCAATTAACCACCCGTTTCCACTAATCAGGCCAATTAAACCCAATTATTAGCAGGTCTTAACTGCTTCGTCAAATATCTGAGAAAGTTGGTAAATGAATCTTATATGGGCTCACTTGAAAATATTTGAGAAAACTTAATTACTCAACCTCTAATTTAGCAGAATCTCTAATATAAAAAATAAATTAAAAAAAAAAAAACATAATGGTTCCTTTTTCTCTCAATTTGTACGGTCAGGGATTGAACGCAGCATCATCACCATGAATGCTATGCCTACTTCTACCATATTTTTCTCTCAATTGATTAGACTAGGTTTGTTCTTATATTTTTCTTTTTGGGTTTTGCTGCGAGATGTGGAGGACCTAAGGTCAATGATTTGTCCTTGATAACTTCGCCCAAGATGGTGGTGTATGAGGATCCAATTGTAAATGGGCATTCGAGTTATTATGAAAATGGCAGGTATTTCGAGTACCCTATGATGGGTTCACTGCATAAGGAGCCGAGTCCTCAAAGGGCACCACCAGCTTTTTGAATGTATTTGACACATGATAATGATGGTGATGGGCATCTAGGTTATTACGCTGCGGCAGATAGATATGGGTACGGGTCAATTTCGAGTAGTCTAGATTCAAAGGAGGTGAGAAAAAAGGATTCCTGATTTGGAGGATGAAACAAAGCCAGAAGTGATAAGGGAAATTAACAAAGAAAAGAAGAAAGCTAAAGAGGAAATTAATGTGAATGGCAAATTCAAATTCGATGAACATATGAATAAAAATTTTGAAGAGGGTACCTCAAAATCAGTGCCAATTCAATGCAATAATGGGAGTATTTTAGAAAGCTGGTGTTTAGCTTCCGTGTGAAATTATTTTGATGCTTCCGTGGACTTTGCCTCTTGCTGAGTTAATTTCATATATGGTATTTTAACTTTTGAGTAACGCTCATTATAGTCTTCCAACTAAATTTTCTTGCTTAAAAATCTTTCAACTCAGTTGGATGTACACTTAAAAGTATTTCTGTCAATCTCTCAGCTAAATGTAACGGCACAAATGCCATATGGATAAAATTTAATGAAAATAATACACGTCAGATAGCCATTGATTTCATCTTTAATTTATTGCGCGTGGATTCTCATCTTCTCTCTCTATCAGTTTCTCTTATCTTTCCACTGTCTTTTTCACAAAAACTATCTCCGTCACTTTACTTCCAATCCATTTTAACCTAAAAAAATTGGACTTTCAAAGGCGGGAGAAATTGGCGCCATTGTGAGATTGGGAAAACTCTACTATACAAAAATCGTTCTCTGTGAAAAAGGGGAAAAGTAACTAGGGTAACTAAAAAAAAAATCTAAAAGACAGTGCTATCTATGGACCACTAGCAGTAGCAGGGGCTTGATGGGGATACAAGATCCAGGTATGGACAACTTTATTTTTCTCTTTGATTCTATTCATGAGGATTTTTTTATTGTTTACTTATGTGTATTTGTCGGGCAAGTGGGTTGTTGGCATGTGGGTCTTTATATTGCAATATTAATAGTGAGTATTCATATTGATTTAATAATTGATGGAATGGGACAAGGAACTAGTATTACAGTTGCAAAGTTAAATGCATTTTATGCATTAGTGTTAAAATACTATTACAGTTAATTTTGTGGTTTTTGTCCTTTGATCCAAATGGGTTGTTTACCATTAATATACATTACAATGGGTTTAAGGGAGAGTGGGGTTATCATGATGGGGAGCTACACTACATGTGGAGTAATGATCCAGATACTTTTGACACTCTTGAAGTTGATCGAGTCTTGTCTGAAATAGGGGTGCATGGAAATCTGAGGTATTGGTGGAGGCATCCTCAGAAGGAGTATAAGGATGGTTTAAAAGTGATTGGTGGAAATGCAGATGCCTATGAATTTGCATTGGTAGCATCTGATGCATGTGAGGTTGACCTTTATGTGGAGCATTTAACTGATGACCAAGTAGAGGAAATTAAAACCACACCAGTGAAGAGAGGTGTGGTTATTGAAGAACTAAGTGGGTCTGAAGATGGTAACAATGATCATATAACCTCAAATGCACAGCAGAATTTGCTTCCCTTATTGATAGCAGAGCCAAGTAGTGGCTTTTCAAGGGCAGCTGATATAGCTCTCAAATTGGTGAATGACTTCAATTTTGAGGAAATTGGACACACTGTGGTTCAGACTGAATCAGATGATGCAAGTGTAAGTGGACATGAAGACAATGAAGCTAAAGATGATGACAATGCAAATATGCAAGATACAAATGATGAAACTGTAGATGGGAAAGCATATGCAGAAGATAATGATCTCCATGATCCTGATTATGATGTAATTGATGGTGATGAAGACCTAACTGCAGTCTTAAAAGAAGCAACCAACTTTGAAGCAGAAAAGGCAAACATATCAAACAGTTCTACAAGGCATAGGGGGAGGCCTAGGGGAACTGGATCAACTGTAAGAGCACCTGCTACTGAGGTAGTTGAGGATGAGCAGCTGGATCGAAGTTCAGAGTATGGAGCAAGTGATGAGCTGCATATTGAGTCAGACTCTGAGGGTGAAGGGATGCCAAGGTATCCAGAGTTTGTGGCATCTAGGGATATGGATCAGCCTCACTTTCAAGTAAGCATGTTATTTAAGGATAGGTTTGAGTTGAAGGAAGCAATAAGGAACCATGGAATTGTAAATAGATTTTAGATTTGGTTCCCTAAGAATGACAAGACTAGAGTTGAAGCAAAATGCAAAAATGTTAAATGTAATTGGAGGATTTATGCATCACCAGCTAATTCCAAGGATCCTAGTGACAGTACATTTCAAATTAGGGTTGCCCATCTGACACATACATGTGGCTGTGTGTACAGGAACTTTCACATGACTGTGAAGTGGTTGGCATCTCATTATATAGATGAGATAAGAGACAACCCTGATTGGGAGTTGACAGCTTTTATGGCAAGGGCGTAAAAGGAGACAAGGTTTTCAATATCAAGGATGAAGGCTTGGAGGGCTAGGGATCTAGCACTAAAGAAGATCAATGGTGATGAGGCAGAGCAGTATGCTAAACTGCATGATTACAAACTTGAATTACTCAAAGCCAATCCTAGTTCAACTGTAGAATTCAAAGAAGAAAAATGAGTCTTTGATGGCATGTATATCTGCCTAGCAGCTATGAGAGAGGGATTCAGAGAAGCTTGCAGGCCACTAGTGTGCTTGGATGGTTGCTGGCTAAAAGGCACATATGGTAGCCAATTGTTAGCTGCAATTGGAGTTGATCCTAATGACTGCATTTACCCCATTGCATAGGCAGTGGTTATGAAAGAAAATAAGGAATATTGGGAATGGTTATTAACCTGTCTAAAGGCTGATTTGCAGATATACAACACTCATCATTGGACCTTCATGTCTGATAGACAAAAAGTAAGTGTCACATAACCTACAATTTCTACTTTAATTCATTTAGCATGGTATGTGAACTAAGATATTTATATAATTGTGTAGGGGCTTTTGAGTGTTGTAAGGGAGATGTTCCCTAATGCAGAACACAGAATGTGTGTATGGCACATGTGGACTAATATGAGGGCATTGTTCAAGGGCAAAGCTTTTAAGGACTTATTATGGAACTGTGCAAGAGCAAGCTATATGAGCTGGTTAGAAGAGTGTCTGGATGAAGTGGAGAAAAAGTCAGTAGAATGCAGAGAATGGCTAAGGGAAAGGCCTTGTGAAAATTGGTGCAGGGCATTGTTCAAGCCTGAAACTAAATGTGATATTCTACTAAACAATCTTTGTGAGTGTTTTAATAGGTACATACTTGAAGCAAGAACAAAGCCAATCATAACCATGATGGAGATGATGAGAAACCAATTGATGAGAAGGATTGCTAACAAAAAAAAGGAGTATGAGAAGCTTCACCAAGCTGGCACAATTTTGTGTCCAAAAATACAAAAAAAATTGAACAAAATCAAAGAGGCATCTAGGGATTACTTCCCTAGCTTTGCTGGCTCACCAAGAGTGCAAGTTTCTAGTAAAGGGCATCAATTTGTTGTGGATCTAGAAGCTAAGACTTGCAGTTGTAGGAGATGGGATCTTACAGGCATCCCTTGCCAGCATGTTGTAGCAGTCATATTTGGGAACAATGAAGTACCTGAAACATATATTAACTCACTATATCATGTGTAGACAGCTTTAAGGGTATATAAAAACACCATTGAACCATTAAATGGGCCTTCAATTTGGCCAAAATCAAACAGTGTCAATGTGATAACTCCTCCACCAGTGGTGTTAAAAAAAAGAGGTAGAAAACCAACTAAAAAGAGAATGGAAGCTGAAGAATTGGAGAAAGTAGTTGTTGCTAATAAATTGAAAAAGAGAAGGGAACCTAATGTGAGGCAAGATACAGAAAAAGGAGAAGGGAGTGCATTTAGGATGTCAAAGAAAGGAGTTGTGAAAATGAGATGCAGTATTTGTAAGGGGATAGGCCACAACAAGAAACATCACAACAAAGAAAATCTAGTAAGAAACAAGGTTTGAAAGGGTTAATTTGTCATTTGAGTTATTGTTGGCTTCCAATGCAATTATGGAGATATTTTAAATATGTGTACTTGTGATTTTTACTGTGCAGGCTGGACCACAAGCACATGCAAGGGCTAGGAAAAGTAAAACAGCCACCTCCACAAAGACTATTGTTAATTTCAACCACATTGGAACTGAGGTATTAACTTATGCCATTAATGTTTAATATTGAGTCATTATTTTGTGGGTCTACTCAGTCAGAATCTTAAAAACTATAATGGTAACAGGGCCCTTTACCACACCAGTGGAGTAGCTTTAATCAGCCAAGTACAACTCAAACATCTGATGCAGCTATATATCCTCAGCAATTGGACAGTCAACATAGCAATTTGATACAACAAAGTCCACAGGCAGAAAATCCAGATAGATTTGGCAATGTGTATTATAGATCACCAAAGTCAAAGACCATTGGAACAACGAAAGGTGTTGGAAAATGAAGAAAAGATCATATCAGATCGAATATTTTTGTTTTTATGTATCTACAGATTTAGACAGCTTATTTTTGGTTAATGCTGCACCAAGCTGGACCATTGTATTTTTTATTACTTTAGTATGACAATAGTATTTCAGCTATAGGATCCATATAGCCATGTATTTTTGATACATTCTGAAACTATTTGTGGCTTGTTTGTAATGTGGTTTTTTGCACATCTGAAATGGAATTTTCCTTTCTTTTTACATTATTCATGGCATGTTATTTTTATATCAACAGAATATGTGTAGTAATGTGATTATTATGTTATGATTGGAAGGGCCATTTGGTGTTTTTTATATTTTGCATTACTTTTTTTAACCACAAATTGCTGATTGAATATTGTAAAAATGATGGCTAGGTTGCTTTTTCAACCCAAAAAAAAAAAAAAAGGAATTTAATCCCAATACTTTCATTAAAATAAGTTTTCATTTCAAATATAACATATTACATCTTTTGCATTGAAATAATTACCAAACCTATATAACCTTCTTAAACCATGACCAAAATCACATTTAACCCAAAATGCCCAATTTTCCAGAAAGTTCATCCTTTCTTCACACCCAATACACAGGTAAACACAGGGACTCCAATGGAAATCAAAGCAATAGACCACACAAAAACACTCCCAAATGACATAACCCTTTGCCTTTTTATAATTTCATTCTTCTCCCTCTCCAGTCTCTCTGTTTTCCTCAAAAGACTATTGATCACATTCTTGGCCCGCTCTGGGAATTCAGGATCCACCCACACAAAGAAACGACACCTGCCTCTTGTAGTCTACAGAGAAGAAATTTCATAAACACATTAGAAAATTTCATATTTTGCCAACTTTTTTTCTCAATCAGAAATCGAAAGCAAGGATAATAAACAAGCATAAATCACTCACCCCGTAATTTGGACAGCCATAAAAATGCCTCATTGGATTTACCTCTGTCAAAGAGGTCCTTAACGGAGCTTATTCACCACAGTCACAAATGGGTTGGCCAAGAGAAGATATATAGTATGCTACAATATAAGGATCTTGAGATTCCATTTTCGTTCTCACTGATTTGAGATAAACCTAAGCTCCACCTTGCTTTTGATTCTTCTTATTTCGCGTCCTTTAGTCAACCAGAATCAAATGGGGCCATAGCTGCCTTTTAAAGAAAGAAGGAGAAAGAATATCCACTCTCCACGCGCTTTGGGATAAATAATTATGTGGACAATTTTAAATTTAAAATTTTGTCCACCTAGCGTTAGTTACTATAGTTAGCCGTTATATTTAGCTGAGAGATTGACAGAAGTACTTTTAAGTGCACATCCATGTGAGTTGAAGAATTTTTAAGCAAAAAAATTGAATTAGAGGACTATAATAGATGTTACTCAAAAATTAAAGTACCATAGATGAAATTAACTCCCTCTTGCTCATCTTCCTGTGTCTTTGCATTGACTGATACTCAGCTTTCATTATAACTAAAACCTAAAAAGTTTAGTTCACAAGTGGGCCTACACAAGACCCAGTTAGCGACTTTTCTAAATATTTAATAGAACAGTTAAGACCCGTCAATAATTAGGTTTAATTGGACTGATTTTTGGAGTGTTGGTAGTTAATTGCTCCATTTTTTGTTTGAAGGTAGAATTGAGAATGAAGATATAGTCTGGGGTGAAATTAAGCTTTGGGCCTTTTTTTTTTTTTTCCTAATATGTAAATATTAAAATTTTGTTTGGGTGGTTTTAGGGCTATTATTTTATGACGCATAAACCAGTTTGCCATCATGTTTTCAATCATTGACTTTTCAAATATTACAGCGGTTGAATGAACATCTGTTCATCACAATTTGACAGTGCAGATTAATATCTGTTTTGGATAAGTGATGCATTGGAACAAGTAATTTTTACTTGCTAAGGGGTGAACCAATTAATTTTGTTGAAGTTAGATAGATATGTTATTCGTTGGGATTAATTTGGATCGGAACCTGAACCGGCTGGATGCCGGTTCTCATTACCTTTGAAAAAAAAATTGCATTTCATTGAAATTCAATCAATAAATATTTAATAAATTCAAATAATAATTTTTCCAATTTAAATTTGAGAATCTAAATCAAAAAGTGTAAACACAACGGTCCACTTTAAAAAAATTTGATATAAAAAATAAAAAAAAAATCAACACTGTAACATAACTAATATCTTAATCTAATAGTAATATGAGATTATTTTAAAAATAAGCTAAAATTTAAACTTCACCCATATTAAATTTCTCCTTTGTATATATTTTTTACATTATAACACAAAAAAAAAAAAAAAATAGAAATGTCTCAACAATGGGCTGATATCCATATATTGAAAAGGAATATTATATCATGGATGACAATTTTTACCTTATTTATAGTTATTTATTCTAATTATATCCAACCAAAGTGGGTAATGCTCAACTGAGTAATATATAAGGATAAATTTATATCCGAAAATAATAGTATTGTGCTTAAATTAGATACAAATTGTGTATTACCTACTATCGAGTTTTATTTATATTTGAATGCATTTATACTCATACTTTATACATAGACTCACAAAAATACACTTTGATATTAGAATTGAATGTGTTGACTTATTATATTATAGTATATGACCCATTAAAATTTTTAAAATAAATACAAACATATAAATAAATAAATATTACATGTATAAGAAAAGCAACAGTGTTTTTTTTTGTCACAGTAATAAAAAATATAATATAATATTTATTATTTATATGTATATTCTCTCCACTTTATTTATTAATGTGTTCATCTAATTTTCAAATTGATGATTCAGTATAATTAATAACATATAATTATGCTACTATTTATAATGATAACGATGATAAAAATATTGAATGCTTGAGTATAATAATTTTCTTATTTATTTTTTATATATAATATAAATCTTTATTCAATTAATAATGAATAAATATTGTAATTTTTTCACAAATTTCGCCATATGCTTTTAGTGACTTGCAAAGTATTATTTTATACTTAATTATTTTCATCATTTTTTCTTTAAATTACATGTACAATGGTAGGTGTTATATAATTGAACTTTATTAACTATGATATATCTAATGTGTTGCATTTTAAAAATTGGACAACTTTTAAATTATTTAATTCTTTAATATTTTCATTTTCAATTTTTTATTTTTTAATTTCTTTAAATATAATATGTATTAGTTTATAATAATTACAGACTTATATTTCAATTTACATGTAGATATTTAAAAATAATTTGGTAGTTATTTGGGTAATGGTTTATTTGAGAACACTCAAAACCTGTATAGGAATAAGTTTGAAATGTATTATCTAAATGAGTACCAGTAGATATAAGTAGACATGCATTTCTTTGAATATGAATAAAATATTATATTATCCTATCTGTATCTAGGGATGGCAATTAGTATTAGTAGATCATATTCAGATTGTATTGACCTACACACACGATACGAAAAGGTTGAACATGAACACAATAAGAATAGTTTATCGCGTTAAAAATTTAAATGCAAATAAAATCTATTTAATTAATAGGTAATATGACAAGGTATGAATAACACGTTTAAAATTTTAAATTAATTATTTTTTTAATATCTAAAAATTATCAAATTTACTAAATTAATCCCTATTAATTTATATTATTACATTATATATAATTATAAATCTACAAAAAAAATAGAAGTAATATTTATATATATTTTTTCTAAAAATTATAAAATATATTAGGTTAAGTGCCTTAATAAGTTAAATGTGTTATTTTCGAATTAACGGGTCAACTGGTGATATGATACAATTATTTTTGTATCACAATTGAATTGATACGAAATTAACACTAATACAATAATTTTTAATTCAAATATGCTAATTTTTTGTTATCATATATTTATATCATACCCATGGTCATCAATGGATTATATGTTTGGGTGGCCCATATCAACTGGGTTATCGTGGGCTATGTTTATGTTAGAAAATGTTTCCTTGGCTTAAGATCTGAAACTTGAAATCAGGTCCATCTCAAGTGCCAACAAAAATGTGGATTTACAAGTAACCATATTTTTATATGAATTGTCAATTGTCAATGTCAATAGAAATGAGAGAGTTTTTTTCTTTTCTTTGTTTTTGTTTAAAAAAATAAAAAATAAAAATAAAAGACAGATGAGAGGTTTTGAAGAATTTATAATATCAAAATATACCTTTTAATTTCCAAAAAAAAAAAAAAGAGCCTTCAATAATGGATAATTTAATAAAAGAAAAGAAAAGAAAAGGTAAAGGACATTTAATCATGATCATAAATCACATGCTTCCCTAAGATAGATAATTTTTTGTTTGAATTTTTCTTCTGCAGGGAAAGTGTGTGCAGTTGATGGCCCATAACTTATGGAATTCTGTAGCAAAGCCATGATTGATTGGTGACATTGCAACAAGTAGAAAAACATCTTCAACTCAATTCAACAACCATTCTTTTAACCCAAAAAATAATAAATAAAAAATAAAAAATAAATTCCTATGATGTTGATCTAGCTACAATTCTTGCCATGTTAATTGTCTCCATCATGCCACAAATATCAGCATTGCTCTCCAAACATTTTAGTGCTAGTAATAGTAATTAAGGACCGCTCTCTTATCACTAGTGTCATTTATTTTTGTAATTAATAGTGTCGTTTAATAATGTCAAGCTCAATAATTTTATCATTTACACTTTTTAATAAGTGCTTGATAAAAATGTTTAGTCAACTCAATACTAAAGAATTAACCAACTCAACATGACCTTGCAGCATTAATTACAAAAATAAAGGACACTAGACACTTGGTCCATTGATAAAATTATCTGCAGTATAAGCAAGAGGTAATGATGAGGATTACTCATTATATATTGAGCTTGACATTATTTACTAGACTAGTGTAGTAGTGTATTTTACTGCAGTGTATTTCAATTGTTAAAAATAATAGAGATAAAATACACATTATCGAATCCTAATAATTAGAAATTCAAATGCTAAGTATATTTTTAACTATTAATTCAAAAAATCGAGTTCAAATCTGTATATTTTAGAATATAGTATATTTTTTTATGGGCACATCTAGAAATTTATAAATTCGGTTGTTTCAGTTGTCAAACAACCAGTAACAGAAAATGGTAGGAAATGATATGATTAAAAGCATAAACATTACTATCTTCTTCCACTTTTTCTTTAGCATAGTAGCTAGAAATTGTTGGATTTCCAACTCCAATTATTATTAAGATCATAGGGATCTGCTTTTGCTAACGCCATGATTCCATGTCGGCCCAACTCATAACTATCGGTGGCTGGCTTTCCATCCTCGCTTCTTTTTCTTTTTCTTTTTCCCCCCCTGGCCTAAAATATCATCCGCACTGTACGTTTAGTGTTTAAATTTTAATTATTAATTTAAAATATTTAATTGTTTTATTATAAATAATATTTTGAAAATTAATGTAATTTGAAATTATAATTAAAATATGGATAACTTTTTTTAAATTATGACCGTGTTATTAAATGAAAAAATAAAATAAGCAAATAAATAAAAGACTTGGTAACTCCAACATCATAATTCATGCGAGTTATTTTAAAATAAAGCAGTGTTGTTAAAATTAAATTAAATTGATGGATCAAATCGGTTAAATTGAAAATTAATTGTTAATCTAATTTAAAATTTAATAATTGAATATAAATAAAATGATATTATTTTGATATAAAAATAAAAAAAATTAATCAGATTGTTAAATTAAACTAATCATATCAATAAAAATGTGAATAGGCGAGGAGATCGGTTTACTGTTGATTTCGATTTTAACAACATTGGAATAGAGTGCAAGGCAAAGCAAAGGGGCATGTGGTCCGGCATAAATGAGCGTTTTTGTTTCCCCAATCTCCTCCCATTGCCATGGCCCATGCCTCTATATATATATATTTTTTATTTTATTTTTGGGGCATGTGATAGAATAGAATCAACCTTTCTTCTTTGCGTGTGATAACCCAGCTTGTCTTTTTTGACTTTTGTTTTTGTGCTCAGTCTTCCTCTTTTTTTTTTTATTTTTTATTTTTTATAAACTTACTCTTTTAAAAGTATTTTAGTAAATGAGATTACATAAATTTATCTGGTTCTTTTAAATAAGTTATTCATTGTATGGTATAAAAAGTTGGATAATCTATTTTTTGAATTTTTTATAGTATATGTTAAGCACTTTTAAAATATTTACTTTTTAAAAAATATTATTTCCTCCATCTATTTATTTATACTAGACAGTTATTTATTTTTAATATTTCAACATGTTAAAAAATTTAGGTAGATAAATTATCTGTATTTATGATTAAAATAAAGGGAACTCCAATGTTACTGCTTAGTGGCTTCGATAGATAGATGTAAATAACTATGATTTAAAGTCTTAAAAATTATTAACGATATATTTAATAGACCGTAATATAATATAATTAAATATATTTTTAATATAATATTTATATTAAAATATATTATATCACATTGCATTACAATATATTAAATGACTCTTAGAATCGTTTAAAAACTATCTAATCCTAATTCTTACCGTAATAAATAAAAATATTATTATTTAAAACAATAATCAATTTTAAATATCATTAATTCACTATATAAAATTCAATCAACTGGAATTTTGAAAAATTACTGGTTTAATTTTTCAAATTTATTTTTCTATTCATATACGTTTGATGTTATTGTCATTTTAGTACTTGACAAAAATTATAATTAATTTATAATGAATATCTATTAAAAAAATTAAATTCTTTTTAGTAGAGCTTAGTAATTTCATGAGTAGAGAAATCTTCAAATTGGCTTTGTTTGAGCCCAACTGACCTATTATAGAACAAGTCTATGATATACATCAGTCAGATCTATGCCGATTTGACAATTAAAAAAAAAAAATGTATAATTTTAAGTTATTATTAGTCGCTAATTGCCAATCAACTTTCCCCTAGCAATTAAAATTAGTAAGGCAATATTTTGAGGGATGGCATGTTCAACTTCTAAATTTGTTGATTTTTTTTATCCCAGCAAAGGAGGGAGGAATAGAATATAAATTTATTATTAGATTATATATATTTATTAATAAATTATATTTGATTTATTTTAAAAGAAGTGATCATTAAAAAAATAAATTTTATTTATAAATAAATAATCATTTAATAACTTAATAAAAATTTAATAAAATAATTAATTTACTTTTCTATTTTTCAAATATAAAAGATATTTTTTAAATTTATATTGTAATTAATAATAATCTTTTTAGTAATTTATAATAAAATTATTATTATTACTTTAAAAATAATAATTTTTACTAATTACTCATTTTTTTTAAATAAAAAAATATTTTAATATCCTTAGATTTATTAAATTTAATTTCGCTAGTTTGAATGTCTTTATTAAAATCTTTTGATTTATTAAATTTAATTTATCCCTAATTAAATTGAATATAATATCTCATATAAAAAAAATTACAATAAAATGAATTACTAATTCCTTTTTCATATAAAAAGAATAAAAAAAGAAAAAGTTGTCAAAGTGAGAGAAGGAATGAGCCAAAGGCCTAATTAGGCCTTGAAGATTCTCACTTTGGTGATGGTGGTGAAGTAGAGACTGGAACAACAACAACCAACGGCCTTAACTATATTTTTACTGTTAATGATCTTCTATGCTTTCAGCGGCGGTGGAGGTCTAAAGAAATGGATCTTGTTAACTAAAGGTAGCAGTGCAATCGGAATGGGAGCCGGCGGTTTCCTCCAATGTCAGTATAGCTATTGCCACGACGGTCATGGCCGGTCTTGCCTTGTCCGCCACCGTAATTTATTATTGTAGCTAAAAGAAGGGAAAAAAAAAAAACAAACGAAGACTTGACAACTAGGAAGTTTTTGTATAACCTTAGCCGAATTTCAAATCTTCTTCTTCATCATCATCGTCAAACAAACTGGAGTTTAGAGAAGAAATATCGATGTTAATGGAAAGGAAATCATTAATAAAATCCTTAAGGCGAAGCCACACCTCATCGTGGTTTCATTTGCGATCAGTGTTGCTAGTAGTTGCTTTCTCATCATCATCCTCCTCGGCTTCATCTTCCTCACCAGATTCAATTGATCGGTAACTTCCTATCTCTATATACTCCTTTCATTTTTTTCAATAAAAAATTCCCTTTTACAAATACCTTCAATAGAGTGGGAAGTTTCGTGGATTTTAAATTTTTTTTTTTTTGTTTTTCAAAATTTGGAATTAAAGCTTTTAACTTGAGTTTCATAGATACATAATTTTTTTTCCTTTTTTTTTTTTTTGAATTGACATAGTATTAGTATTTTAAGTGTATATCTATATTTCGTACGTGGTTTTGTAATTTCTTCATTTTTATAAGTAGGATCAATGCTTCCCCTTTTTTTGGGGGGAGAGAAAAGAGGGGCTCTGTGGTGAAGAATTTGTTCTAATTGTTCCATTCATAATTGTTTTTGGTAATTAGTCTTGCCCATTCCAATAATCATGGGATCTAATCGAAATCTAATAAATCCCGTTTGCTTGTCAAGATTGCATGTCGAAGTTTCGTACTTTCTTTATGCATTCGTTTCCCCTTTTTTTTGGATGATTATTATTGCTTATATATTGATCAGAATTCTTTTGTTTATTTGTATTCAGGAGTGGTCGCAAATCACCTTGGTCCCTCAGAAGAAGAAAACATGCCCTTCTCCCCAAACAATGGAAGAGTTTGTTTACACTTGATGGAAAACTTTGTGATGGTGGTGTTAAGTTTCTGAAGAAAGCCCGCACTGGAGTATGTTATTGATTTACTGCAACTTGTTTATTGTTCTGTTGGTGTTGCTCATGATCTTAGTCCTATATTTTTAACTGCTGATGTAGTTCTCATTCCTTTGGAACTCAGGGCATTGATCCAAGTATTAGAGCTGAAGTTTGGCCATTTCTTCTTGGAGTGTAAGAATTTTCATTTGTGTCGTAGTTTCTGTTTCATTTTTATAATGTCTAAGTACCATATGTTCCTTTGATGAAGGGACGCTTTCCATGTCAAGCAATCATTATTGGCTTTGTTCAAAAGACATATATCTCTGTAGAAGTTCTAGTTGGGTTTTTGATAGCAAGCATGGTCCTTTAGATTGCTACTAAATCCTACCTGGTTTATGATGTCCCTCTCTGTTTCTAGTTTATTAATAGTTTACACAATTTTATGTTCTTTTTCAGTTCATCCTTTCTTAGAACTATTGTTGGTATTTTGGACTTTTGCAAGTGTTTAGGTTTTGAAACATACTTGTTTCTATCATTTCTTTGATGGACCCCAATATGTTTGCTCTGTAAGCTGCCATTGTTAAAATTAGCTATAGGCAACAATTTGTTTTTATGATATTTGGCTGCATTTACTTGAGTCATTTGATATGTCCCTGGATGGGATGGAAAGATCGAGGGAAAAGGTTTCAAGTAGGACACCTCAACCTCGCATGCAGGAATCTCATTAGTTGGGAAAAGTTTCTGTTGTCTGGCCAAGAACAATGTGCTCATTTAACTGTCTAATAAATGCTACTGTGTCTGTAACAAATAACTTGTGAGATTTATCAGTTTCCTCTTTGATGTGCTTGCAATTGGTTTTATTTTCTGATTCTATAGTTTTATAGTGCTGGATTTTCTATTGATAGCATGAACCCATTCACATTTCTCTACTTTTCTAACTTGTTGTTTTCAACAGCTATGATTTGAATAGTTCTAAGGAAGAAAGAGATCATATTCGAGCACAGAAGAGGTATCATCATTCTCTGACTACAAAAAACTATTAGTTCTTTATCTCTTTGTTTCCTTTCCGCCTCATTCTGATTAGGCATTTTGCCAGTTTTTTCCCTGGTCTAAGTTCTTGTGTGTACTGGAAATGCAGAAAAGAATACGAGAATCTGCGGAAACAGTGCAGGCGAAAACTTAAACACAGTGGCAAAAGCTTTAAGTCGAAGGAAACTACTGGAACCAGCAGCAATGAGAACAGCAGGGAATTTAGTCAAGTTTTGGATTCTCCTCGGTTTGAGGATGCTGTTAGTGTCACTAGATCATCTTTTGCTGATCGATGTAGCTTAATGACTGATGATTCAGATGACTATGATCAAACTTTTCATAGATCTGACTCAATATTGGAGGGAGATGGTGACAAGAGCATACTCACCTGTGAAGATGGGTCTGCTGGTGACACAGATTCTACTTACTCCGATTTCTACGAAGAAAACATGGAACCTTTTATTGGAACTGAAGTTACAATGGAAAATGATCCTAACATGCCTGTAGTGGATGATTCCCCTCTTTCCAATGCAGAAACAAAGTCCAAATTCTTCACAGAGGAAGATTTTGCAACATGGCAGAGAATTATGCGTGTTGATGCTGTGCGGGCAAATGCTGATTGGATTATATACTCCCCAAGTCAGGCTGCTATGTCAGAACTAAAGGTACGACGATTGGCTGAGAGTGTTGGGTTGAAGGATTATGATCACTTGGAGCCTTGCAGGATTTTTCATGCTGCTCGTATGGTCGCTATCCTTGAGGCATATGCACTATATGATCCTGAGGTTGGTTACTGTCAGGGAATGAGTGATTTACTCTCTCCTATTATTGCAGTGATTGAGGAAGACCATGAAGCCTTCTGGTGCTTTGTGGGCTTCATGAAAAAAGCTCGGCATAATTTCCGTCTCGATGAAGTGGGAATCCGGAGGCAATTGAGCATTGTTTCCAAGATAATTAAATGCAAGGATATCCATCTGTACAGGCACCTGGAGAAGCTTGAAGCGGAGGACTGCTTCTTTGTGTATAGGATGGTGTTGGTTCTTCTCAGGAGGGAGTTAAACCTTGAGCAGACACTGTGCCTATGGGAGGTGATGTGGGCTGACCAGGTGGCAATATGTGCAGGGATTGCAAAGTCTGCTTGGGGTAGGATGAGGTTAAGAGCCCCTCCTACTGATGATCTACTACTCTATGCGATAGCAGCCTGTGTATTGCAGAGGAGGAAGCTGATCATTGAGAAGTATAGCAGTGTTGATGAGATCATGAAAGATTGCAACAACATAGGTGAGCAATTGGATGTGTGGAAGCTTCTCCATGATGCACACGACTTGGTCATCACGCTGCATGACAAGATTTAGGAAAACTTTTGTATTCTTTGGCCTTCAATTTTTTTTTTTTTTTTTTGATCTTCTTCACTAATTACCATCTTTATTTGTTCTTATTGAACAATTTGGAGATCCCTTCTAAAAATCAAAGGATCTCTAGGTCACTTTGACACTCGGCTTAAGACAAGCATCTGATAGACAAATTAAATTTGTTTATAGGGTAAGTTATGAATGCTATGCCCGCACTCAACCCTTGGAGTGATAGTGGCATCATTGCAAAATTGGCATGTTAATGATCTTTTGGTAATTACCTTTTTCCTTTTCCTTTATAATCTTTGTTTGTGCTGCTAATGTCATTGCCTTGGCGCATGGCAGATAAGTGAGATACATCAATGTAGCGTTGCATTACCATTGAAAGTTGGAAATATAGGATTAGCCTGAAATTTGGAAGAGTAATGTTATACCTACCACCTAAATATTATTACCAATTTTATCACCTGGGCACCTAACAAATTATAATATAAGAAATTACTCTGAACCTTTATTTTTATTTAAACTCTAAATATATGGTCTTATTTATTATCATTTGTCTCATTTTATACATTAAAATAAATAAATAAATGGATAGTATAACAAATTTCTTACACTCTACTACATGCTAGCAAAATCAAAGTAGAAAACATCAAAGCAAATCGAGGATTTCTGGGAAAAAAAAAAAAGGAGTTTTACAAGCTTATGGACTGGTAATACCAATTCCCACGTGACAAGCTTCAACAATGAGGTATTCCTATCCAAAACTATCGTGTGATATGTGATGGAGTAGGTGACAACCCCAGGAACTTGTTGTCATCCACTGCCCTTTTGCTCAGCAGTGTTGGGTGTGGTCTAATCTAAATTGTAGTTCTGCACAGTTCAATAATTTTAAGGACAGGTGTTTTAAATTTTAATATGGTGAGTTGCGGCGGGAAATTTATGTGGGCGAGGCATGTGTCCTCATGTGGTGCATTTGGAAGCAACGGAATGAAAAGCGTTGGGGTCATCATCTTCTTCCTTAGCAGACTGTGTTTGAAAGCATATCTGTTCTTTGTGAGTGGTTGGCAGCAAGAGAAAGCAGGGTTAAAGCTTCTCATCATGTGCAGGTGAGAGACAGGTCTACTGCCTGGAGTAAACTACCTGCTGATTTTCTTAAATGTATCATCGATGGTGCTCTTTTTACAGCAGCAGGTAACGTGGGAATTGGGATGGTGATACGAAATGAGTTTGGCCATCCTGTCCAAAACGTTCCCAGGTCTATATGAAGTGAAGGAAGTGGAAGCTCTCTCTTGGCTGTTACAGTTGGGTTATCAGAACGGAATGTCATCTTTGAGCTTGATGCCAAAATTGCTGTTGATACTATACAATCTAATGGATTGATATTTCTGAGTTTGGTACTATTATCAAAGACTGTATGTCTCTCTTGTGTCAAGGAACAAATTTTACAGTAGTTTTTGTTAGTAGAGAAGCTAATAGGACTACTCGTAATTTAGCCAGAGCATCCTAGGAGTTTTTACTAGTTTAAGTATTTTTTATAAAGTATTTTTCAATTTAGGTTTTTTTTTTTTTAATTTCCAATTTAGATTTATTGTAAAAATATTTCTTAAATTAGGCTATTTTTTGGGTCAAAAAAATAGCTAGACTCAAGTCAAAAGAGCGGCTAGCAGCTGACCTGCTCCTTTTTTTTTTTATTATTTTTTAATTTATTTATTATCCACTAACAATTTTATCCTTTAAATTCTTTCATTTTCAAGACAAAAATCAAATTATACTTTGCTAGAAATTAATATTAATTTTGTTAATAAATTTTATTAGTATATTAATAGTGTTTAGTTAAATATGTTTATAATTTATAATTTTTAATATTTTTCTTGACCCAAATAACATTCAGTATGTTGTTAATAATAAATTATATAATATGTACAATTATTAATATGTTTTCATTACATTACTATTATTTTTGATGAATGTATACATAATATTTAGTATAATTCTTATCATTTTAAAAATTTAACATAAACTATTTTATATAATTAATATAATTAAATTAAATTATTATTTATAAATATAATTGATATAATTAAATATAATTAATAATTATCATATATAACATAATATATGATAATTATTAATTATGTTTAATTATATATAATAATTATAATTATAATTTTATAATATATAATAATAATAATTTAATTAGAATATTACAAATTTATTATATAATACGTATAACATTCATAATTATTATACTATTTAGAAAAAATTCAAAGTGACAAAATAAAAAAAAAATCATTTTAAAAAAAAAAAAAGAAAGGAAGAGGTATGGAGCAGCCAAAATTGATTTAATTTTGTTAGTAACGGCCAGAGTCAAGCCACTCCTCTCACCAGTAGTCAATTTCACCAATATCACCTTAGTAAAAGATAATCCAAAATAATAAATAGTTTTAAAAACAATCTAAAATGGTAATTTTTTTAAAAGACAACTAAATTGAAAATTTTTTTATAAAAAAAATCCTAAATTCGTTAAAAGGCCAGCATCCTATCTCCATGATAATCCATCTGTTTGGCAGGAACTTCCTTCATTATGGTTGCAACCTGCCTTTTCTTACTGGTGTAAGCTCTGTTATTTCTTAATGAAGTTCTTTGTTGACAAAAAAAAAAAAAAAAAATCCTTAATTTTATTTTGTTGATGAGAGGGCAGTTTATTCGGTTGAGTTCTTATTTTCATGCATTCCATTGTTTTGTTCCATACTGGGCACTGACAGCTGGCTAAACCAAGAAATTGCTATTGGGCCTATTCCAAAGGCCCATGTGTCACCAGTCCACCACTGGAGAAGGCAAATGAAAACTGAAAATTCAACCCAAAAAAAAAAAGAATAATTTGGTTTTGATTTGGTGTGCTTTTTCTCTCTTCATCACTCTGCAGTCTGTACAAATCTCTATCGTTCTAACTTTCAAAACAGTTGTCAATTTCTCTTAGCTTCGCAAAACCCTTAACCCACCCGGCAATGTCTACATCAATCACCGAAGAACGCGAATTGCAAAATGGACCCGAACCGGTATCAGA
Organism: Reutealis trisperma; assembly: GCA_947687605.1. Taxonomy (NCBI): domain Eukaryota; kingdom Viridiplantae; phylum Streptophyta; class Magnoliopsida; order Malpighiales; family Euphorbiaceae; genus Reutealis; species Reutealis trisperma. Next base: position 9,058,420 of record CANTUT010000039.1, on the reverse strand, counting down.
ACCGAATCCTATTTCTGATCATGAACCAGCATTAACACCAGAACCAAATCTTATTCCTCAGCCAGAAGAAGCGTCTAAACCAGAACCAGAACCAGAACCGGAGTCAGCAGTTGTGGCAGTAACGGATGCAGATCCCAAGGCCGAGGAGCCTAAAGAAGCCTCGATCCAATCAAATGAAGTGGCAAAAGCTCAATCCAATGAGCAAAATGCGCGCCCCGACCTGCGAAAAGACGAAGGAAACCGAACGTTCACGATGAGGGAATTGCTTAGCGAATTGAAAAACGAAGAAGGAGATGATGTTACCACTCCTCAAAGGTACGCTCATATCTATACAGTAATTTCACTTGAAGGACGTTTATTTAGTATTTTCAATCATTTTGTGCATTATTCACTGGATCTTCTTGAAATCTATGAAACGAAATTAAATTATCTATTAATTGTGTTGTTAAGGGTTAGTTGAGGTTGATTTAGCATAGGTACTCTTTAAAGACTGGACCTTTTAGCATCTGAATCATCATTTTTTTTATAGTGCATTGAAATGATGGCACGCGTGGTAGGAGGATATGATGTTGGAATAGTTTTGCATATAATTGAAGCGGCATGATGATGTCTTATCTGTTCAATTCTAAGAACATTGTAGCATTATACTATGGCTGATTTTGACAAGAGAGAATTGTGGGATAAAGTTGATGTATTCCAGCTGCTTCTTTTGGTTAATTGTCCACTCCTGATTGCAAGTTTCTTTCTTCCTCCTCTCTTTAATTTCACAATGGTCACATCATCCTCCATTGCTTTTGTCTAATCTCATTATGCTTGACTGCCCGTGCTTTTCCGGAATATTGGTTTAGTGGGTCTCAGGTTATGTAAGCTGTAATGCCAGTCATTTCCCAGTAATCTTATTTTACTATTGTAATTCCTTGTGTTATGTTTCATGGTAGTAACTGAAATCTTCTCATGTAATCATGTCAATATAGTTCTTTTTAATGTTTTTACCTTCTGCAAAAGCCTTACCTTTTCCACTATCTGCTTTTCAATTCTTTCAGTCAAATTAGCACACCACATCTTCAAGCAGAGCAGAACAACGCTGCAATGGAATTGATCAATAGTGTCACTGGTGTTGATGAGGAAGGTCGTTCTCGCCAACGGATTCTTACATTTGCTGCCAGGAGGTAGTAGGTTCTTTAATTCTTCCTTACCCACTTGGATGAGAATTTCTTTTGCCCATTTTCTTTTGTTGGATTGCTATTCTCCCTCTAATAAGTGATAAGTTCAGTTTGCGTTACTTATATTCACATCATACAAAAATCCTCAACTGCATCGTATTTTTAACAACAGGCATCACCCTTCAGAATTTGTTTTGAAAATGTACTATTAGTTTATGTCAAAGGCTTTCCTCTACTTCTATTCAAATTATTGAATAAGAGAAATATGATCAAGTTAAACTAATGGAATTAAAAATTTTTAAGCATTTCAATTTGTGCTCAATCATGCGGAAAGATACCTTCTGGATTTTAGTTGTTCTGAGGCTTTGCTTTTCCTAGATTATGAATTCTACTCAAAATTTTGTAGGTATGCTAGTGCAATAGAGAGAAATCCAGAAGACTATGATGCACTATACAATTGGGCATTGGTTCTTCAGGTCTGAAATATCTCATTTGATTCTTATAATGCTAACATTCTCTGAAGTGTTCTCATTTTTAGTTTTTCAAATAAGTTGGATCTCTGTTATCCAGCTTACTTGATTACCCATAATTTTTATGTTTTGTAAGTGTTTTAAAGAAAGGCATTTTCTCTGCAAAATGTTTTCAGAATTCTTGTTTAGCTCCTGTGCACTATGCATGCGTGTTAAACTCATTTATGCATAAGGGGAATGCTCTTTCATGGTGTCAAATAGCATGTATTCTATAGGTTCTATTTATGGTGTGCTAGAGGGTTAAGCATACTTTATATTATGTGCATTAAAGCTACCTTCAATGTGTGGACTGTATCGTAAGCAATAAATTTTTACAATATAGTCATTTTTTATTTTTATTTTTTTTTTATTCTGTTGACATGATCAACATTTGGCTTGCAGGAAAGTGCAGATAATGTTAGTCCAGATTCTACTTCACCTTCTAAAGATGCTTTGCTTGAGGAGGCCTGCAAAAAATATGATGAGGCTACTCACCTTTGCCCTACACTTCATGATGTATGTTTGATATCCTTAACCTAAACAATCTTTTGAAATGTCTGGTGGATCAAATTTATGGCAAGCAATGTAACAGGCCACAATAGATAAATGAGATCAGGATTGGCGTTGCTCAAATAAATGAGATTAGATAACTTGCCATCCATTGCAGCTGTGAGCCTCTAACTAGCTTTGTGGAGCTCAAGCTTTTAGTCTTTCTTTATTTTCCTGGTAAAGCATTAGAACCATATTAAAGAATAAGTAAATACCGTACTCACTAAGTAACTGGCTATGTGCCATTGATTGTGCATTGTGGAGCATTTTTTCATAGCTAACGAGCCTCAGCACCTCAAATCATATATCACTTGTGTTGTAGGCATATATATGTGTATTTTATATACAATAATGAGCTTGTGTATCTGCATTGATGATCTCCTGATGTGAAAGTTCTGTTGGATGATTACTTGACAGGCATTTTACAATTGGGCTATAGCAATCTCTGATCGTGCAAAAATGCGTGGTCGTACAAAGGAGGCTGAAGAACTGTGGAAGCAGGTTGACTATGAAACCTTTGCTATTCATTAACAGAAACACACACACACACACGTGTATGTGTGTAATGTATGTATGTGTTGCTTTGTTAAGCTGTGTGTTGCTGTTATGACTAATTGGAAGAGATGAATAAATTATTTCTTATAGATTAACCTATTAAAAATGCTATTAAACTTGTAGTCATTTGTAAAATATAAGGGACCTTTATAACATCAATGGGAAGTTACTGCCCTCAAAATTCCTTCCCTCTTCAATGCTATCCTTTGTTAAGCATATTGGCCATGCTTGTGATAGTGCTCTTTGTTCATTTGCAGTCGGTATTAGGCATTAGATCCCATTTAAAGAAGTGACGTGTAATGTGATTTTGCAGGCAACAAAAAACTATGAAAAAGCTGTTCAACTTAACTGGAACAGTCCCCAGGTATGTTATAGTTATTCTTGAGTTTTTATATTCTTATGTGAAGCCTGAATCAATGAATTTTTCATATTTTCTTTTTAACTTTATTTGTCTATTTGTTATTATTGATTCTGACATCATATGAAATTTTGTCTCAGGCTCTCAACAACTGGGGACTTGCTTTGCAGGTACTTTAAGTCAAATTTAGATTGCTTCTGGTTCCAAATTTGGTTATGCTTTAGTGTGTAGTGTTGGTGGTTTGATTTAATGTTATTCTTTTAATTTTGCAATTTTAGGAACTCAGTGCAATTGTTCCTGCTCGAGAAAAGCAAACAATTGTCAGAACTGCTATTAGTAAGGTAAAATAATTACTTGGAAACTTTAGGTTGTTTTGATGTATGTATAGGAATAATAAGCAAAGTAATTTGGCGTCTTAGATCTCCTGAGAGTAAGATCTATCAGTACATTCTGTCCTTTTGATAGCTTTCACTTGTCTTATAATGCAGTTTCGTGCAGCAATACAGTTGCAATTTGATTTCCACAGAGCAATCTACAATCTTGGAACTGTTTTGGTCAGTTTTATCTTTTCAATCTATACTTGGGATATTGTGATTCTATTTTTTCTTTCTTTTTGCTTATTTACTCGTCAGTCAATGAACATAATTTATAATAGTATCATCCCATGTTACTTAGTTGAAGTATCTATCTTAAATTCATTGTGTTCTTAAATGCAGTATGGATTAGCAGAGGACACATTAAGAACTGGGGTTGCAACCAATCCTAAAGATGTTTCCCCTAATGAGTTGTACAGCCAGTCTGCTATCTACATTGCTGCTGCTCATGCATTGAAACCAAATTACTCTGTAAGTGTAGCATATATTTGGTCATGATGTAGTGTTGATATTCACGACATTACATTCTCCAATGGCAAGAGGATTATAATTTTGAATAGTAAAATAAATCTCTTTGATTTTGTGATTACAGGTATACAGCAGTGCCTTGAGACTTGTGCGTTCGATGGTCAGTATTGTATTTTTAAAACAATATCTTTTATTTTTCAATCCTAAAATGCTTATTTCTTATGCAAGTCCTTAATGGGATATCACATCTGGTAGGTCAGGTTTGAGATCAGCCCCTAGTTTCTTTTTTTTTTTTTTTTTAATATACTCTCAGACCTTTCATCCATGGGATGATACGTACATGCTTCAGAAGCTTTATGAAATCTGCATCGGTCTTTTTCTTAGTTGATTAGTGACTTTTAACCAAAAATTGGATTATGTACTGGATAATTACCTATGCCACTGTTACCTCACCCTTAAACTAGCTGTATCTTGAAAATGGATCTTGGCTACTCTTTTACATGATTTTGTAGTCTGCAGCTGTAACATGACTCAGCTGATGAAATTCTGGTCATTCAGCATAAAGGCTGTTGTTATCGTTTATTGCAAGAACTGGTTGAAGAAATCATTTTTTGAATAAAAAATCTGATAAGAACTAATTGTTGACAGTTACCGTTACCATATCTTAAAGTTGGGTATCTGACTGCACCACCAGCAGGGCAACCAATTGCGCCTCATAGTGACTGGAAGAGATCACAGTTTGTTTTAAATCATGAAGGGCTTCAACAGGTAAATTTATTTGTTTCCAGTTGTGCATGCAAAAGCAAATCTTGCCAAAATATGTTGCTTAATTTCTTTAAGTTTGCTGGATGGTTAATAGTCCAACTTCTATTTTTACACTATTGAATACAGCTCTAGTAATCCAGCTACTTTATTTGTTCACCTGTGAACTTAAAGCACTAGATAATTCTGGAAATTCAGTAGGTCTTTTAGATGGACGGCTAGTGCTTCAATATCCACATGAATGCGATCATCATTGTGATTTGTGAGAGTGTGATTCCTTCAGCTGAAGAGTATCAGTCTCAAAAATATTCTTCATTGCTTTTGTTGTCCTTGCCAACTTGGCTGCCTTGAAAAGAGCTTCTGTTCAACAACAGTGGAAAAGACATAATCTCTGCACACTTATCCACTAATTATCCTCTGGAATTTCTCAAATCACTTTAATTCCAGCATTTTCCGAATGAGAGTTGAAGCAAGTGCCACAGTTAAATTTCAAATAACCTGATTGAAGGGAAGACCAAATAAAGTTATCCTTTTAGGGCCTGCTCAAGTTGGAGTGGGACTTATAGTTGAAAGTTCTGCAACCACACTGTTGATGTTTTTGTATTTTAATTTGTTAATCGAACAAATTGGTGTGTTATTCATTGAAACTCTACTTCCACTGAGCGATGACTTCTTCTCTGTGCTTTTCTTGTTCCGTCGTTTCCTTAACAGGTTAACAAATTAGAGCAAAAACAAATAGCTCTGAGCCTCTCTGGTAGGCCAGATGTAACAAATAGTGACAAAAGGGCTATCAAAGTTGATGTTCCAGATATTGTTTCTGTATCAGCATGTGCTGATCTGACTTTGCCACCTGGCGCAGGCCTCTGCATTGATACAATTCAAGGACCACTTTTCTTGGTAGGCATTAGTTTTTCATTTCACTTTGAAATTTATATACATTGAATATATTGATGTTTTGTTGCATCTCAATTTTTACCTTTGGAAGAATGAAGGATCATGTCTTTAACACAGATTTCTATTACAATTATCAGCATCCCGCCATAAAAGCAATGGTAGCACTATTTAGATTGCATTTCCTTTAATAAGAGGTCTAATAGCCTAGTGATATGTTATCAGAATGAAGTCTTTGTATAAATCAGGAAGCATATAGACATGTATCAGTTACTTTTACAGACTTGTATCAGTTACTTTTACAGTCGTCAAACATTTGCTCTTTCATATATGGATAAAGATAATAAATTAGTAGCCCTCTTGGCAATAATAAGATGGCATATTTTTTTGGCACTTGCTCTGTAGTGAAACTGATAATCTAATATATGCTTTTGAAATGCAATTTAGATGGATGATTTGCTTTTAGGGAAATGTATGCCAATTAAATAGTCAAGCGAAGCTCATGGATGATTTGCTTTTATGCTGTTTCTCAAATATGTAACCTCAAACATGACTCTTTTTGTACTTCAATCTGTATTGCAAGAATAAGAGGAAGATGATTTTTTTTTTTTTTAAATTCATCCTTTATTTCTTCAGAAAATGATTGCCGATGGGTCTTTATAGAGGAAAAATTAGGAATGGGATTCATTGCTTTTTCACATTAAGAATCCATATTCTAATACCTGCTCAATGATCCTTCAGGTTGCTGACTCATGGGAATCCCTAGATGGATGGCTTGATGCAATCCGTCTAGTTTACACAATCTATGCTCGGGGTAAAAGTGAAGTCCTAGCAGGTATTGTCACAGGCTGATTACGAAGCATGCATGATCAGTGCAATGTACTTGATGTCAAGATTTATGGTTCCTGTATTCAGATTTGATCACTTGAATAAGAATTCTGTATATTATTAGAATTTTTGGTATAGCATGATGTTTTGTCAAATCAGGTGTAGATTTCTTCTGTTTTATACGGCTTATGATATCTTGTTCAAACTTATGATGTAAGACAAATGAGATGCGTCGAATGCAATTATTCACTTAGATCACAAGCTTTCTTTAGATTATGACAGGTACTTTATTTACTGAAACACGATCTCTGCACATAGTACAATTCCACTCAATTCCATTAATTTGGATTGGCATTTAAGTTCCATTCAAATGATGACTAGAGAACCCCTTCTCCTCTTAACTTCGATGTGCTGTTCTGTTCGAAGTCATGAATAAACTTCTGGAGGAGATGGTGATGGATTATGAAGTTACTTATTTTAATTAGCAAAAATTATTAGATAGGAGCATGCTACAGATGTTCCTTCTCACGTTAGTTGTGGGTTTCACATGGTTAGACTTTCCAAGTTTAGTTGAAGACCATGGATCAGTCTTAAGGAACAGAGATACTAAACAAAATATGTGCAGTGGGAAAAGTCGGAATAGCCCGTAAAATAACAGGGGAAGTAACAATTTTTACTGGTTGACTGGCTATTAATTTGTTACACAACTCTCTGGAACAACTTACTGTATCCTGTTTTAATTCGCCAACCCATAGGGTGGTAGAGGGTGTGCCAACTTACAAGTCCATTTCCTGAATCATGGATTCTCTTGCCCGTGATTCTTTATTTTTGTTAAATATGTCTAGGAAGCTACAAATTTCATGCAGATGGGTGGGTTTATTTTGGCCAATGCAAGAACAGCAGCAGGAAGAGTCCACAAGCCTTCTCCACAGATCAATCCTGAAGCAACTGCTGGTATCATCAACTCTGCCTTCTTGGTGTTGAGTTTATGCCAAGTGAAAACAATTAAGCTTCCAATACACATATCAATGGCAAAGAAAGCCCCTACGAGGAAAGGTATTGCCATGACCATTGGAAGCGGCATCCACTGGCCAAGCTTCCTTGGGGAGAGATCTCTAGCAAGGTTAACAACTAGTGCAAAACCAAAGAATCCATAACAAAGCTGCAAGCAATGGTGAGGCAAAGCAGAGACTCCCTGAACACCAAGAATTGCCATGTTTCTATAAATTAGTGCATAAGGAGCTTTATATTCTCCCTTCGGATTTCCAACATCAAATGCCTTGTAGAAGAGGAAGAAACTAAGAGGAGCCATGACACAACCAATTGCAGTGCCAATAACCTGACTCAAGAACATTGCTCTTGGAGAAGTGTAAGTGAGATGAGCAGTTTTGAAATCCTGCATTAAAATGCAGGCGACAGAAACAACAGATTTAATAAGACCACAACCAGCAAGTGAAGCCACCACACCATTCTCTTTGCCAGACAATGCAGCCAATACAAACAGAGCCACTTTCCCATAGTTATAAGCCATGTTTATGTCTGTAAGACCAGCTCCATAAGCATTGCAAAATGCCAGAGACGGAGCAAGAATGTAAGCAACGACAACATAGTACCATTTAAGCTGAGGGAATATGATTGGAACTGCAATTGTGGATATAATGGAGAAGAAGACATAGCCACTGAGCCCTAACCACATGGGTATCTTCTCTCTAAGGAAGAATTCATTTTTTTTTAGAACATTAAGCGACTTCTGCTGGCCATCAAGAGCTTCTGTGAAAAAGAAATTTTATCAAAGAAGGAAAGAAAAACAATAAATCATCGGATTTATTATTTATATATAAGCTGTTTAATTTACCTGTATTAAGGTTCCTGGTCTTTAATCTGCCATGGATATTGATCATTGTAAAACTCATTATCTTAACGAAATTGTAAAGGCCATCTCCTAGGATTAGTGCAACTGATGTAAAAACCTGCAAGCAAGAAACCAAGAAAAGCAATGAAAAAATTAAACAAGCTTTTTCAAGTAAACTTTGTTTATTCAGTTAGAAAGAAATAGAAAGAGAGACCTTATAACCATACAAGCCCCTCATGTCAGCTTCTTCTTCTAAATTCCCAGGAAACCAATCTCCCTTAAGCTTGTTAATAAGTGGCCACATAATCCCATATGAGAGGATAGCCCCAATTAGCAAAGACAAATTCACTTGATGGGAAACTATCATCCCTGCTCCCACAAAAGTGGCATTAAAATCAAAGAAAAATCTACAAAAAAAAAAAAAAAAAAGTATCAGTGTATTATTATAGAGTAAATAGTAAATTAATTAACATGTCAAGCTCAAATAATACATACGTTTGCTTCCAGGCTTTTAATCCAAAAGTAGGGAACTGTGAAAACCCACATATCTCTTTTCCATTATAAAACCATTTAAAAAATGCCCACAAAAAGCTGATTGAGAAATACTTCATGAAACCACGAACTTGTTTCCTGTTGTAATTTAATTAATTATTCAGAAGCTCAATAATTTAGAATTTAGAAACAAACCCAAGAAATTAAAGTTGCTTAATTTGAAGTTTACTTAGCCATCTTGTCTCCTCTTGTATGGAAGCCATTAATTAGAACTGCTGTTGCCATTCCACTTGGATAAGTCAATTTCAGGTCTACTATCATGATCTATGGAATATAACAACAACAATTCAATATTAACAAGAATCCATTTTAAAACACAATTTATTACTTTAGAACTAATAAAAAAAAAAAAAATTGAGTTATGACTTGATGATGATACTGGGGTCCAAAACACTTGTTAGAAGAAAAGTAATATCACTTTTGCAATTTTTATTTTTATTATTTTCAAAAAAAAAAAAAAAAGCAAGAAGTGATTAGAGACTAACTAAGTATTAATAATAATAATACCTTTCTAAGTGGAATTAATACAAAAAGGCCAACAAAGCAAACTAGAAAAAGAAAGCCAGTCATCCAACCAAATCCAGGTTCTTTTATAGTTCTTGGAGAATTCCCTGGAGTGTGCTCTCCTGATAATTCATATGTCTTCCTGTTCAATCCCAAAAGATAAGAAGCAAACCCACCTGTTTAATCGCAAATTATATAAGACATGTTAATTAGAAAAGACAAAAAAAAAAAAAAAAAAGATTGTTCAACTATTCATTAGAAGATAAAATTAATTAGTTAATTAAACTCTCTAACCTCCCACAGATATACTATAACAAGCAACTGCACAAGTTTGAATCATAGTATTTTCTTGGCGAGTAAAGGGTTTTGCTACAAATCCTCCTTTATGAAGAATCTTTGTCCATGTTCTTATAAATACAAAAGCAAGAAGTGCTGCAGAGACATTTAAATTAGGAACCAGCCCTGTTGTGAGGTTTAGTTTCATGGCAATTACACTATAAAGAGCTCCAATCACAACACTCACAAACACTCCTCTAATTGTAATTTGCTTTGTCCATGGTTGGTTTCTTCCTATTTCTTCTGTTTCTTGATTTTCTGACTCTTCCATTTCCATTTCCATTTCCTCCTTCTCAATCTCTTTCTTTTCTTTTACTTCTTCCATTTCTTCCCTGCATCAAGAAAATAATAAAACTCAGACTTAACGAGACTCGATTAACCCTTAAATCTTTTTTAAAAAAAATCAAATTAAAAAGAATCTTAATATTACCTTGCTTATTTAAACTTGCACTTGATAATTTTCTTTCTTTGCTTCAGTGAGTAGAATAGAGGAGTATATAAGCTTGAACAAGTTGCATAACAATATTTTGTCGTCTTTCACTTAATAGATACTAAATGAGAAAGTGTATTATTAGTGATTTGGACATCTGCAAAGAGGTAATTACGTAGAAGGGTATTTATTACTTGTATTCAATTCAATTCATAAAGACTCACTCATTACAGCACAGAAAATATCTTACCAAACAGTGTTATTATCACTTTTAAGTATTATAATCTGCTCTAAAATCAAGCACTTACAAAAGGGATAATACTTTTTAAAAATATACTCACAAAGAATTAATTCTTTGCCTAACAAATTATAGGAGGGGGACAAGAAATAGGAGCAACTTTGGGATAAAATATAAAAAAAAAAAAATGCAAGTATTGGCTTTGCCATATGCCATTGTAACATTGATTATTTATAACAGATATATATTAAGTTGGATAGGCATTGAACAAGGGTAGATAGCTGAAGCTGACCTTATCAAGTTATGATTGACCTCTGCCTCTTTTTTCCTGCTCCATTGGTGATGGTGATGATGATGATGATAGAGTTTGTCATTAGGGACAGATTCTTTCATCACAGCAAGTGGGTCTAACTCCAATCTAAAACCACCCTAAAACGTGTGGTATTTTGAGGTGTTGTTTTGTGTGACAGCCATGCAATGACTGGAAAATGATGGATAATCAGAACATATATTTATATATGTTTACAGTAGAACACCGTTCAATAAAATTTTTTTACTAAAAATTTGAAAGTTAGGAACCAATAAATACATTTGAATATTCTAACTAAGTTAACACAAATATAATATTTTCGTCATATATCTGAATTAATAAAATTTAAACATAAAAAAAATTAATTTTTCATCTAAAAGGAGTAATGACTATTCTATTTCTCATTTTATTCAATTTTTATTTTTCCTATAAAATTCTTTTTCACACATGGTAGCACTTAAATTGAGATTTTCTTAATATCTTTCAAAAACCATATATATATATATATATATGAATATTTTTTTTCCAGTTATATGTAGACTACTTGAAAATTAAAAGTGATTTGGCAAAAAAAAAAATAAAAGTGGGTAAAATCACTGTTTCTCTGTACCATAGAATATTATATTTCATTATATGGATTTCTTAAACAAAAATTTCTAGAACTCAAATAGTGTGGAAAAAAAGGTTTACAAACAGCTCAAGTGGGGACTATCCCTTTGGCTTAACTCAAAATCAACCACAACTTTAATTAGTATGTGCAAGTCTTTGGTTGGATATACTCCATTCTACTATCAATTCAACCTCCAAAATCTTGAAAATGATGTATTTTCTCTTCAATTAAATGGTCAATTTCTCTATTTTAAGAATTTCTTTTGCTGCTGTAATTCCAATCTTTCTGGATTTCTTTTCTTGAATTTTATAATGAAAAAAATGTTGACGGTGAAAGAGAGCAGTAATTATATTGAAAATGTCAATGACCAAAGTAAACTCATTTATTCTTGGCCAAAAAAAAAAAGTAAACTCATTTATTTATAAAGGACAAGTAAAGGTCCTTTTGTCAATGTGTAGGGACTGTGAAACCTTTTTCTTTTCTTTTACTGTGAACTGCACTGGTGCAGATCAGCAGATGCAATTGTTTTATCAGGAATTTAGATTCAAAATGATATCACTTTCACCCTTTAAAATATTAATCTTTTTAAATTTTAACACATCATAATTTTAAAATAAAAATATTAAAATAATTTTTTATTTTTAATATAGATTAACAAAAATAATTAATATAAATTTTTAGTAGAAACATAAATGAATGATAAAGTTATAAAAATAAATAAATATTTTTTTAAAAAGTTGAAACTGTAAAACAATGGATATATTGAAAAAAAATTATCTAAGGTAATATATATTGTGAAACAGAGAGAGTATCTTATTTAACTCAACAGGTAGCTTCATTTGTAAAAAAAATATATATATATATATATATTTTATCCTTAATTCAATTATTGAAATTATATTATAAATATTTTTTATTTATAAATCTTTTAATTTTGATGTTATAATAAGTTTTCACATAATTAAAAATATAAATTTAACACGATATGAAAAAATTGATCATGATATCATCTTTTTTTTTTTACTATTTAAAAAAATTAAATTTTTATCTTTTCTTTGTCAATTAATAATCTAAGAACACATTTTTTTTTTTTGCCAAATAATTTAAGAAAAAATTGAAAGATAGAAGTTCAAATCTATACATAATTTGTTATAATTATTATGTATTTACCTAAATAATGGGTTGAAACCATCTTTAAAAAAAAAAAAAAAGTAATGAGTTGAACTATTTTAAACCACTCTTTTTTTTTTCTTTCTTAGTCTAAAATTAGATGAAATAAAATCAAATTATAACTTGTTGGAGGTATTTTAATTATTTTTGATTCATAAATTCTTTAAATGAATTATTATAACGTATTATAATTTGTATTTATACATGAAAGAGATTAAGACTAGCTATAAACAAAAATATAAAATTTTATTGAAAATTGCATTTCAAATAGACAGCCATACGTAAGGAATGGAGGGGACAAATAATTATAGCCATTGACAGGCAATTTGTACAAATTGTGATGATTTAAGATAAATAATTCAGTTGATAATTTAAGGTGGGCAAATGTACTAACTTGCCTTTTTATTGGTTAACAAGCGAAAACATCAGCTATTGAAAATTCAAAATTAATTAGAGTTTTTCAGAGCTTAATTAAAGTGTTTATTTCGATATGAATAGTTGACTTAATTTCATTAGCAAGTAGTAATCCGAAAACAACTCAAATCTCACATTCCGTATGACATGCTTATACTCGGGATCCCTAATTAGACAGGTCACGTAATATAAGGGGGAAAAAAAAGAATCACATGAAAATAGTATGTTAGAAATAATAATAACAAAATAAAAAATATAAATATCGTGTGAGTTTATTCTATCTATAATTTGTATGTATTTATCTTGCTTTAAAGAAAAAAAATATTAAGTGACTTGGTATGCAAAAAATGATATTTAATATCATTTATTATTAAATAAATAGAATATAAATGCACATCGCTAATTAAATATAATCTAATTTAAATTTTTCTCACTCATTTTAAAGGTGTAATAAATGAAAAATATCAAATTTTGATTATTTTATAGCTTAAAAAGATTTATTATTATTATTATTATTTATTGAACTTTGATTGAGTGTTTAAACTCATAATTTTTATATTTGGAATTTATGAAAAACAAACAATATTAATTATTATGATTATAGTAATGGTTAGCACATCGTATGACTCTCATAAGTGTTGAATCCCATTATTATATATGTAGTAGTGATCATCATTATATGTAATTAAACATTAAAAAGAATTAAATGTTTTATAGTTTTGCATTCCATTGTTTTTGTCACGCTTTAGAAATTAAACCTTTAAATTTAAACTATATATAGAATTAATATGTACTGGCTAGTGTCTTTCTTCATCTATATAATAATATATACATTTGATTCAATGCTTTCTAGAATTTTAATTACAATCTTTGTCAAACTCTAACTTTCTACACTAGCTATATGATAAACATTTGATTATATATACACATGCGACGAGGAATAAAAATAATTCAATAGCCTGATGAATTGTCTTGACTAAATAATTAAAATGATTAACTTATAATCATTAGAGATTAAAATTGTGATTTTCTATACTTGTTATTACTCACTACAAGGGCTGGCCCGCTATTATCATTTCAATTACAAACGTAGCTAGAAATTAATACCGTGGGAATTAATTTGGAATGTTCCTGGCAAAAGAACTTTAACAGAGAGAATCAAATAGAAAATGAAAAAAGAAAAATGATTGTGTCTTCTTGGCTGTTATTTTATTTTTTATATTATTATTAATAAAGCGCTGGAATAATATAATAATATTAATACTCTGAAAATAACCTCAAATGTTTTGGTCCGTTGTTTATATATATATATATAAAGGTGATTAGTAGCATTGATTAGGGTAGGGTCTTAAAGATTCTCAAGTTATAAGAAAAGTAATAGCAATAAGCTCCACACATGCAGCTGCCCAATTGTAGAGTTAGAACGTGCATTTTGTTCGAACTTTTGATTTGGACAATTATATATATAAGAAAGGTACCAATTGGAATTTCTGAATCCATCCAAAAATTAAACTTGTTATCATATATATAAATATATAGTGCTGTTTGTTTGGTGAGAAAAAGGCCAGTGTGGAAAATAAATCAAAGGCTCTGCATCTCCCATTTGGGTTTTTTAATCTCCACTTGTTTTTCAGTTTCTGCAAATTATTTCTCCACTTATATAATTGTACAAAGATAAACATATCTTAAATGATACCTAGTCGTCTGCCCTTTTTTATTTTGTAAGTGATTTGTATTTAATAGGCTTTTCAACCTTGTACTCAAATAAAGACTATTTTGATCTTTTGATCCATTAATTAAGGCTGATGAATCGGTATATTATTAAATATTAATTAATTGATTGATTCAAAACAGTTGACTTTTAGTTAATAAGTTACTAGTACCATATTATATGCTTAATTAAAAATTAAAATCAATTACTAACAAATGACAAGTCACACCTCAATTTCATTTAAAATTAGTTTTATTTATTAGTATTGCTTTATTTTTTAAAAAAAATAATAATAAATAAAAAAGAGAGAGAGAGAATGGTGATGATGGCACGAGCTAATGCATTGGGTTCCAAATTCAATTGATGATTAGCATGCCATTGTACTCAATATTAAAATTAGGATTGCCAAATAATATTATTAGGGGCAAAAAAATTTGTTATAATAGGTGTAAATTTTTTTTTTTATGTTTTTTTAAACAAATGAAAATTTTAATAAGATGATTTCTCACACATATTAAATTTTATAATGTTTATTTGTTCTATTTTTGTTGAATTATTAAAAAAAATTTCATATAAATATTTTTGTTATCTTTTAATTTTCAATTTCAAAAATAATAATAATTAATAACGATTATATTATTAGTATTTAAAATATAATTTTAATTTTTGCTTTTTAAAAATATAACTCTAAATTTCTTCTTGACGTGACTTAATCGTAGTGTTTTTTATTTGGTGGTGATGTTATATTAGCATTTTGTCTCGTTTAATGACTTTGATTTTTAGAAGTTTTTTTTTTCCTTTAAAGATGATTTCTAAAATTTTTGAAAAAAAATAAAAATGAATATGACCATTTGCCATACTATTAGCCCCAGCTTTCATTTATTTTTTTAGTACGTGCGCCTTGTGCACATGTCCCAATTAAAATACGATAATGTGATATTGAATATGAATTTGGATGCTTTGACCCAAAAAAAAAAAAAATAATAATTTGGATTGGTAAATGCCATATATTTGAGAAGAATGCATTTATGCATTTAGTAATAATTACTCCCTCTGCATTTTTTAATAGATGATATTTTAAGGGTTTAATTTAATTTTATTTTATTTAGTATTTTTTTGTTAATGTATATTAATTTTTTTTTAATTTACTCTCTTCATTTTAAAAAAGTGACAATTAAAAAAATCACTATTTTTAAAATAGTAATAAATTTATCATAAATTATTAATAAAATCTCTATTAATTGCTCTATAAATTAAAGAAATATCTCTCATACTTGAAAAATGAAATGATAAATTAGCCATTTTACTATATATTTTTTTTATCAGGTTATTAAATGACCACTTATTTATGAATAAAATTAACTTTTTTTCAAAATAAAGGGAATATATCCTTATTTATTATTTTCCACACCCATAATAATTAAAGTAATATTTGAAATTTAAAAGTAATATAATTTATTAAATAATTATTTAATATATTCTTAATTTTTATATAAAAATTTTAACCGATACCTATTTAAAAATGGATATAGTAAAAGTTAAATAAATATTATTATCTAGATATCTGTCGTTTGTCTTAATTATATATTGGAACCAACAATTAATAATTGAATAATTTAAATCAACGGCTTGCACGTATGTATAGAATTTGAATTTGTCATTCATCGCGTAAACCTTGCTCAAGTTAATTAATATGGGAATTTATATACATATTAAATGTAATTAACTTTCTACCTTTTTGTGTGTAAGTATCTTCTGATATATCCTTTTCATTGTGAAAAAAATGGCTATTAAGAAAAAATTATCATTTTTAAGGTAGTAATAATTTTATCATAAATTATTAAAAAAATTCTTATTAATTACAGTATAAATTAAGAAAATATTTTTCATACTTAGAAAATAAAAGAGTAAATTAGTCATTTTACTATTTTTTTATTGAATTACTAAATGATCACTTATTTATGAATAAAATTAATTTTTTTAATAATTATTTTTTTTAAAATGGAGGAAATATCTTTTTTTTATGGAGGATAGTGCCATTGATTTCTTTTCTAAATTATACCATCTTTTTTCCAACAAGGAATAGTATTATACTGCTGTAGGATGCAGTTTGTCATAGACCAAACCTACATCATATCATATCATTTTGAATAATATAGTAGAACCCCTTTATTGTGATATTCTATATAGAAATAATCTTTACATAGTCATAAAAAATTATAGTTTTAGTTTAGGTCAATTGTAAATAGGAATAAATTTTATATTATAATAAGTTATAAATTTTTTAAATTCCATTTTAAAAAAATATTTCTATATATGTATTAACAAAATATATGTTATGCCATGTTAAAGGTATAAGGTGATAATACTATGCTATATATTTCTTTATTTCAATATACAGTATTAATATAATTAATTTATACAAACATTGAAAAAATAGATAAATATAATTACAAAAGTTTATTACTCCCTCCGTCTCACAAAAATAGTCTACTATTCATTTTTTATTGTTCCACAAAGATAGTTCACTTTTTCTTTTTAGAATATGTTAAATTATTTAGTTTTTATTATGCTCTTATTTATTTTATTGTCATTAACTACTTAAAAATATACTACAATTTAATTATTCTTAAAATACTAAATAAACATTAATGTTTATTTAATGATGTACTAGAATATTGAATATTCAAAGAGTTTAAAAATCATATATTATTGTCATCTTCTCGTATCATGAAAAAGAAAGCAAAAAACTGTTCACCTTCTTTTCTTTTTTCTAAAGATGCTCCATTAATTGTTGTCAAATTTATTAAAGCGTGATTAATTATAAAAAAAACTATTAATTCTAAGAAAATACTTTACTAATATTCATGATTATTTATTTAATGATAATATGGGGGTATATTAGTAAAATACACACAAAATCAACTAATTTAACTATATAGACAATAGTTCCTTAATTTGTGTGTGAAAAAAAAAAAGTAGACTATCTTTGTGGGACGGAGAGATTATTACATTTAATTATAATATTGAAAACATACAAGTTTTATAAATATATTCAAAAGACTTTTATATTATCTATAGTATTGGGAAGATACAATTCTATTTTAAAAATCTATTCTTTTCAATTTTTTCCATTTATTTGATTATTATTTTTCTATCTATTCAATCTTATTTGTACAATATGACAAGATGTTAACGCATATTCTTTATGGTTATTATCATTTCATCAACAAGATTATATATTAAGCCAAAAGAAAAATTTTTGTACTTAAACTTCTATTAAGTTATGGTCATAAATTTTATTTGGTCTAAAGTCTATGACTATATAGAAGTTTTATGTACATGTCATATTGTAGAAATGTTGAGTAATTAGTAAGGTTAGAGAATTTATATTTTATATTTAATCAATGTGTGATCTTTTCTCAAATTAAATTTTTCATTTAATTCTTTTTCATTCTTAACACATATCATATTATATGAGAGAAGTATTGACCAAAAAAGAAAAAAAAAAAAAGAACTTGCGCTATTGAAATTCTAGTTCACATTCAAATGATGGAAATATGGAATATTGTTTGTAAAGTAAAGTTGGAAAGTCCAAACTTCAAACATTGAGATTCCACTTTCCTTTAAATGAAACTATATATGAATTTATGTTTGTTACCAACGTTTTGGAGGGTATAGGAACATGGAAGCCAACTTCGGGAACTTTTAGTAGTGGGAAACTCAAGCCCTACACAAATTACAACCCTAACTTCTGACCTGAAATAGTAAGTATAAAACAAAGCCCACAACTTTTCTTAAACCAACTTATAATTGGAATTGCCAATGTTAACATTTTTGGGCCTAGCACATGTCCAATGCTCAAAATTATGTATACACCATAATTTTCAAACTCCACTTCCAACCGGTTGTGATAAAAAATCAGGAATCAAAATGCTCGATCAAAATCAAATCGGGAGTTGAATAAAAAATAATTAAATTAATAATAAATATTATATAAGATAATTGCTATTATTAAATTTTATATTTACATAGATATAATATAATATTATGAAGGGAAGTAATATCAATAAATATTTAGCTCAAAATGGTTAGAGATTAAATCACAATTCTTTTAAGGTCAGAGTTTTTTTTTTTTTTTTAAACTTGAATATGCTGGATGATTCCACTTAGTAAAATATAATCTAACTATAATTAAATATTTATTTAACAATGATTAATTTTAGGGGTGAACATCGATTCGATTCGGTTTAAAAACTGAACACTGAAATTCTTAAAAATTTTAAAACTGAACTGAACTGAATAAACCACTAAACTGAATTTTTAAATTTCGGTTTAATTTTATTCAGTTCGATCAGAAATCGATTTTTAATACTGTTTTTATTATATATATATATATATATATATATATATATATATATATATATAAAATAAAAATATATTTAAATATATAATTTCAGTTTTTAGTCCATTTAGTTTTTCAACATCTAAAACTGAACAGAATCAAAAATCAAAATTATTTAAAATCTCAAACTAACCCAAACACTTAATAACTGAACTACATATATAATTTCAGTTAGATTCAGCTCGATTCAAAAATTCAATTTGGTTCAGTTTTTGTCGATTCCTAACTAATTTCTTTAGCTAATTAGTGAACCACTACATCAAACTTATTTTTCGATAAACAATATTCGCTTATTATTGAATAAATTCGTTTCCATACTATAAGATTTTAAGTTGGAGTTGTGAGAACCCAATTTAAAAATATATATACTTAATATTATATTTGGCATTATTAGTTCCTTGTGGCAGACTAAAGTTGAAGGAAGCGCTATTTCTACGAAAATACACACAAACAAATAGGAAAGCAAATTCATTATTCATGCGCCTTCAAAACCACTCAACGTATCAAGATCCGCGGGTGATATTAAATTTTGATATTACGATCTCATCACATCCGTTCAAAACCTACGGTCATCAAGCCTGCATGTCCATCAAAACCATCACTACCGATCCGCAGGCAATTACATGCAAAACCTCCAAATACCCAGCACGCGGCAATTCATGAAAAAACGTATAGCTATCTAAGCCAAAACGACGCCAATTCCCAAAAGCCCATTTGTCGCTTTGTCCACGTCATCAAAAACCGCGTGCTCTTCACCCCCTGAATTCCAATAACTATAACCCATAGACGACTATAGCCGCCATTCCAGGCAATAAAAATCCCACAATTTCCTCTTCAGAACCCAAAAGGCCACCGGTTATCGGACACTGAAGAACCAAAAGTGGAGATGTGTAGAACCACAGATTTTGTACTTCCTGGGCTCCAGTCTAGAGACCCGAGTAGCTTAAAAATCAAAGCTTTTTTTGTCCGTTTTAAGTCATGCAAGCCCTTACCCGATTCCCTCACTCTTCTCTACCTCCCTCGCATTAATGAATCGGAACTCATTGTCGACGGGTCTAAAGTCCGACCCCATTCTCCTGCTTTCTTGACTCTCCATCGGGTTGTTAATGCGAAGACGAAGGAAGGAGAAGCGATATTTGGATCCAGAGAGCGGGTTTGGACCAATGGAGGGCTTCGCTTCGAAATTCACTTGGGACAGAAGAAGGTTTTGGAAGGTATTTTTAGAAAAGACGAGGAGGAGTGGAAGTTAGAATGTGAGTATGGGCTAGAGAGTGAGATTATTGTTGGTGGTGCTATGGCGGAGGCGGATG
The DNA here is from genome assembly GCA_947687605.1 of Reutealis trisperma. NCBI lineage: Eukaryota > Viridiplantae > Streptophyta > Magnoliopsida > Malpighiales > Euphorbiaceae > Reutealis > Reutealis trisperma. Next base: position 9,038,121 of record CANTUT010000039.1, on the reverse strand, counting down.
TTTGCGTGGCGATGGAGGGACACGTGGCGATGGGTGGCAGAGTGGAGATGGTGCCTAAGAAAAAGAAGAATAGGAGGGGGATGGGATTTGATAGACTAGAGGTGATTCCAGAGGACAGAGAGGAGGCGGACGATGAATCCGACAGTGATGGAGATTTAGAAGAATCATGTGGGCCTGATTGCGATATGATGGAAATGGATTTAGAAGGGGTAAGATGGGCCGTTGATGTTGGCCTTTGGGTCATGTGTTTGGGCGTCGGTTACTTGGTTTCTAAGGCTTCTGCTCGGAGCCTGAGACGCCTCAGACTTCTTTAGTCTTCAGCCCATATTTGTTTTTTTTTTTTTTTTTTAATTCTCTGACCCTTTTGATTCTTCGTTCTTCAATTCACAGTTGTACTAAAGAGTTCAAAAAAAAAAAAAATTAATTAATTTAAAAAAATTGAGTGCCTATTATGCTTTTTTTTTTTTTTTTTTGTTAAAAGATCATATGAATTTTTTCAAATAAATAAATTAATCAAATCAATTTATTTGATTTGATATTTTAAAAATTCTTTTTGGTTTAAATTATATTAATTTGATTTTTATAAAAAAAAAATGAAATTAAATTGAAAAATATGTATATTTACATACTGAAATATAATATGAATATATAATATTTATATATGTTAATATACCAGTAAAAAATATAAATCTTTCATATTTTACATATTATATATTTTAATTTTAATTATTTCAATCTGATTTTTTTTATCATTGTTTTGATTCAATTTCTATTAAAATTCAGTTCAATTTAATTTCACTCATTAAATTTTTTTTATTATTCCAATTTTGTTCAAATCCAATAAAAAGACTAACTGATTCATATTTAATAGTATAAAATTTTCAGATTTTCTTTAATCAACAAATATATTAAACAATAAAACTTTGCCACGTGATGACATCAACACCATGCCACATGCATAGTAGTTTTTTTCGCATTAATTATGATTAATTTATCTATGATATTGTGTTTACTTTTAAAATAATCTCATTTTATCACTAAATTAAGACACCAATATTCACATGTTTAATAGTGAGTAATTAAGAAACATTCAATGTTTAATGTTTTTTTGTGGTTGATTCTATAATTTTATTTATTGAAATTTGTTTTTACTTTTATTGGCTGTTAATTATTTATTATTTTTAGGCTTTTGATTTGATTTAAGTTATACTAATTAATAGTTATAATATTATTAATATTATACTTAAAATTTTCAACTCTTATTTTCCTTTTTGGTTACAGTTAAATTATTTACACAAAGGTTTTAGTAGTGAGAAAATATCTAATTTAACTTTTTAATAATTATTGTGAAACTGAAATTAGTTTTTTTTAACATTTTTTTTTAATTTGTACTCTTTCAATTTTAATACTGTATGTTATGTTTATTTTATCTCTAATGTTTTTACATAAAATCCTAAATTTGCTTTTTTTTTTTTTAATAATAGCAATTTTTTTTCTTTATTTTTATAGTTATTATTTTAAGATATATAAGTGAAATTGTAAAATAAAAAAAAATTATGTATCAATTTTGATATATTTTGTACTATTTTTTTTATCAATCTCTTAGCTATTTGATAAAATGTCCAAGGTACTTATTCAAAAATAAAAAATAAGAATATTACAAATGAATTTTGATTTCTTATATTGTCATTATAAATATATTGATTCTATTTTTGTAAGTATAAATTTTTATTTTGAAGTTTTAATATACGTAATTATATTTTACTCATGTTTTTTTTTTATTTTTAATATGTAAAAATTATTTATTATTTAGTTTAATGCTACTAATTTATAGAGTGACAAATTTAAAAGAAATATTATTTTTAGATTTTGCTTAAAAAAATTTAATATTATTTTTTCAATTTTATATTTAATTATATAATTAACTTAATTTATTTTTTAGATGTTTCACAAAGTATGGGTTTATCGTCTAGTTATATCAATTAAAATTAAAATAAGAAGTACACAAAAGCACCAGAAACAATATACTCTTTTAATATGAAGATGGGTAAAGAGAAAATAGGAATATAGCATCCTTTTAAAATATCGTGAAAGGGATCATCTAGACCTAAGCGAATCAAGTTTCAGATAGTATTTGCGAATAATTGGTAGTTTTAAAATTCACATGAACAATTATAAAAACAAATAGTGCTAGAAAACTCATTTGTTCATCATTGAATAAGACGAGCTAAGAGAAAATTTGCTGCTGTAAAATCTTCTTGGCCGTTGGATAGACCGGAACAAGATCATGACGTATCTAAGATAATTTTCTATAGCAAACCCAAAAAGTTCCACAAGAGGAGCACAAAAAGCCCCGTACAAAGAAGATAGAAAATAGCAAGACTGAAATAGCAGAAAAAACAAGAACAAAAGGAAATAAAAGAGTAAAGGAAGTAAGATCTAGCAAATATCAAGTAGGAAAACTACTGACCAAATTTAGTCGACGACAACGAGAGCCTTCTTGGAGTAGCCCAGAGAAAGAAAAGTAGTGTTTGCTATTTGTGAATTTTGGCGTTTGATGTTGGTGCCATGACATCTATTTTTAGTGTTGTTTATGAATTTTGGTGTGGGGAGCGTTTGTTAGGCAAAATTTTTTGAATTTTAATCGTCTAAATGGTAATTATAAGTTCATTACGGCTTTCAGCTTGTAAACATTTTGCTTAATTTTTTTATTAATTTTATAAATTTGATTTAAATAAATATTATATTTAATTAACGGGCAAAATTAATTTAACTTTACACTTGAAAGTATAAAATTTTACTGTTAGATTTACATAAAATGTGTAAACTTTTTTTTTTTACTATTAAACATTATATCTTTTGTTCATTATAATTTATGATAATTAAACTATTTATTGATATTTAACAGTCATCAAACAGAATATAAATTGGTATAATAAAATGCGTTCTGAAAAATCGAAAGTGGTATAAAGCATAAACTTGGTGTAATACCATAAAGTGATGCAAAGCATAAATTTGGTGTAATACCATTTACTTTGTTTCCCTTTTATCATATGAATCGCCTTGAAATTTCATTTTTCAACAGGAATAACAAGAAACCATTAATTGCCAAATTATTCGTTTCTTGCATTTTGGGAGGTTATAGAATTATTATATATTTTTAAAATTTTATTTTTTTAATCATTATATTAAATATAAATACAATAATAGAATTTTTTGCTATAATGTAATATATTTTTATATATTATATAAAGGGAAAATTAATTTAATCTACTATTAAAATAAATATATTATTTATAAATAAATCGTAAAAAATTATATGATAAAAATGTGGCATATTTTTCAAAAATTATATTATTAAAAAAAGACTATAATGATAATGAATAATTCACAAAAAAATTATTAACATTTGTGATGATTATTATTATTAAATTAAATTATATTTATTTCTTTATAGTATCCACACACGCTCGTATGCACGTATATATAATTCAATTATTAGACATTTTTATTTATAAATTTATATTTTAATTTAAAATCATCATATGTAATTGTATTGAATCAATATTATAATATTGTATTATTATATGTAGTAATTGATTGATTGAATCATTTTCTTAATTAATTGATAAAGTTGACATTAATTAATTTGAAATGAAATTGTAAAATTTATAAGATGGTAAGATATGATACAAATATTCCCTTCGTTTTAGGGTTATTATATATTGATGTCAAACATAATAAAGTCAACTTATAAAATCATCTAAAATTTCAAAATTAACAAAATTGTAGGAGAATTTAAGTTGGAAAAATCTTTGACCGTATTATATTGTTAATTAATTAATTCCAACATAATTAGGAGTATTGTCTTAAGTTAGAAATTTGCTTTAAAAAAAAAAAAGTGGGAAATTATATTTTGTCAACTCATAAATTATTCACAATTCATTTCAAAATACACTATGTATTTCATATTATCTGTGGCTTTGGACAAAAGCAAAATAATTAAAAAAGTATTAAACAATTCTAATTATAATAAAAAAAAATACATTTCATAACCAATTTATCCTTTTATTAAAATATTCAAAGTAGAACTCTATTAATTTTTTCCATACTCTATTATATACAAATTATAATAATAATAATAATAATAATAATAATAATTAAATGTGTAATACTCTAATAGAAATTAATTAATATTTTCTTAATTTTTTAAAATGACAGATAATTTGAAATAAAAAAATTTATCCAAAATAATAAATAATAAACCTAATTAAAGGTGGTAATATTGACACTCACAAAATAATTTTATGACATTCCCCCTTTTTTTTTTTTTTTTTTTGAAAAACCAAATTTTACCACTTAAATTAAATATTTTACCTATTTATTTTTAAAAGTTATTCTATATTTATTTTTCTTAAAATGCCATATTTACCTTTATTACTTGCTAAAAAGTTATCCACCAACATTAAATATTCAAAGTAAAAAAATTAAAAGAATTTTATTAAATTGCCATTTTTCCAATAATGACTTTCTTATGTATTATTTTATTATTTTATATATATATAGTAAAGTAATAACTTTTCTATGTTTTATTTTATTACCTCATATAAAATATACCATTATTTGGTTTTTCTAAAAAGTATTTAAAAAGAAAATTATAACTTGGAAATAATTATTAAATTCTCATTATTGCAAAAAATTTCTATTTATTAAACTAATATTTTCTCGTTAGTTAAAAATAATGGTAATATTTTTTTACTTTCATATTTTAAATCAAATTCATGTAATTAATCATTCAAAACTAAGAAAATATCTAAAATCCCAATATATTCATAACACTTTTAGGTATTAAATTTTACAGTTTATCAAAATTAAAATAGTAATAATCACATTTTTTTAAAAAAAAAATTTAATAAAAGATAAGTATAGTGTTTTAAGAAAAACAAAATATAAATAACTTTTTCAAAAATAATAAGGACATAATAATAAATTTAATTGATAAAATGTAAAATGAAAGAAAAAAACAAAACCCTGACTATTTCTTATTTATTTTGTTTATTAAAATTAACGTCAGCGCTAATTTTTTCGAAAAATTATTAGTATTATTTTTAATTTGAATTATTATTATTATATATTAAAAAAAAAAAAAAGAAAAGAAAAGAAGGGAAAATTATGCAGTATCGGTTCTCATGCCGGTCAACTGGTGAAAAAAACATATCCCTACTCAAAAAGCCTTTTATCGCTCTCACAGCTTCTAATCAGTCCATTTGCTCAATACATACACTATCAACAAACAAAAATTCAATAATAATTAACTTTTAGTGGTTTATCAATTTGCTGGAAGCGGTTTCCGGTGGTGCTTGGTGGTTTGCAGGGTGTTTTTTTTTCTTTGACGGGTATGGGGAGGATGGGAGGTAATCAGAAGACGTACTCAGCGAATCCTAATGACTATAAACTTCTCGAAGAGGTTGGCTATGGCGCAAGTGCAACTGTTTACAGAGCGATCTATCTTCCTTTCAATGAAGTCGTGGCCGTTAAGTGCTTGGATCTCGATCGATGCAATAGCAATCTGGTTGGTGATATTGTTTTCATTTACTTTTTACTCCTTTGACGAACTGTTTACATGAACTTAGGTTAATTTGATCAAAATTTTGTTTGTTTCGAGATTAGATCGTATTTGGATTATTGATTGAAGTAAGGATTTTGATTTGATTTGACTGTTTGGTGTAGAGGCTTATAGATGGTTGGTTTTGACTAGTTGAGTTCATGTTATTGAGTTCATTCCGCTATTTGAATTGCGATTATGAGAATTAAGCCGTGGTAGAATTCTCATTTTATTAATTGACTTTGATTATATGAGCATTTAGAGTTAAATATCCCTCTCTGTGGAGGAAGAATTGCTGGAGATTTCATGGTGTAGAATTATGGATTCCCAAATTGTTTGTTTATAGCTTTCGATGGGCTAAGGAAGAGTCAAGTTATCAAATGTTTGTCAGAGGCTTTTGCTCTCTCTCCTTGTCACACGCATGCATTGGTCTTCTTTGTTATCTCACATCAGTAAAATGGGATTAGGTTGGCTAGGGCTATGATCGATTAAGGGTATGATTGTAATCCAATTGAGTTGAGTTGATATATGTACTTTTTGATTGCAACTATTAAGAATATAATCCCACATTGATTAATTACAAATATATTAAGTGAACAATATAGAAATGGACTCTCCAATCTTAATAGCTAGCTTTTAAGGTTGGTTCTCCCAAATCTATATTAAAAATTTAATAGCAACTCGAATAAAAAACTTGAGGGTTGAAACTCAATACGAACTTAATCAAGTTCTTTTTTCATGCTTGATCTACACTTGATGAATACTTGAAATGCTTGAGTTCAACTCCTATATGCTCATTTGACATTAGAAATTTTAGTAAAATTATTTATTAGTATGAAATTAAAGTGCAAATACTTGAATTGAGCTTGAATTAACAAATTATTATTAAAAATCAAATACAATATAAAATTTATTTAAATATTGAATAAATATTTAGGCTCTCTTTGTTTTTTGAGAAATAACTTGTCTATAGAAAATATTTTTCAAGGTAAAGAAATCATTTTCTGTTGTTTGGTTATAATATTAAAAATTAGTTGGAAAATATTAAAATTTCAATTTTTAAGAATACAAAGATGTTTAGACTTTTAAGAACTTTATATTTTTAAAATTTAAATATGAGAAAAAAAAAGCATCAAAATGGTAAATTGTGGTGGTCTCCATTTATTGGTGATAGTCTGGTGGTGGTCATGGGTGGTCACTTGTTTACCATTGGTAATCGATGAGTAATAGGTGTGTCTTTTATGTATTTTCCTTTTAGTATAATAAGTTTGTTAAAATTTGAAAAATGATTTTGCCTTTTGAAAAATGAAGAAATTTTGTGGTCACTCGTTGACCATTGGTAATCGATGAGTAATAAGTGAGTCTTTTATGTATTTTCCTTTTAGTATAATAAGTTTGTCAAAATTTGAAAAATGATTTCCCCTTTAGAAAGATGAAGTAATTTTTCCTTGAGAATAATTTAGTTTTCATTTGACTGTGAAAATATTTTTCTGTTGACTAATTTTCTTAGGTGCATTAAATATCTGAAAATATAAAAAATGTTTTCCAGGAAAATATTTTCCACAAAAAAAAAAAAAAAAAAAAAATTGGAGCCTTAGATTGAATTAAGCTCGCGAGACACCAAATGTGAGTATTTTCATACTTGAACTGCTACTTGACTTGGCTAAAACGAAGTTGTACTTGAATAATTTGTTAGTTGAGCATGAGCAGCTCAGAAGTAGCTTTATTGATTAATACCCTTAGTGAAGAGCAAGGTTTTCATAGAAAGTGGTATGTCTTAATAAAGTGAGGGTTAAAAATTAGTCTAAGTTGAATGGTTGTATTTTGCTTATGTTTCAAGAAAATCAACTAGAAGCCAAAGAAAAGTGTTGAATATGATATTTTCGTTGTTTTTTATCTTTTTCTTTTGCTTCTTTAGCAGTTTAGCATTGGATTTGGAAACATTTTTCTTTCAGTTTGTCTACTTGGCCTTGACTCTTAAACTTTTCATTTCCACCATGCCTCTTCGCATAAGTTCCATGTCTTAATTTTTGTGTACATGATATGTGAGAGCATCTAGATTCGCAACTATTGGAGGATAGAGATTCCAACTATCATTTATTCTTGAGAGATCAAGCTTAGAAGCATTGTAACCTGAGACTTGTACTTGCATGAAATGGAGCTCTTTTTTGCAACATCTACCTCATTGGTCATAACATTGTCTGTTTGTGAAACACATTCCTAGAAGATGTTATGTTGTTTCCTTTGATACAAAAGAAAAGGGTGCAAAAGAGAGAAGTCACTAGTCTTAAGACTGAGACAACGAGAATAGCTATTTGAAGCAATTGTTTCTAAAATTTTTACCCATATGGGCCATGATTATGGAATTAAGAGTTCAAAAAATAAGTCGGAATAAAATATAATAATATAATCCTAACTTACAATATAGAAAAAACTGATAAATAAATGTAAACCTATTTTCTAGAACTTGCTTATTGTTCTTTAAAATTGTGAAGGATGTCGTAATTTACTTTCTTTTTGGACTTTTTTTCCTTTACAATAGCTGTTTGCAGTAGTTTAATTATGATATTGATTTCTTCTTGCTGATGTTTCTTTGTGCTCATATCTATATTGATGGTTCTTTGAAGTGATCTGCCTAATGGTTATGGCGTTATGCTCTTTTCTAGGATGACATACGAAGGGAAGCTCAAACAATGAGTTTAATAGACCATCCAAATGTTATTAGGGCATTTTGTTCATTTGTTGTTGACCGAAATCTTTGGGTGGTGATGCCGTTCATGGATGAAGGTTCTTGTTTGCACCTCATGAAGATTGCATATCCGGATGGGTTTGAAGAGGCTGCTATTGGTTCCATTCTTAAAGAAACTCTTAAGGCTTTGGAATACCTACATCGACAGGGGCATATTCATCGGGATGTTAAGGTTGGTTAAGCATTAAGTTTGCATGCTATTTGTCAGATGACTTATTTTATCTTTCAATTTTCAGTCCTATGTGCCTAAGTTTAATTTTTATTTGTTTCAATTGTGCTTGCAGGCTGGAAACATACTATTGAACAGTAATGGGATTGTAAAGCTTGCCGACTTTGGTGTTTCAGCTTGCATGTTTGATACAGGTGATAGACAACGTGCTAGAAATACTTTTGTGGGAACTCCATGCTGGTGTGTACAGAGAATTTTTTTTTTTTTTTTTTTTAAAGTAGTTTCTATTTATAGTTTCTATTTGGATATTTGATAGAATTATTTCCATCATTCTTATGAAAAAAAAAAAATTAATAAAACTGTTCTGATTCTTGGATTTTATCGTCTATTTTGCAGGATGGCACCAGAGGTTCTGCAGCCAGGAAGTGGATATAATTCCAAGTGAGCTTTATTATCTAAAACGTACTCTGTGAAATTAAGAATTTCTTGGAATGCAGTTATGTGAAGCTATGGCTTGTTGCAGTACAGTGGCTTATATTCTGTCTTTGAATGTATACTCTGTGATTGAGAATGTGGGAAGGGCTGGGGCAGTTTATAGATTTGAGTCCATTAGTATGTCTTGGTTGTTGGTGGTGAATTTATGTATTTTCCCTTTCCTCACCTGAAAATCTATACTGATCTGGGCATCAGACCTGCTGGTCACAGCAGTTAAGCATCTTAGCACTCGTCAGTGTACCTAACATGCTGCTTTATCTTTTTTTTTTTTCATGCCAGATTGACTGACAGTACTTTCCATTTCCTGCATCTTTGTATGTGCATATATGTGTTTTTTTGTTCAAACTTGTTCATTAGTTTCATTATTAATGCTTAGATGAGTATAGCGAAGTACTTTGATTGCACTGTTATTGCTTGTGTTTGCCCCCTCTCATAAATGGAAATAAGCATATTTATCCCTGGTATTGTGTTGTTTGCATTGAGTTTATACCTTGATCTGTGAAAGAAAAATGATCACAGCTTTAAAATCGAGAAAGAAACCAAAATTCATCTTGACTTCTTTCTCTGTTTTGTACCTTTGGTCATTCCTATACAGGGCTGATATTTGGTCTTTTGGTATAACGGCATTGGAATTGGCACATGGTCATGCTCCCTTCTCAAAATATCCTCCAATGAAGGTACTTCCATATTGGGATTCCACTGAGTGCCGCTTGAGCTTTGGGGGAAGTCTTAGATGCATGTTTTGTGGAAATATCTGACACATTGTCTTTTTCTTTCTGACAGGTTCTTTTGATGACCATACAGAATGCCCCTCCTGGACTAGATTATGATCGTGATAAAAAGTTCTCCAAGGTATTGGAATTCTTTCCTGCTAGAGTGTTGCAGTAATAATATTTATTTTTTCTGCACATGTTTGCATCTATAAAATAAATTGGTGCAGTGTCTTTGGAAGTTCCTGGTAAGATGGTCAACATGTTTCTAGTGCAATTGATGTTACAAAATGTTTGTCTTATATATATTAAGATTCTTATTGGAGGATTTCCAGTTGTGATCAGTCTTTTAAAGAAATGGTTGCCATGTGCCTCGTAAAAGATCAAACAAAGAGGCCAACAGCTGAGAAGCTATTAAAGCATTCCTTTTTCAAACATGCAAAGCCTCCTGAGCTTTCTGTGAAGAAGTTGTTTGCAGACTTGCCACCACTTTGGAATCGTGTGAAAGCCCTTCAGGTTTGTTGTCATTACTGCTGGAGGCTTGATTTGGGCCTTCTTTGAGTCTCTCTGTTTAGGTACAGTTATTTGATGAACTTCATAAAATGTTGCAGCTTAAAGATGCTGCTCAGCTAGCTCTAAAGAGAATGCCTTCGGCAGAACAAGAAGCTTTGTCTCAGGTTAGAAACAAGAAAATATCTTCATCTAGGTTCGCTGCTCATTTCATATACCTGTGGTTAGTGGATGCTCTTGAGAATCTTGGTTTTACCTCCCCCCCCCCCCCCCCCAAAAAAAAAAAAAAAAAAAAAAAAAAGAAGAAGAAAAATAGCTTGGACTTTCCAGATGGTTAGACCTACATAAATTAATTTTGAGCCTATCAAGCATTTTCCCTGGCCTGTAATTATTATCTACTATAATTGGCCATCATTTGTTTTATATAACTTCTTATAGTGCTTTATCCCTTCAAAAATTTGTGATTTGTCAGAAGCAATTTATGGTGCCTGATTTGGAATTTTGTTGCACTTATTTTAACTATAGTGTGTACCAAAATGAAAAGAAGGGATGTTTTTAAACAAGAAATCCATTCTCTATCAGTATCCCATGGTCATACCAGCAGAACAGAATGTGATATAATACCATGGCATAAGTTACACTCTTGTTAAATGTTTATTTTCTTCATGAGGACATGCTTCATGACTTGTGCTCACCGCTCAATCCCAGTAAATTTTGTCTTACAATTTTTTTTTTCTGCAGTAATGGTATCTTTTCTTTTCTGAAATCCTGTCATTCTATTCCTTGAGGGTGTTATTTGCAGTGTGTTGTCTGCGGTTTCGACTTTCAGGCATTAGAGAAATGAATGTATAGCTAGGACAAGTAACATTAAGAGGGGTCAAAAATAATTCAATTTGGCACTTTCAATATGTTATTTGTTCCACACTGATTTTTGTGTTAATGGTTTGTCTTACCATCATCAGAGTGAATACCAAAGAGGAGTTAGTGCTTGGAACTTCGATATTGAGGATTTAAAAGCCCAAGCATCGCTAGTAAGTGAACTATCTTGATGTTGTAACTGTTTTAAGCAGTGCTTTTAACACTAGTTGGTTTTTGGTGATTCAGTTAGGAATCTGAGCTCTCTGATCCCTTTTTGTAGGTACGAGATGATGATGATATGCTGGAGACAAGGGAAGAAGATGACTGCATCAAGCAATTTGGTAGTCATAAGGTTAAAAATTTGTGTTTAACTACTCAAGACAAATTACAGATTTCCAATCATTGTCCTTGTCTGTGTGATAGTTTGCTCTGTCTGATTCTTCCTATTATATGGTGTTTGATCCTTAAGCAATCAGAAATATGATCTACTTGTTCATTGTGGCAGGCTACATCTGATGGTCAATCTAGTTCTGTGAGACTGAATTCAAATAGTGAGATACAGCAAGTTGAGTGCAGAGCACAAATAGGTGAGGATGAATCACTGCAGGCTGAGAGCTTGAACAGAAAGGGCAAGCATCTGGAAAGTGACACACCAGAAAGCGGTTCCGTAGAAAAAATTGGTTGGAAGAAAATTGTAGCAAACAATGATGAAAAGGCATCAACCTCAGAAAGGGATATGACACAGGCCAAGCCAAAAACCAAGAGTCGCCAAACTCAGAGTGGGCCATTAGTGCCTGGTTCTGTACTTGGCCATTCATTATCAGACAAGGGGCGTTTTCCAGAAAGGTCTGTGTATTTCATTGTTAATTAGATTGCTCTGTGTTTGCACTTTACATGCATCATTTTATCATAATATGTCAGACTATTTTTTTATTTTTTTATTTTTTATAACTGAGAATATCAGGTTTATGAAATAATCATTTGTTAAGACACTTTTTCTAGTGGGATATAGAAGGATATGAAAATAGAAGAAAACATTGATTGACATGTATTCTACATTTGATTAAAGCTTCAGTCTATTTTTGCTCATGCTTGTATAGCTGTATTCTTATTTAAATTTTTTTCTTATCTAAAATTTTTTATCAAAGGATCTTTAGTAAAGAGCAACAAAAAAAGGCAAGTGTGTTCGGAAATGCAAACTTCTGGGAAGTTGAATTCAACCATCTTTCTGAATTGTTCTAGTGAGGATAGAAGTTCAATCTCTTCTTTACCTTTTGTTAGAATATGTTTTTGTAAATTCTGATTTTATTTTTCATTTGACCAGAAATTAGCTTTTTCTACTGCTATATTATTTATTTGAAGTAGGAATATTTTTGTGTAAAACTTATGACGCCCAATTGCGGCCTTTGTTTCAGTGATACCTTATGCTCTTTATTTGAATGTGTTGAGCTTTTGTTTTTTAATTATTAGGTATGAGAATGACAATCAGCCTACAACAGAGAAAACTACTCGGGAAGTTCGTAAAGCTCCAAGCTTTAGTGGTCCTCTGATGCTTCCAAACCGAGCTTCTGCAAATAGTTTATCAGCTCCAATAAAATCTTCAGGAGGTACAGAACTGATGCAGTGTGCATTAAAGATTATAATTGTTTTCTATCCCATCATTATAGTTATAATACTAATATGCCAAGAGCTTGGTGAGAGAATCTACAAAATATTATTAATGTTGCTATTTCTACAATGGTATTGAATATTGGTCCTCCGATAGGGTATAGAGATTCTTTGGATGACAAGTCAAAGGCCAATTTGGTGCAAATCAAGGGTCGATTTTCAGTAACATCAGAAAATTTAGATCTTGTAAAGGTAAGTCTCAATTTTTATGATATATTGTCTCATAATATGACTTCCACTGACTAAAAGAATGTGCCCTAGGATATTCCATTAAGTACAGTTCCACGTCGATCTTCACAGGTAGATTGCCAATCTTTATGTAGTACTTTTAAGTAACTATTTATGGTGTCTATTTCTGACTTGATTTTTTCTTCTTTGTGATTTTTAGGGATCACCACTAAGAAAGTCTGCTAGCGTTGGTGATTGGATATTTGACTCCAAACAAGTGGTTTGTTGATTGAACTCCCTCTTAATATATTCTAGCTCTTGATTTTAAATAAATTACCACCTGGTTTTTATACAAGCTTGAAGCTTGTAAGAATGCAAATAATGTGTGCACAAGATGTTAGAATTTGGACAAAGCATATTATTATTTCACTTTAATAAGCTGGTCTCTCTCTCTCTCTCTCTCTCTCTCTCTTTCCACATATGCATTCATATAGAGATGGAGAGAGGCGAGAGAGAGCATTTGTTGATAACCAGGGTGAAACTAGAAAATCTAGCTTGGGGGGAAAGAGAGAGAGAGGGGACCAAACTCATAACCACATAAATTAGTATTGTGCTATATTTAATTTTCATTAATCATTAATATATTAATTATGTGTATACGTAAAAGAACCCCAATTGCATATTTAATATTTTTCTAATGGGTTGTACAATTCATAAATTTTAGATATTGTTTCAATAATTGAGGGAGGGAGGGTATATATATATATATATATATATATATATATATATATATATATATATATATATATATATATATGTTAGTTATAACGTAGTTCTGCCGCTGTTGATAACCACCATATTTAGTTCATTATTCAATGAATTTCATGCGCTTGGCTGTTTTATTCAGTCTACAAGTCAGTCTCCAAGGGAGGTCAGCAACAGCAACAGCATTGTACCTGCATCTCTACTTATGCCTCACCTGCAGAATCTCTTCCAGCAGACCTCAATTCAACAGGTAAAGGCGGAATAGCATATATTTGTGGCAATGATTTTGTGTATGATCTTTCCTGTGAAAAGCTTGTTTACGTTCAAGCATGTGAATTCTAAAGCCAGCCATTCTTGTAACTGGAAATTCTCATTTGATCGCAGGATCTTATTGCTAATTTGTTCAATAACTTACAACCAGCTGAAGCTGTGGATGGTGAGTAAAATATTTGGTATGATGTGATACTTGATATCATTATACTCTAGAGAGATCAACTGAAAATTTATGGTATGCTTTTGTGTCAGCGGCCCAAAATGGAAAGTTGCCACCGTTGCCCCGCAGTTCAGAGAATAATGGAAGTGTAAGCACATTTTTTTTGTCCATCATGCTGCTTTCCCTCCTCCCTGAACCCCCCAAAATAAGCAAATAAAATATCTCGAGTTTGACATCAAGTGGCAAAATAAACCACCTATGCCTCAACACACCTATTGAGGCTTTTTTTTTTTTTTTTTTTTTAGTTTTGGTGGGGGGGGGGGAGGAGGACATGGACATTCTTTCAAAGTTCCAATATTTCGTCATGATGGTATTTTCATAGGCTAGTGAATATGACTCAGGGTGGGTCAAAGTCTTGTGTGGATACTATGTTGATATCGTGGGGCTTCTGAAACTTGTTTTTTGATTTATGTTTTTTCCCCTGAAGTTATTGTTCTTAGCTCATGATTCAATTCTTGCACTGCAGATGCCATTTTTATAGTAGAATGTTTTGGCGAAATTTTCACTCTATTTTCCTACAACCTTGTAATTAGTAGTAAAGCCAATTGCACTGATGTTCCAGTGATTAATCACACATGAGGTATTATTAGCTTCTCTGATCTGTTCATGCAACAGGTTGAAGCGGCACCTTCTGAGAGGGAGAGATTGCTGTTGATGAAAATCGCTGAGCTTCAAGCTAGGTTGGTTATTTTGATGACTTTGTCTTTTCTTTTAGACCTTCGAACATGGCAGTTTGCCTAATGTTCTCATCTCATATTTCAGGATGATCAGTTTGACTGATGAACTAAATGCTGAAAGGCTGAAATACGTACAGGTTAGTTTTTCGATAGTTTGTCTTTTTCCATAGCCTCGTTTTATGATCCTAACAGGATTTCACTTGCTGCCATTGTGGATGGTTGTAACACAAAAGACTTCTACCTCGGAATTATGTTATGTACTCATGATGTATGGATGATAGTTAATTATGCCAATATTATTATTGTCTACAGTTACAACAGCAGTTGAAATCTGTATCTGGTCAGGAAGAAAATGGGGATAGGAGGGAGCCGGATGCCTGAGAGCTGAAAGGTTTATTACTGTAAAGTGAAACTGTCATGTAAATTGAGGGAAGAGCTGTGCATCATGCAGATAAAGTGTTCATCGCCTCTTTTTCTTGGCTACAAGGGTATCATCTTTGACTGCAGAAAATGTAGCTAAGGATAGCATCTGTGTTTCAGTATCTCTTCTGCGACTGCGTGCGTATTCCCTTGAACCTTCCAGGCAACTCGATGGCAAAATAAGCAAACTTTACCTGTACGTCAGAATGCCTTCTCATATACTTTTATCAAATTCAAGTGGAGTTCAGCTTCTTCCTGCCTCGTGTGAAGTAATACCCAATTGTAGACAATTTTTTGTTTTCATCTGCATTGTGAAGCAGCTGCCATGAGAAAGTAGAAAGCTGTGTTTATATATCTACATCTTTTATTTATGACGTTTATTCAAGTGTATTATTCTGTTCATAATGACCTTATCTTGTATATGTTGGTAGAACCAAGTGCAGTTTCTTTTTCCTATTTATTTATTTATAAACACATGTTCTGAACTTGCAATAATGCCTTGGAATTTGCAGCTATTTGCGAATGGTAATAAATGAAGGCATAAGCCTACTATTTTCAATTTCTGCAGAGGACAAGATTTGGTGACTCGGTAATTACGAATTGGTTGCATTTTTGGCTTTGCTGGAATGTTTTGTATCAGAAATTGGGCTGTATAATTTCTAATTAGTGCTTATAATGATATTGATAACAGAATAATTGCATTGGTTTTTGAGTTTAATCAATTTATGATTGAACAATAAAATTATCAGCCGTTGTTTCTTCTTCATCTTCATGATTTATTATGAAGCTTTATGTAACCAAATGGAAACGAAGATGACCTTTGGTCTGTGTAGGGATTTTGTTTTTTCAGTTGTCTCTGGAGGCCTACAACTTGTCAATGCAAGTGGCGCAACTTGCATTTCCTCAAGGTCCATTCTAAGCCCAAAAGTCCAACTCTTTCGTGAAGTGTATGGATCACCCGAATCCATATCAACAAACCCAGTTATGCTTTGCTGTATTGCAGGCTCTGTCAGCTTCAAAATTATCCCGTACGGTACACCCTTCCCAAAAGTGCGAAAATCGAGATTCTGCCTTCTCTTTCTCATCTATCGCTGTCCTTGGCGCCCCACTGCGCATGTTAGCACAAGGCAGCTATGATCACTCTCCACCTGAGTTCGGCCTCCTCTTTTGCTCTGCTCTCTCTTAAGCGTCCGAGCTTGGCTTCGCTGCCCAGACTCAATCAGCACAGTAAATTCCTTATCAAGGTAGAATTAATTCTTGCTTCCTCGTACTCACCCTAAAATTTTCTTGACTTTTCTTCTTCTTATTTGTTGTTTTACTTTTGCTGCTACAGGGGAAGAATATATTTAAAAACAATGGAATATGTAGGGCGGAGTTCTCCGACGATGCGCCGTTTGCTGCGGCCATTGGTGCATGTATGCTAAGTTCGCTTCTTTTACCTAACACTGCTCGCACGGACGAGGATGGCGATTCCGTCATTGATTCTACTGATGCGAGATTGACTGTCATGGGGATAATAAGTTTCATTCCTTACTTCAATTGGCTGGTGAGCTTCTCCTCCTCTTCTTCTTCTTCCAATATATTGTTCGTATAATTATTTTTTTTATAATTCTATATGTCTTGATTGGTTGATAGAGTTGGGTATTTGCGTGGCTTGACACCGGGAAACGGCGCTATGCTGTCTATGCTTTTGTATACTTGATTCCATACCTCAGGTTTGGTTTCCTTTGTTGAAACTGTTTATGAGTTAATTGTATATCTAAAACTGCAAATATGCCATCGATGGCTGAGGTTTACTCAAATTGAGTAATATAGGTATTTACAATTAAAAATTGAGGTTCTAATTCAGATGGACATTTAAAAACTCTTGTCAACTTTGGATATAGAACTATGATTATGTTTGGATTGCGGAATTGAATATACAAAAAATAAAATAATATTTTTGAGAAATGGAATAAGCTAGGTATAGAATAATTATCCTTGTTTCATAATTTGATTCATAGAATAGAATAATTATTCTACTTCACATAAATGACCGTAATACCTTATAAATTAATTTTACTATTAATATTAAAATTAAATATAATTTTACTAATTTTTATTTAAAAAATATTTTAAATACATAATAAATAAATCTTTTATTTGACTTAAAATTTTAAAAATAAAAATAAAAATCTGAAATTAAAAAAATAATAAGACAATGGTGGTGAATTTGGACTTATCAATATTTTTTAAGGGTGAAA
The DNA here is from genome assembly GCA_947687605.1 of Reutealis trisperma. Classification (NCBI taxonomy): domain Eukaryota; kingdom Viridiplantae; phylum Streptophyta; class Magnoliopsida; order Malpighiales; family Euphorbiaceae; genus Reutealis; species Reutealis trisperma. The sequence continues at coordinate 9,020,591 of CANTUT010000039.1, read as the reverse complement.
ATGGAAGTATTATATTCTATAGTTTAAAGAATATTAATTTTTTAATTTTTTGTGAAATATGTATTTCATAAAAATTGTGAAATTATTATTCTATAAAATTAGTATTTTTTGTCTAAAATTTAAACTAAAGTTTAGATGGAATAGCTATTTGATTCCTTATCTATTCCATGAACCAAACATAGCATATGAGTTTTGACTATTTTCTATCTAATGCTTAGATGCAGCATTCAGAAGTTCATGATGAATTTTGTCACAACTATGCTTCTTTATTTGTATGTTTCTGGAAGACTTAACGGTTGATATTATTTTTCATTGTGATTTCTATTTTCTAGTATGGTTGTTGCAGTTTCTAAGAAACAACTCTTACCTTTTTACACTACTAATTGTTTCAGTTACTTTACAAAATAGCTGCTAATTGCAGGAAGTATCTACAGTATGATGATGATTATTCTGGATGGTGATCAGTTTCCATATAATTATTTTATTTAAGCACAAAAATTTTCTTAGGAAGGAAGAACAACTGATGGCACTTGCTAAATGTGTTATAATATGTACTTGGTCCTTAGGCAGTGAAAAAGTAGATGGTGGATAGACTGTAATTAACATGACACAATAGTTTTGGAAGGTTCAATAGAAAATCAATTCTATAGAATATGCTTTGCTATAGGTTAACAGATTGGAGAAAGGAAGAGAAACAAGGAAAAGTTCTTGTGATAAGGAAGGAGAACAGACTATGAGGCAAAATTTTGCCTATAATGGATTGCAGCACTCCTATCTTACGGACATGTTAGTATCACCCATATATATGAAATATAGGTAATATTATAATGTTTAAAATATATTTTGTGCTTGGGCTGAATGCTTTTGAACTCACATATCTTGTTTGGTATTCAATGCCTGCTATATATATATATATATATATATATATATATATATATATATATATATATCTATATATATATATTTTTTTTGAGATGGATATTTAGTGCCTGCTTGATCTCATATCATATAAATATTTTACTTAAATAGGGTAAAATAAGTTGAATGTTTGATTTTATCCTGATTTATAGGTCAAATATGTCACTGTCCCCTGAGGAGAGTTGGCTGCCTGTTGCTAGCATTGTTTTTGGCATCATTCATGTGCAGGTATGACTTCATCATATACCCTCTATTGCCTGTTTGAACCAGTGAAATTGCTCAGGTGTCTTGTAGCTTTGTTTAGGATATGATCAAGTGATAGTCATATTTGTATTACCGCTACTACTTTTCCCTTTTCAGCTGGAAGCAAGTATAAAAAATGGAGATCTCGAGGGATTTCAATCATTCAGCAAAGCTGCAAATTTTCTTTCATCAAAGATGAAAAAGAAAGATACTGATTTGGAAGAGCACGATGGACTATCTGATGAGGTATCAATGAACAAAGGGTTATATGTATCTCCATTTCATTATTTACAATCTTTGATTATACATCTAAAAGGATTTTAACTGCTGGTATCAGGAGAGAGAAGAACCTAGGAATCTGCCGCATGCTGAAGAACAGTTAAGGGATGAGATCCGGCAGTGGGGGTTCCCTGGGAAGCCCTCCAAACAACGTGAACCATCAAATGGTGATTGGGATTGTGATGATGAGAGGAAACAATAGAATCGGCTTCATGTTGAATATACTATGTAATTTTTGGTGGGCAATTGGTCTGTTGAATATACTATTAATGTCTCTTGACATTAGGGTGATTTTTTCTTTTTCACATTTACACCCTCTCGGAAGTGATTAAAAGTGAAAAATGGCAAAATTTTAAGCAGTTAGAAGACAATGAGGACAGTAATTTACATGCTTCAAAAATATTCCAAACACCTTTCTTGTTCTACACTAATTAAATAAGCAGTTTGTTGTAACAAATAAGCTGATCATTTTATCAGCTATAATTTCGTGGTCGGAGTGTGTGAGAAGTATTGATATTCATAGAATCCTTAGAGATTAGAATACACAGGTGGTGGCAACCTGATATCTGAAATTCCACAGCCACATCGGGGAAATCGATCATCAATCCGTCCTTTTGATAGGAAAGGGGCTTAAAAGCCTCATTTTAAAGCAGAAATCCAGGCTAACAGCAGCAAAAGCAAAGATCAAGAGATTTTCAGATAAATAAACGGCACCGTCAAAAGCATGGGACAAGAAGCTTCCAGGGGTTAGCTCCAATGGCGGCGCTGCGGACAGAGTAGCAAGTCCTGCGTTACAAATCCATTTTTCATATCAGTGTTAGCTGTTTAGCTTCCCTCATCTAATACTACTATTTTAATAGAAGTTCGTACCTTTCACACATCCAAAAGCTGCGCAGGTCCCTGACTTGAGTTGGAAATTGTCCAAATCTCTTCTGACTGCATATCGAAATGTTACTCCGAACAAGGCACAGCTAATGAAAGTGATTGCTGAAGGAAGAATTAATTGAGCAATTCCGGTCACCCGAGTAAAGGAGAAGGGAAGGCCAGCTAGAGTGCCAACAAGTGCGGATATAGCAGCAGCCTTTATGGACTCCAATCTTTCTTCGTCTTTGTTAATTCCTTCTCCATAACCATATTCATCTTCACTTGTATTCGATGACAAGGATTGTTCCGCTTCTTCAACTTTGGCTTTTGCCTCTAAGATCTCCTGCTGGCATTCTACAATCTTGAATTTGACCAAAATTAAATCAAAAAATTGATTATTGAAAAAGACCAAATAAACTCATTGGTATAAATATTTCCACAACAAAAGAATGCTTAACAGATTGAGAAACAGACCTCAGAAGCTCTGGTTTCAAGTTGATTAATATAATCCCTCAATTGCTTAGCCTCAAGCTCTTGCCTTTCAATCTCAGCAAGTTCTCTTTTTGCCCTCTCCACTCTCTGTGATGCCTTTTCTAACCCATCAAATAATACCCTATTCTCTTCTCTATTCAAGAGCTCCTCTACTTGCTTGTCCACCATGCCAGATAATGCATCCTTCAAATTGTTACTGGTTTCTTTCTCCGGTGACCTATTGCCGCTGCATTTTACAATTAGAGGTCTGGGCAGTAGCCAAGTGTTGGCTATATGGAAGAGTCTTGGGTAAGTAGGCGACGTTATACAAAAGGGTTTTGTGAGGAGAGATTTGGGGTTTAGAGTGGGGTTGTTTATGGTGGCCATTGCTCTCTGTTCTTTTAACTGGGTGAGATTGAAATTGAAGGACTGCCCTACTGATAATAAATTAATATATATATATATATTTTTAGATTATACCAATTCTTTTTCTCTTTTACCATTTTATTTAAGTTTTCTTTTGTCTTCGTCTCCTTAAGTGGGAAATATTTTTCATACAATTTATATATATTTTTTACGAAAGTTTTTCAATTTTTTTTTATGTCCCTAATTATAGTAAAAAATTTGTGTTTACATTTTTACAAATTTAATATTAAATATATTCACAAATTATAATCCATTTTTATTTTGACACAAAGATTAAGAATACATATTTATTTTATTATTTTATTTTTTTATAATTATAAATTACATTAATTATTTTAAAATAATATGATTGATTATAACTATATTAAATATAAATAAATAATAAATTTAACTTAAAAAAGAAAATGGACTAATTTTTTTGACATCTCAAAAAGAAAATGTGAACTATAATTTGTAGATAATAATTTATATAATCTATAATTTGCGGATAATAATTTATATAAGGTGAATAAATTCAGAAGAATAAGTCCATGTATTTGCTTTTTCTTTTTGGGTGAAACCATATATATTTACTAATTCCGAATAATTATTTTTTTTGCTATATTCAGCTATATTATAATTTAAATATTTTGTTCAATCTAATTATTAATTTAATTAGCAAGTGAGTTTGCTTTTTTATTTTATTAATTAAAATTCAATTCTTATTTTTTTTATAAATTTTTACATAAGCTTTTAATCAAATTAATGATGATATATTTTTATGAAAATTAATTTGTGATATTATTTTTACTACTCAATTGAAAACTAAAAAAAAAATTTAAATCTAAAAAATATATAATTAATTAAAATATATGTTTTGTAATTATTTAATTTATTTTGCATGAAGAATTTTTGAAATTTCATGAGACTTTATCCATTAAAATTTGAATGTTACAATTATATTACAAAGAAATGTATTTTTCTTTTGTAAAGTTCAATTCTTTTATTTTAGTATTAATTTTTTTTTTGTCATATCAACTCTTATTATTATTGTGCACAAAAACTAACCTCTAATATAAATCACAATTAGGAATTTTTTTTTGAAAAGAAGAGATATAAAATTTGGGAGGATTATTATAAAGAAAGTTAAATAAATAGGCAGAAGAGAGGACTTTGTAGGAAATGTAATTGTTGGCCTTAGCAAAATATAGCGAGGGCTATGTTGGCACTAAGCAGAGGGTTTAACCACAAGCTCTTCTCCAATTTCAACTTCCCCAAAACCCTCACTCGCCCTCTGCTAATCCCTCTCATGGCTTCTTCTCCTCCTCGCCCTTCTGTTTCTTCTCCTGCATATTCCACTGGCTCCCCCTACCACGTTCCTCCAAAGCGAGTGGGTACCCACAATGGCAGTTTCCACTGCGATGAGGCTCTTGGCTGCTTCATGATTCGCCTCACCAACAAGTTCTTCAACGCAGAAATTGTCCGCTCCCGAGACCCTCAGGTTCCTATAAGCACAATCCATTTTCTGTTTCATTGGTATTGTAGCTTTGGGGTTTCTTTTCTATATATATATATATAAAAACAGCTCCTGAAGCATGATAATTTTTGCTCGCGTAAATATTTGGTTGTCTAGAAATTGCAAGGAAACAAGAAAAGGAGAAACTTTAGAATCGATTCGATGAGGATTTGAGCGCTTAGTTTTGTTAGTGTTTGAAGAGCTTAGTTTTCAGGAATTTTTTCACTATATACTATATTGGTGGTGTTCATATTTTCTTCCTTTGTTGTGAGCAAATTGGACTAGACCTTTTAGTTTGTGTTTTATGTGAAGGTCATCTGAAATTTAATGGTGGAATGCAGGTCTTGGAGGGTCTGGATGCTGTGCTTGATGTTGGGGGGGTGTATGATCCAAGTCGTGATTGGTATGATCACCATCAGAAAGGGTTTGAGGAGGTGTTTGGACATGGGTTCACTACCAAGCTTAGCAGTGCTGGTCTTGTTTATAAGGTAGTCATTTGTGGATTGTGCAAAAAAATTAAATAAAAAGGAAATGTACATACTTCTTTTTGGTAGTAATATGATTTTCTGATTTGATATCATTTGTTTTAATTGCTTCTTTCTTTAGCATTTTGGGAAGGAGATCATTGCAAAGGAGCTGCAGGTTGATGAAGGGCACCCAGACGTGCATCGGTTGTTCTTGGCTGTTTACAAAAGCTTCATGGAGGTACTAAATTCTGTTTATATTGATAAATTTAACTTTATTGTGCTTATCAATGTCAGATGGTTTTATAAATTGAGAATATGTGGGATTCTGCTAATCCTTTTCTCTAAAATATTGTGGATTGATTTGTTTGTAGCATATGAACAATGATGGTACACTAAGCAATGGTTTTAATGTCATCCATGTTCTTATAAATCATGTTGTTTAAGTATACTTCAGGCTTTAACCTGCTATAATTGGACAGATGCTACCCATACTATACACGTGTTCGGATAGTTTTGCTTTGTTTAAGATTGCTTTTTGCTCATGGTTAACTCCTCTTTCTTCTCCCCTATTTCCCCCTTTATATGGGAACACTTTTGCCCCCATTCTGCAGGCAATTGATGCCATTGACAATGGAATTAATCAATATGATACAGACCAGCCTCCAAAATATGTGAATAATACACATTTGTCTTCAAGGGTTGGGAGATTGAATTTGGATTGGATAGAGCCTGATCAATCATCTGAGAAGGAGAATGAGGCCTTCCAGCGAGCAATGGCTCTGGCTGGCAGTGAGTTTTTAGATGTAAGTTTTAACTTCACTTGGAAACTTATTTGTTTTTAGATTTAAGTTGGTAGGTGGATGTTGTTTTATTTGTAATTTTAATCTTTTCTTTTTGCCATTTGAGAGTTTGAGCTATAGAAGTAGAGTTCTTAATAGTTGCATATTGACTGACTATATGTTATTTTTCAGAGTGTTCGCTTTCATGTGAAGTCTTGGTTACCAGCACGGTCATTTGTAATTGAGGCTCTTGCAGCTAGATATGATGTTGACCCTAGTGGGGAAATTATGATTTTGACTACATTTTGTCCTGTAAGTATGTTGGGCTTATCTCAGATTCTACAGTAAACTTTTGTTATTCTATTATAGCAGTGGTACTCTTTATGAGCTTCATGGATATGAGTGGTGCTGTCAATAATGTTGTTTTCATTATTACTTTCATGTGTTTATGCGGTATCACTAGGAATTTAGCATATGGGCAATCAAATTGCTTGAAACCTGTGTTATTGCATTTGAAATGGCACAATTGATCTGAAGAAACGCAAGTTGTGAACTTTGGCATTTGCGTTTCTGTTTAGCAGAAGTGTTTAGCTGCTATTATTGATCCTTAATCAGTTACAGCCCTGTTCAGAAAATTCTAATTAGATTTTGTTCCTTACAGTGGAAACTTCACTTATTTGAGCTTGAGGAGGAACTGAAGATTAACCCTTCAATTAAATATGTTCTTTATCAGGTTTGTATATTTTTTTGCATAACTTTGAAAAATCAATCCTTGCAATTATTAATCATAAAATATCTTGTTAAGAGCCCTCTTTAGTTATCATTTTAAATGACAAGAAGAACTCCAGATAACCTGTTAATAATATAATCAGACATTGATTAAATATAAATATATTTAGTGATTAATATAAAAATGGACTTCCTAATCTTAACAGCTGACTTTTAAGGTTGATTTTTCCAAATTTATATTAAAAACTTAATATAATCTATCAAATATCTTTCGTCAGTAGATTCTTCTTCTAGGTTATTCCATTTTAAATTGAAGGGCTTAGATATAACTATTATCTCTCCCTCAAAAATGAAAATTTTTTATCTCCAGTGAATTTTTCGAATTCTCATCACAACATGACAATATGCAGGATGATAGAAGCAAACATTGGCGAGTGCAGGCTGTGGCAATAGCTCCTGATAGATTTGAAAGCCGGAGACCTCTTCCAGCTCAGTGGCGAGGTCTGAGAGATGACGAGCTCTCAAGGGTATCTGGAATCCCCAGTTGTGTTTTTGTCCATATGAGTGGATTCATCGGTGGGAATCAAACATATGAGGGTGCTCTGGCCATGGCAAAGACTGCACTTAAACTATAAAACATGGAAAATTGGATAGCATCACTGTTGTTACCAATGATGGAGAATTCCAAGATTTTAGCTGGACCTGAATTCATACATTACTTTCTTCCCCTTATTTTCAGGCTATTTACTTGGTTTATATGAGAACTCTTGGCGGTGCATTCTAACATCTGCTTGCTTCACTAGGAAGGTTTTTTCATATATTTCTGGTCAGCACAGCTTTTGGCTTTGCTTGTCATTGAGCAACTTGGAAGTTATGATATAGTTCGATTATTGCTTGGTGCCTCTCCTTGTCTCTCTCTCGTCATAGTCAATACTATTAGTATCTTCTGCTCTATCATCTACGAATTTAGTTACACACGCACACACAACACCTTTACACACTGATCACAACTTTGGCAGCTGGGCTTCCATTTTTTAACACTTGTCATTACCACAAGAGCCTGCTTCTCCGTTAAAATAAAACAAGAAAATTCTAACTCCTCACCCAGTTATCAGAAAAACCCAAATCATGTACTCACCCTCCTCAACCTCTCCTCCCACCATCAAAGCTCGTCTCCGAAATAGAGACTCCCTCTATGGCCTCTTCCTCATGAGTTTCTCACCAACACTCGCCGAAATCGCTGGCCTTGCCTGCTACGACTTTGTCGTCATCGACATGGAGCATGGCCATGGTGGCATCTCCGACGCTCTACTATGCCCTTGCCGCCACCCACACTCCTGCCATTCTCCGTTTACCAGCTCTTTGCCCCACCCGGGCCAAGAAAGCTCTGGATTTAGGCCCTCAGGGCGTCATGTTTCCCATGATCCACGACCCTATATCCGCCAAGATAGCTGTCTCTTACTGCTGCTAACCTCCCACCGGTTTCCGTGGAGCCGCCTATCTGGTCATCAGAGGCTCGGAGTACGGACTCGACGATGACTACATGGGTAACTGCTAGAGAGAAGTGTTTATAAGAGTCAGAGGAAGCGGTCAGGAAAGCTGGAGTAATCGCAGCCGTCGATGGGGTTTATTGTGTGATGATGGGACCGTTGGATCTGAGTGGGGACATGGGATACTTGTAGGACCCCGGGCATGAGAAGGTAAGGAAGATGGTGGGCCAGGCAAGGGAGATAGTGTCGGGACGGCTCAACGAGAAAGGTGGTGGGGCGTATTTGGGTAGGTTTGCTATGCCCCATGCTGGGCCCCATGAGCTGAAAAGAAGGGGGTTGTCACGTGGTATGTGGGGCCGTTGATGGGGGCTTGTTTAGGAGTGCTGCTGTTATGGATGTCGAGAGGTTTAAGAATTAAGACTCTGGAATTATTATGATACAAATATTTGTACTGCCCTTTTAGTACTATAGATTGTTAAATTAAAAAAAAAAAAAAAAGAAATGGGCCGACTTTTGTATAATAGTGTAATATATTCATTCATACATAATCTAAATAATAAATCTTATTAATCTTATTCAGATAATAAGTCCATTTCAATTCCTTTCACTTAATCTTTTTGGACTTAAAAATATTGAATTTGAAAATCATGTAATTATTAATGAATTAATATAATTATAATTTATAATCAAACAATAATATATATTTTTATAATTAAAAGAAATATTATTTCTATTAAAAATTAAGTTATTTAAATATAAAAAAATTGTAAATATATTTTGTATATAATATCAAATGGAAAATTGATATTCCAAGAGAAAATCTTTAAGAAATTAAAAATGTTTATGTTATATTTGATGATAGTTATTTTTGACCATCAATTGACATTTTCAAAGTCTAATGTCCATAAAGTCTTATTCGGGTTATTTTAAAAATTGTAGTAAAAGCCATATGACATCTTACCAAATTTTACTCAAATTATTGGCCCTACAATCTGTTGAGGTCTCTCTACTGCGTAGTTAACTAATCCCTGCAAAAATAAACAATTAGAGACAGGTCAAATCAACCCATTAATTACCACTTCAACACACACATTATTCCATCCCATCAATTGCTTTTAGCAGGAAGAACTGTAAGATATTGTGTTCAGAACGCGTAACTTATCTATCTTATGGGTTGTATGGAATATACACAGGAGACTGTCTTGAAAAGTAAATTTTTTGAATACAAGGCTACTAAATATTGAAGGGGTAGTCGCGTGATAAAGAGATTTCTTTCTATAATCCTGAAAGTGGAGACTATGAACAAAAAGCATAGAATTATCATCGATGATCTGCAAATTCTCTTGATTCAGTTAAAGTATTGCCTATCGATTTGTATTTGAGAGGACACATTGTTCGAGAAAATTGTTTTGCTATACGAACTATTAGTTGCCTTGGAGTGGTCTACACATACAAGAATGGATCAGTATTGAAACTAAAATTATTTATTGTTTTTAATAACAATAGTTTTTAAAAATATTGTCCGTAGACAAGCACGAATCCACCTATTTGATTAAGGAGTCAATCAATAGGTGGAGAATTGCCTTCCTTGTTTAATTTTTAAAATGAAAAAAGAAAATATATTATTAAAATTTTTTAAATTTTAATTCACCCCCTTAAAAAATAAAATTTGACCCCATTTATTCTTATTTTTTAAGAAAAGTTAATGGATAAATTGAGAATAAAAAAAATACTCTTTCATGTATGAGAATTAAAATATTAAATTAAGGGAACATAAATAAAAAAAAATAATATGATTTTATTTACTTATGTGAATAAAATAACTAATTTAATTATTTTTCAAATGCATTTTTTGCAAAAAAAAAAAAAAAAATTGTTTCTTTAGTTATTTTAATTTTTGAATCTTTAATTATTTTGATTTTCAAATCTTATATTAATTGAATATAAATATGCGTTAAGATAAATATATTGTTTAACGTAATTTCTTAAAGATACACCATAATTTTAATAAAAGGTAATTATATCTTTATTTAAAATAAAATAAAATATTTAATAGATTTTGTATAAATATATATTTATGTGAAAATAATTTTACTAATTTAATTAAAAAAATTTAATTACTGTCAAACATCTGATTAAATTGAGTTTACTTAAAAGTGAAGACACATGAGTCATAGCATTGATCATTTAAACTGCATAATTATTTTAAATAAAAATACTTTTTATGAATTGAAAAAATAAAAGCATAAAACTACATGATATAATTTCTTTTTTTCACTGGTTTGGGTCAGTGGGTGTGGTCGGGTTTTGAACGCCCATAGCAAAACCGAGTGAAAGTGATGATTTGGGGTTCAGTGGCAACCTCTTTTTAACACCACCTTCTTCATTTATCTCCTTCTCTCTCTATCTTTCTCCTTATAATTACAGTCTCTGCAGATCCATTTCCAAAAGAGGAAGAGAACAATGGAGATCTTCTTTTTCATGGTATTTGGAGGCCTAGCAGCCGTTGTGGTAGCGTTGGAACTCAGCAAAACAAGCAGAGATCGAATCAACACATCCACTGCTTTCAATGCCTTCAAGAACAATTACCTTGTTGTTTATTCCCTCATGATGGGTACGTTCTAATCCCTTAGATCTGACATTTTCTTTTGGCTCATTGTACCTCTCTTGGTTTTTTTCCCCCATTTCTCAACAAATCAACGCAAATGCCATTCTATGCTTGTTTATTGACATAATGGGTTTCGCTCCACTTTTTGGTTTTTGAGTTAAAGCCAGTGCATTTATGGATTTTACTTTTGCAAGTTCTTTTTTTTTTTTTTTTTTTTCCTCTTTTTTTTGGTTTCTCTCTCTGGGAATTTCTCTGCCAGTTATGGGTTTTAGACTGGCTTGGATAATTGTTAAGTGGTGAAAATGTTACCTTGATCTCGTTGTTATTATATCAGATCAACCTTTTCTTCATATGCTTTCTTCTGGCTTCTGTGGTCAAAGCTTCCTTATATAAATTAGTATATAGTTTTACAGTAGCCGTGTGTGTAGATCCATTACTTGATTTCCGACTTAAGGGATCGTTAAGATGCGTATTTATCTGCATTTGACAACTATTTAATTTATTTTCTGGGGAATTAATTGAATTGATTTGTGGCAACAGCTGGGGATTGGTTACAGGGTCCATATGTGTACTACCTATACAGTCAGTATGGCTTTGGAAAGGGAGAGATTGGTCAGCTCTTTATTGCTGGCTTTGGATCTTCTATGTTATTTGGGACAATTGTTGGGTCTCTCGCTGATAAGCAGTAAGATCTCATTTTGATTTCATGTAATTTAATTTCTTGCTTATTGATCACTGACTAGATAACGAAGTTATTATAATTTTATGTGTTGAATTCAGGGGTCGAAAGAGAGCATGTGTTACTTACTGCATAACTTACACTTTAAGCTGCATCACCAAACATTCTTCTGAATACAAAGTTTTAATGTTGGGACGTGTATTGGGAGGCATTGCCACTTCTCTACTTTTTTCAGCTTTCGAGTCTTGGCTTGTTGCGGAACACTTTAAGGTGTGTGATAAGTTGAATTGTTAAACGGATTTTGATGATAAGGTTTTGATATTCTGCATATTTCCTGTTAACTGTTTTAGGGCTTTGGGCTTGACATTCCTTGAGTGGATTATGCGAACTGTGGGAAAATCTAGCTATTTTACATTTAGGAGATGGAGATTATCATTTGATCGGTCATGGGGCTTCTATTATCCTTGATTGTGGGCATATGATTAATAATTATAACATAGTTTGGATTAGGAGTTCTCTTTGCCTATGATATAGTTTGTTTCTACTGTTAAAACCCATGAAGTCTACTTTGACTTGTTGGTACATTCTTTGTAAAGGATATGGTCTTATTTGCTTCTCTGTGTTATGTCTTATCATGCACTTACAATTTTTCAGAGGGCTTTTGATCAACAATGGTTGTCAATAACATTCTCAAAAGCTATATTTCTTGGCAATGGTTTGGTTGCCATTATGTCCGGGTTGTTCGGTAATCTACTAGTGGATAACTTGGGGCTTGGTCCTGTTGCTCCATTTGATGCTGCTGCATGCTTTCTTGCAATTGGAATGGCAATCATATTGTCATCATGGACTGAAAATTATGGAGACCCTTCAGAAAACAAGGACTTACTTTCCCAGTTCAAGGGTGCTGCTGTTGCTATTGCTTCTGGTCAATCACTAACCTTATATTTCATGCTCTAGCTTGGTACATACTATAGCTTAATGAAATTCATGTTAATTGAAAACTTATAGTCACTGCCATATGCCCATATCTTGTATTACAGTTGCTTAAGAGGACAAGTAAAAAGGAAAGTTGAAATGTCGTTGTTTACACTGTAGTTTTTGTTTCATTGTGTGAAAACCTGGTTCAGTCGTCTGCTTGGGAAAAATTCAGATGATTTTATTATCAAATTCTAAAATGGTTTTTCTGTCGATCATTTAAATCTAAGATATATTTAAATGCTTATAAATAATTCTATCTGGATGGGGATAGCATTTGAGCTGAAATGTTTAATTGTTTATATTGGTTATTCATCTCAAATTCCATGTTTCTCCATAAAATTTTTTCATTTCAAACTTTTAGTTTCATCCTAAAATTTTACTCGGGGCATTTTTAGGTTTCATCATTCAGACGATTGCTTGTAATTTTCTCCATTATGTTCCTTTTACCAAAAAGTATAACTGTGTAGTAATTTCCCCATCTTCCTTTCCTATCTTCTGGGTACTCACATTGATATGATGTTCCATATGGAATCAGATGAGAAAATTGCATTGCTGGGTGCCATTCAGTCCCTATTTGAAGGTTCAATGTACACCTTTGTGTTCCTATGGACTCCTGCTCTGAGCCCAAACGGTGAGGACATTCCTCATGGTTTCATTTTTGCGACGTTCATGCTGGCTTCAATGTTGGGAAGCTCCATAGCATCTCGACTGATGGCTCGCTCATCCCCCAAAGTTGAGAGCTATATGCAGATTGTTTTTGTAATCTCTGCAGCTGCTCTTCTGCTTCCTGTTATAACAAGTGTATGTAGTGAATCCTAACTACTCCCTCCTTTTCTCTTATTTTATATTAACATACAAAGATGGATGTCAAGAAAATTTTTGACTGTGGTTTTTGAACAGTTCTTGATAGTACCAACTGGAGTGAAGGGAGGAAGCATGTCATTTTCTGGATGTGTCCAGCTTCTTGGCTTCTGCACATTTGAGGCCTGTGTGGGTATATTCTGGCCATCTATCATGAAGATGAGGTCCCAATATATTCCTGAGGAGGCTAGAAGTACCATCATGAATTTCTTCCGAATTCCTCTCAACATATTTGTGTGCATAGTGCTGTACAATGTGAGTTCCTTGCGTATTGAATCCTAACTACTCCCTCATTTTCTGTATTTTATGGCAAAGTTATATAAAGGCTTTCTTTATATCCATTCATCATTATTACTCCTGTATTTTAACAGTTGGTTTTTGCTTTTCTCCTTGAAGGTTGATGCATTTCCCATCATTGTAATGTTTGGCATGTGCTCCATTTTCCTTTTTGTGGCGTCCCTTTTGCAGAGACGGCTTATGGTTATTGCAGAGAGCCAAAAATCAAGTAAGTTTTTGATGCCTTGGACTCCATTTTCTGCTTGTATTTGAAGAATGTCAATATATTCACTGTACTGAGAAAAGAGCAAAGGAAACCCACCTGTGCTCCTGGATCTCTTAAATAGGTTATAAATAATAAAACTCAAAAAAATAACAGAACTCCCAAGTTTGTGGCAGTTCCTGAAATATGCAATCAAATATACACTTTCCTGATGTGATGTTGTTATCATGTAGTTCCTAATTTGAATCAGATTGTAATGTTATTAAAAATGTTGGATAAAAGCTTTTACGGGTTTTATCAGACAAAAAAGAAGGGAGTGAGATTTTGTTAAAATTATAATTTGAAATATCATGTCTAATGTTAATGGCATACAAATTCCAACAACAAACACTGGTATATCATGCATATCTCCTTGTAGTCCTTAAAATTTGTGTTCCTTTTGATTTTTTTTTTCTGGGTTGCTTTTTAGTAATCTTAAGTTTATTTTTAAGTGTTTACTATATCAGTTTTAAGTTTTTTATCTTTTTTTTCTTTTTTTTGCCCAATATCAGTGTTAAGTTATGAATGCTTTGTTTCACTGCAGGATCACAAGATTGGACAGCAATGAGAGAAATGGAGGCAGAGCCACTAACTGCCTGATTGAATTTAGAGGAACAAATCTCTGGGATTCTTTTTAAAGATTGTGAGCAGCCGCCTTTGCTCCTCATGTGCTGTTGGAGCTGCGACTTGGTTAACTGTTTGCAATCCAACCAATAACAGACGTGGGTCAAGTCCTACTTGATAAGAGGGTGCTGAGGATTTTGTATGGGCGAAGAGGCAGTTGACAGTAAAGAAAATGATTTTTAGGTGCATAGAATGATGAAAGTTATTGTTTTTAAAGCTTGTTGACTGGTGCTATTGTGATCTTGATTTGCACTAGTGCTGGCTATATATATATATATATATATAAATATTAATGCTAGAAACTTTTTCGTGTCCTAAATATTAAAATAAAGGTTTTAGATTTTTGTTATTTGGCAAGAACTATTTCTTATAACTCCTTTTTGTTCTCAAATATATACTGGAGAGCAATCCTGTACTGGATCGATCATAACAATATGTATATCTATACTGGATTTTCATTGCATTTTCTATTTACATTGACATCACAGTCCATCACGGTTCTTCAAAGTATCTATCTGTTCGCTGGAAGGTTTTCGTCCATGCTATACGTTAGATCAAGCAAGGTTTGTAAAATAGTCTTCTCCTTATCCGTAGGCCGAAGTCTAATGGTGATGAACTTAATTCATTTTGTAACTTTCTCTGACCTAAAAAGCTGTTCGCTTTTTTCTTTCTTTTTTTTTATTTTTGAATTTAATTAGGTTAATTGGAATTCAAACTCATTAGTAATAAACTCACATTGACAAATCTATTGACTTTGATATTAAAATGAGATAAACAAGAACCATTAGCATTTAGCAATTGACACTGATGTAGTAACATAAGTACTGATTGAGGTAACTCAATCCCTACTTGTAATCTCCAATTAGGATGGAAATGTGTGAACTTCAGTTATAATTGGCTTATGCGCTGATCTTTCTCCCATAAAAACAGGAAGAGTACTTGACTGGACTACCTAATAAACTTCAATTAGAGTGTTTTAGTTTTGATTGACTGCTATACATCACCAAAAGATCTGGTTCCAAACATCGTCTCTCCTGATTAGCACTGCTAATGATACTATTAGCATATTGGAGATGTCTTAATCAGAGTGTTCAACCATGTAATAGAAGACAAGCCTGCCTATTCTCTCCTCTCCTCTTCACATGGCGAAATGATAACAAATCTGAATGATCAAACCTTTTGGACATTTTATAGAACATATCCCCAACCCCACTCTGACTGTCAAGCCCTCCAAGTTCCAAACCTTACACATGGCCATTTTGAGTCACGTCGGGTGATGACTTCCCAGGTGGCCCATGTGCCATTATTGGCCCCATCATTGATTTCTGTCCAATTTTATCCTTCTAAACTTTCAAGGTTCCCTTTATGTCCTCAACCCGATATTTTAATCTAATATATGATGAAGGGTGATCTCCACATCTTGACCATTCATTTTCTTGATGTGAGGACTTTCACGCTGTTTAAGGTTTTGACCATTGAAAGGAACAGATGACGTTGCCATCATCGTAGTTGAACTGGGAAGAGGGGCAATCAGGAGAAATCATCATCAATTTGTTCTTTTCTGCTTCTACAATCTGTCTGCAGATATTTGAGCCAATAAGATTTTACCCTCCAGTGTCCCTGCCTCATTAGTCCTTAATTTGAGAGAGAAATTTTGGTTTGAGAGCAGGTGAGATGGCCATTCTTAGAAGTCGTACATTCCTCATTCTCTCTGTTTTTCAGTTATTTTTGTTGGTACAAATCCAAGTCTCCTGCTACCAATACAAGGTTGGAGATTTAGAAGCTTGGGGCATACCCACTCCAGCAAATCCCAAAGTTTACTCCTTTTGGTCCCAATACCACACTTTCAGGATTGGAGATTCACTCTGTAAGTTCTTATATCTTCATTTCTTGGGTTCTTTGTTTCATATAAAGGTCTAATCGTTCTTTTTTTTTTTGTCCCAGTGTTCTTGTACCCACCGAGTCAAGATTCAGTGATTCAAGTAACAGAACAGAACTATAACTCCTGCAACTTGACAGATCCAATCTTGTATATGAACAATGGGAATTCTTTATTTAACATCACAACGCATGGAGAGTTCTATTTCACAAGTGGGGTTCCAGGGCATTGTGAAAAGAAACAGAGGCTACACATTTCTGTGCTTTCCGGGAATGGTTCAGCTTACTCTCCCTCTTATAATCCTGGTGCATTGCCTGATACTGCACCATCTTACGCTACTGTGTTCGGAACAATCCCATTACCACCTTCTTCTTCAGCAACAAACAAAGTTTCAATCTTGTTATCTGGCTTTATGGGTGCAGTGATTTCTGCAAAAATCAACGGCTTCATGTGAAAGGACATAATTGCAAGAACCCAGATGAGGATTGATATATTTATTGATTTATACATATTTATTTTACTTTTCATAAACGAAATTTTGGTATTGTAATTATTCTTTCCAGTGATTTGGATTCAAGAGAATAAAATGGTGGTATTGTAATGTTCAATGGGGTATTCAAACTTTTATTTTCTTATTTTGAATAGGGAGAGTATGGTTAAAAAGAAGGTTTTCCACTTTGTGTTGTATTGATTTTTTTTTTCTATGAAAAAGAACATTAGACACCAATTTCAATGTCAAAGGGCAAAAGAAAAAAAGAAGATCGAAAAACAACAGCGCATGGTATCATTTTGCCTACTTGCAATGCCAAGACACGCTATCACAGTTGTATTAATTTATAGTTTGCCAGCTGGTAATGAGCTTTGTGCCGACAGCCCCTCTCTCTTTTCTTCTGCATCTCTCTTTCTTTCTCCTCAATGAGACTATGAGACGTCTTCTTCATTTTTTGGTCCCTTCACATCCTCTGTGGGGCTTGAATGATTCCACCTTCAAAATCTTTAGTCTCTTTCTTCCAATGTACTACTGAGGTCAAGAAGTCGGGCCACAAGAGAGTGAGCTTCAGAGCATTTTTAGGTTTGGATCAAACCAAATCCAGTCCAAAATTTATAACTTGAAAATGGATTATAACTCTTTTTTTTTTGCCAATTGAAAATGGATTATAACTTAGAACCCCTATTGATTACCACATCAAGCCCTAGAGGCAAATCACGTTCAAACATTCATTGTAATTGTTGACTTTCACATACTTTATTACTATAAAAATACATTTGACAAATCATAATGAAATGCAATACAATGTAATTAAATGAATTTTTAATATAAATTTAAATTAAAAATTCACTTAATTACATTAAATTACGTGCTAAAGATAGCAGAAAAAAAAAAAAAAAAAAAGAAGGTATTTGCATTTAAAAAATACTAAAATTGGGTGACTTTTCGAATCATTTACCCGCAGGACAAGAAAAAGGTCTTTACTGTTCTAATAGGCGGCAAAATGGCCGAGGCGTACAACCCCCTCAAATCTCATGACCGTATATCACATACAACATCTTGGCACTAACACCAACTATTGTATAAATAGAATGATGCTTGATTAAATGATAGAATTCGTCTTGGTACCAACACAAGCTGTTTGATCATACGAGAGAATGGAAGACATTCAGCCAACCATATCAGTATCTATTGCCATTGACTTCTCATCAGAAGCATAGGCTGTATCTGCTGCTGCATGCTCTGCAAACTGTGCTGCTGTGGACTTCGACTCTGTTACTGCAAAAGGACTCCTCATTTGAGCAGCAGTAGAATCTATTTCCATTGCAGACGCCCGTGGAGGAGAGGGAGGTTGAACCACAACATCTGGGTAAGCAGCCTTAAATCTGGCTCGCAAGCCTTCATCAACCAGCCGTACTCCGTCCAATTGATTACCGAGTGACATCCATCTGACAGAAAACAAAAGAAAAGCTGAAAAAGAGCCAGCGTGATCTAACGCTCTTTTGCAATGACACAAAATTACAATACCAAATATTTTATAGTGATAAGTTCAATCAAGGAAAAAATATTTATACCTGAGATTGTGTTTCTCCTGAGTAGAAGACCTAAATAACACTAAAAGCTAAAAGCTAAAATCTAAATTATAACGAACAATAATTATGTCATATTTGGTAGCCCATCCTAGATCCAAATGATTATCCATTCTTGGCAACCCCATGCAATCAAATTAAACTTAACCAGAACTGGCATATTGGTGCTAAATAAAAGTTTAAATAAAATGGATCTTAAACCAAGAAGCATAAATATTGTTCAAGAAAACTTACCCAGCATGAGTATTGTGCATGCGAGCAAACAATTCCAGCTTTCTTGTCCTTGGACTTATCCTCTCCAGCATTGGGTACATCTAAAACAATTTATTTATATTAATCAGGTTTGCGCCGATAAATTGGACTTGAGTTATACCAAAAACACTTCACGAATTATTCCAAAACACTTCCAAGCCACAATATTTTTTAGATAGTAATTCTAAGGAAAATGGGTCCATCAGCATGCTTAAGTGTACATCTATAGAATTAACATTGGAAAGACACTCAATAGAAAAAGTAACAGGGAATAGGGTGGGCTATAACTTGGGGCATTTGTTTACAAACCTCATCTGGCTTACGGCTTGTCTCTCGAACCTCAGCAACAATAACGTCAGTATCAATGTTCCTGTTTACTTCTGGGTTTCCCTTAATTCCCACAAGGCAGTGCTCCTTGCTATGATTGAGCCAATGTCCTGTCCGGCCTGTTCTAATGATTCGCTGAAGTTGATTAGTTTTTACCCAAATGATCTCCTCAACACGCTTGTACCCCCAAAGTTCCAAACTGCAAGAAACATTATGATACGCATATGATCAAGAGCCAATATTCACCCTGTTTTTCAAGTTTCTCAGGCAAAATTCACTGAGAAAATGGCCAAATATCAACACATACCACTCACGACCAAGCTCCATTGCACGGCCAGTAACCCAAAGGAAAATCAGACCATCAGTCTGTAACACAGGGACATTAAGATTGCGCATTTCATCATCAGCCATCGTCCCATAAGGCAGTTCCATATGAATGTCCCATGGTGGATCAGCCATTATGACTCCAAATTGCCCTAAAATCTCCATTTTAAATGAGCGAATATCACAATTAATCCATTGTGGTTGACCAAGTTCTACTTCTGAACAATATTCTGCACGCTGAGGCTTTAAAGGTTTTGGGGGACCAAGAGTTCCGGCACCGATCATCATTGGTGGCACATCAGGAGTAGGGTCAAGCTCATAATGAACATACTTACATGTCTATAAAAGAAGACAAGAATTGTATTACTCATGAGCTAGTAATTTTATTTTTTATAAAAGAAAGAAATGAGTTATAGCAAAAGAGCCTGCCCTAAAGAAGAACCTTACCTTCATGTGACGACAAGTGTCCAGAAAAGAACAGTCCCCTTGACTGACATCAGTATGAGGAGCTATAATTCTTCGGAAATGAACCTGTAAAGAGTAAATATATGGGAAATGAAAATGCTTAGTTATCGCCATGATAAATGGATATAATTAAATAGAGGTAAATCAATACAAAATGCCAGCTTGTAACATGCTGCTAAATTCCATTTAAAATTTTATGGCAATTAAAACTAAAATTCTCATCGTGTGTATGTCTTCTATCCTCTGACAATCCACCAAGTGATGATACCTTTGAAGATATATAGTTAATGCTATTATGATGGTATTTTTATTGGTAATTGGGTAATTCCTCCCTATATCTAAAGCATAATTAGATTGACCTTTATGTCCACGCCAGCAAAAAAGTAAAATACATTAGAATTTTGAGATTACCTCGCTCAACATCAAGATTTAAATATCATAACCTATACTGAAGGGGGTTGATAAAACCTTACAGATTCAGTAGTAGGTGTCCAACCAATCAATAATATATAGCTAACTAAATATCTAGTTGCTCTAGGCAGCATTGTCAAGTCCACTTTATAACTAGCAGACCTATTTAGAGATTTTTTTTTTTTGGCTAAGGAGCCTGAGTACCTGACTAATCTACACAGCTTTGGTTAGATGCCTCTAAGCCAATGGCATGTTATGGTACAAAGATATAGTATGACCTAAACATAAACAACTCTTTTATGCTAATAAACAGCACAATCTAATCATACTGACCTTCTCACATGCCATAAAAGAACCAGACTGACGCCTGCAATCCTCTTTTGTTAGAGCAGAACAGTACTCCTTCAGTTGAGAACCACCTTTGGTTTTGAACTGAAACCAACAATGATATGGTCAACAGCACACTAAAAAATGAGAGAAAAAAGGAGCTAAAGAATGGAGAAACATAAAAGAATAAGCCTATTCTGAAATGAATTTGCATTTTAACACATCCCAAACAAGGCAAATGGATCCATCCATGCGATTGGAAACAGAAAATAGTGCACAACTTACACTTCTATTTCAAACCCATAAATTATTGCATAATTGAGTACTTTACTTTTATACAAATTATCTACAGAAAAAAAAAAAATAGATGGCAGCTTATTAATTTAAACCAACGGCTTAAAGAGTCAAGTAAGCTAGCAACATAAACAACTGAAAGTAAAGGGCTAAAGGCAACTAATTTAAAATGTCAAGTACCTTGGCAGCCACAGCAGTTTCCCTTGCAGTAGGCCGATGAATGAGATCCAAAAGCTCCTCTCCAGTCTTTGATTTTTGCATCTCCATAAATGACTTCTTATTGAGCAAAGCTTCCAAATCCTTCATATAATCCTCCTCAGTTCTTGGCTTCTGCTGCTGTTGCATTGACAATGGCACATTATTTGGACCCAATGGCGGCCTCTGCATCATCCCTCTTGGCCCCATCATCATCCCTCTCGAACCCACCATTCCTCCCCTAGGTGGCCCATTCCACATATCCCCACCAGGACCGCCACTCATCCACATATCTGCCGGCATTGGTCTCTGCACCACCGGCCCTCCCATTCCAAAAACCCCATTATTATTCGCATCATTCCCACTACTACCATTATTAATTTGACTCTGATTCTGATTTAAATCGCCAGAATTTAACAACTCTAGATTTTGCTGATAATGTGCACTTTCAGGCAATTCTTTAACTAACCTATTGCGGTCAATATTCAGCACCATAACTCTAGACTTGCCACTAACCACAAACTCCTCGAGCTCAATCCCGCGGTTCTCCTCCGCCATGGACCTCAAAGCCATCTCCACCGCAAGAATCGCGCCAGACTCCCCACCCACCTCCCTGAGAGCCGCCTTCTCAGCAGCAGTCGCATTCTGGTCATTCTCCAGCTTCCTTAACACTGTCGACGAATCAATTGGATCAAAAGGCACCCTCTGCAACAAGCACTCCGCCACCATTACCCTCACCACCGACAATGGATTTCCACTCTCATCAAGACTAAATTTTTCATTACCATTGGACTGGGTCTGTTTGGCGTTCTGAAGCTTGGAAATTGCAGGCTTAGAGCGAGGACTAGAGGGACTTCTAACTGGATTGGCGATTTCAACGGTTTTTTTAGTTGGGGCAGGGAGAGGGGGCGTAGGGGTAAAGGGTTTGCGATTGAAGGAAGATACAATTTGGAGAGAGAGGTCAAGAGAGGAGACAATATTAGGGACTAGAGATTGAAGGGAGGCCAACAGGTCGAGTTGGGTCCCGTGCTGGGTTTCAATGCGAGATTCAAGCTGAGAACGTAGGCTTTTGATGGTGGAAACAGCAGTATCATCGTTGCTGTTGTTGATGCCATCTGAATGGGTCTCCATAGATTCTTCTGTTTCTTGCTCTTTCTGCTCTTTTAGCGACTGAAAATGAAGACTTTAGAATCAAAGCTCATGTTTTGTGTTGGGGTTCTAACTCGTCAATGGTGAGGGTTTAAGAATCACGGCCCGTTTCTACTTTCATATATATATATAGACAGATGGACTTGCGGTCCTCTTTCTTCTGCTTTCACAAGTTCATATCGTACGCATGTCGTTTCTGAAATTGTGAAATAAAAGTCCACATGTTCTGTCGTTTGATGGAACTTGGTATTAGAATTTAAGGCAACTTACTATACAGTCCCTAAAATTTGACTCAATTAATAATTTCACCCCTTCAACAAGCCAAACTAATAAACTCATCTGTGAGATTTTGGTCCGTCGAATTAATCGGTGCTTTTGTCCAAATTTTTCAATTTGTTAAATGGACATGAAAAGACAAAAATATCTTTATTAGAAAATAAGCAGATATAAAAAATTAAAAATTCTTTCTCCCTCTTCCACTGACCCTTTCTTGCTACTTTCTTACTTTCAGTCTCGGTCTTTCTACCTCGCGCGATTTAAGTACATTGATAAGCTTTGCTCAACTGTTATGTTGACCCATCTTTCACTGTTGTTCATCAATCTGTCATCGATCTCAATCGGGCCTTCTCATCACTTGCCCAATCCAATTGCAATTCAATATCATGCACGCGATTATTTTGCCACTTGTTTGTCCCGATAGCTAGGGGTTGCGTCCTCTGCCAATTACTGTGTTAATTCATTTGTATTGTGGGTCTTCTTTATATAGTGGTTTCATAGTTTGAGTCCATATAAAGTAAGGGAAAGAATTTTACTTACCATGTGCGGCTTTTGGATGAAATTCTATTTTGTTATCCATGGTGATGCTGGTGGGTACGTGAGGAAGTGATGGAAGTTTTGAACTATGGACGAATTTGGAATATGTGACATTGCAGAATATATGAAACTAAGAGAGGCTTAATTGGTATTAATATAATCACTTGTTTAATTTGAGTAATTACCTGTGGAAATTGTTTTGCTAATCGTGAATGGGGAGTGATTGCTGTTAATTGATATTAACTTGTGAAACCAGAAATAGGTTGGTGGTGGTGGTAACGGTGATGATGATGGTAGGGGTTTTCTTATTTTTTTTTTCCTACGATTTTTTCTCATATTTAATTAGTTTTTTAATTAATTAATATTTGATAGAGTTCAATGGTTAATTAATTAACTAGGTGTTGTTAATTAAGTTGGATATTAGGTTAGATGGAAAATTTAAGAGTAAATGAGGGAAAATTTTATAGGAGGGATAAAAGAGAGGGAAATCAGTGTAGATGGAGAGAAATTAGGGAGAGAAATACTTGTAGGATTTAGTTATCTTTTTATAATCTAACTCAAGAGTACATTAGGCAATTAACTATATTAAAAGTATAAAAATATTAATTTTTATTATTTTAATGGCTAAAATTGAAAATTTTGAATAAAATGATCAATTAGTTGTATAGACAAAAAATTTAAGGATGAATGAATTATTAGTTTGGCCCACTAAAAGATAAAATTATTAATTTAGTCAAATTTCGAGGACTACATAGTAATAAGCCCTAGAATTTATTTAATATTGGAGTTGAAATGTTCTTCAAATATATATATATATATATATATATATATATATATATATATATATATATATATATATATATATTAAGTATTACCAAAAGTAATTTGACATCATTATTTTAGATTTTTTTATGACGCATGAAATTTCTTTTTTTTTTTTTAAGATGTAAAATTCTAATTAATAGTAGAGGATTTTTTTTTATTATTTTTTGCGATCGCTGAATATATAAATCTAAAATTCATTTGGATAAATAATTATTTGAGATGAAGATTATTTTCATTTTTATGAATGAATATATTTGTATGTGTAACATAATCAATTCATTTTCTATTCTCACAAGTAATAGACATAAATTTCATAATTCTTATATGCAAAAGAATCCTTAGCTTCTTCTGACAAATATCTCTAGCTGAAAACTGGACAGCCCTCAACAACAACTCCTTTAGCGGTTGGGCAAGTAGCTAAAGGGCAGCCATCAAGGTCATTTCCCCACCAATCAACACTAATATCCTCTAATCCCAAGCAAAAATATACTAGCACGCCCATAAAGGCAAGGCCAGCATCCAATGACCCAGAAAGAACATAATTATATCTCTGCCACAAGTCTGGCCTATACCTATACACAACAAACCCAGATAGGAAACCCAATATAATCCAACTAGTGTAGTTTACTGCTGTTGCTGGTGGCATCATTCCTGTTGCTCCAATTAACACTGGCATGTTGATTAGTTTGATCCATTCTTGTTGAGGAAATGCCTTTGCTGCTAACCAAACAAGAATTGGTGCAATTGCTCCTGCTAGAAAGAACCAATTGATTGCCTCATATGTGCCTAAATCTCCAAAAATTCTTCTGGGTCCAATCAAACCCCAAATCACTGATGCATCATAAAATACAGTGTCACTAGGGCAAGTCCACACACTATTGGAGGCTGTTGTCTCACAGATATCTGTGATGGTTTCCATTAGCCACCATGCTGTGCCCAGATATGTAAGGCAGGCAATGATGGTTCCCACAATCTAACAAAAGTTACGAACAAATATTATTAAACTTTAATTAGAGGATAACCAATTGGTTTGGGAAATGGGAAATTTGAAATTTTTTGAAGGGACTAACCTGTGCCATGAACATTGTTATTGGAGGAATCTTCATGTAGTGGCCAAGTTTAAAGTCTTGCAAGAAAGTTACGGCCTGTGTCATACTTATGTACCCATATACCTTGAAGCACATGTTAGCAACCGGATATCCAGGGTAGATGTACCCAATTACATACTCAGTGATAATGTTCAAACCTGGTGTCTGTCATGAAAAGAAATGAGGTATGTAAATTAAAAAAGGGTGTCTGCGTGCATGAGAATTCCTGCATTTCGGGCTATGGAGAATTCATCATCAGAAGACATCGAGAATTAAAAGGATATGAAGTACCTGATTTGTGATGGCAGTGATGATGCCAATAGGAAGAGTGAACAAAATGGCAATTCCACAAGCAAGCAAAACACCCCACCAAGGCAATTGAAGTTGGTCATTATAATACTCACAAGCAAAGATGGTGGCTGCAATGCTAGACAAAAGGATGAACACAAACCAACTCTCAGGAACTTGCTTATACTTCCTCATAAGTTTTGTGTGTATGTCCGCTTTTGTTTCTTGAAAGCTTGCTTTGCTTTGTTCCCATATCTCCCTACATTTTACGACTGAATTACATTAAGTTCATTAATAAAATTTACAGTGCACCCTTTATGCCAAATTTAGTACCTTCCATGAAACAGGGCAACATGCATAATTGTGGCAGTAAGTGCCGCAAAACCAACTCCGTAAGTCATTGCAAAAAAAGTACTGAGATAAAGGGGTCCCTGCTTCTCATAGGCAGCAAGATCAAGATGGAAATTGGAATCAATTATAGCTGTAATGTTATACACCAGGCCTGTCGATGTAAAGAGGGAATCTGAGAATATAGGGAAGGTTTTTGCCTTGTAGACATCAAGCCAATAGCATAATGGGGTCAAAATGTACATGACAAAGATGAATCCGGCAGCCACATTGGCTGTGGCAAACCATGGGCTGGCAAGTGGGCTTCCAAGATAGGAGGAGATAGTGGACCAGTCAATCCCAAGAGCACCAATTCCAAGCCCATAAAGGCCTGAACCAAGTTGTTGTGCCAGAACAGATTTTGGAAATATCCAGCAAACCCAAGAGAGGGAAGTCAACATTTGGAAGAGGTAGCCTGGGAAGACATAGTAAGCAAAGCTGCATATGAAGGCTATTAGAAAGAATTGGATACGGGTCACTGCACCTTTGGACCTCTCTTCCTTCTCATGCAGAGCCCTGCATTGAGCAAAGATTGTTGTTAGATAATTTTTCAAGACCAAAAAGAAAGATGAACGAAATTCGATTTACTCCAGGAATTTGAGATTTGCAAACAAAGAAAATATCTTTCCTTTGTGTAATAATCTAAAAATTCAGATCCTAGTCAATCAATTGGTATCAAACTCACTTCTCAACTGAGTTATATGTATATATATCCCACATAACAGGCCAAAGACTATGGGAAAGTCCCTACTGTGTAATATTTTGCATCAGAGCTTTGACCTTAAAACAATTGAAAATGAAACCTTACTCGTCAATTTCCAAAGTTAAATTGACACCAAACTCATGATAATTCAGATGGCAACTCCTCTAATGTTTCTCTTTAAGATTCTGTTTCTCTTTTGAGAAATTATTCTAATTAAAATTAAGAACAAAATCATCTCAAGATACCAACCAGTCAACGGAAATCATCAGCCTTTGGCCGCCATAACTCAGTAGAATGGAATCCTCAATATTTATCAGGAATTTAAAAAGAAAAAAAGAAATGATAAAGAACCCTTTTATTACGAGTAAATCCTAGAAATAAATAGAAACTTGAAGATCAAACTTACCTGAACAATGAAACTTGAACAAGGTTTGCTGGCCACCACATAGCTGCGGGTTCTACCAAGTACTTCCTAAATATCCCAGCCCATCCAAACCCTAAAACCTACCATTCAAACCCCATCAAAAACTAAAACAGGCCATAAAAAAAAGGTCTAATAAAATTATGAAAGTAATTATGATAAAATTCAAGAGAACTAACCTGGGTTGTGATAACAACAATCAAAGAGACAAAAAATGTGATGTGCTTCTTATAGAATATCTTGACAACAGTAACAACATGAATTGCGTAAACACTGCCAGCTCCAGAGTTAGCAAATATAGTGATAAGAACATGTTCTTTCACATTGAAAGGTCCAGGATTCAAGGTGAATTCAAATAAAGTCCCCTTCAAAAACACCCTATTTGTTATCTTGGCGGCCATTAATTGGCCAAGAGGCACCACAGCAATCTGGGCAGAGATGGCTGTGATTGATAGAGGTTCTGTACGGTACCAAAAGAATTGGTTGAGAAATGATAATAGGACACAGGAAATGGTGCCCAAGACCCACATTCGAAATGTGAGGACTGGTAGAGAAGAGTCATCCGTGGTGGGTACTGTTAAGGCTACTTGTTTGACTGGTGAGTTCTCCTCTGTTTCTTGTAGTTTGTTGATCTCTGAATTAGAAATGGCTTCTGATGATGAGGAAAATGATGGGTTGTGACTAGGACCTTCAACTTTCTCATCCCTGGTTACTACAAAAATCAATAGAACACCCACAATAAGTTAACTATATATATATATATATTATTTCTTTCTTTTAAGAAAAAATTGAATCTGACTGGAGATGAAGATGTAAGAGAAACTTACTTAGAGGGGCTGTGATCTCGGGTGTTTCTTCTTCCATGGTTTTGCTCTCCCTTTCTTTTTGTTTACTTATCAGCAACAGCAAGAACCTTGATTATGCATGTAGCAATACAAGTAAAACATGCATCAATAGGTGGCCAATATAACAAATTTTTAAGGATGAATCTTGACCCAAAAAATGCAAAATTGTAACAAATGTAACAGTGAATCTCTGATGAAGAAAGGCAGGAACTTTAATATTTCAGTTGATATAATTGCAAGATTTTTCCTTCATATACTGAAATATAAGATGAGGTTACTTGCCAAATAATGATTAGGTGTTTCCTTTCTTCTTTTTATAGTCATTTTAAGCCTCAAAATAGTTGGACTCCATAATAGCTGATCTAATAATCTATTCACGGCTTTCTTAAAATTGAATAACTAGAGAGAGGAATGAAATGAAAATGGTTTTAACACATATTTGATTACATTTTCATGCCAAATTAGTCAATTCTCACAACAAAATTTCCTTTTCAAGATTGATGATTTAGGCCTCACCAAACAAAGGAGTTACAGAAGGACTATTAATTGCCAACCAACTTTTTATTTTGGCACGTCTGTCTATCTGTTAGTCAACATGAGTATTTAGAATAAGCCACAGGTATACCAGGATTCTAAAAGCAGCCTCACACATTCAGATTCCAGTTTTTTCTTTTTCTTTCAATTTTGGGGGAAGGGTTATAGTTTGGAGCCACGTTGCATACACATCCACCATTCATTGTTTGCTGCTATACTTGGAGCTTGGTAGTTTATTTTACAGTTTTGGAGTTTCCATGGCATTGCTAAGCTTAACAATTCATTGCATTTTGCATCATTGCATGACAGGCTTTAAAAATCAGTTAAACACTCCTCTTCATTGATAGAAATAGAAAAACAATTTATATCACCATGGTTTACAATCAAGATTGCAAAAATGTAAAAGCTTGTTTTAGGATAAACATATATATATATATATATATATATATATATATATATATATCAGATGGACCACATGAGCCTAAAAAATAATTATGATGTAAGCTAAAGAAGATATTAAATAATCATAATAATGTGAATGAGACAAGTTGTAGAAAAGCCCACTTATATTACATTTTCTGACATGAACGTGCCAGTAGGCACAGCTACAAATGATGATTATTGATCATGTTTGAGGCCCCTTAAGCAGCAGCATAACCAACGATTCCACTTCCCGTGTTAAAGCTTTTTTGACTAGCGGACTAGTCTTTGAGTGTCCTTAGAAAGCAATTTTGCCAATCTAAATTAATAAATAACCTTCTTGCCCTTTCATATCATTTTTCAGAAGAACATTGCCTGCTGGTCCAGTGCATAAGCTGCCATCAATGGCAACATATTTTGTCCTTGAAGTAAATTAAAACTCTGGTCTCTTATGTGTTTGACCTGTTGTTTAATTCAGATGTAACCCCTATATGCTCCCATTAGCCATGATCTCATAGACGTAATCAAATGTATTTGAAAATAGCCATAGTATCTTCACAAGATTTTTGTATGATAATCCCAAAAAAGAGCCTTGTATTCAGCCATAAAAAGCTCCAAACTTGTGCTTATTATTTCTTTCAAAGATTCTATCAAATACTTCACTGGTAAATAGTACAAAAGGCAATGTCGAAAAACTATCAGCATGTTAGAAATTCTACCACCATTTTCAGTTATCTAAATAATATAACTGAATTGGGTTTTCAATTTGACGTTCAAAAGATGCAAACTGTAGCTTCTTTCTTCTTCTTCTTCTAATCGAATTACAATTACCTGTCATTAACTGAATCAACTGTAAGGGATTACCTGTCTGTAAAACTGTATACATGTTTACTGTATAAACTGTATAACGTTTTCCGGTGGTTTTTAAATAGAACATTCAAAAATTAAGGACAAAACAGACCGACGGACCAATTAACGAATGTCGTTAACATGAAAATAAAGGCTAATGTCAGTTCCGTGTAAACGACTGTCGTTTTTGTGGGAATGACAAATCCGTAAGCATTTATTTATTATGCCAATGACCAAGCAATTTAATTATTTTAATGATAAATGCGAGGATTGGAATGAATGAAAATTTAATTTAAGGTAATATGTTAATTAATAAAAAATGGTTAATATATTTAGTCATCATTTTTTAAGGCAGTAAATGAAATTAATTTTTTTTAGTAAATTATTTAAAAAGTTCACATAGTATAAATGAATTTCAGAAAATTAATTTTTATATTTTAAATATTTTTATCTAGTATAATTAAAAAGTTTTATTTTATCTATTTCATGAGATTACTTAAATTTCAACTAAATTTTATATTTAATTTAATAGAATTTATACTAAAATTTTAAATTAATAACGCTATAAATTTATTTAACTAAAAATAATTTGCGTTGTAAATATATAATTTAAAAAATTAAATATTAAATGTATAAATATATTTTAATAAATGAAATGGAATTTTATAATTATTTTTAAATATAATAATCCAAACTAAATTAAAAATTAAAAAAATTTCCTATTAAAATAATTAAACAGAGGAAAAAAAAAAAAAAGGATAGGATCCAGTAAGGGGCCTTAAGGGCAGGCAAAAAAATCCCATATGAATTATCATCTACAAAGGAGATAGATCATAGAGGGGAAAAGGCCAAGAAAAAGAAGAGCAATGACTTTCATTACCAGACTGACGCACTACAAGTAATAGAATTGGACTGCACTCTGTTTTAATGGTAGCTTTGCCGACTGCTATGGATAATTTCTATTGCAATTTTTTTTTTAAAAGAAAAAAAAAAAGAAAAAGAAAATGGTTGATTTGGTAATTTACACATAATCTAGTGTCAAATGTTCTTGAAGATCCAAAATGCAACTTGTCATCTTTCTGATCAGGGACTCACCGAACTCAGACACAACTCAACCCACAGCTAACAGAACCCTAATTCTCTCTCTATTTGTCTCTGTCTCTCTAACATATTTTACACACTCACTCGTCATGGCTCAATGGGCAGGTTTGTTTATTAATACATCACAACTCTCTTAATCAGTCTCATTATCTAACTAAATCTTTATATCCATTAATGAGAAGATGATGATGATTATCTCTCTAATACCCATTTTATAATCTTTGAGCTGAGTTTTCTTTGAGCTGAGTTTTTGATAAAGTTCAAATCTTTTAGTGTTTTTCTTTCTTGGGTATGATCAAAATCTTGATTTAAATCTCGTAATTCTGGTGTTCTTTTTTTGAAAAATAATTTCAGTTTCTGGGTTTAACATGTTTCTTGGCCCTGATCAAGTGTCATTTCCAATTGGGTGTCTTTTGCTTCGCTTTCTTGGTATTATTATTGTTCTTTCCTTGAACTCAAATTGATCTTTCTGCTTTTTTCATTGCTATATCTTTGTGCAGATGTTTTGGCAAAGAGAAGCTCAAAATGATATGCTGTATAGCTGGTTGATATAAATAGTAAGTTTTTCTGTTTGCTTTCCATTCTTTTATGTTTTGTTGATTCAATTTTTTTTCAATGAATTAATACTTTTGTGGTATTTGGATGTATTCCTTGAAAGGATCTTAATTTGGTGGAACTGGTTGGTGGGTGAGTGTTGTTAAATTAGCATCAATGGCAGAGTTGGTTGGCCCAAGATTGTACAGTTGCTGTAATTGTAGAAACCATGTTGCCCTTCACGATGATGTCATTTCTAAGGCTTTTCAGGTGAAAGCTTAATGCCGATTCTAATTTGAGTATTCTTCATGTTGAGTCTGTTTTGTGTTTGATGAAGTTGGCTACCCGAAAGCATTCCAGTAAGTGAAAGAACAAAAGGAATGAGATTCAAAAATTTAGAATTTGATTCTTCTGTGGGTTAAGAATCTGACAGAAATAAGAACAGGCCTAGACTAAATTAGGTGTACGTTTTTTATGCCTATTGTCATCTCTTCAAGGTGACTTTTGCTTAAAGCATTTGATACATGTTTACCTCAACATTTTTGTTTAATTTGACTCACATGATCAACTGTTTCTTTTCTTGCATTTAGTAAATTGTTATATTGTGATCTTAGGGAAGACATGGCCGAGCCTTTTTATTCTCTCATGCAATGAACATTATGATTGGACCGAAAGAGGACAGGCAGTTAATGACAGGCCTCCACACAGTTGCTGATGTCTATTGCTGCGATTGTCGTGAGGTGCTTGGTTGGAAATATGAACGAGCTTATGAGGAAAGACAAAAATACAAAGAAGGAAAGTTCATTCTTGAGAAGTCAAAAATAGTTAAAGAAAACTGGTAGCACTCGTACAGCATTTTGTTCACCTCTCATTGGGTTGGTGTAAGTGTACGGATGGTCTACATTTCTCTTGTCCAGGAAAATCTCATCAATTCCAAATGTTATCTTGCTGCTCCTTGATGTGCATTCTTGTTGTGTTCCTTGTGTGGATGCTGTATTGAATATATTGTTTAGTTCGTCAATAAATTGTGAATAATTCTGTCATGCTGCTATCTGTTGTGCTGATGAATTCGAATTTTTAGCCTCTTAGGAGATTGTGAGGTGCCTTGGTCATTGATCTGTAATATTGATTATATGAAGAGTTTTCTGGGGCCAAATCCTTATGTTCTTCTGTTTATCAGAATGAGCAGTAGTGAAATTTGCCTTAATTCTGCTCTGATGGGGCAATTGCAGACTCATTACCTATTGTGGGTTAAAGTCTTCTAGGTCTAAAAAAGCATATGATGCATGGTTATGAGCATTTTATTAACTCAAATGTGAAAGTATAAAATTGTCTCTACCACTTGCATATGTGTTTGTCTATGTATGACTTGGGACTCATTTTAAAGGACTGATAATGAACTATGCATTAAATGAGGATGGTATTGTCACAATAGTAGCCAGTTGGCTGAGGCAATATGCTAAATAATTTGCAAATGTGTGATTCGGAAGGGCAGAAAGAGGAGGACAATAGAGAAATTTGGCTCTTGTTACATATATTTGAACCATTTGAGAATTGAGAAACATGTTACTTAAGCTGACTAAGGTTCTGTCAAGCTTGTGTCGTGTGTCTTGTGTCCAGATTTGAGTGCCAGACCGTGCTGGTGAATTACGATAATAATATTCCTGCTGCTTAATTAGGTGAGAACAAAAAGATGAATTTGCTGCAAGTGAGATGAGTGCTAGGGATTGATCTTTCAGAAAGAAGTGGAGAATTTATTGGAAAAACCTTTTACCATAAAGTTGCAAGCTTTCTCCCTGCTTGCTTACAGCAAATGAACAACTTGATTTTCTATAAAGAAACAACTATTTCACATGTTTGCAGGGAGATTGCTCTTTTTTCCTTGGTCTGTAATAACCTGATATGATGCCTAAAACTCTGAAGCTGCCACCTCTGCAATAGGAAATTAGAAATAGATTTTGGCGCTCAAACTCTCCGTATAAAGATCTATTTTAAAATTATCTGAACTTATGAGAATTGCTGCATTTTCGAAGTAGCTCCATATAGAATAGCATTAACTGGATGTGGATTGATTATAGCATTCATGCCAGATATAAAACGGCTTCGCCATTGATAATGTGCTGATTCTCTTAATCAGGGGAATCAAACATGGATTCCTTTAGTTTATCTGTTTTTCTTTTCTTTATTTTTTTGGCATTGATATTTTTGGTTCCTCTACGTCTGTTGTTTCTTTCACTTGCAAGCCCATTTCATATATTTGGAGTTTCTAATATTTTTTTCTTTTTTTACTTTTCTATTTTATCTAAATGATAATAGCCAAGAAGATGACTTTTCTTCCTTCCAGGGGGAAAAAAAAATTCTGGAACATCCGGAATAGATTAGTGAATGGATAGATAATGATTGCTTTGATTATCTTATTAAACCTCTTTATCACTGAGTAATTATCCTACTTTTCTAGCCAGGAAAGAAAAAGTTGTCGTCTTAAAGCAATTGTCTTGTTCCACACATAGGAAGCTGATTGGATTAAACAATCCATCATCCATACGTGGAATGTGAATCCATTCTCAAGGGTATTTGTTATTGTTATTGTTATCATGCGAAAGGGTTTTCCTGACACATACCCTGTTTGGTAGAGATTTTTGGAGGTTTATAGCAATTTTATGAAGTTTTGACATCTTAAATTCCTGATACTTTACTGAATAGAAAGTAAGACTTTTGAAAGTTTTAAAAAATCTCCAAAACCAATCTCAACTGACCAAAATTTCTAAGAGATTAAAATTTATAACTTAAATGTCTAATCCTTCTTTTCAATCATAAAAGTTTAGAAAGGCTATAAAACTATCCCTTGATAAGAGAAAACTATCCCTTGATAAGAGAGGCTACAAAACTATCCCTTGATAAGAAGTAAAAAATAATTAAAAACTCAATTCCAGCATCAATAGCGTTCGCAGACCACAAGTCACTCGAAATTGTCACTTTGATTCAAAAATTTGATAGAACACATTTAAATGAAGACGGCAATAAAACTTCTTCCTTTGGAAGAGTTACCGTTAAGAACAACCATTAATGAATGAATAAAGTTGCACTCTTGAGTGCAAGAATTCTTATATGTACAAGAAAATAAGAATGATAACAAATAATTGCGTCAACAAGCATCCAAATTAAAAAACAAAAAAATTGATCCCTCCAACCTCCCCCACACCACCAACAAAAAAAGAAAGGCTTCTTCTAATGGCTTTCACCAGTAAAGAGGATGAGAAAAGACATTCTAAGAAAATCTAGTACATCACATGACAGGTACCTTCTTCTTCGTTGTCCACTTCTTTTTGGCGTTTTCTATTGCTTCCTCCCTCATCCTCATGAGTTCTCGGAAGCACTGATTATACTGCATATCAATTGCGTTGAGTTCATGCTTCAGCTCATCCTGCTCATCTTTATCTGGATTCTCAGAATGTTTTATGGATTTCTCAGAAATGCCATCAACATGCATCACTAACTCAGATCCAAAATCAAAGGCGTTCAACTCAGAAGTATAGTCACAAGATCCCAAGGGCTTGTTAGTACTTGTATCAGAAGCAATTGTCATATGAAATTCAGTTGTTATGTCTGAATAGAATGATTCTTGAGTCTCTTGACCCTTCCCATTATCCAAGGGCAATAAATCATTTTCACTAACAACCTTGAACGTTGCATCATTTTGTAATCCAGAGGAAACATTTGGTATACTTGAAGTACTTCCAAATGAAGGACTCCAGCAAGGAACAAGCTTCACTATCAAGGCATCAATCAACTCAGCAATAATGGCCACATCTTCATTTGACAAATCTAGTTGTTCCACCATCTCTTCAGCTATTGAAAGTGTAGTATCAGAATCAAGATAAAAAGTAAAATGGATATTTTTTACTCCACCTGTTACAAAAACAACATTATTCAGAATACAGTTAAAAGAAGACACATAGCATGTTAACAGTTTTATAGAGGATAACTCACCACATCGTTCAACAATGCGCAGAGTCAATGAAATTGTATTATCATCATTTTTCTCCCCTCTTAATCTGAACTCATTATTCTCAGTAAACCTCTCCAATTCAGAATGTGAAAGCTGCAGAACCTCATCAAAGCTTTTTGTACAAGAGCTGATCGAAAGCTTCTTATGGTTAGGGTCAATATCCATGGGATGAGATTCCGATTGCTGCAAGCTTACTTGTTTGGACACAAGATCTGGTAAACTTAAAGACACAGAAACAGGTTCCTTTGAATTTTCAGTTGCTAGGAAAGGGTCTCTCAAGAGTTCTATTGCAGGCAACCTCGTAGATGCTGGGACTAGACACTTCTCTATGAACTGCTTAACTTGGGGATCATTTATTTTCCCAAGAGAAGCGGGCTTTACGCCCTGCAGTAAAAGAAGATAACAGAGGTTATGAGACAACGGGTTAAAAATAAAAGCACGCTAAATTGCTAATTGCAAAGAGCCTTGAACCCGAACTCACCATGGTCACCTTCTTATATATCTGTGCTGGGTTCTTGCATTCATTATATGGGTATTCACAAGTAACCATTTCTAACATGCACATGCCAAAAGAATAAATGTCGACAAGTTCATTGTATTCCTCTTCATATAGTTCTGGAGCCATGAATTCAGGAGTACCTGCAAAATCAAGAATGGATAGGAATTTTCAATATATGATGGTTTCTTTAGAGCCAAAGAGATTCTAGAGAAACTGAAGCCATTACCTATAACACTTCGGGCTGTAGGCTGCTGCATGACAGTTGCTAGTCCTAGATCTCCAATTTTAACTTCCCCATTGTTTCCATTAACAAATACATTGTCACATTTCAAATCACGATGAATGATAGGAGGATTATGACAATGCAAATAGTGTAAGCCCCGTAGGATCTGTCTAGCCCAGTTTTTTATGGCCTTGATATCAACATTCTTATGCTTCCTACGGTAACTAAAGCCCAAAGAAAAAGCCATGAATGATACAACGTACAAACAAACATGGAAGAAAAATAAACACACCCCACACACACACACACACACACACACACATATATACATATATGAAACAGCTAAAGAAACTCACTGCCTCAAACTCCCAGAAGTGAATAATTCTGTTATCATGTTAATAGTCTTGTTCTTATCATCCACCCAAGAGTTGTAGAATTTCATGATATTTTCATGTTTCAGTGACTTCAGCAGATGAACCTCTGAGTATAATCTTTCAAGCTGGTCAGGTGACTGCAACACTTCTTCAATACATACTTGGTTCCATGCAACTTCAATGCCATCAACTTCGTCGAATGCCTTATATCTAATTGTAATAAGAAGTGAACCAAAACAGGAAAATGGCTAAGTCAACAGATATATCATTTTTACAAAACTAATACTAATGCAGGGGGGAAAAAAACAGCAAAGTTAAAGAAGATAGGGTGCAGAACCATACACAGTCTTGAATGCACCTTTCCCCAAGATTTCATCATACTGAAGGAGTAAAAACAAATCAAACAAAGATCATATCACTCACTAAATCTAGTAAAGAGCAAATTCAACAAATCATCATTAATTCCAACAAGACATTGAAACTGACTCTCAAATCACCATTGACTTTTTAATGCCAGTCACCATAATCATAAATCCATTCAAAATTGACTTTCATTAGACGACAAAAAGCATGAATATTAACTAATTCCAATTTCCTAATTTATTCCAGAATCTCTGTTCAGCTGAGCTTGAACAACCAATTTCCAGTAATAATAATAATAATAATAATAATAACAATGATGATGATCAACTTTTTTCTTCAATTC
Source organism: Reutealis trisperma (assembly GCA_947687605.1). Taxonomy (NCBI): domain Eukaryota; kingdom Viridiplantae; phylum Streptophyta; class Magnoliopsida; order Malpighiales; family Euphorbiaceae; genus Reutealis; species Reutealis trisperma. The sequence goes on along the minus strand of CANTUT010000039.1, from coordinate 8,983,821 downwards.
ATTCAATTTTCCGAAAAAAAAAAAAAAAGAGGAGAATTTCAGTGAATCCATACCCGAACGTATCGACCAGTCGGATCTTTCTCTGCAAATTCACCATCATCCTCACGCGCACCACACTCCATTATCAACGAAAACGACAGTAAAATCCTCCAAAAACGAAAAGAGAGTAGAGCCAAAACTAAAACACGAACCGCTAAAAAAATTTTAAAAAAAAAGGGAAAAAAATAAGGAGATGAAAACCCTATCAAAGCAGTTTGATCTTAACAGCGATCGGAAGCGAAGAAGATGAATAGAAGAAGCGAAGCTGTTTGCGTTGATGCTGTTCAGAGAATGCCTCACAAGCCGCAGAATACGAATCGAATGCCGATCGGAAACGGAATCGGCATCCGAATATGAAAAAAGTCATCTCAGATTCCGGCGATTTCAATTCTATCACCGAATTTTTCTTGTGAATCGATTTCCACATATTTACTTCAGCCGTAGATTCAGCCATCTCGCTGCCCACATCTTTTCTCAGTACTTCTGATTAAGATTGGTAGAGAAAACCCTAGAAAAAAGCAATCGCCTTTACGACTTAGAAACAGCAAAGGCGCACTGCAGAGGAATTTTTCAGGTCTAATCCAGAGACAGCGAAGTTGGAAAAACAACTCAGCTCTATTAAGGTATTACCTTTTATATAAGGTCTGTGTCTGGCGAACAATCCCCACGCGTTTCTAAACGCGCGTGCATTTCATAACAAGGAATTTAATCATATATATGATAATGATATGATTGTAGAATTTCGTTTTGTTGTAGAAATAGAAAAATGCAAATTGCATCATCTTCTACTCGTATTTGAATTCCAATTTGATTTTGGAATATTTTATGTCTTTTATTTCCTTAAAAATATTGAATTCAATTTGATTTTGGATAATCTCATTGCTTTAAGTTAAAATTTGATCACATTTGAGTTTCAAATATAAAAAAATATTTAAAAAAAATAGAGGATGTAGCAAGAGATTTCAATTTTCTTTCTTTCTTTTTTTTTTTTTTTTAAGAGTTTAGTAGTTACAAGGAATTGATTGTCTAAATATATGGTTGTTAAAAGTATATTTTTTTTATTTAAGTATATAGAAATTATATATTTTATATTTTGTATATAGAAATTATATATTTTATATTTTAAGTAAACTATATACAATAAGAGTTTTCTCTAAAATTTTATATATATATCAAATTCTTTATTATAAAAAGTCATTTTAAAAAATAAAGTTTCAAAAAAAATTTTATCACCAATTTAGTACGAGTGTTCCCCTCCTTGATATCAAAAAAAAAATAATAATTTAACTCTATATATTTATATAGCTAAATATCATTTTTTTTTTAAATTTAATTAATTAATACAGTATAAATTTTCATACAATTTATTACATAAAGTTTTAATATCATTTTTCTATTTAACAAACTTAAAAAAGAAAAATTTAAAAATTTAAAATCATTAATATTTATGAAATAAAATAAAATACAAAAAATTTATTAAATATAAATAAAATTTAATACTTTTTATTAATTAAAATGCTCTATATTAAATAATATAATATTTACTAACAGGGGATGCTCATATTTTATGTTTGCAGCTGCAGGCCTCAACTTCTCCGTGATGCGGTACAGGTATAGAATGTCTGCATCTAATGATCAAGGTGTCATGGTGTGGCTGGTTATCACGTCAGTCTAACACACTAAAGGTCTCCAGTTCGAGTCTGGGCTTTGCCATTTTTCTTTTTTTCTTTTTTTGAATTTAAATTCTTAAGTTACGTTTTAGAATTAAAAATTTCTAACGACATCTGCCAAAGACAAAACAAAGCTGAACGGGCTACTAGCTTCAAACAATATATTTTACGGGCGACCAAATCGCCTGCTCAGAAGCACATTGCCACCCAACCCCGACTCACAGACTGGTTTTGCACTAACCCATAATAACCATCATAGTATACGGTTCACATAATCCAATATTTTTTTTTTTTATCTGCAAGAGAGACCACGAATAGCATTCAAATGCAAGATCCTTCCTACTGACAACTCATTTCATTTCCAGCATCGCACCATTTGAATTATCAATCAATGGGTTTAATTCCATTCTTACAATCAATACTAAGGGTAAGCTAATAATAGAATTTCTCAAATTGATATGTGCAAAATTAGTATATCATTATTTTCCACCCTCGCTGCTTTTCTTTTGATTGAATCTATGCAATTAAGGAAAATGAAACGTCCAAATACGGAACCAGGAAGCTATAGCGTCTGACTGCCTATCATTGCTAATCAATAAGCTGAAATAGAAAACAGAAACACAACAAAGTACTCTACTTGCACGTCCCATTTTGGACTACTCTTGATCACACTACTTGGCAATACACTTCTCTAGTCCAGCTCCACAAAAAGGCTGGCCTGAGGATGCAATCCTGCTTCTTTCAAGGTCATAGAAAGTTTTTCTGAACCGTACACAGTCCTTGGAAAATTTGAGACAAGGCTGTAAGTATCAACCTTCAAGAAACCCAAAGAATCAACATAGTCATAAAGAGACTGGATAGTGGCGCCACTATTGAACCTTCTTTCTTTGCGTTCTCCAGTTGGAAAGCGAACCAAAACCTGAATAATAGACCACATTTCAAAACCATATATTAGTTTGAAGAGATTCACATCTTGATCACAATTCACAGTAAAACCATACAAGGTAAAATTTGTTTGCATATGATTATGATGTGTAAAAGGCTAACAGCCTAAACTAAAATAAATGCAGAACTAATTAAGATAAAAACAAAATGAGACAAAGAAACTAAAAGCTGTAGTAATGCGACACTACAAGATAAGTGACAATTTAGGGATTTACTTGTGTAACATTTGGTCCTTTTTCAGGTTCAGCACCAAGTGATAAAGCTTTCTCTTCCCGCATTCTAGCCAGAGCAGCCTCTTTTTCTGCAGCTTCACGGGCTGCTCTCTGTTGAGCCTCTTCTTCCTCCTTCCGCTTCCTCTCTGCTTCAGCAGCTTCCCTCTCTAGACGTTCCTGCTCCTCTTTCCTTTGCCGTTCTCTGGCCTAAAATAAGAAAAAGAAGACGAGAACAAAGAAAAAAATGAAAAAAGGAAAGTCAATGAGAAAACCATTAGCTGCATCCTGCATAAGCTTTAGCTAGTGAAAAGAAAATCTCATACCAAGCCTACACTAATAGATCAGATTTCAAGTTAAAGAGACACATACTTGATCAGCTTCAAGAGCTGCTCTGTACGCAGCATCTTGTTCCTCCCTCAACCGCATGTTGTTTCTTCTTTCTTCAGCTTCAATCCTTGCCGCAACAAGAACAGGTGCACTTTCTTCAAGCACTCTCTGTACTATCATTAGCATTTCTTCAGGAGATTTTGGACCCTCAGCCTGCAGAGCAAGAGACATGCAACAATCTAATCACCTAAACAACTAATAATCAAGTCAACAAGATCAGCCTTCCAAACAGCTAGATACCAAAAATACAAAACGATCACATGACATCCAAGCTTGGATACAACAGTAATCATGTCTAAAATGCCAGATCCAAAATCACCAAGTTAACACCCACAGGCAGTTTCACACGGTGTTAGAGATGCAGGTGATTGTGGAAAGAATACTTGAAATCAAATGTGCTCCAACAACTAATTTAAAGATATTCACTGGCAGAACATTCTGCCACCACCTGCACTTAACTTATCCTTGAGGTAACTTCAACAGCACAACAGCAAAACTGTTTATTGTGATAATTTTGAATGATTATCTGATGAAAAGAAAAACAACAGTTCCATGTTGCAATGAGGAATAATTCCAAACATATCACTATGATATACATTTGTTGCCCCATGCTTAAAGAAAACAAACATAACAACTTTCACCAACTTATGATAAAGCATACCCAACATATCACATGTTGTGCGGCTATTAAGTTCCACTCACAACCATATTTCTTCAGTAACCTAGCCAATTAACCCAAGAAAAGAGAAATAAAGCCAAATGAAGAAGAAAGTAAATATTGCACATATTTTTCCCAGACATTTGAAAAACTATAACGAAAGGTTATTCAAAAACAAAGAGAAGCCTTAAGGACTTCATGATTTACATCCCCTTAAGGACACCCCAACCCACAAATGCCTTCCCCAGCAAAAGGGACAACCAAACTGCTTCCTCCATCTTCAAATGCATTTCGACAACCAAACATTGTATAACCATTAAAATACAAACAGAAGCATCTCTCTCTCTCTCTCTCTCTCTCTCTCTCTCTCTCTCTGGGGAAAGTCTTGTGTTAATGCTGTTCTACCATATCTTAATAAGGAACCACTAGCAACTCTTACCATGAAGATATCTATTTTCAAGTAAATACTGAGTATGAACCACTTCAAAATCATTCTTTCTGCCTACAATGCTGGTTTAACTGCAAACCACCTTGCTGCTGGAAATTCTAAATACCAATAGAGAAAACTTTTGAATTCCTCCTTCCTAGCAGAAGGAATCCGAGTACATGGAAAAACAAAACAAAAAATACTTCCATGTATCAAAGGAAAGGAAGGCAACCATGTGAATCTCTGTTAGCCTCCTCTTGAAGTTACAGAACTTTTCTATTACAGTCTAGTCAACAGTCATTGGCAAGTATTTCATTTTCATGTCAACAGCAAAATCAAATGAAAAAAAAAAATTTGATTCAATTACACTATCAAAATTACGATTATATGATTTTATTCCATAATCAAATTAAAAAGAGTATGCAACACCATCAGCAGTGTGAAAAATCAACTTGTAGTAATCCATTTTATTGTAATACCACAGTCCGAGTAGAGTATAAAAGCCCAGTAGAATCCTTACCTGTTGAAGCAACGCGATCCTCTGGTTTGTGGCAGGCATAACAACGGCACAAAATGGATATCTGGAAGCCTTCAGGCTATTACTCATCTTAAATCCTTCACTAGCCCTAATGCTTCCTCCCCAGGCTACGAAATTCTCATTCACAAAAGCAGAGAAAACCTCTGAACACAGAGTCCTCTCACAAAACACAGGCGTATCCGGATGATCAGGCGAATGCAAGTACACAAACAATAACTTGTAGGCGTTCCTGGACCTCTGCAGTGCGTCCATGAACCCTTCCGTTACAAAATTCGGTCTTCTAGAACCATACTCCCTCTCAAACACGGATACGAAGTCCATGGCCTCTCTAGCTGCCCCAGATACCGAAACTAATCGGGCTGAAGCTTCCCCATTCCGGCCAGCACTCGATCCCAATCCAACCATTCCGAGCGAATAAGATAAAATACCACCAGCAGCCCATAAACCAAGTCCAACAGCACCAGATATTAGCCCTAGACTGCCTGAAATCACAGAAAAAGGCAAGGTAATGAGTTTCCAGGCTAAACCAGGTGCCGCAACGGCCACAGCTCCAGAAGCAGAATCGGAACGGTCCAATGAATCACGAGAGGCAGAATTCAAATTTTCCACAGCAGAACTTCCAGTGTCGGTGGCGGAAGCTGAAGTAGCGGTTGAGGCGGCCGTGTTGTAGTTGTCGTCGTTATTGTTGCTACTGGAGGTAAAAGCGGAGATCGCGAGTTCCAAGTCCCAGCCATGGGCTTGGAGAATCTCTGTGCACAAATCGGGATCTTCAAGACCCGTGATCGCTTGAAAATACGCCAATTTATCGGCTACATCAACCATTATATCGTGGAATTCTTAGGGCTTCTTTCGATTGATTGACAACAGAGACACTTGTTTCCTTCAAGATTCCAGAAACGGAGACTTCTCGGGGTTCATGGAGAAGAAGGAAGACAATCGGTGTCGATACTTCATATAGTGTTGTCACAGGGCACCAGAAAAGGGCACAGTTATGTTTCAAAATTACATATGTGTGCCATTGTCGTGCTGCAAGTGAAAATGACAAAAGCCATGAGATTGAACGTCGTTATGATACGTTGATCCCGTAACAAATTATCATTACGTAACCGACTAACCGTTCCAAGACGGCTTTATGTCACAGCTGAGAACGACGACGTTCTGCCACTCTATTTCTCTTTTTTTTTTTTTTTTTAAGTTACCAAGCTCCAACACTTTATAAAATGGTTTTGATGATGATATCATTCATCAGTGCCAACGAGTCTTTAAATTTTGTTTTTAATAATTTCAAGCTGATTACAAAAATGAAATGTATCACAATTTCCTAACAAAATTCATCATATGACCAGAAATAAAATTCTTTCTCAATGTGTCGAGGATTTGGTCACTAGCAGCCAGTGTACAGTCTATACAGTTTATACAGGATTTACAAGTTTTAATTTTATAACAATCATTAGCTTCACATAATCTCCTCGATCAAAACTTTCCTCGTATTGGTATTGTTCTTCGTTTTCGTAGAGTTTTTATCATTTATGAACTCCATGACTTTACTTTTCTCTGCCTCTACAACGGCAGCTAAAGAAGACCAAGCTTCCCCTGGCTGCTCATGCACCCAACACATGATGAAATAAACTTTCCTCTCGGCATGCTTCAGCTTGCTTCTGATTTCTGACCTTGTTGACTTTCTGGATTTCTCAGCTTTCAACTCCCTTTCCCCAGCTTGAATCACCCTGTACAGATCACAGAGTGCACAGATTAAAGCAGGACCCCCTAGTAACAGTAGGCTTATCACATCATTAATGAGACCCAATCCAAATTGTAAACCCCCCATATGCCTGTAGCCTGGAGAACAAGTTTTTTCCAAGCAGCAAGACAGAGCTTCCATCACTGTTTCTGGCTGCCCACCTTGACCTAAGACGGAAGAGACACTCATGGCCACCATTGCTGATCCTATGGCATCTGATTGCCAATCCCCATTATAGAGGCGTAGAGTGAAGCAGTAACTATATATAATGTCAACCAAGTGAACAGCTAAAAGTGGTGATGGTTTTGTACAGATAAGCTTTTTAATGGGGGTTAATGGGGCTTCAGGGCCAGGAGGAATATCACTTGACTGATCTCCAGCACCATCGTCCTGAAGTCGCGATGATGCTTCCTGCTCAGCAAGTGGTTGGACAAGCTGAGTTCCTTCCCTGCTGAGAGAGATTGTTCTGGCAGAAGGCTTCAACCACCACGGATCCCAGGGCTCAATCAACTTGCCAAGTTCTCCAGATGCCACAGCTCTTTGGAACTGCTTTTTTTCTTCTACAGATAAATCATCAAAACTAATTGAACCTCCTGAAAAAAGGGAAAAATAATTCTATTAGCTTCTGGAGATATCTTGAGTCTTGAGAATGCAAAATCCAGTAAGACATGCAGGCTAATCTAAATATTTGACTAACTCAAAGGTCTAGAAATCCTTTTTTTAATGTATATGGAAATGACAATCAGAACGGTGGAATGATAGGCATGCAAAAGCAATTGAAAGCTAGCATTCAAAAAAATAAGAAGAAAACCAAAACAAAAAATTCCACTAGTAAATTGATAAAGAGGAACATACCAGACAAAACCTTTTGAATGGTCTCCTCAGATAGAAGAAAATCTGACAACAAACAAGAGAAGAATTCAGTAAGAGCCTCTTTCACGCAATTGCCAACTTAAATAATAATGACAAGTCAAAATGTTGTAATAACTAGTAAAACTATATTTACAGTTGAAAATTTTTTACTAAGATATTGAAAACACAAGGATAACTAGGCAAGGCCCTAATATCAAAATTTATTCAGAAGACAGTTAGTCAATCCTATAGTTTCAAAGAACAATGTATGTGATCTCCAAATATGAAACAAAGAAAAGTGAACAAAAACCGTATTATGTCATGACGCAAGACGGGTTGGAGGGCTGGTTATAAAGAGTGAATTTCAGGTTTATATGGAGACTAGGATGGGTGGGAAACTATAAGAGGAAGGTTGAGGCATGTAAATAAGGGGGGTTGAGATGCAAAACTAAGCAAGAATAAAGAGTTATGGGCAGCTTTTGGAGTTGTGAACATTAATTGTGAATTGTAAACGGTTGAATAGTAATACGAATAGAAAATTAAAGAAAATAGTTTAAACTTCCTTAGGAATCACACATAAGGTCCCATGGCATCACACCTAGTTTTCAATTTTTCAGCAATTCAATGACTTGAAGTTGGATGTAAACAGGAAAAAAAAACACACATTCACGTACTCAAAGGAACATTACAGTCTACACATATATGCAGCTTTAGTCACCCCTGTGCTTCAGTAAAATTCTCAGACAAAATATAAACTTCGATATCCTTGCCCAAAGAACATTGATCGATTACTATTTCTTATCATTAGTCTAAAATCCAACACTGATAAGTGATAATCTGAGACTTCTCTATCATATTCTTATGCCTAACTCTATTAACTCTACCATTTAGTAACTAACGTCTACAATCCTGTTCCTCGTCTAGTGAACACCCAATCAACAATTATGCATATGACCTAATAAAGCAGAAGTCCTCCCCTTTGCAATAGATAGGTTTGTCACGATAGACAACATCATCAAAGTAAATTGCAAGTAAGATAGCAGAATCAAAAGCAGAAAGGAACTTACCATCCTCATCCACGCTATCCCTCTCTTCTTCTGAATGAAGTCTTTTCAATATGTCAAGCATTTTTTGCTTAGTTTCATCATTAGGTTGCATTTGACGAAGCTCCTCCACTACATTCTCTCGCATGAATGATTCCGTACACCGAATACTGTGAGACTGTATAATAAAAAACAAAATCAACATCAACAACAACAAATCAAACAAACAAATCTATATATGAATGGTGATGTTTATATAGCATGCCTTATAGCAGTGAAGCGAACAGTAGCGAGAATTGCATCGGGGGCAAGTATACTGCGAAAATTGCTTCTGGCACCTGCACAATTGAAAAGAAATACATATAAGATAAAAAGAGTGGAAACAAAAAAATAAAATAAAATAAAATATGAATTAGAATAAGAAGAAGAACATACACGTGACAGACAATGCGAGAGGGAGGGTTTAGAGGGGAAGTATTGGAAGGTTTCTCAGAGGTGATGATTGTGCTCATCTCTGCCATGTTAATACACAAGTTAAACTACAGAAAGAGCAGCAGCAGCCGTCGTTGGAGCTTTCAGCTCCTTCAAAGCTTGAAACAGAACTCTAGGCGGTGGTTGCGAGCCGGTGACAGTGGTTAGCGGTTGTGAGTTTGGGATGATGAGGATTGAGGCGGTGGGTGTTAACGAAGATAGGGCAATGAATTAGGGATAAACGTTTAAAATTATTATTATTATTTTTTTTTTATTTATTTTTTTTTTTTTGCCAAAGGATAAACGCTTAAAATTGAGGGGGTAAAAAAATAATAAAAAATCGGCTATGAAACGACGTCGTAGATCTTTAAATGAAATGGGCTCTCTGTCATGCCTCTTGGAAGGCCAAACATTTTATCTGGACCTCAACGGTGGCGGTCAAATGGCTCAAGGATCAGCGCCTAGCCACTGACAGCCAACAGTTAGCAATCAGCTGGGTGGTCATCGGCTAGCAACTAGCGATCAGCGGCTAGCCATTGATTAGGGGCTAAAAATTTTAGCTTTTTTAGCTTTAAACACTAATTCAGCGCTTAATATTTAAATAACAGATCTTTTCTTTTGTATTTTTTTTTTAGTGCATTTTATTTAAGATTAAAGGATATACCATTTGTGATTTGTCACAGAAGTTAAATTCTTCTTTTCCAATGCTAAAAAAATGTATTGTCAAATTTTTTTTTTATTGTTTTTATGATTCTGTGGATTGCTACAATAATTTTTACCGCCATTTTCCAAACTATGGCTATACAAGATTTGAACAGAAGTTCAAATTGGAATTTTTCAAGTTTCGTGTCCTAATGAGTACTGACTACTAAGACAAGAAATATAATGCAGGAACTCAGAGCCTTTGAAGAGCCTTCATAGATGCTTCATCTTTCACTTGACCTTGTAGTTCAATTCTGTTGTTGGGTTGATTTTCTTTGCACTCGTTTTCAACAGTGACCTTGAATTCAGGTAAGTTTGCTAGTTCTTCAACCTCCTTAACAATGGCTTTGATTCTTGAAGCAATTTCTATTAACAAAGAAGCAAAGGTTACCATTGGAATAACTTGTGTTAGAGGTATTTTGTCCGTTGATTCAGAACCTTTCTCTGTTTTCTTGATTTCAGGTCGATTGAAAAAATTAGAAAGAGTTCTTAAGGCTTCTTGGAGTTCTTCTACTGCACTGTTCATTTCTTCAATAAAGAAATCCATTTTGGATGATTTTTTCATTGTCTTGATAGTTTCTGATAGCTGTCTTATAACATTGGAGGAATTGGAACTCACTCTTAAGCAAACAGTGCTTAGTTGATTCTTTATAAATTCTGGGGCCTGTTTATTCAAACTTTTGTCAGCATGAATCAAAAGCTTTTGTGGGTTAATCTTGTTTTAAAGATTTTTTTTTTCTTTTTTTTTTTTTTTTTTTTTTTGTAACTTGGATTGCTTACCTGATTTTCTGAATCAATGCAGCTAGTAAGAGCCTCAATGCAGTTAGCACAGTTACGCAAAGAAGCACCGATCTTTGGGTATTGTTTCCATGGGTGTTTGAAGCTGAAACGGCCATGTGCAGGCTCCCATCTAGCAAAAGTGGCCTGCCAAGAAACAGTGTCAACCACAAGTTTAGTCAAAGTTTGTAATAGATTATTAGTCTATTTGACATTACTGTTTGAAATGTCAATGAGAAAAATACTATATGTTGAAAGTATTTACTAAAATTTATCTGTAAACTGAATTTCATATGTCTAAAATATGTAAGTTTCAAAAATGGTTAAATAGAACTTTCAAACTGTTTTTTTTTCCCCTACATATTAACATCTAAAATGGTACTTTTTTCAACTCCATGTCACTTACCATGGATTCTTCACTTGCCTTTGAGTTCAGAACACATTTGTAACCAAACAACTTCTTGTCAGATGTTTTGTTGTTGTCATTATCATTATTGAAATACTCAGCTACACAACCTGACATGGTTAAGTTTTACTTTTAGTTAAAAACAGGCAAAATTTCCATTTGTAAATGAAAATTGAAAGTGCCTATGTGGGAAAGGCACTTACCATCTAAGGAATTGGCAAGTTTGTCCATATTACTGGTAAGTAGAGTGGAAAGCTCCTGACCAGCCCAGATGGGGCAAATAAGCATGATTACAAAAATGCATAAGGAAGTGCCAATGATAATGGTAGATAATCTTTGATAAGCCAATTCAAACAATTTATCAACCCGATAACCAGAAACAGAAACCAGGCTGAAAGTGAGGATAAAGATCATTGCACCATAATCGAACCACTGTTTCACAGAAGGAATAAATCTAGAGAAGGTTGCTGAAGAAGCTGCAAAAAGATTAAACCGAATTAAGCTCTAACTAGAATTGAAACTCGTAATAACTCCAGTAAATTCAGTTAGCTTTTGAACCACATACCTAGTAAGAAAACCGAAGCTCCAACAATAAAAGGCTCAATTTTTTCTCCTGATTGATTAGCCACCCAATGAACAATAAAAGCAAGCAATCCAGCAAGAGAAGTTCCAATAATTCTATTCAAACTCTTATATATTGTTGCACCTACAGAACATAATTAATCAGCTTAATTAATTAAGTCTCTAAACAATCATATCATTTTAATAAACTATAATGTCATATGATATAATTAATCAAACTTACCCACAGTGTTTTCAAAGACTACAACAACAGTCATAATAGCCCACATAGCATTTCCTCCAACACCTTCATACAAAGGCCTCATATAGTAAAACAGAGAGACAATGGTGAGGGCCATCCCAACTTTTAGACAATGAACTATTTTCCTAGGGTCATTTACCCCAACATCCCGTGCTTTCTGGAAAAAGTTGCAAACTTTTAAGATCAAACCCTTTAGAGCAAGCCAGAGTCTAGTGGCAGAACCAGCAGCTTCTTCCTGTACTAAAATCTTTGATGACCCATTTGGTATATTTATCTTCCATTCTACTCCACTTGTTGGCTTCTTCTCCTGACCCATATTTTTTGTATTTTTCTTTTTGTGGGTTTGTCCTAAAAATTGAAACCAACAAGAAGAATAGTTACAAATATGCTATGACTGTGAGGACTTGGAAAAAGCTATAGCTGGCAAGCCTAAGTCCTCATACCATGCAAATTAAGGGAAATTGGTGCTCATTTATAAAGGGGCTGTATTTGGTGTTTGTCTCTTGTTGATTTTGTTAATAGAAACCAAAAAAAAAATTTTTTTGATAAAAGCAAAAAAAAAAAAAAAAAAAAAATCCAATGGCACTGTGATTCTAGAGTCTCATTTCTTGATTTTTTTTTTCTTTTTTTGGTAGGTAAAAGGTCTGGATTATGTAGGACAGCACTCTCTCTCTCTCTTCTCCTGTTGAAATTTTTTTTTAGCATTTTATTATTATTATTATTATTATTCACAGAATATATAATACTTAACCTTTTATATGCATGAATTACAATCTTTATTAGACTTGATTATATAAAAAATATATCAGTATCTTTATACTGAATAACAAATTTTTAAAATACCAATCGATCGAAATTTCAGTGTATAAGAAATAACAATATCAGTATTTAGAAGCAACACCAAAAATATAAAAAGGTGAACGTCATATGTGATGAGTTGGAACATAATTAAGAAACCTTAAGTTTTGTGTGTTGTACTGTTCATGTTTGTAATAAGTGGGTCTGTGATCAGCTTCCTCTTTAACTTGTCTCCAACAGATAAGAAAATTAGGGAAGAGCATCTTGTCAAAGATAAAATCATTTAAATAATATTTGATGTTTTGTTTGGTAAATTGGTAAACAATGTTTTAATTAATTTGTGCTCCTATATATAATGAATTATGTCTTTCGCTAATTTTTGCTCTTTATTTTCCAATACATAAAAAATTATAATAATAAAAAATTAAAAATTAAAAAAAAAAAAGAAAGAAACATGCAAGAAATTGAATTTATCATCTTATATACTAACAATTAGGCATCATTCTTTTGGAAAAATGAGAATTTTATATCTAAGTTATTTTCTTTGTATTTAATGAATGTAAGATTTGGTTACAGGCTGCTATTAAAATGTAAGATATGGAATCTTCTTACATTTTTAAGATAAGAGTGGGAGGATGTCATGTATCACTTAACAGTTTCTGTATATACTAAATTGGAAAGGAATTTAAAGAAAACTTAACGACATAATGCTTGTGTTTTGCAAAAAGAAAAAAGCTAAATGTATCCATTTCCCTCTCTAGTCTCTACATTACCAAGTATAGTTACACGTCTAGTTGGGAAATTAGTTGGTCTATGTTGAATTTTTAATATAAATTTGGGGAAAATATTATCTTAAAAGCTAGTTATTAAGATTAGAGAGTTCATTTTTATATTAATCATTTAATAACATTTTTATAGTTATTATATGTGAAATACTTTTAACAGTCTATTTATTTCTAACTTAATTTATTTTTCATCTTTTCATGCTCGAATTAAATGAAAAAATATCCTAATTTGGACTCAAAAAGTCGAACTTAATCAATAAATACAGACCAAGCTAACTCTTGAAGTTCTATAAACAGATTTAATAATGACGTATATAGTAGTTTAAGGGTGTAAACGAGTAAAAATGGCTAAAAGAATTGACCTAATTTTGAAGGCAATTTGCATAGCATGCTAAATGATTTTTATGAACCGTTCCTATAGTATTCATTGTAAGTGGAGAGGCCAATACAGATGATAGAAAATTCCAGGATATTGTATGTAATATAGAATAGGACATGTCTAATTAGTGGTATAGCCACGCCTTCTGAGTCCTCAAATTATTGGTTTCAGCTGTTAATAACATATCCTTCATTATATAATAATACTGTATCTATGAAAACTAAGCTTTAATTTCCTCCAAATTAGGTCGTGACTAAGACTGTACAGCCTGGTTTTTATAATCTTTATCTTTAATTATAAAATTAGAGCATTAGGGTTTAATTAAACAGGAGGATTTTTTCTTTTTTCTTTTTTTTTTTTTTTAATTAATTGGGCTATGCTGATTTTCACTTGAATGGAAACACCACTTATCTCTCTAACAGTGTTCTAAGCCACTGATTTGAAAGGCAAACTCAACTATCAAAAGCTTATTAAAAGTTGCCTCTCATTCCCACAGGTGTAGCTTTCATAATACAACGAAGTACTTTGCTTGAACTATTCCAAAAAGAAGCTATTTCTGATATTTGGAGTTCAGCTAATCAAATTTTAGGTCCTCATTGAAATATGTCATGACAAAACTAAAGAATGCATATGTCAAAAGATTGTTTCTTTAAGCTACAAATGTACGGCCGCAATAAAGATCGCCAAGAATAAGATTTCTGGTATTTTTCAAATGTCAATTGAGATCATTTTCTTTAACTATATACAACCGTTGAATCATTTACTGAATGGTGATTGGTGATTAGTTTTTGCTAATTGCCAAGGGGTGTTCTATAATTATTTGATTATTTAGGCCTAATTGTTTATTTCAAGTGTATGACCATATGATATGATCAGGCCATATATTCCAAGACTAGGAGAAATTCTTTAAGTGGAAATATAAACTGTATTAAAATTAGTAAATCCATCAATATAATATCCCCTAGGCTATAATAAGGTACAATTTGTCAGCAAAGTATTTGATAGAAGGCTGGGAAGAAATAATTACACAAGTTTGGGTAACAATTTGTCAGTTCAAATTTATAAAATTTCTTTTGGGGACTGTACAGGTGTAAGCTCTTGAAGACTCATGAGAGCATGATATAGTTTTCTTCACAGAAAAGTATGTAGCGAATGATTTTTCTTGTAAACTAAGTTAAAACAGCAATGAAAATATAGAGATAACTGACAACTATAATGATAATGTTAAAAGCAATCAGGGTAACGCAACAAAAGGGCAGGAAAGAAGACAAAAATTTCTGTCAGTGGAGCCCAGTTAAGTAGTTCAATCTTGCATAGAATTATCCGAATATCTAACATCAATTTAGAATCTGATGAGCAAATGAATGAGATACAACACAACCTTTCTCACAAAGAAAAAGAGGAGAGCAAATTTCTATTATTATACTAGTAAAACAACAACAGATGGCTGCAAAACAAATGAGTGGTTAGCCTATGACTACCTAATTTATATAAGCTTAAGATTATAAACAGGTTATGGCAGGAGCAACCTAAGAAAACTAAAAGCACAAACAAATATAGTTCCCGAGTGTTTGTTTCAGTCATGCAAGTTGGGTATAAATCCACCAAACTTGCCAGGATCATAGCCGAGGATTCATATCATGTCTCGCACAACCACGTTTGATAAGTATCCATTGGTAACATGTAAGGAGTAAAAGGATCACTTGCCATTCCTTTGAAAGTATTTTCTATCTACCAACTGCATGTATTCACTTTTCATTTCCATTTCCAACTTAGTCGTGATGAAATGGGGAACTTCCTTTTTCCACTTCGTCTCAGCTGTTACAACAAGGATGTACACCAATCACAGCAGTACCTCAAAATGTGTGAATGCTCAAGGTGTTCTAGAAATCCTTATTTATGAGATCAGTCATTGGAATGCCTCAGCCACACTGATAGAACATGGCAATGCAGGTTGCTGATAATTGTTTAAAAGAGGAACCTTGTCATTCATAACACTACTAGGCTGATTTGTTGAATCCATTCCATTTGTGGATGTTAGCTGTAGAAGCTGGACAAGGGACCAAAATATGTCTATCCTTGTTATGTGTGTATTTGCCTGCAGTACATTTTATTTTAACATCAGCTCTCTTAGCATTCTCTCATGTCATTGTTGTACCAAAACAAGTTAAAATGAGCTAATTCAGCTTTGTATACCTCAACAATGAAGCGCGCCCATATCTTATCCTCTCGAGTTTCCATCATTCCCTTCAATATATTCAATCCAAATCCCCTAATAACATCTGCTATCTCGAGAAAGAATCCCCGATCCTCACAAAGCATCTGCAATAGAATAGATAAGAACACATTTGATGAGTTCAGATGCAGAGAATGATATCAGATTATCAGGAGATACTCGTCCTTGTCTCTTCATTTTGCATACCTCTATGAGCATTAGACCAGGTGGACTGAGATCTTCAACTATGATAGGGCAAACCATTGATTGATCTCCAACTTCAAGTGCCCATGTAGCACCCCCACCACTTTTACCGTTGTCTTTCTGAACCGTTTTGTTCTCCTCAGCAATGAGCTATAAAAGTGCAGTTTTACTTGTATCAGTGAACTATGTCGCCAAATCCAAGACTATCAACATGTCTGCAAACAATAAACAAATAAATAAACAAGAAAACCATTTACCTTTGGCTCATCAGCTTGTTTGAGCTTGTCTGCATATTTTGTCACACTTTGCAAGAAAAGCATGTACTTGATGGTGCGATCCAACAAAGCATCAATGCTACACTGTTAGATCAACCAAATGAGCATATGTCAATGATTTATATCATTATTATATGGTCATTTAAGCATCAACATCTATGTAACTGCTGCAATCAATATCTCTAAACAGAAGTCAGAGAAAATTATCCTCATCTATTTTTGGGTGGTTCCACTGAGTTTATTTAGAGAAGCAAAGTGATCCATGTGTAACCATCTAGCATAACTCTATGAGGAAAAGGTTCCAGAGGTTCAAAAAAAACCAAATTATGATAATGACTTAGACAAAAATCTTGTTGGGAACAATGTACAAGATGGAAAATAATTCCCAGCCTTTTTTTGCAAAAATTATATTATGAATAATGGGACACACTTCTTTCCAGGATTATTTCCTTTAAAGCAAAGACTTAAGATTGCATACCTTGCCACCATCAGGGATGATCCCTCTCAACTCTTTGAAGCGATCTTGGATCTGCTGACGGTCTTTTGGCCTTGGTCTAGCACTTTCTCCAGGTCTGGCTCGTTTCCTGGTGGCCTTTATAGGCTCCTCAGGCTTCCTAGATTTTGCTAAAGCAGAACCTCCATTGTTAATGATAAAGCTATCATCAATCCACAAGCCTACTTGTGATTTCGGGAAAACTTCTTTTTTTGATAGAAGATTGTTTGCCTTGTCTTTATGGCATGCAGGCTGAACTGCCATGCTTCCACCAGAGCAATGAACTTGATCGAGGGATGAAATTTCCAATCTTCTTCTCTTTGCAGTGGAAAAATGATCATCAATGCTAGAGTTGGTAATGTAACTTGAAGTATTACTTCCATTTAAAAGCTCTTCAAGTCCTAATTCTGAGAATAATCCTTTGCGGGGGGCAACTGTAGAATTAACATCCAATTCTGATATGCATTCTGAAACACCAGTGCTGGTAGCCAAGTGACCAATACTCACTACTGGCTTCACCATATTTTCTTGGCTATCCCCAGCTTCTCCGCACTCATATTCCAATCCCAAACATTCAAACAGATTATTGCTAGCATCATTCACAATTACAGGTTTCTGTTCTCCCCCACAAGCATATGTGTCAGTTATGGAACTTTGCACTGAATTAGCAGGTTGTGTGAATGGAATGTCAAGTAGAACATCCCCAACCATGCCAGATGATACCGAAGTAACTCCTGATGGTTGTGAGAGATTCTCATTCAATGTGGCTGCCATTTTGCTGATTCCATACTCTGGAGATGCAAACCACTCGAAAATATTATCCATTACAAAGCAGGTGGAGAGATCTGTTGCAAAATCATCCAGCTTAAACTCTTCTGGAAATTTCTGTAAGTTGGTTTCTCTTTCTGGAAATCCACCTTCTCTTGCATGATATAATGAAGCAGAATGACAGTTGTTCATTGATCTTCCAGAATTTTCTTGACTAGTCTTTTCTACATTCATCAATCCCCCTGTGCTGTACAAGGAAGTAACAGTTAAGTTCCCTTGAAAATCCTGCTTTGTATGCCTGCAAAAAGCTGGAGTGTCTTCCTTTATGGGAAAAACATTTGACGAATCCTGGACCCCTATTTCAGATGGCAACTGTGAATCCAATGAAGTCAATATTGAATCTTCATTACTCCAAGTGCTAATGCAAGGGGTTTTAGCAGCTGACTTCTCAACAGAGAAGGCACATTGTGAGGACAGCTGATGGAACTGAGTATTAGGATTACTGCCTAGTATCACTTGAGCTTCAGTACCAGCCATCTGCAATTGATTATTAAGATGAGATGAATCCAAACATAAAGGGTTCATCTTGTCTTGTTGAAAATCTGAAGTGAAACCAGAGGACTGAGTAAGATTTATTGAACTATAAGCTACTTCCATCAGCTCGCTGCTGCTGCCACCATGCATGGGTGTGATATTAGCATTGCAGAAGGAAGCAAACCACTCATTTAGATCACAATTTGCATAGTTCAAAGATGACGAAGGGCTGCTTTGTGAAGTAAGGCCATTTACATTTTCCATTTCACTGAACAATCTTATTGTTTGATCCAAAAATTCTGGTGTCTCCAAAATCTGCAATAGTAATAGCATTAACATCAATAACCACTCATTTGATGCCTTGGTATGTTCTGTTGGAAAGTGTTGTGTACAAAAAAGGCATGCAGAAACAGAAATTGACTTGTCTATGTAAATCAGACATCCATATAGCATCTGTTGATTAACGAATTTGACATCTATTGCAATACAACTTAAGCAAGAACAACTAGAGCTAGATAAGGCGACCATTTGGGAACACTGTGGAAGGCAAAATGCCCCCACGCTTGAAGTTCTAAAACTAGTTTATTTTCTATTGGGAAGCTTATAAACCATCCTTGATGAATTAAATGACTGAAAGTTGTTTCCCCAATTTTTTTTTTTTAATGGAAAAATGACTCAAGAAAAAAAATGCCACAACAAGTATACAATTGCTCGACTGTGAACATTATTTGATATATTTTCATTATTCTAACCTCTTGGGTAGATCCAAATTGTACCACTCCTCGTGATTCCACAGGAATTACTGCAATCGTCTGCAAATGGGTTTAATAACAGTGAGTAAGAATGGCCATAAATTATTGGATAGAAAAAGTCACACAGATTCAAATGGCTGTAGGAAACAAGTAGTTCAAGAAGAAGTCTTAAATGCCACACCTTTAGTCCAGAGGAAAATTGGCAATGAATCTCAGAATCATCCTGAGAGGGGAAAAAAATTCTTCAAATAAATGGACAATAGCCACAACTGATTAATTTGACAAAAAGTACCATGGAAAAGAAGAAAGAAAATAAGAAGCACCTGGTAGGTGTCTTTGCTTCCAACAGAACCAGCAGAATTACTTGCTCCACTGTTAGCATCTGAGGAAATCCATTGATACTTCCCAGACAAAGCAGCTTGGCCAACAAGTCTGAATTATTAGAAAATGACAACAAAATTAGTACTGTAGATTTTTTTTGTAATGCTCTAAATCTCCATAATTTTTTTGGCAAAGTGGTCCTAATAATGAATTGTGGACATTTACAAACAACAATTAACCCAAAAAAGGTAATTGCTACAGAACTAGAACAAGATACTAATTTGCGCTTACCCTTCGCCCAGCATCTGGGTCTGTAGAAGCATATTGTTAATCACTGCCCCCATTTCTTCTTCACAGTAGGCATCTTCCATAGTCAACAACCTGGTGACATCTCAAAGAATAGATTTTTAAAGTGAGCAAAAATACCATTATATTACACAACAAAAATCAAATGTCAAAATCTTAAACCATTATTAGCTATCCCAGAATTGGAGTCAGATAGTAAAGATGAAAGTCTTATAACTCAAATAAAAACCTCATCTCAAATAAAAACCTGTAAATAATGTAGGCATCAGGTGCAGTGAACTGATATCAAAATTGTATAAAATTTTATATACGAGGAAGAGAACTTCCCTAAATTTATTTACTATAAAACTATATATCCTACTTAAAGAGCCAATTTTTAAGTTTTTTATTCTTATTATTATTATTATTTTTTTTTTTGATAGAAAATTAAGCAATTTTAGACCAAGATGGTGATCCGGAAATAGCATACGAGGTCAAATTTGCATATAGCATAGTTATAAAAAGCAGCACCATTTTGTACAACAAATAAAAAAAAAAATAAAAACAGCAAAAATGAAGAAGAAAGCCAAAAGCCTCAAACTTGAAAGAACAAAACAAAAGATAGAACCCCCGAAGAAAAAATAAAAGTAAAGACAAAAAAGAAAGTAAGTTTGTAAGCGAAAAACAAAAGAGAAACAAACATACATGTTATTTCTTTGATCAAAGCGCCAGAAAACTCCATAAGACCACCCATTACTACAACACAGACTCATGAGAGTCTCCTTCAAAACAGAACCCATTTCAATTTCACTATCAAATCCACACTTCACGATCTCACACACATAACATTCAACGATTCCAGTCCGAATCAACCAGCTGAAGTACTGTTCTGTCTTTAAAAAAAAAAAAAAAAAAACTGTTCTTTGGCAACAAAAGAAAAATAAACAGAACCCAAAAACGAGAAAAAGAAAGGGAGCAATTAATTAAAGCCTGTGAAGGGTTTCAACTTAGAAGTGCCAAACAAAGCTGTTCTTGAAAAAACAGAGTGTTTTGTTGCAAGAAAAATGTAAGTAAACAGAGAAAAGTGGTCGGTGAGAGAGTGTGAGGCTATGCGAGGGATTAAAAAGCAAATGGGTTTCTATATATATATATATATATATATATATATAAAGAAACAACAAAGCTAGAAAGTATGGTTTTTAGTTTTGTCTCTGAGTCTCTGTGTTTCTTTTTCTTTATCTTTCTCCTATGTGTTTGTTTCTTTCATTCTTGCGGGACAAAAATGGAGATCTTTGAGCATTTACTATGCTAATATCTTTGTCTTCATTTTTTCCCGGCCACCGGTCCCATTTGGATCTTTGCTTGCTATTTTCTTTGTCGTTTTACCGGCTGTAGCCAGTTATGGTACTTGATTTTCTCCTTTGGTTAGTCTCTAAAATCTCACGAGATTATAATAATATCTCGTTTGCTGATGTTATTATTATTATTATATGCAGTAGTAAGATTAAATTATGGATGCACATTAATACATCGTCTAATAATAAGCTCAAAATTGATTCCCTTTTTATGCTAAAAAAAAAATTACTAGTAGCGGGAAACTATTAAAAAATGATGCATAAATAATGTATTCAATTGTGATGATTGGTATTTATTCGGTTTTGGATTTGGTATTTATGATTTAGTTTTGGAGAATTTTGTTAATCAATGAGGATTGATATGTAATAAAATGCATATATTATTATTGCATAATTCTTTCATTTTAAACTTTGTGTATAATTTCATCCTTTTATTTTAATTGATTTGTTATTAGTAATAAGAAAATAAGGAATACAAATAAATTAATTCAATGTGAATAAACATCAATCTTCTTATGTTTTAGTATTCAATTACTGACCATAAATTGATTTAATTGTTTATAAATTGTTATTCATGAAATTAATTGTATTAAAGGAATTTGATGATATGTCCACAATAAATATATATATATATATATAACATTGTTGGAATATATATTTGGTTAGAAATTAAAAAAAAACTAAAATATGATAATTATTTCCCTTGCACTTCTAAATCAAATGTCTATTATAAAATAACTTAAAGGGTTATATTAATTGACAAAATGATTTCCTTCTAATTTCAGTGATTAAAATTTAACTATTAGAATTAACAAATATATGAAGTAATTCTTAAATATATAGATTAAGTGTGAACAATTTACCTTAAAACTCGTTTTAAAAAGAGAAAAGAAAATTCAGGTTAGATAAGTGCATGAATAAATTAATTCAAAGAAATGGCAGTTAAATTGTATCCGTAGTCCTTAAATTTATACTGTGTTTTATAATTATTCATAAATTTTAATTTGTACTGAAAAAATATACTAATTTTCATTTCGTTTCATGATTATCCCTAAATCACTTTTCCGGCTTATAACTTGTCCGAAATCCTATGTGGCAACCATTTTATATATTTTTAATTTTTTTTCACTATTCCCAATAACACATCACAATCAAATTTCATACAAATTTTTTTTTTCACATTTTCCTTCTTTTAAACAAATTTCATACATATTAAAAATTTAAAAATGTGTGAAATGATTGCCATATAAAATTTTCGACAAATTATAAGCCAGAAAAGTAATTTAGAGACAACTGTAAAATGAAATCAAAGTTGATATATTTTTTCATTACAAATCAAAATTTAAGGATAACGACGAAACATAAATATAAATTTAGGGATAATAAGTGCAATTTAGCTAAGAAATGGCCTTTACTTGATTTTTTTTTTTTAAATAAGGATTATTGAAATGTTTAGAATTATTCTAGGTTATGCCTAAAATTATGTCCAAATTTCTTTTCATAAATGTATTGAATATTAATTTTCTTATAATTCATTGTTAAATATTTATTAATTGTTTTCTTTGCTATAGTAACATTATTTATGACCTAATAGTCCAATCATAATCATTGATTTATTTACATATATAGGCATAACTGATTGGAGTGCATATATGATCTGCTAAGAATTCATATAATCGATGATTAATGATTAATACATTTAAATTGAGATTAAGGCATTATTTGGTATAATAGGTTTTAAATCTATGAATTTGATTAAAAAATTTATAAATTTAAATAAAATTCATAAAATCAAAAATCCATATTTCGCATGGATTTTCAAATATATTCTCAAATTCTTCGTTTTTTAAAATTTTAAAACATGATAGATTTTATTAAATTCATAAAATAAAGTTTAAATTTTTTAAATCAAATAAAAAACTGAACTATAATCCATTAATTTCGTGAAACTTATCACTAAAATCCTTCAAAATAAATAAAATCTGAATTTAATTAACTATAATTAATACACGACCTACATAATATATTTAAATTTAAATCTCCTCTCTCAATATTAAAAAAATATAATAATCATTGATTTATTTATATAGTATGAGATAGCAATAAAGCACGGACTACTACTATCCCTTTTTAAAGATATAATGTGTCTTTTTTTACATACTATCAATAGAAGGTCACCATCCTGAGGCCAAAGAATATAAAATCTCATATCCCTATCTAAATTAATTCACAGCAGCCCAGCCAGTCAAAGATTTTAGTGGCTAATTAATTATGCAAATCTCTGCTTGTCAATTACATGATTACCACAAAAAATAAATAATACATTAAAATTATATAACAAAACTATCATCCTGTGCTTTTAAAATAAATAAATAAATAAAAATAAAAGCCCATGCTATCCTACGCCATAGCATAGAACTGAGCCCCTGTAGTTCGGTGCATATTAGCATCTCCAAAAAATAAAAATAAAAAAGGGCATGGACGGTGTCGCTTTGTGGACTTATTAGCCGCGTTGTTAATTTCTAATTAGTCCTGTTTATGGGCTATGGAAATTAAAAAAGAAAATCATAAGTAGAGTGAGTCGAACTTTTAAAAAATATTAATAATTATTTATTTAAGAAAGATATTTTTAGATTGATTTATATGTTTTAGTTTTAATAACATTTTTAATAATTTAAAAGTTTATTTTTATTGTATTATAGTGGAACAAATAAGTATAAATAAATAATAATTAATTAAGAAATATATAATTTCTCATAGTGTTGTTGATGGAGGTCATGAATTTAATCAAGGTAAATGCCCTTCTCTTTTATAATGCAATATCAAATTTCTTAAATGCTTAGATTTTCAAAGGAAATTGATTGTGTCTTAATCTCAATAATAATGAGACTTGCAATATAAGTGACTTTGACATAATTTTGAGATAACACACATATATATATAAATATAATGATAACATAATAAGTACTTATCCAATGGTTAATTTATGTTTGCGGTGTGCCTAATATTTTTTTTTATTCACTTTTGTTATAAAATAATCCATTCATAACATCAAAACATATATAAAAAAGAAATTTCCTAAATCTAAAAGGTTTTGGCTACATTAAAGAATATATATCCGATTGACTAATGTGAGAACAACAAGTAAATAGATTAATATTTTTTATTGAAAAAATATAATCATTATAATTTTTTAAAATATCAATCTGAATTGGATGGTAGCCTTTTGTTGAAGGTCGTTTAAATTTTTTAAAAAAATATGATATGAATCATATGAGCGTAATCCTATCGAAACAATTATTTATTTTAGGGCATTTTATTTACTTTTTTTCTTTGAAAAATTTAGAAGAAAATAAGTACTTTGTTGTTCTTATATAATTTATTACTGATTGATATGTATTGTCGAGCAACATTTTGCTTAATAAAAATAGATTAGAAAGTAAAATATGTAATTAAACTTTTAATTTCATCACATAATTATGTTATTAGTGTAATGATCAAACCTAAAAAGAGAATACTCAAATACTACAGTAATATATTTTCATTCATGCAACTGATAGCTAGGAATTTGCTTTTGTATGTAAACATATCTCCACATTTACAATATATCAAAACCACCACATTGTTATATACAATAATATCATCAAGAAATAATATTGGATAAAGATTATTATTCCTCATTATTTGAATGGTATAATTATTTGTTGTAGACCATTCTAATGAATCCAAACACATTATTTCTTTCTTTTTTTTTTTTTCGAAAGATCCAATCACATTATTTCAAAAGCCAAAAAATGCATTATTGCCAATTGCATTCAAATTTTCATAGTGATTTCTTTCTTCATAAAATACAAAGAGAATTATGAAATTTAAAGTAAAATAATGAGTGAGATAATATATATATATATATATATATATTATCATATACAATGTAAGTGATTAATTATAAATAATTAACACATTATATAAAATCAAATAGTTCTAATGTTACTCTTTGAATTCTGAAAATAAATTAACTTTGACAAATTTTAAATATTTATAAAACTCATTTTATGATAAAGAAAAATAATTATATCAATACTCCATTCATTTTAAAATATCTATCATTGAAATTTTAATATATAGATTAAAATAGTTATTAATTATTATAATATTAAAGTTAAAAAACTAAAATATCATTTTTTTTAACCAATTGAAAGCTCTAAGTTTTAATATAGGAAAAAAAATTAATAAAAATATTTAACAGAGAAATAAAGTATATTTCGTAAAGTACTGTTATTTTGACCTTGATTTCATCCTCGTGGGTGTTCCCTACCTTCTTTAAAGCGGATAGATCAAGAAAAAAAAAACCCGTACTTGTATTTTTTTTTAAATTTTAAAATGATATATATTTTAAATTTTTTTAAATAATAAATACTTTAAAATGGATGAAATATTAATTATGGAAGCATCTTTATCACATTAAAAAAAAAAAAAAAGGCAAAAGATAAATAAATTATAAGTTGGTAATTTATGAACGAAATCATTATTAAAAATCCATATATTTATTGTTGCCATCGATTTCATTTCTATATAAAGTATGAAATACCCAATTGAAAGCTTTCTGTGTTGAAATATATCCATCATTTTTTGCATTAAAAAATGAAAAAAGTAAAAAAATTTCATTAATATTCATGGGTGTGGTCCATCCCTCTGTTTATTGATTTGTTTCTTATTAATAGTATATTTATTTTTCTTTTATTATTATTTTAATACACATATAGGTTGAGTGTATTTTAAGACTCCCAATAGTGATAGTGTGGCACAGAGATATTAGTAGGACAAATAATATTTAATGTTGGAAATAGTGGTGGCGGCGGCTATGAGGAAGCAAGCAGCTGCCACAACTGGCGATCGGCGAAAGAATATTCCGGTGGTGGAGGGGTCGGTGTACAGGGTCCCACCTCGGGAAGTGAAACATTATAAAAGGAAAATTGAAGTGTGGTCCCCAACTAGGGAAGTTGTGGGGTTTGTAGGGATCATTTTCTGATGCCACCTTCCGGCACTGCCTCCTCTTTTCTTTCTGCTCCTTTTTAATTTTTCATTGGGGAAACGATTCAAGTTGAAATTTAATTACTCTTTAAATTAAAATGTGGTTAATCAGTCAATTAATCTACCACTAATCATAAAGATTTTTTTTTTTTTTGCATTGATTGTAAAGTTTTTAATTAGTGGTCCACTAAAGTAAAAGATTAAAGCTTCAGCGTGATCAAAATCTTTACATAATCCATGTAAATCTCCATTTAATTAGATTGATTTTATGATAACATAAAAAAAAATATCATTTCACAATCAACTCACCATAATTTTATTTTATTTAAATAAATTTAATCCATTAAACACAAAATTAAAGATGCAATAGAGTATTATACGCCATCAACTCCTTTGCCAAGAATATGTAATTAACTAAACTAAATATAAGTTTTAATAACATCGTATTATATAGCTAAATATCAATAATTCATAGGTTATATTTCTCTCGGACATCTAAAGATAACAATTTAACATTAATGATGCAAATCAAATGTAGTATAATTGATCTTTTCATCTTTTCTAGAGATATAAAAAGTGAAAAGTATGATATTCGAATATTTCAGATTATAAATAATTGTTATTAATTTTAAAATTACGTGAAATTATCTATTTACAGAAAATACCATGGTTTAGCAATATTTAAGTAACAAACAATCAAGTGAGCAAAAACAATTATTTTTTGATAATTTTTAGAGTTTTCTTAACTAAATTTAATTTTGATGAAGTATTCACTTATATCGCCATGATTTTAAAGATGACTTCACTGCAAACTTAAATTCATTGATTAATCTTAAAGTTCTTGTTATACCTATAATGAAGAATTTGTATGATCATTAGATTATTTTGTGTATTGTTATTCAAAAATTATATGTTACTTAGAAATAGTTTTTTAGTTTTGAAAATTAAATATATTAAATACCAATGAATTTGCTTTGTGTCTTCAAGATCATGATATTGCAAGTTTAAATCTCAAATCAAAATATAATTAATAAAAAAAATTCATAAATAAGATATAAATTTCAATCAAAATTTAACTAATAAAAATGCATATATAACAATAATATAAAATTAATGCTAGGATTCTATTCATGTGGTAATGTAACATAGCTAAAAAAAAAAAAAAAGAATAAAACATATATAAATAGGTGTTACCCACTCTTTTGTTTATTTATTTATTTATTTTTTTCATGCGTCATCATTTGACTATGGTCTCAACTGTTATTTTTGGTCTTCCAAGTACACCACCAAGTAGCTATATGTACATGCATGTCTGTTTCTTAGTCTTCACTCCCTTTAAAATGCAGTTACTAAGTACAAGCATATATTATAATATAAACCAAAAGGCTGTGTCCTATAAATGGGACACCCAACTCAACA
This sequence comes from Reutealis trisperma, assembly GCA_947687605.1. NCBI lineage: Eukaryota > Viridiplantae > Streptophyta > Magnoliopsida > Malpighiales > Euphorbiaceae > Reutealis > Reutealis trisperma. The sequence goes on along the minus strand of CANTUT010000039.1, from coordinate 8,956,516 downwards.
ATTGCCCTAAAAAATAAGGATAAATGCAATGTAAATTTCATATACATATTTCACACACACACATATATATATATATATATATATATAATATTGAAAAAAAAAAAAAACTCACTGTGGTGGAGAAAGTATCCAAGGTCCTAAGGCTTGCAGGGCATGCATTATTCTCCATAGACAATTAACCGAAATCATTGAGTTTTATATAATAATAACCTGTAAGATTACGAGTTCAAATTCTAAAAACAGTTAATATTTTAAAATTTTTAACATATAGTATAACATATATAGTTTAAATAGAAGTTATGGGTCCCCAACATATACTTTACATATCTCTCCTGCGAGTCTGAGAATCTTGACTTTATCTACACAACCATCAGCCCTAAAATCTCTTATTTTACTATTTTTTCTCTCTCCATGACATGAACACTACTCCACTCCCACTACTACAATTACTATACATCTTATCTTCTAATCAGCTAAAATCACAACCCTACATTTTTGAAACTAAATGGTCCAATGACTGACCACCATTAATTATTATAACACTTAATGGAGAAAAACCAAAACATGATTATTGATAATAATCCAAAACAGGATTTTCTTTCTAAAAACATATTAATTTGTTTGTTCATTTGTTAGTTAACATCACAATAATAAGGTCTGGGATTTAAAATGGGCATACCTTTTTCTTTTTAGTGGGTGGGAGTGTCACTAAAATTAAGTAGGTAGCAAGAGACCCACCAAAGTGATTGCAGACGCAAAGTTACACCATTATTCCCACCATCACAACCCTTCATTTTTAGCAAGCAAACCTTATGATTCTGTCTCCTCAAGACAACACACGCTTCATCATGGCCGTTGATATTTAAGTCAACGCCACATCAATGAAAAGCTTTGCTTAATTAACCTTTTTTTTTTTAACAACTAAAAAGAGGATAATTAAATCCAAGACAAAGATTTAGTTTGTTCAGTGGTCTCTCTTTCTATATATAGCTTTTTGTGTTTTTTAAAGAACAATATTAACATTAACAATTAAATTTTATGATTATTATTATTAATTATAGTGGATATTTTGAACCAAGCAATGATTGAATTTAACAATTGTAGTTAAACATTTTGTTTTGGGTGCTATTTAATTTTGTCTAAGCTTTTTTCTTCATGGGAAAACATGTCTTGCCCTACTATACTTTCTTTCTAATAACAATGGCACATGTATTTTGCTTTCCTCAACTTAGTAAGTTTTGACTTGCAAATTGCTATAAAGGTAATTTCAAGTAATTATCTTTTTTTTTTTTTTTTTTTTTTTTTTTTTTAAATCCATGGGAATAATGACAATAATTGATAATAAATAAATATATATCTTAGTGTGAAAATACAAATACTTTTTTTTTCTTTATATATTTTTATCTTGGATTGGCATATACACACAGTGTAGACAAAATTTAATCAATACCATTATGTTTGTATCTTATCATAATTATAAATATAAAAAAAAAATTACTTTTCATATATATATATATATATCCTCTGTTTTGAGCAAAATTTCAGCAATATTCACACATTGTTGGCTTACAATATTTTATATATAGGTAATTGATCTTTAGAAATGCAATTTGTGACGAAAGAAAGATACTTAACAATTATTAACCCAAAGAAAAGGTATTTATATATGTATATGATTCATATACATGGCAACGACTATATGCAAAAGGGAAAATTGACTTTTAAGTTTTAAAAGAAAAATTAAAGCAACACTACTGAGTCAAAGGGTGTCTTTAATGTGAATTGTTATGATTCTATTCAAGCTGTAGATGCTCTTGTACGAGAAATAGGATGCATGCATGCTTAAACTTTACTAACTATAAAGATTACTTATATTAATTAATTCATTTCACCAATATTATATATTATTATTATTATATATTCATATATGTATATAAAGGCAACCATGCATGCTTTGACTTGTAAATTCTACCCACATAGCATAAAGCTAGTATCTTCAATAATTGCAAAAACTTCTTACAAATAAAGGTGGCATTATCACCACATTGTTGGGGTTTACTCCAAGATTAATTAACTCAGTCAGTATATAAGAATTTAAATCTTATGATTGATATTTGAAAGATAATTCTTGAAATTTTTTGATACTTACGTATATACAATAAACTTTCAAAAAATGCAGTTGTGACTTGTAAATTAAAATAACAGATGTGAGTTGGGTGTAGAATGTGTTATTGGGATGGCATTCTCTGAACGAATTGTCCCAATGAAAAAGAAATGGATTTTTGTCGCTATATAAATTTTGTCCTCTCCAAAAAAAAAAAAAAAAGCTTACAGGGGAATCTCTCTCCTTTTCTTTTCCAACCCAAAGCTGACACTTCTATTCATCAATTCAACTGTGCCACATCACCTTTACATTCTCTAATAAAATGTCTGGTTACTATGGTTTTTTGGTCTAAATTTTATAGGGTTTAATATCTTATTTATTCGTTATATTTTTATCAATAAAAATTAATTTTTAATTAATAATAAAGCACTCGATATATATTGATACAATTATTATTTAGTGATACGAACGTAATATATTAATAAAAAAAATATTATTATATTTTTTATTTTATTATATAAAATATATTATTTAAAAGACAATTATTTTATATTTGTTCTATTTTATTAATAGAAATTATTGGTATGTTGTTTTTTACATTATTTATATTTCAATATATTTAGAACGTCATTGATAATTTTTATAAAATTCATTTCTTTGCATAAGGTAGTTTTAGGGAGGGTTTTTTAATCATATTATTTATTTTAAATAAGGTGGTTTTTTCTCCACATGAATTAATAAAATAAGACTGATTTATTATTTTTAGTTATGTAATTTAAATTTAATTTATTTTTATTATTTTATGCAATTTAAATTTTTTAGGCATAATTATGCTTATTTAAATATTAATTAAACAAAAAAAGTGTTAATTAATTTAATGTATTATATTTTGAAGATTATATTTCATTTCTTATTGAAATATATCAGTTTACTAATTATTTTTGAAAATTCACAGTAACAGCAACTGATTCAGTCCAATTAAGTTCAATTTCGTTACACCGATTTTGATATTGATACGATATATAAAATCATTATTTAAAACCTTGTTGGTTACCTTCTACTTGTATTGCTAACTTGATTTAATGATATTAAAATCATTTTTAAATCGTAAAGATTTAAGTTAGAGTTATGCAATATGCATGATTAATTGAAATTCTGTAGATATTAGCTACTATTAAATTATAATGCTCTATGTTTTCAAAGTTCAGATTGATTTTATAGAACTAGTAAAAATAGAGGGCTACATAAATAGTTTAATTAAAATTTTAAATAATATCATATATTTATTATTTATATGTTAAAAATAAATATAATATAATAATAATATTGTTCTTATACCAAGTGTTTGCTAATGAAAAATTCTTACTTATACTAAGTATATAGATTTATCTCATACATCAACCCAATAAGTGATATGAGATTTTAATAAATATAATTCTTTTGTCGAATGAAAAAATACTGATATATTTTTTTTTGTTTTATGTGTTCTTATCTTATTATATTAGTATATATATTAAATGTAAGTAAAAATTTTATGTTTACTGATATATATGGGTAATACTTATTATATGTTATGAAAGAATTTTAGAATCAAACAAAGAATAAAGTAACAATTGTTAAATATTATGAATGCTCGTAATGAAAGATATGTGATTTATAATTAACTCAGACCGATGTGTGAATCGATTCTTGATTTTTTTTATTAAACTGATCATACTGGTCTAGGTTTGAAATTAAACATAGGTAATGCCATCACATACAATTGAGGGTTATATATGTTTGTATGTATAGGTAAAAATGGAAGAAAGCTGGCAGTGATTGTAGCTGTGAGACCAAAGACAATGCAGAATGTTTTTTCGTTTTGGTAGGAAGTGTGCAATATCATTACTAAATTTGGATTATGTGCCCAAACAACTGCACACCACCAACTTGAAAAATGCCAATTTCTATGTTTTATCAACTTTTTATTTCATGCAAATTGGCACAAAAATAATGAAGACACTAAGGTAAGAGTGAGAATAATTAATTATTGATGGTCATACTTTTATGTTCCTCGCAAATCAAGGGTTAATTTAAAAAACTCAACTTTTGAAAATATTTGACAGCATTGGCAATTATTTATACTATATATATAGATAGGATAGGATATTCAAGAACTAAATTAACAATATTTAATTTTCAAAAAATAAAATAAGTAAGAAAAATTATCCAGTAATAGAAGAAAATGCAATATATGCATAGGCCCCAGAAAGCAGAAGAGCATTTATTAGCAAAAGTGGAAGAATTTAATTTGATGGAGCTATCAACCACTAATGAACCAATCATGCTTTTGTTCCATTTCTCATTTCTCATTTCTCAAACAACCAACCAAGTGGTGGTGGAGGAATGGGGGTGGTGGTGGTGCTGATGGTCTACTCTGCATCTGCTGCTATAACCAGGCCCACTTTCCATCAGGTCCCATATCTTATATGGGGTCCATCCTGTTTAGGGGGGTAAAAGGCCAAAAAAAAAAAAAAGACTGACAAAAGTACTCCCTATGCGTAAAACCGTCCACAGAGAATGTCTACCCTCTTTGACACAACTCCTGACTGGTTGCATTTTCCTTGGCTTCGATTCTATGTGCTCACTCTCTTCTAAGCTCTGACACTTCTTCATACTTCAATTGAAGTAAATCACGTGTAAGAATTTAATTTTAATTGATAGAATTTAATTCAATTAATGATAGTATAAATATATTTAATAAATATATGTCTAATAAAAATATATATAATATAAATATATTTTAATAACTATATATAATTCAATTGATTCGGCTTAAAATTTTTTGAGAAATTTTTACAAATCATAATTAATTTAAATGTTTAAATTTTCAAAATCAACTAAAATGAAATTATTAAAAAAATAAAGCCAAATTAAATCAATTAGTTTGATTCAATTCTTCATTTCCAATTTGGTTTTGTACATTCTAATAATAATGGGGTAAAATTGAAAGTTTGAACTATAGAGAATATAATAACTAGTGGTCAATTAGAGTGCCCATCAAAAGTGCAGACCACACCCCTATGGACCATTGGTTCATTTGCTTGGGTGTTACTCGATACTCGATAATAAGAAAAAAATTACTAATTAAATTGATCTTTCCTTAAAATGGCCAGACACGTGGCTACTGATATTGACGTTGATCGACGCGTCCATTTTAGAATCAGACGGCGGTTATTTTGAGGAGGGTGAGGGGGGCTACGTGTCGGTGATGTAGGGGACAAGTAGCCGAACGGTTCAGATCAGATTGGTTTGTGGGGACCACTGAAGATGATGAGGTAACTATCGTATTGGATCCTTTTTGTTACCACGTCATCAATCATGTTGGGGTGGAATGATGACCGTGTCAGGTACGATGATGGGAGTTGACGTCATTACTCAGACCTTTTGTCTTTCTTGTCTTTCACACGTGCCCTGACTATTCTCGCACGTGTCAATCATATTCCTAAAATAAATTTCATTAGTCCAAGCACTGATGGGCTTTCATGGACCTTCTTGTTGTAGTTTTTGTTTTCAAGATGGACTTGCAAAAGCCCATATTACATTAATATACATAAATGACTTTGTTGTTTTGGGCCAATCGAATTGGTCATTGGACAAGCCCATATCACTCTTCACACGTGTTAATTATCATATTTTTGGTGTGTCTGTGTAGCCTTTGAGGAAATTAAGGCTACGTTTGGATTGAAAATATTCAAAATTTATGAAATTATTTAAATCCATATAATTAAAAATTATGAAATGTAAAATTAATGGAATTAATAAATTTCACTTTGAGAGAATGAATAAATTTCAGTGGGTGTGGATACTTTTTATTTATTTTGTTCTATTTTGTTTTTCTGTACAGTTCAATTTAGTTAAAATAAGGAAACAAGGAAATAATGAATTAAAAAAAAATAATTATTATTTAATATATAATTAATTATATTTAATTTAAATAAGAAAAAATAAATTTACTTAGAACAAAGAAAAGATAACATAATTATTATTTAATATATATTTAATTTAATTTATATCTATTTAAATAAAAAATAATTAGTATACTATTTTAAGCTTAATTGGAATAGAATACTGTATATAAAATAAGATTGATTAGCTAATTTACCTAAAAAATTTAATTAAAGGAAAGAAGACTCAATAGTAATTTTTTGAAATTAACTTGACTTTAATCAAGTTGAGCACATATTTCATCTATTTAGATAAATTGTCAGAGTAAAACTAAATTTCTTAATACTTAATCAATTTTAGAAGTTCTAAAGCTTAATTAAATTTTTATTCATTTATATATGGATCAAGACGTATATTTAAAAGAAAATTTTAAAATTTTAATGTTATATGTATTATATACGTTACTTAAATTATATTTAAATATTTTATTTATAAAATTTTATAAATGCTTAATTTTTTTAATTTTGAAAAAGTTTAATTTGCTTTAAATTATTTAAAAAATCAATTTTTGGCAAAAAATATGGACAATTGATGATGTTTTATTTTGGTGGTGTATTGGCACAATATCAAATACCTTATGAATTAATTAATTGTAATTAATTAGTTAAATGTAATATTAAAATTTATTTAAATATTAATTTTATTTAATATTTTAATTTTTATGAATTGTGTTATAAAAAATTTGAACGAGAGTCGACAAAAACTAGCAATAATAAGTAATTTAAATATTTATAATTTATTATATTTTATCTTAATATAAAATTAACATTAATTTTTATAATTTGCAATTATATAAAAGGATAATTTTGAAATACTTATTCAATAGTGAATTCCATTATCCAAAACCCCTTTATCCAAACATGTCCTAAAGAATTTGCAAGTTGTGCAAGTTGAAGAAAAATTAAATGGCAGATATCGGACGATAATTAAAAAAACCACTTTTGCACTTTGAAAAGTTGAGGATATTCACAACCTTTTTGGCATTTTTTTTTTAAATTTCATCTCATTTCTGCAATATATATATATATATATATATATATATATATATATATATATATATATATATATATATATATATATATTATTTTTTTATTTTATTTATCTTATTTTTTTAAGAAAAAAAGCTTGATGACTCTAAAATAAATTTATTTACAAGTTGGATTTCAGAAACTTTAAAAAAATTTATTTCTTTTTATACTCTAAAATAAAGATTAAATTAAAAAGATTTATCTATAAAAAAGGTAGCTTTACCATAACTCTAAATCACTTTTTTTTTTTCTACCAATCATTTGTTACCCATCTTTGGCCAAAAAAAAAAAAAAAATCATCTGTTACCACTGCTTAGTTTCGTTGAAAATACAATAGTTACCCTTAACAAACACTAAAATCACACAGCCACTACCATAAAAAACTATCATATTCTATATTAATTGCAGGCGCAAAATCGTCATTTCAAACTTTTTTTTTTTTTTGGGAGTTTCTCTCTCTAACAGCAACAGATCACAATTCACAGCTGAAGCTGAACTCACAATCTCCGAAGAACAAAACCTAAATGCAGAGCTTCACGTTCATTTTATTCATTTCAAAATTACCCCAAAATTAGCTTATGAGACTGCCGGATTATTGTTCTTTATGCTCTGTTAATGCGAAGGTGATTTTTTTTATTTGATTTTGATTAATTTTTTTTGTTAGGTTATTGTGCATAGTTATTGCAATTTATTAAGATTTAGAGGTGCTTATACATTCCGGGAAATTGTGTTTTTGATAGAAAGTTTGTATTTTTGTATGAAATTTTGAAACTTTTTTTTTTTTTTTTTTTTTATGTTTGTTCTGTTCACAATAGAAATGAAAAAAAAAAAAAGAATAAATTTGAGCTAAGCAATTGTTTCAAGTTCTTTTTTGGAAGTATCAAAATGATTTAATCCAACTGCAGCCTTTATGGGGGCTAATAGATAGCAATAGTCTTCCAGCTTAGATGATCAGTTCTGCATCTGGTTATTTTGATTTGTTATTGAAGTTGTTGCTACTAATTTCATATGTTTTGTGACTTTTCACATATCGTTTTCAGTGTGTACCTATTTAGTTTTGCCTCGTTTCATTGACCTGTTCTTCATTGACTACATGACATTTAGTTTTAGATAGTAATTTGATGATTATTTTTCTGCGAAAGATATAATCTTTTACGAGTAGTTTACTAATTGTGCGCCATTAGGATATAGGGAGGAATGCAATTTGCAGCCCTTGAATATTATGTATTATCCACTGAATTATTTATCATGATTTGATTTTTCTTTTATATATCAGTGTCTCAATCTGCAGCCCTTGGGAAGGGAGGACGGACTCATGGAATTGTGTTAATCATGAATATATATAAAAATCGATCTATTGGTACAGATTTAGGATACTTTCCACCACTCTTTGCATTTTCAAATTGTATATAATTCTTGTTCTTAAAAGAGTTGGTACTCTTTGACAGTAGTCATTGGCTCATGGTCTTTATCCAAATTCTTCTTGGACCCCACTCCAGTGGGACCATAGTTTGGTGAATAAGATTCTATATGGTTTGTAAATATTGTTTGAGGCCTTTTTGACTGCTGTAATCTTCCTTATTAGTTTTCTTACTTCTTTGGATGTGTATTAGTACCTTAAGCTTGGCGAATTAGTACAAATAGAAAAATTTTAACAGTTACTTCCTCTTGTACTTGTATGGAAATATTTGTTCTTTGATGTTGTAAATATTTTTCTGCAAATTCTTTCTATATTTTTTTGCAGATTCTTTCTGTCTAGCACGCGTATCTGATATATGACACGCATGAGCACATATGCATGGGGATTCTATGTTGTTACTGATTTTATGGTCTTAATATGCACATATAAGCTTTTGTTGTGCAAAAGTGTATCTTTTGTTATCATCTTTTTAATTTCTTACATTTTTTTACTCATTTGCATACTTGTTTGAATGATTTGAAGTTGTCCTTTCTCTTGGAATATATAAATCTTGAGCTCAGTATTTATGCTATTATGCACATGGATCTTTATTTCTTTTCAGACACCTCAATTTGGATGCTTGTTCTTTTAAATGCGTGAAGCATGAATTTTGTATTCCTCCTATTCACACATGGACAAAACTGGAGTGGCCAAGCCTTGCAGACTTGGAGACCAGAGCACTGGTGATGTTATTGTACGCTTGAGAAATTGTGGAGGAAGACCTGAAGTTTTCTACTCTCACTCTTCCATTCTAGTTAATAAGAGCAAGTTCTTTGCAGATTGGCTCTCTAATCCAGAATCTGGTACATGTGTTGAGATTCATTGCTCAGAGTTTAATTATGATCATCATGTTAATTTTTTGAGGTTGCTGAATCTCCCTGTGGATTTGCTTTTGGACTCCTTGGATTCTGTAAAGTCTGCTGTTGGTATACTTGAGGTATCAGTTGCATTCAGTTGTGAAGAAATCACAAAGAGCTGCATCCAGTACCTAGAGGCTGTTCCTTGGGAGGATAAGGAAGAGGAAGAAATCTTGAAAGCAGTCTCAAAACTGGGTCCAGTAGCTATGCCTATAATAGCCAGGATCCAGCCAGTAGATTTAAGTGCTACAAAAAATGTTTTTGTTTCAGCAGTTCGTTTTGCCACATCTATTGGTGGCTCATGTCCTCCATTTGGGGATGAACTTAAAATTTCTGCTCAGGAACAAGTAGAATATATGTTGGGGGAAGATGAGGACACGCCATTGGTTACAGCTGATGATGAAGTAAAATCAGTTGTGAAAATGGGCCTTTCCAAAATATTTTCTTCATTTGAAAAACAATTATCCTCCCTGCTTTTGGATTCTGATCTCACATCCGAGACAGCAGAGGCCAAAGTATTGCAGATCGTATCTGATCTCTTGTGGATGTGCAACATACTTCCCAAGTTGGATCTAATGAAGGACTTTGTTTCAAACTGGACTGACATTTCTGGCAAAGTTTTGGGAATAATTGAGGACAAGAAACTTGATTCTGTGATGTGGGGTTTAAAAATAAAGTTGGTTGAAGTGACCGCAAAGGTATTGGAAGCAGTTGGCTATGGAAATGTAATTCTTCCAGCACCGTGCCGGGTGCAGCTGTTGAGTACATGGCTGCCTTATGTAAGGAAGTTGAAGCCCCTTTTAGACTCAAAATGTAACGAGGACTCGAGCTTTCCCCACAAAATGGATGAAGATCTGTCCCAGTGTATCGAGTTGGCAATTGTCTCATTGATACTAGCCTTACCATCAAATGACCAAGCTGATATTCTGGCAGATTGGATGAAAGCTGAGCAGGTTAGATATCCTGACCTGAGTGAAGCTTTTGAGGTTTGGTGTTACAGAACAAAGTCAGCAAAGAGAAGATTGGTAGAGGGCTTAGACAAGGTCGGCAGTGCATCAGCCTTTGATTTATCAATCTGATGTTGTTGTAACATTTAAACTTTTTTTTTTGATGGAATGGACAATTGCTGATCCAATTAATGTATTTTCACATAATCAAGGTTTATTTTCCATGATTATGCTTTTAAAATGCACAATCAAATTCGGTGCCTAAGTTATAGATTATTATTGTTGGCTTAGGTTGGGGATTCTGGGGTGGCGGCTTCCAGGTTACAAAGAGGCAATTCTTGGGCATAAATATTTGAAACATGCCCGCCGACCATTAAATGCCCTTAAATTTTATGCTATAATTTGTATGTAAGCTAATAATTTATGCAATTCACATCCTTAATTAATAATTTTTGTAGATTTGTTGCATCAGATAATTGGTCAACAGATAAGTTTTTCCATCAACCCATAAAATGTCATTTGATGTTATTTTAAGAAATCTGGAATCCAATTTTATTTTCTTTCACTTTACCTAGTATGAATAACATTATTATTGTTAAAATTTCTACACATTGAAATTAATTAAAAAATTGCCAATTGGTGTAAATATGACCATTAATTTGGTTTTGGTTCACATTATATGATCATTAATACATTATTAGAAAAAAAAGATCTCTAATTATCAGTTTAAAAAATTGAAGTATTAATCAAAGCATGAAAAATACTTTAACTTCTTAAGCAAAAGTCTAATCCAATGGGACCCATTCTGAACAACCAATTGGCATCCCTTAATTGTCCAGCTCACCCTTTGTCTATATAGTTTAGAGTCGAACCCTGGCCAATGGTCATCGTATTATTGTTGTAGCTACTTCGAAAGATCTTCTCTTTCTTTCTCTCTTTCGCATTCCGCAACGTCGCAGCCTGAGAGAAGCGAAACACAGAGAGAGAGAGGCCCAAATCAAAATTACCCAAATCCGATCTTTGACCGGGTCACCGTTTTTCCATCTTCTTTTTTCTGGGTTTTGTTAATTTTCTTTGAAAAGCTCGTAAATTTATTTTCTTTATCATCACCAATAGAGAATGTATGTTAAAGCTGTGCCACCGACGGATTTGAATAAGAACACCGAATGGTTCACCTACCCTGGTGTCTGGACTATGTATATCCTCATGGTTTTCATGTCTTGGCTTATTGTGCTTTCCCTATTTGGTTGCTCTCCTGGCATGGCCTGGACCATTGTCCACTTCGCTCATTTCGTTGTGAGATTTTCTTTTCTTTTGACTTATGATATTACCTTTCCTACAATTTTGGAAATTGGCTTTTAATTCTTTTGATTCGTTTAATTTCCTATATTGGGTTCAATTTTGTTTTATTTTTTCATTGCTGTGGATCTGTTTTTCTTCTGGATTAGGATGCTTTGATTGGATTCTTGTTTGGGTTTTTGAATATTTTGTTTACAATATGCATTTCTAGTGTAGATGAGTTTGGAGTTGCACGCTATTTTGTACCTTTCAGTAGTGTTTGATGTGAAATTGAAAAGAAACTCAACAGTATTAAAATTATTAACATCTTTTTGTTTCTATGAATTTCATTTGTTCAACACAGCTATGAAGGATTCTAGTAAAAACTTATGATATTCTCTCTAAATTTTGTTCAATGCACAACACACTGCACATGCAAGCATTTTTAATATATTGCAAATACAGTAGCTTTGTATTCGATTAAAGTTTGATTTCAGTGTTCATCGGTCGGTTCAATGGTACCCTGAATATATAAACGCAAAAAGGTTGAATTGTGACTTATTGTGTTGCATATAACTTATTGTAGCTAGTTAAAAATTCAAATTACACATTCTAGAGACATTCCTGTGACTAGCTAGTTGAACTTTTTCATTTTAGACTCTAAGCTGAATGTTTGCCAACAAATATTATGTATAGGGTATCACCAAAATTTATGTTTTAAGACACATAACAGCCTTGGAATCCTTCTTTGTTTAGCATTACCATATGCTTCTATGAACATTGTGACCTGTGAGGGAATAAAAAAGATTTCATTAACATTAATGGCTTCAAACGTAGCCTATCTTTTGCACATAGCTCAGAGTCACCTTTTACTTAATTAAACTTGGGAGAGTAGCTTTCTATCTTGATATTTTACCAATCTAAGGTGGGTTCCAATTTCTACAAAATGTTGTGCTGCGATTGTTATTAATGGTATCCTCTTTTTTTTTTTTTTTTTTTTTTGCACACTTTGGATAAAGTATTCTTGTGATCCACAATTTGTTTGGCTGTACAGAGGTTGGAGGGGTTTGTTCATGTTTATATCTCTTTCAATCAATTTTTTTGTGCTAAATTTATGCTGTCCAGAATAACACTTAAAATATGCCTCAGCTTAGGAAAGTTTTAGAATAATGGGTCTTTATACAGCTAATGAATCTTGAATCCTCCAAAAGTACTTTTCATGACTGTGTAAGAGACCTCAGCAAGCAACCTAGAGATTAGCAATTATCTATCGTAATCTTTGTAGCCTTCCATTGAGTTATTTCTAACCTTAACTTCTTCATGATTGAATGAGCATTTTCTTATTCTTATAGCTGATAAATCTTAAGTCCTTCAAAAATAAGTTGCATATCAATGAGTAAGACCTCAATGAGACACCTAATGATCAGTAGTTATCTATTGACTACTGTTATCTTCATAGCCTTTCCCTTAGTTATTTCTTTTTATGTGCTCTTCTTTCCTTCCCACCTTCTGGGATGTAGATAGGTAGGATAATATGTTTCGACAGGTTATTTATCTATAGTTTTTTTTTTCCCTGCAATTCATGGTTTCTGATGAATATGTTTCACTTGACTCTTAAGGCAGATGTTTTATTGCCATACTCATATGCATGAATGGAGATAATGCATCTTTTTGCCTAGTTCATAATGTAAAATTTTATTTATGTTACTTAAAATAGTTACATCTAGAAAGAAAATCTTACATTTTGCAAGATATTATTAGGTTTACATTGTTTAAAGTGTTTGTAGCAACCCATGCAATGGACAAGAAATTAGTATCTTACTTCTCTTTGCAGTCTTAAAATCTCCCTGTTCATAATTTTGTTAACTTACTGACGTGTCTTTCTTCAGATTACTTATCACTTCTTTCACTGGATGAAAGGAACGCCATTTGGTGATGACCAGGGTATCTACAATGGGCTGACTTGGTGGGAGCAAATAGAAAATGGCAAGCAACTGACTCGCAATAGGAAGTTTTTGACTGTTGTACCAGTAGTTCTGTGAGTACTTTTGCTTTTCACCGTATGGGCCTTTTTAATTGGACACTGAAACTAAACTGTATCTGTAAATAATCTCTCATTGGTTGTTTAGGCACAACAAAATATTTACAATATTACATTGAGTACTGAAATTACTAACTTGCAGTATTTGATAGTATATGTCCCTCTTAAAGTATTATTAATTTGTCTAAAATCATGCAAAATTATGATCTGTCTATTCATTAGGGTATTAGCACGGACTAAACCTCCAGCTCTCTCCCACATATCCTGGTTTTGAACCTGAGAATGTCCCCTTTACCCACTCTTGGAGAGGATATACTCACAGTAACCACACTCCATAAAAGGAGATGCATGTACACGAAGCTTATTTGAGTTGGAACCGAACTCTTCCTCTTGTAATGTGGTTGATATCATGCTACGTGTCACTTTCTTTGTTTTCTTTTTTTTAAAAAGAAAGATTTTGACCTGATTTGCTTGGCAGACAAAGCGTCTCTTAGAAGGCTCATAGTCATAGCAATGGCATGTCATGATTGTTTCAAAAGTTGATATATCTTTGTCACTAGACAGTGCTTTGCTTTCTCATAATAACCTGGCCCATTTTTGGCTGGCTAATGTCAAAGCAGTATTTCTTCTAAGAAAAGTCTCTTAGTAAAAAGTATACTGCCTCTTCCCGTAGTTCCCAAGGCAGAATTTTTAAGATTATGTTTCTTTTTTTAACTCTAGATGGACTGATGCATGCTTTTGACATGTGACTGGTGGTAAAAATTTACTATAGCTTACCCTTTTTTTTTCCCTCTTTATTTTTTTGGGTTGGGGAGATGGTGGTGTTGGTTAACAAAGGTTTGATGAATAGTTTAGGTTGTTTGTTGGAGATTTATCTAATTGATGGTATTTTCAATCATAATGCTCCCAAGAATTCAAAACATTGAACATTTCTATTGGGTCAATTTATGTTTTTTCATTTGGCAGGTATTTGATAGCCTCGCATACAACAGACTATCAAAATCCAATGCTTTTCTTCAACACATTGGCTGTATTTGTGTTGGTGGTAGCTAAGTTCCCACACATGCACAAGGTTCGCATATTTGGAATCAATGCTGATCACTGAACTATGAAATTGAAAAAATTTCATGTTTAATTTACTTGTGACTAGATCCAACTTTTTAGCATTCTGATACGATGGTATTATCCCTCTACAGAACACTGAAACTGTGAAGGGTTAATCCATTATTATTATGAAGCAAATTTGTATACGTCCCTTGATTACAAGCTGGGAAAAAAAATTGTTATTATATTTTCTGTAAACTTCTTATCTTAGATCTTTTGTGGTGTGCTGTTATATTTTCTTGCTATAGGCTAGAAAATCTGTTTTACTTGTCAATTTCCTCTTTGGGTATGTATAGTTTTTTCCAATATAAATGGTTCTCTCTCGAGTCGCATACGGCCTGACAGAGTAAATGTGAAACCAGATATTAATGGAGCCAAGCCTCCTCGCTTGAAGCTTTTCATGGAATTAGGTGTCAAATTTAATTTTCGTTATTTATCCATCAATAATATGGTGGAGGGGGGAGATACCCTCTAATTGGCGAAACTGTTTAAATGAATCAAGTTTTGTCAATAATGCTGAAAATTAATGCTGGTGTCTGAGGAGGCAAATGTAGGGCAGTCCAGGTTGCTGCCTTATTGCAAATATGGGAAAAGCTTATTGCATCAATGTCAGTAGCCAATAGCTATTAGGTTCCACTAAAGGCTTTAAAGGGTCCAAGTAGTTGGAATATTGTTGTGGCAGTGTATCTATTGGATTTTTATTTGTTGCCTTTTCCAGTTACAAGCGCTCTCTGGGGCCAAAAACTTGGCACTAACAACTCAGATCTAATCTCATGAAAAAGCACATGCAGGCACCTTAACTGGTGATCAATGCAATGTGACCTTAAAGACATTAAGTTAGTCCATGGGAATTACCTCTTTTGCAATTTCTTACCCATCTTTTGACTCATTAGTGGTTAATTAGACTCACTGAAATGTAAAATTCATAATTTTATAGACGATTTCAATATTATTATTATTAAAATTAAAATTCATTGTTTAAAGATGAATGAAAACTCATGGACAGTGACTTGTAATGTATACAAATCAATTGGAAAGTGATTATTTTTAAGATATAATCTAATTAATTGTCACGTCTTTTCTATAAATAGGAGGTCATGGGCAAAAAGCAATTCATAGTACAAGAAAATGAAATTATTCATTTCCCGATTGTACATACTTGTTGAATCAGAAAAGCAATCCATAAATGTACAGATAAAATATTTACAGTATCTATCAAATGTTTAGCTATATATATATATATATAATTAAATGTGATAAATTATTATTTTAGAATAAATGTTAAAAAGAAAAATTAAAGAAATTGGTTAGGATACGAGGTAAGAGATTCGAAATTCATAGATTTTATTTTATTTCATTTTTCTTTTTAGAAAAAAAAAAAGCACATTAAAGCAATTTAACAACTATAAAAAAAAAAAGAGCCTTTTTTTTCCTTATTTACATCTTCCTTTTATATTGATCTTTAGCTGAAAATAGATATCTTGCTGAGGAAACTTTGAATTATAGGTTCTATCCTTAGAATTTAAGGGAAAAAAAAATGAAATTATCAATTTGGAGAAGATAGATAATTGAATAATTAAAGAAGCTATAGTTACCCAAACAATACATAATAAGAAAGAAAGGTAGGGTTAAAAATAAATAAATAGACTCTTCGTCGATTAAGTGTAATTTAATTAATCTTTTTATTCATTTAAAAATATAAAAAAACGCTAAATATTATTTTCGAGCCTCTTATATCATAAATAAAATAATTATAGCTAGTGTGTGTATTGGATGTTCTTCTTCATGATATAAAAAAGTAAAAAAAATAAAAACAGAGCCTCCAATCCCATAACAGAGAAGGATAGGCACCATGTACATAGAACCATTTTTGCCGGTTATTATTAATATTAAGTGGGTTACAGCAAAGAAACAAAAATGAAGTAATTTTATATGAATTTTTTAAAGAGAGTGTAGATCTAGATGGATCAGACTTTAGTGGGGGGTGAATTATTCTCTAGCACACTTGCCTATGAGAATGTTTGTGGGTCCCTAAACCAAGACCAAAGAAAGAAGGGTTTTGTCAGATCTTTCTCAAATCTTTAAATTATTATTAGCAGTATTTTCATTTCTTTTGTTAAAAATAAAATAAAATAAAAGAAGAAAGTAGCAATGAAAGCAATGATCACTCAAAGAAAATTGAAGCAATGTGTGGGAGAAATAGTGAAGAAAAGAAAGAAAGAGAGAGAGAGAGTGTTGAAAAACTGTTTGGATATAGAAGTCAGTAGGTGAACCTTTCAGTGGAAGCAGGTTTAACTCAAGAATAAGCAATTTGAGTTTGAAATTTTTTTTATTACAAATTTCATTTCTTTAGTCTTTAAAATTAAATGCGTTTTAATTCAATGATACTAAAATCATTTTTAAAATTGAATAATATTAAAATATTTTTAAAGATTGAAAAATCTTAAATTCCGCTAAATTTAGTACAATTATGATTTTTGAAATTCAATTAGATGCAAAATTATAATGAAAAAAAAAAAAGGAAAAAGAATTTCCTACCTGGGCTCATCTCATCTTCTCCAACTTCCACATGCTTCTTCTCTATCATGCATGATATATGCTTTTAATGTCTGCAAGAATCTCACTCCTGATGACAACATATACACTCAAAACCTGTTTACAAATATTCCAAAAAAATAAAGGAAATGGAGCAGATAAAAAAATTCAAAAGGCACCATTGAAAATCATATTTGAGATCTCTAAAGATTATTATTCTACATGTATTATTAACAGTAATTAATTAATATATAATTAACTAACAATTAATAGTAATAACTTGTCTGAGAAATTGAAAGAAATTAACTAAAGATATAATGAACAAAACCTTTCCATCCATAAAACTCCTTACAAATTTTCATATCATAATACATTATTATCATATTTTAAAAACCAAGCTAATAATTAACCAATGACACATGCATAATATAATATTGGGTAATTAATAACAACATGAAGCAAAGTCTCTTCATTCTACTCATTACCCTAAAAAATATATAGGCTTAGCTTGATGTCTTCTTCTTCTTCTTCTTCTTCTTCCTCTTCTATCCTTGTACAATAATACACCAATACTTCACCCTTAATGAAGCCAATCTAAAAGAAGCTTCAAAACTCCCACAATTAAATAATATGTTTAATTAAGAAAGTAACTAAAGGAGATGTACGATTGAAATTAAAATTAACAACAAAGCAAATTAATATAGAGAAACCCCATGTATCCTATCTCTGTTAGTAAATCAAGAAATCCAAACAAAGTCACCCACCCCATCTCAAGAAAATTAAAATAGACTTCTTTTTTTCTTATAAAAAATCCAAAAAAAGAAAAGAAAATTAAGACCCACCCAAGATTAATTATTTTCTTGATCATCATCTAACTTTAATTACTACTAATTACCATGATCCTCCACCTCCACTTCCACCTAACATTCCAGTCCAATACCCAGCTGAAATTGAATCTCCATGTTCTCTATTATCATTTTGCTGATCAATATCAGTACTTGTAGTGGTAGTTGAGACTTGCTTTAGATCTTCAAATGGAAACAAAAGCCTCCCAGTAGCAGTTTCTTGGAGAGTAGCATACCCATTTCCAATCCCATCAAGAGAAAAATTCAAACTTGGCTTGAAATCTTGATGATGAAGAGGGAAGTTTGGATCTTGATGAAGAAGTGGCATAGGCATGAAAGAATTCAAACCCCTTGAAGAAATTCCGGTCAAAAGCTCCAAAGCTGAAAGTTGTTGAGATGTAGTAGCAGCAGTAGCAGTAGCAGTAGTGGTAGCGGAAGTAGTAGTAGAATTATCATTATTAGTACTTTCAATGCCACTACTAGGTACTTGAATCAATTCAGAAAAACTTGAAGGGAAAGCTAAGTTTAGATCTTGGCCTTCATGGTGGATCTTATTGGGTGTAACAATAAGATCAGGAAGTTTCTTTGAAGAATTATTATTATTAGAAGAAGAAGAAGAAGATGACGATCTTTTGTTCTTTCTTGAACCTCCACCAACTGGAATGTTTCTTAAAGAACCACCTTCTGTCCAATACCTTCTACAAGTCTTACAAAAATATCTTGGTTGTGTAAGACTATAGTTGTTGTAATAACAAAACTTGGTGTTTGTTGAATTGCACCTTGGACAATTCAAAGCTTGTTCTTTTTGAGGTCTTGCTTTCCTCTCCAAAGTTGAACCTGGTTGCTTTGTCACTATTTCTTCTATTGGTTTCACCACTATCTCCTAAAAAAGAAAAAACACCAAAAACAACCGAAGATTTATCAAACAACTCATCGATATTCAAAATTTAATTTAAAAGCAAAAAAAGTTATTAGACAAACTAAATTCCAAACAAATAAAACAATTTAGCTACTTTTTCAACATTTTATCAACCCATTAAAAGATAAAGGCTTCTTCTTTTTCTTTTTTTCTTTATCACTACCGAAGCAAAAGAGAAAGATAAAGAGCAACTGATAGAAACTAAATCCAAATGAGTGGGGACTTGCACTACCAGGCCATGAACATCAATAATCATCCCTTTTTGCAAAAGAAGAAAAGAAAAAGAACACAATAAACAAAAAATTAAATTAACCATGCATGTTAATTACAATCTTGCTAGGGCTAAAATTATTTTCAAGAAAACCCATAGAAAGAAATAAAAAGAAAAGTCATCAGATCTGTCTACCTGTGGCCACTGAGCAGTATCCATGGATATTGAAACTGAAGATGGATGATGGAGAAATATTATACCGAAAGAAAGATAGAAAGAAAAAAGAGAAAAAAGCTCTTTTTTTTTTTTCTTTTTTTTTTCCTTGAAACTGGTTTCAAAAGCAAGAAGGAAAAGGAATGTTTGGAGGATGGTTTTTTTGATGAGTGGGAAGTTGTATGGTTGTACCACCTTGCTTTATGAGAGAGAGAGAGAGAGAGAGAGAGAGAGAGCAGATAGTATTATATAATTATTATATTAATATCCCTTTTAATTACATTAGCATTTTAATTTTAAGTGGAGAATATTTGCCTGTGCAAATTTTCAATTTTTTATATAAAATAATTTGTTATATTTACCTTGAAAATAATGTGTAAAACATAAGTGTAAGTTAAGTTACAAATACATCCTTTGCTGACCATAGAATAAAACCAGACAAAGCCAGATTTCAGGTTGTATTTTAAAAAAATAAAAAATTAGGTCAGCAGATTTTAGTCATTTTTGTTGTGTTTTTTCTTCCTTGATGGCTTAATTTATGTTTTATTAGGTTTTGAACATCCCTCTAATTTCAATGCCTTTTTCAAGGTGTGGTCTATTTTGCTATACATCACACCAAATTATTATAATGTAATAAGTAATAAATCTTCTCAATTGCATTATATTGTGTTATAATATATAAATTTTAATTGTATGTTGCTCTGATTAATATGTAATACATTTGTTTTTGCTCATTTATGTCGAGACTAAAAAAATTGATAAATGAAAATTTTTTCATGATATAATTCTAATAATTAAACTCAAGTCAATAAAAAGAGGAACAAACTCCGAATCAATCAGGCTAACCCTTAGGGTTATTCAATTTTTTTTTTATCATATATAGAAAACACATAATTAATTAACCAATAAGATATTGATCTATTAATAAAAATATTTAAGATTGAGGTAATGAAAATTAATATATATATCTTTGTTGAAAGGAAATTTGACAATGCCTCTCCCTTACTTTCTTTATTAATTTTTTTTTTTTTTTTTTATAAATGTTATTAACAATACATCTACATATATATCCAACACCTTTCTCTGAAAATTGTATGCAAACTCACCTTTAAGTTAATCAAATTTCAAACCTCAAGATTAACAGTAGTAGCCATGAGAAATAGACATGAAAAGTGACTTGACTTCACCACCAACTACTATTTAAATATATTCATGTGAAAAATTAGCTACTTGATTGTTGATAATTATCACCATCACAACCACAGCTCTACAACCCTAGCTATATGTATAACCATTCTTAGAGTTGCATTTGGTAAAACAGGAAATTAAGGTTAATCTTGTAGCTAATCATAAAACTAGCTATAGTAATTAATCTATGTTCGATAATATTTCAATATTATCCATGATGATCAACCGCCTAGACTTTTTGACTTGAAGAAACAAGTAATCTGCAAGTATTGGAATTAAAAGAGTTTAATTAAGAGTTAAGACTATTCTTTTCTTCTTCTTTTTTAACCTCAAGTTTTTTTTTTTTTTTTTTTTTCAGATATATATAGTAATAGTACTATATATCTTTTATCTAAGGTAGATTTCTTATTGCTTGAAAATATGAACTTAAAGAGTCAACAAAAACTTGACTATAATCACCTGAAGAGAAGTTTCATAGATAAGTCCATGCATATTTATCCCATTTTTAGAAAAAAAACCAAATGCTAGTAATTAATTTTGACCATTTTTTGTGAAAATTAATTAATTGTTTCATTTGCTAATAAGTTAAAATTAACTATTTATTATTAGCAGAATTTAAAAATTATGAATAATGAGAATATCTAGCTATGGCTAGCTTAATTTGCTAAGTATCTTCAAGCTTAAGACTTAAAGAGTGCTGGCACTGCAAGTCAAAAGGACTCAGATCAAGTTTAATATGCTATTAATTAGCAATCAGAATGAACACAGTTAATATTGCAGAGTTTGAGTATTTTTGCACTCAAAGTATTATTATCACATAAATTTCAAATTTTTTACCGCTATTTTTTTTTTTTTACATATTTACATAGTATATTTTATAAAAAAAAAAAATTACTAAAGAACAGCCAAAACTTGAACCCATATACACCCTATTTAATTCTATATAAATTTTAACATATATAGTAATAATATATATATATATATATATATATATATATATATATATATATATATATATATATATATATATATATATATATATATATATATATATATATATATATATTGATTCTTTTCCTGTAAAGCCCAAAAGGGTTACGAGAAAGATGTTATAATGTGGTCGTCCGGCCATTTGAGTAATTCATAGACTTTCTAACCTAACTAATTAAACCTTGAAAAAAATAATATTAGATGAATTTAGTCGATCACATTGTATTTATGATTTTTTTTTTATATCAAGAGAGATGTCCCACAAAAATATAATAGACTACATGATAGAGGAAAACATTCTCTTTTAATATTTTTCACTAAATTGATAATAACTATTTATAATTTAAAAATTTTAAACGTAAAGCTTCCAACTTTTCATATTTATGATATTTAATCATAGTTTTTTTTTATATTAAATAATAATTATTCATAAGATGAAAAAAATTGACTTCTTCCATAGTTTTAGACAAACTCTTCTTATAAAATTACAATGGCTATCACTCATTAATCTCAGTTCATAGAGACCAATTAAACTGTGAATTAATATTAAATGTCACGTATAAGGAGTAATTTTATAAGAAAATTAAATCTGTATCATATAGATGGTTAAACATAATTTTGTTATCAGACTATTACAAGTGATAAATTATTCCTTATAGGTCCCTTAACTCCTCACTGTAATTTTTTATTTTTTTTTTTATCACTTATCACTTAAGATTAAAAAAAATGTGTCTATTCTTCTTCTGCTAGGTCATTGGGTGTGGGTAGTTAGTGGCGGATCCAGGATTCCAAATTTCCAATATTGCGGAGGTGAAAATATGCATATAAAAATTAATTAAAATGATCTTATTTAAATTATGAAGGGTTATCCACAAAAAAAAAAATAAAAAATTATGAAGGGTTAATATTTTTTTGGCCTACTAAATTTTTAACTTTTACAAAAAATGTCAATTTAATTTTTTTATTATCATGTCAATTTAGTTTAATTAATTAATGCAATCTTTAATAATTTAGATTTCTGTTAATCTAATAAAAAATTAATTTATTGTTAATTGAATTATATTTCTTATTTCTAATGACAGTATAAAATTTTTGAAAAAAATTTCGGGTTGTGAATAATATTAATTGGTGAAATTTTTTAACTAACATATACTAAGGCCAAAAAAAAAAAAATACTAATATCTATAAAATGATTCTAAAAAATGTTGAGCGGACATTGCCACTTCCAGCTCTTAGGGATCCGCCACTGTATGTAGTTACATCCATTCCTTAAGCTTGAATGGTTAAACGGTCGTGATTGGATCAATTTCTTTAAGCAATTATGAACTTGATTTGATTTAATGGCAGCATGTCCCTCCATTCATCAACCGTGGGGCCATTTTGAACAAGTTTTCATCATTTCATCGAGGATAAAGGCTCAATTTTTCTTGAATTTATCGTTCGTGTCTTATTAGACTTAAAATAACTTTTTAAATTAATTTAAGACTATAATTTCATTTTAAATTCAAATAGATTCAAATTATAATTGAGGCCTCTATATGTACTACACACACAAAATAAATTAAAATAATAGTGGTAATAATTTAATATATTTTAAATATGTGTACCCATATTCGAGTCTTTATTTAAGATTGTTGTTATATCTGAAAATCTTTGAGTGTTGTCGATCAAATTTAATTTTTGATAATTCGTTCAACATTACTATTGCGATGAATTTAAAGAGTTTTGTTTATTTAATTTTCAGTTTCTTGATTGTTTTAGTGGTGTATAACGAAAAAATGAATAAAAAATTTGACTTTTGTAAATGAAGCAGTTTTCTAAAAAATTTTGTGTTTGAGATTGCATTATCTGATTCACAATGCTTTAAGTCATCTAATAGATTGTCGTAAGCTCACATCTAATCACTAATTCGCAATTTCAATAGCTAAATCCTGTTATAACTTTGATTTTAGCTTTAACTCAAAAACAAATGATAATTTTTGTGAGCAACGAACTTCATTACATGTCAAGTTGATGCACATCAAATCGTCATAAATATTTTTCTTATTGTCTTTTCTAATACGGTGATCTTTGATTTTTTTTTTTGTCGAGTTTTTTACTTTGCAATTTATTTCATTTTCTCTTTCTCTCTCTTTTTTCTTTATTAATTTTATTTTTTCTCTTTTATTTTGGAGAAATTCAAATTATGCTTTTATTTCTTTAATTACTATAAAATATAATTTAACTTCTCGTTCCGTTAATAGTAAGTGTGTAAAGCAGACTATATAAACGAGTCAAAATTAAAGTATTTTGACCTTAAAAATGAAATATTTGCTTCTAAATTAATCCAAAAAGTCATTTTTAACTTCATTAAATATCGGCAAGTTCAGGGGAAATTAAACGTTATCCTATCATCAACATACCGAAATCATTCATGTTCCTGTTATGGCCCATCAAATTTCATCTCAATGCTTCACCTGGTTTTATTATTTTTAACTTCAGGGACACGTGGCCTACATCTAATGGCTTGACCAAAATCAATCAAAATTTATCTATCAAGGGCTTGGATGTATCATTACTACGGTGCTACCTGTTTAATTGGAATGTGTTCGGTCATATGGATGATATGTAAAAGTAATAAAATTATTTAACTGTCACGTTCTCGTAAATACGAGGTATCAGCTTAATTATCTTGTATACAACTACAAGCTACAAAAAAGTTACTGTGGAACTACAAGTAGTGTACCAGTCTGTCGATCGGACGAAAGAGAGAGTAAGAGTGGCGGCGAATAGAAGCCGTCAGATGTGGGGCATCTTCTTTGATAAGGACCCACCTAGGAAAAGCACCACAATTGGCTTATACTTCGACACGTGTCCTTTGATGTTGACCCTACAGAAGTTGAATAACGATAATAATAATAATAATAATAATAAGTCCTTACTTCCCTTGTAAAGCAAAGCGACTAGATTTGGTTGGACGGATCATTTTTATTTATTTTTAGTCTTGCTTCGTTAATTCAAAATATATATTATTTTATAATAGGACATTTTGAATTAAGTTGTAACTTTTTGTAATTAAAATTTTCAAATTTGATCTAATTTAAAAGAATAGGAAGTGAAATGTATCATATTCGACTCTTTTAAATCATAAATAATTATTATTAATTTAATGAGAAATGTTAAAAAAAAAGTCTATATCTTATTGTGTTATCTATTATATTTAAAAAAAAAATTGATACAATAAAATGAAAGTTAGGAAAAAAGTACTTATCCAAAATTAAAATTTTAAATTGTACCATAAATACCTAAATTAATTAATGAAATTCAATAATTTAATTGATAAACGAGTTTATTTTTTATTTTATTAATTGATATATTTAATTTTCAAAAGTAATATTTTAAAGATAATTTTTAAATTTATAAATTGAAAATAAAATATTAATGATTGATTTTTTATTCAATTATACTATAGTTTTATTTGAGGAAAAAATATTTTAAATTTGAGTCTCTAATAGGATTGTAATTTATCATAACATGTATTAAGAAAAGAAAATATGATTTTAATAAATAATAATTTGATACTTTTGTTAGACGACAAATAAATAAAATTATTTATACTTTTTTAAAAGCTGTTTATTTCTATATTAGTCTTTGTAGTTGGCAGGAGGACTCTGAATTTGTAAGAGCTGTTTTGCTAGTTGACATTAATCTTTAATAAAGTTAGCTCTTTTGATTAAAAAAATAAATGTATAAATTGATGAGAAAATATTTTTAATTAATAAAAAAAAGTGATGTTTAATTGAATGTGTATGTATATGCAAATGTAAATATGTCAATGTGATGTTTAATAACGACTGGCCGGTGGTGCTGGGGCCCAACAAACGCGCATGCCGAAATTTCCAATTGCATTCAAAATCTTAGTAGATCAAGTAAAGAATATAGCCCAGTGGTGCCTGGTTAGATATATTTATGGACTCGGGTACCCATTTAGTCCGCTCTAAAAATATAATTTTTTTTTTTTGCCAAATAAATATAAATTTAGATGTAGATTTTTTTTTTGGGTCAGCGTGAGTCCTAGCTGAAAAAGTCTAACTATGTTTTTTTTTTTTTGGCGGATTTAAGGATATCATTTTTTTAAAGTCCCCCTAATAAGTTTAGATTGCTTAAAAAAAAAAATTTATATGTAAAATATTATATATTTTTAAATGCGAGTTAAGTTTGATTAAAATAATAGGTCCATAATAGCATATTAAGTCAAACTTAAACTTAAATTTTAAAAGTCAAATCCAACTCAAATCTACTAAACTCAACCCATAAATAAATCTTTTCTTAATTAAAATGGACTATATTTAAGGTCATAGGATCAAAAAATTATAAATTGAATTTTTACATACAAGGAAGATTATTTGTATTTAATTTTATTTAACTTGAGTTGTTAAACTTTATATATATATATATATTTTGCCAATATCTATTATTATGTTGATAGTTATAATTATTTGCAATTGACATTGGATTTGTATATAATACCTCTTTATAAGAATTTAAAAAAAAAAAACAAAAAAAAAACAAAAAAAAGGGGTAAAGAATCTTAGCACAGCCGTTCGATTCCAAGAAAATTCCCACTCTGAGGCCTTCCCTTCTCTGATGATGTCAACGTGATTGATTTCCCCCATTTTGACGTGGACCGCATGTGCCTAGTGCAATCCACGTCAGCACAAAAAATTATGTATACTATTGGTAATTTGGTAACAATTTGCAATTGATAATTAATTAATTAATAATTAAATAATTACTAATTAACTGATTAAGGTTTGTCTATAATAGATATATGTAATTAATATAATAAAATAGGAACACATAAAATAAAATTAGTATCTATTTATTAAATAAAATTAAAAAATATATTAAATAAAATATTTTATTACTTATTAATTTAATATATAAATTTAATTTAATTTAATATATAAATTTATACACTTGTATACACAAATTTTTCTACGCTAATATAGTCAAAATATGTTAATCCAATGTGAACTGGATTTGATTGTTACAGCCTCTCTTTTATAGGAACGTGTACAGGGAATTTTTTATAGGACCCACTAAATCTTTGATGACTTGGATACCATTACATGTTCATTGTCAAAGATTTTTATTATTAATATTACTCTCGAGTCTTGAATTGAGAGGACAAATGTTTTGTTATTTAACACTGTACTTGCAAAGTAGGTGAAAAATGGAAAGAGAAAATGCGAAAAAATTTTCTTGAAATTTATAAAAGCTTAATTTTTTATGATTTGTTTAAATTTCAATGAAATTTCCATTTATTTTCTTCCTGGAGAAGAAAATTGATGGAAAATAAGTTGAAATTTATGTAAAAATATTAAAAAAAATTAGTTTTTATAAATTTTAATAAATTTTTTACTCTTATTTTTCACTTAATTTTCAAACATAATGTAAGTCTTTAAAAACAAGTCGAATTTGTTGGATTTTAAAATTGATGTTAAGCATAAATAATTATTTCATGATGGCTTTTAGGATATTTCAGAGATAATTTATTCTAGTTAATTTGAAACTATTAGATCATGTAAATTTAATTATAGCGATTAGATCTAGTAACTGGTTATTTATTTAAGCTATATATATATATATATATATATAAGTCCAAAAAATAATTAATAATAATTTATTTTTTTCAATAAAAAAAACTAAATTTTCTATAATAATTATAATAGAGCATTTAAACTAATTATTATATATATATATATATATATATATATATATATATATATATATATATATATATATATATATATATATATATATATATATATATATATATATATATATATTGTTATAACCGAACTGAACCGAACCGAAATTTAATTTGATTTCTTAAAATAAAAACTAAAACCAATATTATAAAAATCAAACCGAATCGAACCGAACCTACCAGTTTGATTTGATTTTTTGGTTTCGGTTCAATTATGCTCATCCTTACCAAATAGTAACATAAGCCTATAAAAATAATAATGTTAAGAGTTCAACTTGAAATCCATTATAATTACATTAAAGATGGATACCACTTAATACTAATACAATTTGAATAATAAGTTACATTTTACCTGTTAATGACCTATTATAATATGTTAAAAAGAGTGAGATAAATTATCTTTGGGACACCCTAGAATTGGCCCTATTTCATATATATAATAACTATTTAACTCTGATGATGAATTTAATTAGGCAAAATATTAATGAGCACCAAAAATCATTCATCATTTTTAATGGTTGTGAATATATAGCATTGGCTCATGAAATGTGAACCATGCCTAAATGAATTATATTTGTTTTGTCAATAATTATAATGAGAATAACCTTCATTTTTTTTTAGGGAAATAACGTGTCTTTATTTGCACAATATGAATCAAATAAAATTAATTAATTAATGGCATAACATGAATTAAATTGGCTTATTTGGAATCGAACCTCATTTCATAATTATTATCTAATATTGGTTTGAGTACTCTTTAGATTAAGTTTAAACCCCCACATTCTTAGTAGTAGGCAGGTAGCTTTAGTCATCAAGGCAGCTATTTTGTAATTTTGAGCCCATTCTGCTCTTTCATTGTTCAGGCTTAGCCAATCAGCCATACACTTTTCAGTAGTTTCTTTGAGAAATTTGGATACCTTAAAAACCAACATCAGTTCTGCTTCCCCATGCAAAATCAGAGATAGAGTCCAGTAACGAGCCATCAGAGTCGCACATTCTAGCAGCACAGGTTTCAAAATCTTTCCAATGGGAACAAAGCAGCGGACAATCCTACCACCGCATAGAAAACAGGATGTTCAAATTTCAATGCGGAAAAAGGGGACTTGACATTAAAAAATCTATTGACAAAGAGCTAATAACAGTTGCAAGCATAATTTAAAGGCCTGATACTTGACCTATGATATATATATTAGCTTCAGTAGCCACAGCGGCATTAGCCATGTTTCTCAGGTGAAAAACGCCAAAGAAACACCATTGACCAGAGGAGAAAGGAATGATCGAGATGTTTGATCCGAAAGAAAGAATATGACGAACAATTATGAGAGCTCGAGTTCAATTCATTAGATTTTATCCAAACTGGAATCCATTATAATGTCAACTTACAACAGTATCATCACTAATGGTGCCGACTTGATACATATAACAACCAAGTTCTCCTCTCCTTTTAGTACAATGTAAACTCATGTAAAAAAAAAAAAAAGAAGGAAATGATTCCAATCTTCTATATCTTATGCAATCAAGCCTCTCATGTATACTTGTTGACTGAGGTCATAAATTATATTAGTAATATATTTGTGTGTATTAATACAGGTATCCAAAGATACAATTCATATGCATGTATGGTCATTTGACAGTAGATGATATGAAATTTCAGGCAGTAAGGAAAGGAGGAGTCAAAAAGAAGAAGAAAAATGATACCTTATATAGTCTGTTTCAAGCTGACTCCAAAATCTGGCATTACCACAACAGACTCTGAGTCATTCCAGCATAAGACTAATTGATGAATGAAAATAATTTTTCCCAAATTGAAAGGAAACACTCAATGCAATTTATAGGAGCCATACCATCTAGAATCAAGATAAAGTAGTGCCCCATATTATCAAGAGCCCTATTTCACCAATCCTCACCTTTTAACAACAGGTTTCCAAATCATTAATTTGACAAGGATTACACTTAAAAAGACAGCTCCAGCAAAGAATGTTGACTGACATGTCCTGTTAATTGATCGCCATTATGTCAGTTAAAACTCAATTGCTGGAACAAGCTTGCGAATTTCATAAAGTTATAAAACCAGATGCAGCCCTTTTTTAAGAAAAGAGTTAGAATGACAATGAGCAAACAAAAGCCAAGTTATCAGCTTCTTCAGTGTTATAAATGATTATGATGAGGAGACCGAAAGCATGACATGAGTAAAGGCTTTCCACAGCAGGCAGCACACTGAAGCTCTGTCTCACAAAACTCTAAGAAATCTAGCATGCGTAACCAAACAAATTAGTAAATGTATGAAAAATTCAGATCTAGAAAAAAAAACTCGAAAATAGATGAGACCATCATATGCCTTAACTAGAAAGAGACACAAGGCATTTGCTAAAAGAACAAAAGCTTAGAGGCGTACAAAGAAACCCTCTCTTTTGCTCTTCCGAACAATAACATGGCGCATGTCAATTGCGTCAGAAGGCCATTTACAATCATGAATATCAGTATATCTTCTATCATATATAATGGTGAACTCAACCATTATTTATATTTGATAATTCAAGCCATGGCTGCAATGCAGTTAATACCTGCATTATGAACAAAAATTGATATGTCAACAGACAGAGAGCCATCAGTTTTGGTTAGAAGTTCTCAATTGTTCACGTAAAACAAGCTCATTAGAGCTCCGGTTGTTTATAACTTGTGTAAATCCAGATCAAAATTAGTTAAAATTATTCAAACTTCAATTTTATCTTGGATCTATTGTACGTATAATGTACAGTAAGCGTAAAATTGTTTAACCAACTTATAATTTGCATGGACAAATCAACTCAGGTGAATATTACATGGAACTTATAGATATGCATTTTCTATTTTCAGCCATTTAAAGCAAATCCTACTTAAATTTGTGGCTACCTTCACTGCGAAAGAACAACTATATATTTACATTCTAAAAAAGAATATACAGGTTTATAATTCACCATTAATTTACACTTCAAAAACTCCAAGAAAACATCGGCCCTGCATTATATGAAAAAGTCAAAGTTACACGCTAGTAACTAGCCCGCAGAATAAAGTAGGCAAAATTGGAATTATAAAGAAATTCAAACTTGGGTAGCATTGATCTTCCAGGATCTGAGAGGCTACAGCAAAGGAATGATTTCTCTACCTTATGAAAGATTGAAAATAAAGGCGAAGAAGAGCAAAAGTAATATTCACATTTCTTTATCATATAACATTTATAACTTTATCAATGAGTTTTTACTTTAATCATATTATAGTCATTTTGAAGGCAAAGAGAGTTTAAATTTTTTTTCCCCAAAAAAGAAAATGACTAGTATTAATAAGGGTATAATGCCCAAATTAGTACATAGTTTATTACATAAGGGGGAGACTCGACAAGTATATCACTAAAAAAATTGAGACTTGATGTTCAAAAACAACTACCTAAAATTGAGTTTTTACACATGAATTTTAAGCCAAACTAATAAACATAGTTATTAGGACTACACAAATAAGGATAGCAATTTGTACCCTACTCAAGGGTATGCACCCGAACCCTATACGGGTAAGCAGGTAATACTCGAATTGACTGGGCATTGGATTTGGGTAGGGTACGGATAGTGTAGTACCTTACCTGAACTATCGAGTTTATATATTTTATGTAAAATTTTATATATTTGATTATTTTATATAAAGTTTTTAGTATTTTAGTATCTAAAATAATTCTTATATTTTCTTAAATATAAAAATAGATTTGAATTGACCTAAATATCCTTAAATAATTTGTATTTCAACCATTAAAATTACGTCATTTTAATAATAAGTTTTTAGTAATTTAACAATTTTATTAAGATTAATATAATGCTCTTTAGTTTAGTTAGATAATTTATTATACCTTATCATTTTATTGAAGACAAAAAAAGTCATTTCATATTCTTGATATATAATGTTAAACCTGACCTTAAATTTCTCTTATTCTCTCATATTGTCATTCTACTCATCCTCTCTCCTCAATTCTCTTTTTTCTAGATCTCCATTTTTTTTCTCCTTAGAATCGCTCTCTTTAAATTTTCTGCAAATTCTCCATTTTCAAACTTTTTATATCTCCTTTTCTTTTCTTTCTATATCTTCTTTTTTTTTTCTATGAATTTTTTTTTTGGATATTCTTCTCTTTTCTTTCTGATTCTATAATTAAATAGGTTTTTTTTAAATTAATATTATTCTATAGTTTTCCTTTTTACTTTTCATAATTTTGAATGTAAAGATAGCAAAGTAATGAGTAATTTTCGTATACTTAAAACACATTTGCTATTTAGATATTTCATTCTTATTATATTTGAAGTTAATATTATCTGTGACACTTAGAAATTTTAAAATTTATAACTTCATATTAAGTAATCAAATCAAATAACCTAAATATTAAGTAATCAATTATCTTAAATCATTATGTTGTTTATTATACAAATTCATTTTTTTAATAAAATATTCTAAATTTATACATATATTTAAAACTAGTTTAGTAATTATTAGGGTAATAGATTACCCACGGGTTATTCGAAACCCTGTAGATATAGGGACGAGTTTGAAATTCATTTTCTAAATGGATGTGTGTATGGGTATGGATAGATATGGACTTCTTTGGATAGGGGTAAAGGTATTATACTACCCTACCCATACCCTACCCATTGCCATCCCTATACATAGACATAGATGCATCAATTACGCAAACACTCTTGATAACTTTGCCCATCATTAGAATGTTCCATAATTTCAGTTACCGCCATCACTGCCATTAGGAGCCCAAAGAAGGAAGTTACCACCACCAAAAAGGAAGAAGCACCTGCTTATACCAACTAGCTTGACAGCGGCTCAAATCTCTTTGTTTGAATGGCCATCACCTTAAAGGATTCAAGACTCTGTCAAGGGACAAGGACACATCTCAAGTAGATCGACGGAGATGAGCTCAAGTCGCATGAACCCAGGGCTAAGCCTATCTTGCTCTTTCCTCCTCCAATAGTCACCGCATCCTAATAGAGCAAAGATGATGACAAGTCATTGGAGGATCTAGACAAAGTCGTTGGAGATTTTAGAAGCACAGCTACAGAATTTGAAGATCTAAAAATTTTAAAACTCAATTTGGATGCGCAAACAAAAATTGCAAATCACATAGGGAAAACAAAAATCAAATGCAAATATATATATATAAAACTAAGAAAAACAGAGAAAATGAAGCCCTTCTAATGGCCTTAGCTATTGAAGTGATCCCCAAGCAAAAACGCTAGCAATACGAACACTTAGGATTTGTATGATAGATGTGTTTTTTTGCGCAACTTACTAAACATAAAGAGACCTTAAATTCAATATTCAAATCAGAATCTAGTTTACTGAGGGTTTATTTGGTTTAATGGATTTCGCAAAATCCATGAATTATAATTATAATTTTTTGTTTGGTTTGAAAATTTGAGTTATATTGCATGGATTTGTTAAAATTCATCATACTCTAGATCCTTCATTTTTGAGAATTTTGAAAAGCCACATGAGAGATGTTTTGGCCAAATCCATCATTTTGAGCAAATGATGTATTGTATTAAAAATTTTATATTCTAAAAATTACCTATATTAACATTTTAATATTTCAAAACTAAAATTTACTCTAAAAGTAAAATTATATTTGTTTCTAATAAATGTTGAAGGTAGATTTGAGATTTACTCATAAAATTTATGAAATTATAATTATTTATTCAAACATGAGACTTATGAATTTCAATTATAATTCTAAGATTTTATACTCGTAAGCAAACATGTCATGTATTAGAATTATGTAATATCTCATTTTATAATTTTTTGTTTAAATTTATAGATTTAAAATCCATTATGCAAAACAAGCCAAAAAAGTTTATAGTAATCAATTAATCACAAGTGAAGGTGATGGAAACATCCCATTCTTCCCATCCGTATTAGAAAATTGTTGGGCTTGAGAACAAGCCCAGGTCTAACCCTCTTAATTTCGATTCTTACATTCGATATTGGACTTTCCAAGGTCCAATAAACTAGATATGCAAATAGATATGGGTCCTAGTCTTTTTTATCTGAAATTCTTTTATTTTTCCCCACAATTTTTATTTATTTTTATACTTGCAGAATTTGTAAAAGCAAATGAAGCTGTGAGAACGAACTTATGTATTACAAGGTAAAGATTTGATCATAAAGGTATTAACTCCATAGCAAAAAATTCTTAAAAGCAAATTATCATGTTTTTCAACCCTAATATTAATTGTACTATAAAATAATCACTCCACAATTTAGATTATTAATATGATATTATTTACAAGTCTTTAGATATTATCGTTTTAGAGTGATATTATATTATTATTATTATTAACTAATCAATCATAAACCAAATAAACTCTTAATTATTATTATTAATTAATTAATTATAAAGCAAAGAAAAATTATTACTATATTATATGAAATTAATATAAGATAATTGGAGTAATTAACCTTTCAAATGGGCTGTAAACCATTGATTTTAAGTTAATCAAAAAAAGAAATGCTGTTTTTGAACCTTAAAAATCTTCATGTTCAATAGTCTACATTCAATGGTCAACAGTCAACTTTGATCAACATGCACACCCTTAAAATCAGCAATCTTTAATCTTCCTAGCTCTTCCCCAAAATAATCGAGCTAATAAAAAAAAAAAAAAAAAAACAACTGAGTGTGTTGTGGTTGGTTTTCAGAGGTTTTAAGTTTAAGTTTCTCAAATCACAAATAGTTATTACTTTTTTATAAGAAATTTGAAAGGAAAAAACTATCCCCTTATGTAGCTTGTTGTGTTCTTATAAAATGTTTCCATTCCCTAATATATATATATATATATATATATATATATATATATATATATATATATATATATATATATATATATATATATATATATATATAATAAAAAAAAAGTAAAAAGAAATCACAATAAAATTAAAATTCGATTATTTTGGATTTTTTTTTTAAATATTGATAGTGAATAGAGAAATGTAATCACTTGCTTAATTAGTTACTATAATAATATTATGCTAATCATCTTATAAGGATAAGAGTATTAGAATATTCATTAATATGTTTTCTCTGTTTTTCTTGTGGTAGATAACATTGCAAAGGTGGTTACAACCACGTGTTCTTATCTCTTAAAACATGCAAAAATTTGATTGCGTACAATCCAATTCAAGCCATAAAATGCATAACATAAATAAATTTATTTCCTTAAACTGATACTGTTTTTTTTTTTTAAAGACATGTAATAACATCTACCAAAATGATTTTATTTTATACGCCACTGTTTATTATTTTCGTGTGTGTATTTATATATATATATATAGTTTTCAATAAATGCATACGTATGATATTACTAAGTTACATAGCTTTTGTATTTTTCTTACATTTTCAATGATAATTTTGGCCCCATGTTGAATTGAATTTCTATACAATAGTCGCCTAAGATTTTGTAAAAATTCTTAATATATACGGAAAATTAACTTAATTTTTTTTAAAAAAATGATTTTCATTCTTAAAATTTTCAAAATTTTATTTACCACATCTCAAAATTAAAATATTAAAATTAAGATAATAATTTGTCATTTATATATTAAGTGTTTAATCAATATGAGATATTTTTTCAAATTATACAATTAAAAGCATACCTGAAATTGAAAGGAAGATGGTATGAAAATTGATTGGGCTCTGATATTATATTAAATTTTTAATGTAAATTTGAAAAATCAATCTTAAAAATTAGTTGTTAAAATTTAAATATTTATTTTTATATTAATTACTTAATATATTTATATTTAATCAATATAAGATATTTTTTTTATATTATATTATTATTTATTTTTCTAATTATAATCACTATACCGATAAAAATAAATTATTTTAAAAATGAATAATATTATGCATATTAGAACATGCTTGTCGTTAGCATTATTTGACCGAAAGCCAAAAAGCATTCTTGGGGTTGGTGACCTTTTTACCAGCAATGGCGGTCAGAAAATGAATATATGGGTTTGCTATTTTGTTGACTAATTATAATATTAAGGTTTAAAGGATATGGAGTTGATAGAAATTAGTTGGTTATATATATATATATATATAATCTCGTCATAGAGATAGAGTCGACCACTTTGACTGCCTTCTTTCTAAATAAATTAATATCTTCACCATTTTTGTGTGGTAATTTTTTTTTTAATCAACGGATAAATGCTCGGAATTGGATATGAATTAGTTATATAATTATTGTCTTAGTGTTTAATTATGGGATCAAAAAGATATTATAACATTTAAATTTTTAAATGTAAAATTGACTTCTACTAATATTTTTGTTAATGGATTCTTGTTACCCGTAATTAATTCTTTGCTAATTTTTCTAATTTTCCTCTTCTGATTGTGCTGGTTTAAGGATTTTTATGGGTTGGTTCTTGCATTGACACTTGAGATCTTAAGGAATTCATATAATTGAAGGCAATACAATAATTTATGGTAAGTTAATATTCCTTACAATATTATATGAAAATATTGATTTTATGTTGGATTTTGTATTAACAATTTATTTATTTATAGTTTAGTTCTGATTGCGATTTAAATTCAAGATTTTATAATTTTAAAAATAATTTCAATATCATCAAATAAAAGAAAATTATTAATAATTTGAATTTTAAATTTTTAAAAGGAAAAATATAAGCATATATATATATAAAAAGAGTTTTTTTTTTTTTTAAATATAACTATTGTGTGGCTCAATGATCGTTAGCATTAAATTAGTCAAACATAATGTTCCTTCTATTGAAAAAATGAATGGGCCAAGGAAAACAAAATGTTACAAGTGAGCACTAGAGATTCAAAAGTCAAAACTCCTGTGTTTGACAAGTGGGGGTGGATTCAAACTCACAAGTTTGCTGAAAAAGTCATTGCCAGTCAACTTAAAAAAAAAACGAAGTTCACTGCTTTGGTGACACGGCATTAACTCATTGGCAAATATTTAGTGGACAACTTCCTAGTTTTTTAGCTATTGGAGAAGGAATATTTTAGCATTAGGACAATTTCCCAAGAGACAAAAAAAAAAAAAAAAGGTAAATGAACTGTTATTTAATATAAAAATAATTAAATTATTTTTTTTAAACTAATGCTGAACATTAATTAGAAAAACTGTATAAATATTTGTATTATTATTTCAATTTAAAATTTCATCATAAATATCACTAAGAAACTAGAAATAACAAATCTTTTTGTATAAAACAAGAATAAAAATCTTCATCCAAAATAGAAAAAACAATAAACAAAAACATATAAACAATCGAATTATAAAATAAATGTGAAATCATAAAATTACAGCTATTTTCTTTTTTTAAAATCAATTATAATCCAAAACTAAATAATATTGATATAAAGTTATTTGGAAGAAAAGAGTCAATTTTCTCTTATTTTTACTAGCACTTATTAGTTTAGATATGTATTTATTCTATTAGATATTTGATACATACTTTATATGTATATTAATTATATTTTAAATAATCATATGAAGATATATCTACAAATTAATAAATTGTAATATTTAATAATATTAAATTTTTTTTAAAAGTTGAAAGATTAATCGAGTTTATTTGAGCAAAATAAATGCGATAATAAAATAATTAAACTCCAAAATATTAAATTTAATTTAAATATGATAACTAGAAATATAAAGTATTTTAATGATAGAGAATATTTTTCCTTAAATTAATTAGGATTTACTATAATAATTAAAATAATTGCAACAATAAGTTTGGATATTTCTAATTATAAATAGTTGTCATTAATAATATCGAGCCTAATAAAACTCTAGTATAAAATCTATAATATAATAGTAATTCATAAAAAAAGAAGTTTTCAACTGTAAAAGAGAATTTTATTTAAAAAAAAAGAAGGAGAATTTTCTGTAAAAATAATAAATAAAATTTATAAAAACCTACAAAATTAAAAAGAGTGAAAGTAAAAGGATGGGAAAGGAAAAGTCAAGAAAACAGAACATCACAAACATAATAACACGCGAAACCCAAAACGAAACAACGTTTGAATTGGATGGAACAACAAACAAAACAAAAGGAACTGTAATGTTAAATTACAATTACAATTACAATTACGACGCAGAGAAAAACAAATGACAAAGTTGTTACCTTTTGGATCTTCCCTTTCCTTTCCTTGTTCGTACCGACACTGATACCAAGGTCTTTTGTTTTGGTCCTTTTTCCTCTGTTCTTAATTGATTTAACACCTCTCTGCTTTGTGCTCTCTCTTCTCTTTTCATTTTATTATTATTTATATTTTCTTTTGGATTCATTTTCGTTTTGTATTGTACCCATGTTAATATTCTTTGCCTCCCTAACTGGGAACTTGTTTCTCTAATGAAATAGAGGGAGAGCAAGGAGGTGCGCGCCTTCTTTTCGGGTTCTGACCGAAATTTCACGGCGACCCAGGTCTGCATATATCTTTTTTAATTGTTTATGTCTTTTTTTTTTTACCTGCAATCCATCTGTTTGGTTGTGATTTTAATCAATCCCTATCCAGTTCGATATTGATTTTCAATACACACAAGAAAGAACAAAAAAAAAAAAAAAAAAACCTTCTTCTCAGACGTTAAGCGACCAAATTGCTCGTTTCGAGATCTGGGTTTTCTAAATTTTATATGATTATTTGATTCTCTGTTTTGGAATTGAAATCTGTACTATTTAATCGAGAGTTTGGAATGATACTAAGGGGTTTGATGCTAATTGATTCTAAATCATTTTTTTTTTCCAAATGATTTAGGATTTGATGGGTTCATAGCAACATAAGGATAATTATTATAATGGGGAGTTACAGTGAAGAGAAAGAGGAAGAAGAAAGATTTTTTGAAAGCTTTGAGGAGATATCTTCTGTGTCTGATTTGGAATCAAATTGTAATGAAGATTGCAGTTCTAGCGTTGAGTTTGATAATAGTTTTTCTCGGTACGACATTTGGATTAAGACACCAGAAAGTGTTCATGATCGCCGCAATAGATTCCTGAAGTGGATGGGTTTAAGTCTGGATCAAAAAACAATTGCCAAGGAGGAATCTGATGATCAATCATCAACCGATATTCAATTGGGTATTGATAGAATGATGGATTCTGGTGGGGCAGTGTTGAGGAATTCGGGTTTTGATGATGGTATATGTTCGACTCAGACTCCAATGTCTTCTCACTCCATTGAAACTCGGGAATCATTTGAAAATGGTATTGTGGAAGATAATCTTGTGTATAAAATTTGTAATTTGGATGATGGCATAGAACTTGCTCAAGATGGGAATGGCATGCGTAGTGGACTACAGGGAGTGGGTTCGAATCAGTCTCTTAGTTTTGAAGAACATCGGAGAACTACTGGGGCATCTCCTTTGATTCAGCGACTTTTGCATAAATATGTCAATGAGGCAAGGGAAATGATGGAAGCCAAAAGAAAAGCAAAGAAGAGTTGGTTAAGAAGATTAGGAAGATCAAATCATCCTGCAAAAATTGATGATAGAAATGGGGGACCATCTTTGAAGCCCAATGATTATGAACCAGTAGTAGGATCAAAGATGCAGAGAGT
This sequence comes from Reutealis trisperma, assembly GCA_947687605.1. NCBI lineage: Eukaryota > Viridiplantae > Streptophyta > Magnoliopsida > Malpighiales > Euphorbiaceae > Reutealis > Reutealis trisperma. The sequence goes on along the minus strand of CANTUT010000039.1, from coordinate 8,917,447 downwards.
TAAAGTTCATCCGTCTAAAAAGCGCTCCAAGGAATTGTCTTCTCTATATGCTGGACAGGAATTTTTAGCACATAATGGATCAATTTTGACGATGAAATTTAGTCTTGATGGGCAATACTTGGCAAGTGGTGGTGAAGATGGGGTTGTGCGCATATGGAAGGTTATTGAAGATGATAGATTGGACCAATTTCACATCCCAGCTAATGATTCTTCGTGTCTATATTTCAGAATGAATCATCTTTCCAAAATAGCTTCTGTTGATGCGGATAAAACCAAAACTGATAAAACGAAGAGACACATATCATCAGACTCAACTTGTGTAATTTTTCCACCCAAGGTGTTCAGAGTTTTGGAGAAGCCTCTGCATGAATTCCAGGGTCACAGTGGTGAGGTTTTGGATCTCTCATGGTCTAAGAAAAGGGTTAGTCACCTTCTGGAAGTATGCTAGTTTTCCTGGATAAAGATTTCAATTAATTTCTGGAATTTGAAGAAATTGAAGCTTGTGTTTGTTGTCTAAACTTACATTAATTGAAGTCTAATTTATCTTTTCTGCAACTGCTGCAGTTTTTGCTATCGTCTTCTATTGATAAGACAGTTCGCCTTTGGCAAGTGGGGCGTGACAGATGCCTGAGAGTTTTTTCTCATAACAATTATGGTACGTATCTTGCTGAGTGTGCATTTCTTTTTAACGTGTTTATGATAAATGACATGTTGATTGGTCTAGTTTGGTCTAATCCCATTTTTTCTTTCATTTTGTTATAGGATGTTTAACTGGTAATTGAATATTTTATTATTATCATTGCAGTGACTTGTGTTGATTTCAATCCTGTTGATGATAATTATTTCATCAGTGGTTCAATAGATGGAAAAGTTCGCATATGGGAAGTGATTGGCTGTCAGGTTGTTGATTATACCGTTATAAGGGAAATAATTACTGCTGTGTGTTATCATCCTGGTGGAAAGGTAGAAAAGTTCTCTTTTTTAGCTTCCAGGTATAAACATTTTCTATGAAAGATCCTGATCAATTAATTTATAAGAATTGTTTGCTTGGATCTTGTAGGGAGGTATAGTGGGCACAATGACAGGAAAATGCCTTTTTTATGATATCATAGGTATGCTATTTTACATGATTTAAAGCAAAATTTCATTGGTTATATGTCACAATTTTTTTCCCCTTAAAGGGAGTTTTGTATGGTGTTGCTAAATTATTATTCTTCTTGCTTTAGTTCTTTGAGAGAATTATCCTTTTCTGATGTTGTGCAATGCTGGCCTAGTGGGATGGCAAATTTGACAGATAGTAACATTAATAAAAAGCAACAACTGATAACTACTTAGATTGATTTACATTTTCCATTTTTTTTAATGTTGCTTGCATGTAAGGGTTCATAAAAAGCAAAAACTGATAAAATCATGGATTGATTACATTTTCCAATTTTTTTTTTAAAAAAAAAAAAATAATAAAAAGCAAAAACTGACCACCCCATGATCATGTGTTTTTTGGTGCAGATGATCGTTTGCAATTCAATGCTCAAATATCCTTACAGAGCAAAAAGAAGTTAACTAGCAGGCGGATTACTGGCTTTGAGGTGTCACATTTCTCTCCTTTCTTGTTAAGAGTTAGGACAAGTAGTTTCATTGCTATTGATTTTACTAGGTAGAGTCTTACTGTCTACAATTTTATTATTCAGTTCTCCCCAACTGACCCGACCAAAGTCATTGTTACTTCTGCTGATTCGGTAGTACGAGTACTATGCGGCTTGGATGTGATATGCAAATTTAAAGGTTGGCATCAGTTTCTCTTGTCTTGACTCTTTTAAGTTTCCTGCTTGTTTACTTGGTGTTATTTCTGAAGAAGTCCTGTATGTTGCCTTACATATTGCCATTCTAAGATAGTCTCACTGGTGTGGGATATACATATTTGAACCATGTTAAAGTTTCTTTTCAAGATATTGCAGTTTGCATTAACTTATCCATATACTTGTGTTTTCTTTCAGTGTCTAGCATTGGTATTGCAGCGAACCAAATGTCTGCATCTTTTACCACAGATGGGAAACATGTTATCTCAACAAGCGAAGATTCTAATATCTACATTTGGAACTACAGTAGCCAGGAAAAGAGTCCTCGAGCAAAAAACATTCAGTCCTGTGAGAGTTTCGTGTCTCAAAATGCATCAATTGCTATACCATGGTGCGGAGTTGAAAATGTGCCAGGATCATTTGTATCTCCCACGTCTGGTAGAGATATACATGGAAATAGTGGCAAAAATGGACATAGCCATCAGAAATTTTTTGGGGAGTTGGACCAAGAAATTCTTGAATCATCAGCAGATTGTTTCTCTCTTACGCGTGGCTTTTTGTTGGATTCTTTGACTAGGGGATCTGCTACTTGGCCTGAAGAGATACTTGCTGATTCAAGTCCTGTTGCTTTTTCATCTAAGAAGTGTAAATCTGAGTATAAGTTTTTGAAGAGTGCCTACAGCAATATGTTCAGCTCTCCGCATTTGTGGGGCCTTGTTATAGTAACTGCTGGCTGGGATGGGCGAATTAGAACGTACCTTAATTATGGGCTACCTCTTCGGCTTTGAAATCTCCAGGTTCAGCAGAATGGTCAAAAGTTTAAGATTTGTTTCTAGCCCTTCAGTATGCCTTTGTAGTATATATATAACAGTTGAGAAAAAGGGTCTGCACATATATTATGGAGCCTTGATAGTTTTTACTAAGTGTATTTATAGTTAAACTAGGTTATTTCAGGTTACAGCATATTGATAGCCCCCCATTGTCACAAGTGACTGGGGTATACATTTTTATTGGATTCTAATACAAGCGGTAATTATATGATTCTTTGATTTGTAACTGTGACTGATTAGGAGATAAAAACATGAACAAAAAGTCTAGAAGCTTTTTTTTTTTTTATTTTTTTTATTTATGGGTTAGCTTTAGTTTCTTCCAGAATATTTCATCACTACTTTCTGATTTGTTTGTAATTAGGATTTTTGTGTCTGTACTTTGATAATGGAAAAGCAAAGAGAGTAATAATGGCGTGTAAAGGTAATGGTTACTTTCTTAAATCAAGGAAATAAAGTAAATTATGATTGAACTAACACGTAGGCGCGTATAGTTAATTATGAAATTCATTTTATAGGTAGTTATTATTTAAGATAAAAAATTATGAGGTAATTATTATTTAAGATAAAAGATTATGATTAAATAATTCATAATGTAATGTGATGGATTAATTTGAAAATTATGGGATCACAGTGGGAATTTGAAATTGTGCCCTTTTCAACAAAGATTGCATGTGATTTTCTAGAGTTTGGGGCCCTACTAAATTATGCAAAGGGACAGCTACCTCTCCAACAATAATTTCAGTCTGATGTAAATGTCTTTCTTATTTCATCAAAACCATAATAACCTACCATTTCTACATTTACAGACTACTACTCTTAGGACACATATATATCTACCATTTCTTGTTTTAAGTTTTGATTTATTACCAAGGAATTTCAAATTTACATTTTATGATTATAAAGGCATATCAATTGAGACCTGTTATCTACCATCTGTTCACACCTACGAAAGTATTTTGAATAAGGTAAATAGAATTTAAATTTTTAATTTTTAATACTAATGTCTACATATAGTACACATGGAAAAGGATAATTATAATAATTAAACAAGCAATTAGAAGGAGGCAAGGGATGGACCAGAACCCAGCTAATGCATAGAAGAATGGCAGATAAATTACACAGCTTTTTTAACATTTCATCTTAGCTCCACCACTTCCCATAATTTGGGAAAAATCCATCTTTTCTGCAACAAATAAATGTGATGAAAAAATGCTTACTTACTTGTTTAGTTAAAGAATCTCTAGTCTAAACATCACCATACATAATTTTTTTGTGTTGAGTGTTTATGAATTGTCTATATGTCTATGTAAGTTAAAATGGGCATAAAAATATTCGAATCCGAATCTATTGTTCAATCAAAAAATATATGCACATAACTCATCCCATATAAAGTGATGATAGATTATTTATTAGAAAAAACAAAGTTATGAACAGTAATCTAGATTAGCCGGATATTGAAGGATCATGTGTATAAAAGGGAATACAATATCCAGGCTTGCTTATTATCTGAGTGTCTTTCTTTTGCTTTCTTTAATTCTTTCTCATTGTTTTTTGGTAGCAAGAAATTAAGAAGAAGGGCTCCATAGTAATGGGAAGAACTCCATGCTGCTCTAAGGTGGGTTTACGTAGAGGTCCATGGACTGCTAGAGAAGACAAACTTCTCATCAATTATATTCAATCAAATGGTGAAGGCCATTGGAGATCTCTCCCCAGCAAAGCTGGTATGATTATATTGTTTCTTAATTATGCTTATTATTATGTACTTGTTATGATTAATTAATTTTCAATTGTGTGATCAAAGGGCTACTTAGATGTGGCAAGAGTTGTAGGCTAAGATGGATGAACTATCTCCGGCCCGATATAAAGAGAGGGAACATCACTTCTGATGAGGATGACCTTATAATCCGTCTTCATTCCCTTCTTGGCAACCGCTGGTCTCTCATTGCCGGAAGATTACCGGGCCGAACTGACAATGAAATCAAGAATTATTGGAACTCACATCTCAGCAAAAGACTCAAAAACACCTCACTAACTCCTCAATCAAGAAATCATGGCAAGAAAATCAAGAACAAGAAAGGTAATAATAATAATAATATTCACAATAATAATCAAGAAAGTGAAATAAATAATAAAAGGATCAAGATTCATCTGCCAAAGGCAGTTAGAGTTACAAGAATAATAACAAGAACAAGTAGTTTCAATAATAATAGCATGGCTAGTGGGTCATCTTCAGGAATTGATTATGAAGATGGGTATATCTCTCCATGCCAAAATTACAACGTACCCATCCCTAATCATGATGATCATAACCATATGCTTGATGAAATCTTTAAGGAGTATGAGCAGCTTCTCAAGACAGATAACAATATTGCTCAATTATACTCCTCTATTGATTCTCTATTCGCTTGATTATTGTGCGAATAAAATGTCTACTTTATCAGATACGCATTGCTCAATCTGACTTCTTCGTTATTTTGCTTGACTATTGTACTAAAAAAATGACTACTTATTGGGTGGATATTAAATTTTTGATTTTGATTTGCTTTTTCTTATTGCCATCTACTCTAATTATTCTCCACTATTAATTAATTATTCTTCATATTTTATTTCAACACTGAATGAAAATTTAATACTAGGAAGCATTAATTTGCTGCAAATGATAGCTGATTTCATAAGTGTATATAAATTAGTTTGGGCGGTTTATGAGTAATATATCAATATTTTCGATTTAATAGATCTTCAAATCGAAATCAAATTAAAATGATGTGCAACCAATAATTTTAGTTGGTTTGGTTTATTAAACATATATTACATTTGATTTAAACCAAATTAAATTTTATATTAATTTTGAATTTGAATAATATATGTGTATAGTTATGTAGACTCGAATTTATGGCCATTTCTAAACTGATTTTACCTTACTATTAGACTGAAGCAGAAGTTATTATTTTCAATATTGCATAACACAAGGAATGTATGGGAGGGAAGGGCAACAAAATCACAAGAAAGATCTTAAAAATGTTTTTTCCGAATAAAGGCACCCGACATTTTACCTAAAGCTGATATCACATTTGGTTTTATATGAAGAAAAAAATGGATGTGAGGGCCAAATTAGTCAACATCCTAAGAAATTGGATAGAGCTAGTTTAATTTTCTTGACAAATGTAAACAATGATAGGCTTCAAGGAAAAGAATGTGATCAAACATTAGCTATATATACCACCAAACTGGTGGTCTAAATGATTAAGACGTATTCACCCATCTGTTTGATCCCATATTCAATCATCTCTGCATCTATCTTGTGACTCATGATGTCAAAATATTGACTCTGTTGCTTAGGTCGGATTCTGTATGCAAAACTAAAGAGCGGAAGTTGCTAAGGGAGTTTCAGACAGTGTTGTCTTTAATTAAAATTCTTAACCTTTTTGTGCTTGTTCTGTAAATTTGCATAACAAGGTTATTCTTGTTGCTCTGTAGTACTGTAGTTTTAGTGTGTTTCTATATGAAAATGATGTCTTTTTTCTTTTATAATAGGGCCTTTGTTTCTGAGAACTGTATTAAAATGATTAAAAATATATATATATCATAATGCTACTGACATCAATCAATTACGTCTTTCTAACAAATAGTTATGCAGCAATGATTGTAACTGTACTACAAATTGTCACTTCTTTAATAACACATGATTATCTCTGTAAGTTGCGCAATTACTGTTAGTATAGTTGAATATTAATCGACTTTGATCAATAATTTGGAGCTTAATTTCAAATTTGGTTTGTATATGATTAACTGATCTTGACTTTTTTCATATGAAGCCTATTATGAGAAATACATTGCCCTCAATCCTTAGCAAGTTCTCTTTGGAACATCCACCCATCCATACTTGAGGGGAAAAGATAAATAATAAGAATGATAAAACACCAGGCGAATATTTGTAATGGTTGTAAAAGAATAAATAAATACATACAATTGGCGACTGACATTACTGTAGTTTCAATTTATATATTAGTGATTACAATGGAAAATTACATTTCATTTTGCTTCAAAAGGGCCACAAGTCACCCCAGAGAGATCTTCGGGCCTGATGATGTAATGCAGGATTCTTACTCCGTGTGACGATTATACGTTTAAATGAGCCCTCTGAGCCATCCTGATTCATTGATCGGCAGACATCCATTGTGACTTGCTTGCCTCTCCTAACAGGTGAGAAGATGATCCTTCCCCAGCCACCCCCAAGGTCAGCATTGGCTCTTTTCTCTTGGTCTTCTTCCTCATCTTCACCAGCATCCTCCATCGTGTCAGTTTCAGTGGCATCAGAATCATAGTTTCGTGGATTTGCTTTTTCACGAGGGACAATGCTATCTTGATCTTGCTCAACTAGGTCCTCTGTCAACGTTAAAAATAAGGAAATGCAATGGAATCATAATTCAAGATCAAGATTACATAGTTATGCAAATTAAATTTGTCAAGATCAACTAAAGACAGAGTATCTTCTTCAACAGAGATTTTTAAGCGAAATAAATCATTCAAATTGTTGAAATGTACCATAGTCAATTTCAATATCTTCTGGATTTCTTTTAGCACGCTGCTCTTCTAAAGTATCAAACTTCATACCATCAAGAGGCCATGATACCCTGTTCAGATAAAGCATAATATGTTCCATATCAGAATATTCACTCATCAAATAAAAAATTAGACAATAGACAGTGTGTGGTTCCTATAAGATCCTTGAACTTTTCACGTTCAAAAAGCTTTTCTCCAAACAAATACAAAATAAAATACTTAAGGATGCCAACCTAGGTCGTCCTCCTCGTCTGAAAGCAACAAAAGAAAATTTCTCATCTTCAAAGCCACGCAAGAGCCCGCCCTTGGAGTGCTGCAAATCAATCATCGAGATATGGACAGTAGCAAAGATAATTTACTTATGTTGATTCTTTAAAAAAGGGAAGGGAAACGGGAATCTCTCTTCCATCAACAAAATCTATAAGAGGTCCATGTCATCATAGATGATAAAAGGAACAAATAAAGACTATGATAACTTCGAAATAAAAGCGCAATAACGAACTCAAACAGGTCTAAAGTTGCAACAAATTTACTGACAATATCACAATGAAAGAACTAAGGACTAAAAGTCGACACCCACAGCAATATGGCAGGATAAAATTTCAATGGTTTTAATCACAACAATAACATTTCAATTTCCAGAAATCTAATACCATTATTGTAACAATTCACATCTATCCTAAGAGTTTTAGTGATAAATTATTTGAATTTAAAGTTATTGTGACAAATTATGTGACTATATGAAAATTCATGTGTGACGTAATTTATGAGTTTGGGACATGTTAAATTAATTTTAATAAGCCTAATATGAATTATTATTGTGAAATAAATGGTTTAAATAAAATGCATTAACATAAAATAATTTATTTTTCATAAAATGAATTTTTATGAAAAAATGCGATTTTTAAGCATAAAATAATTTTATGAATATTTTAAAAATATTTTTAAAATAAATGTTTTGGAGGAAATTTTAATAAAAATAATAAGAAAAATATTTTTGTTTTAATTATCCATAATTAGCCTCTAATTTAAATAAAAAGCCTAAATACCTAAAAGCCCACTACTCAAAAACCCTCATAACGTAGCTCATTAAGAGTATTATTGAAAATTGCCCGAAACCCTACATTTAAATAGCAAATTTCAGCCAGCACTCTCATTTCAGCAGCTATCACTCCGTTTTTCTGTATTTTGATAGAAAAATTCTCTCAAAATAATTATCTTTACCGAAATTAAGAAAACACCTTTCAACTTTATGATTTCTCACCCATATTAGTAAGTTTTCTTTCTTTTCAATTTCATATCTGATTTCTATCATATAAATTATGAGAAAAATTATTTTGAACTGGTTATTTACTGATTTCTACAAATTTAATTCAGCTTGGGTGATTTTTTGAAAGAGAAATTAATCTCTCTACTGAAAACATCAACCTTCTTACGTGATTTCGTCAAAAGTGAATCCTATAACTCAAAATTTGAAATTTTCAAACATAATTTCATTAGAGGGGTGGTTGCTGCATATTTAGATTCTAAACTAATTTTTGATGTGTTTTAATAAAAAATATTGGATTAAATCATATTTTTACATATTACTGTAATAACTGCAAAGTTTAAGAAAATAAGGAAATTCAAAATTTTCGCCCTAGAGCTTGAAAATTGGAAAATTCTATGGTTTGATAATTCTATGGCTGCCGAATTGTGGTGATTGATGTTCTAAACTGATATTTGTTTTGTTTGAATGAAAAATAATGATTTAAATCATGTGTTTATATATTACTGTAAAGAACGAAAACACAGAAAGTGCGAAAACTCATACTTTTCACCCTAAACCTTAAAATTTTGAATTTTCATGCATAATTATGATCTATAGCTGCCGATTCATACATGTGGATGTTTTAAACTGATATTTGCTATGATTGAATGAAAAAAAATGGTTTAAAACACCAGTTTACATATTACTGTAATGACCAAAAAATACTGAAAACAAGAAAGGTTCATGGTTTTGCATCCTAAAACCTAAAATTGGAATTTTCATGCATATGTCACACCTATTATTGCCGATTCATATAAATTGATGTTCTAAGATGATTTTTATTGTGTTTACATGAAAAATCTTGGTTCAAACCATATTTTTACATATTACTATAATAGACGAAAAGTAAGAAAAGTAAGAAAAATTCAATTTTTCTCTTAATAGGGTATTCGGCCTATCATGGGATTTTTATTCCAATGTCTATAATTTTTATGTGATGTATTTTAATGATTATTGACATGTATGTATGTATGATAAATAGTTAAATTGCATGTTGGTTGAAGGAATAACTCTATACAAGCTTAAAGGCACTTTGGTATACTAGATATCTTAACCTTATGTTATGATTAGAATGTGAATGTGATTGAGAAATATGGAAATAGATTTTATGATGACTTGATAATGAATTAATGATCCTGAATTGATGAAGAGATTGATTGAATAAATAGGTCATAAGAGATAAGCATAACACTTGAAAGATTATTTGTTAAGTTGACATATATAGAAATGTTAAGTGTACTAAGTTGATTGATAAAGTGAATTGATATTAGGATAGCAATATTGTGTTGACTTTAGAAAGGTATTGACATGAATTATGATGTGTTTTCATATGGGCATATAAAAGCTAAGTGTGCAAGACTTTTAAAGTTAACATGTTACGTACAAATGATGAGTGCACTTATATGTGCAACTCTAAGTATATGTGAATGTTATATGTGCATGGGATAGTTATGGGATAGGATAGCATCATGATTAAATAAATACTAAGTATTGAATTAAATATTATCATAGAGTTTGAGTAGTCTTAAAACTCTAAGGGCTACATGTATTAGAAGCAAAGTAACCACAAGGTAAGTAAACATTATGCTATTGTTACAAGTTCAAGCTATCATGATTATGTTATGGGAACCTTTGAGATTTTTGAAACCCAAGTTCACTTCCATTATAAATTTGACTATGTGATTTCTTTGTTCAGCTTGGGTTGCCAAAGGATATTTGGTCCAAAGACATTTGTAATTATCCAATTATAAATACTTTTTGTGATTATTACCCTAACTTATATTATTTCTGGAACTACACTATCATTGTATCTTTTGTTTGAAAGTTAAACTACTATTGCTATTGGAATACTTATTATTGTTGCCTTATGTGATACTGTTATTTGTGATTACTATTAGCTCTAGATATGGTACTTTTAACCCTTTATGCATAAATGCTCGTGCTGATGCGTGTAATTATTGAAACCTGTACACATGGTCTTAACCTAATGGATAGGTGTTATGTATCCACCTCAGCTAAAAGGAGCAGTTCTAGTCATGGAGCCTGATTAGTTTCACGACTTTATAAGTAATAGGTTGGGAATTGGAATTTGGTATAAGACCACCTCTCCCTTGAGTGAATGAGCTAGTATAATTATTTACTCTAATTGGGTAATAAGTGTTTCAAGTGTGATTTCTGCAAACCTGCTAAAGTAAAAATCTTGCTAAATTGAAAATTATGAAATCATGATCTGTAAATCATGAACTATATGTTATATGCAATGGGCTTTCCTTAAAAATGGGATATATGATATCGTTTATGCTATATTGTTTACTCATTGAGATCATTTATCTCAACCCTCTTTTTTGTGTGGTTCCAGGTGAGCAATATGAGAAGATAAGGTGATTGTTCAAGCATTCTACTTCGCTTGGGGACTCCTTGTCAAAGTTTTTAATAATACCATGTTATGAAGAGTTATCTTTAGACGCTCCAGGAATAATTATTTTAAATATTTATCTTGACATGTTATTCAATAAGGTTTAAACTGGAATTAAGTATTATTATTTCTTATGGGTTGTATTTGAAGTATCTTTTTATTTGTCTTCCGCAACTAAAAGTTTTCATATAAATGTCTTAAACGAGTAATTGCATGAGGTTTGGCATGATCCTAAACATGAATTGTATATGTACAAGTGAGTTATACGGACGTGGGTGACCTTATATCTCCCCATGTTCTAGAACCATCGTATCTCTGAAGTTGCGGAATGGCATTGGTACATGTTTATACAGAAAGAGAAAGAGAAAGAGAGTTCCAGTATATTTTAATGAGCATACATTGTCATGTTGGATATACTATTATGATACACAGATATTAGGTATCTTAGTAAATTAGTCATACTGCCCTGCACAAATGTTTAATTACTGAAATAACTGACAATTATATAAACATATCAAAACGTCTATTTGTGTCTAATACATCCTAGAATCATGAATCTTGTAAGCAGACGATGTAAAATATGAATGAAGGACAAACCTTGTATGCACGTTGTGATGATGTCCTCTGCAGACGCTGAGCAAAATGACAGTATTTTCCAGATTTCTCCAATGGACAACGCCCATCATGTGCACACTGCATCATCAGTGCTGTTAGAGAAATAAAAAATAAGAGGACAAAAAGAGATGAAAGGATGTAGAATTTGCTTTAACCTTAAATGATACAACATAGGGGGAAAACATTATACTCACTGGAGCAACTACAAAAGCACCGCTTTTGACAGACACCAGATCCTTGCAAACTTCATTCCTTTGCACTTCAGACTTACGAAGTTTCTGAAGGTTCATCAGTATAATTTCATGGCCAGAAAAGGCGATCTTAAATTAGAAACAGAAAACATATTCTTTCACAAATATGTTAATAGCCATCACAATAAAATTGTTCCCAAATAAAATTAAAAAAAAAAAAAATGAACCTACCCTTTTCTCCATCCATAATATGTGAGATCGCATCTGAGATATGATGTTAGATCCATGTGGTGTTCCTGGTTCAATTAAAACCTGCTCCACATTTGATTTTTCAGAAAAATTAATGCGAAGAACATCTCATTTTGTATTGTGAAGTGTGTTTGACCTCCCCTTCAGCAATCTAAAATCTTCATCCAAGCATGAAAACATACCAAAACATCCTGTGTAAGATCCCAAAGCTGGCGCACTATAGTAATCCGATCCTTCAGTGATGGTATCTCCCCAAGCACATAGGACTTCATAGCAATGGACATTTAAGACTATTTAGTACCAATTAAAGGTCAAAATAAGACTCCCTAATGGCAAGAGAATGAAGCAGAACACATCACTTTCCAGAGGCATGTCAATGCAAATGATAAAACTTCTTGGAAGCTTAGAATATACATGAATACAACTTACAGCAATTACAAGGTCATGTTCCCTCTCTGCCTTGTTGATATTCTTAGTTAATGCTTGAAGGCTATTATAGCCATGAATAAGTGGCAAATCCTTCAGACCTAAACGCAATTATAACAAATGGGTCAGAATTAAGTTGCAAATGTGTTTCTCAGATATATTAAGGGAAGAAAATCAGTCTATTCAAGTTACATCGGTAAACAAAAAAAATATGCATGTCATAATATGCTGCAATTATATGCCAATTAATTCATTCATCAAAAAAGAATTTACTTAGACCAAGCGGTATTAAGTTTAGTAATATCAGAATATGGCATATGATCTGGAATAGAACAAGCTTTTGAAAATTAAGTTCTTGGGTGAAAACAGTTATTGAATGAAGTCATTAAGCTTCACATAGCACCGGTGCAGTCAACCACAAATGGAATTTGCCAAAGGTATAATGCTGGTTAATCCGTTCACTTGATAGATACCAATAAAGAATAAAGCTAGCTACTTCACAATGTTGGGCAGCCTCTTAACCGATTTACTTGTCCTTTTACAACAGGATCATATCAAGTTATTGATACATTTAACTGTGCAAACAAGGGAATCAGCAATTACCTTGTATAAGGCTCCGACCTGCTCGTTGCATCGATTGGGATGGCTCCACTATGTTCACCTTCTCTACTGACTTTGGCCAGACTTCTCGCATCGCCCTAAAAAAATTTCTAATAAAAATCATTACAGTAACCACTTAAACCTTCATTCATAGCAGAGGAGAAGGACCTCACCAGAAAGCCGATCCAGTACCAGCGCCAAAATCCAATACCTTAGATGGAGAAAAATCTGGTAACCTTCTTCCAACCTAATTTAAAAGAGAAAATCTTTATAACCAAAGAAAAGTTGGACTCAATTAGCTATACAGTGTATGTGAATATGAAGCTATACTTCGCTAAGGACTCTATAACAAGCAGAGTAAACGGCAGGCATGCGTGAGGCTATATAAGCAACTGTCTCATCATCTGCGTACTTGAAACCAATATCGCCATAGGCGCTCTTGATTTTCCAGCGCTTGGAACGCTCCATAGACTTAAATGGATCCTCTACTAGCTCCTTTGAAGTGGTCGTTGTCAGCATCAGATTCGTATCCTTGATTTCGTTGAAAGACTCTGATAATCTCAGGACCTTCCTTTTGATGTGAGGCTCCTCTTGCTCTGCAAATCAAACCCCAATACATGTAGAGAAGAGATAGGGTGGAGATAGTGGAGGAAGAAATAGGACCTACCTCGAATGTATCTTTTGATGGCGCGACGGAGGCTGACGGGGATGATAAGGCAGCCCTGAGATTGTTTGGCAGCGGATAAAAGGGTTTCTGGAGTGAAGATCTTTTGGGTGGTTTCCTGGATTAGACTCGCCATTTCTGGCGGAGGAGAGGGAGGAAGATGGTGGTGCGTTGGCGTTGCGAGACCGTTTAATCAATCGAGGGGTTTTAGCCTTTAGGGCTGGTAACGGCAAGGGTTCTAGGGCAGATTATTGGGCTCAGTTGGCCCAAGGTTCTTGAATTTCGATTATGGGCAAAACCGATATAGTTTGGGCTTCAAATTAAAGGTTATTATGGTAAAAATAAAGTTATTGATAACTTTTATTTTTATTTTTCAATTATAAAGTTATTAATAAACATAAATATATTTTTACTATTTGATGTCTTAAAAAAATAAACTATCATAAGATAAAATTACAAAAAATTATTTTTTATATATTTTATCATTTTATTTTTAATATATATATATATATATATATTCTTAAAATAAGATAATAATATTAATACTAAAAATATAAATGATACCAAATGTACTAAAAGCATTTTTGATATGCCGTAATATAATATAATCAAATAAATTTTTAAGATAAATTTATATTATGAATTTATTTAATTATATTATATTATCTCTCATTACTGTTTACTAAATATACCCTAAAAACATCATATTATATTAGGAGATTGAAACTGAATTGATAGTTAAATGGTAGTGTAATGGTTACACAAAAATTAACGGTAATACTTTATATGGGAAGGAGTTTTTGGATGGAGTTGGGCCGTGAAATCATTCAATTCAATTAAAAGTTAAGACCTTTTGCCCGAGAAGGAAAATTAATCCATTTTAATTTGCGAGTCAGTGGTCAAAGATCATGTTGGATGGAGCTACTCCTACTTACTATTTTACAACACTCACTGAAGTGGTACTCAGAACCTTATCTTATCTTCATTTTCAAGGAAGAAGGTATGCAAATCGAAGAAAACGAAATGATAATTGTCATTTTAAGCCATACAATGCATGTGCATGAGAAGGACATGCAATCCAATAGTGGACCTTGGCCGATAAAAAGGAAGAAAAAGAAATTGTAGGTCCCAAGTTGAAATAACAAGCACAGCACAGGTTATCATAGCATAGCACAGGACTATCGTAGAATTAACGGATTATTTGAAATTGCTGTTAAGAATTAGAAAATATTTTAAAAAATTTTTTGATTTAATTAATTAATTTTTATTTTTTTATAAATTATTTTTTAAAATTTATTTATATAAAAAGTATTAATTTATCTATTTATATTTAAAAGTAGTTTTAAAAAAAATATAAAATTTTTTTATTAAAAAATATTTTTAAAAAATTCAATCACAAACGGATCCTAAATTATCCAAACAATAAAAAAAATGGCAATTAGTTACATACTACATAAGTATAATTAAATTTAACTCTTAATTTTATATTTTTAAAAACAATTTTGATATCTTTAAATTTCAATTAAAAATATAACTAATTAATATATAATATATAACTAATTAATTTATCATATTATATGCATGTGATAAGGAAAGAGGAGCTAGTGAGAGAGTTAATTAATTATGAAAGCTTAATTAACTCTTGACTTGACCCATCAGAAAATGTTAAAAAAATTGGACTACAAACTAATAATGTATCTCTAGAAACTAGCTAGGGTTTTGACTGTAGCTAATTGAGCCATGCTTTTTTTTTTTTTTTTGCAAGAGAAGGCTATAAAAATAGATTGTGACACAGTATGATGAGCAGAGACCTTTAAATATAGTAAGCTTTACAAGGATAATTCCTAATTCTATAATGGTTAATTAATGGGTTAATTAATCTTATGATAATATGAGAACGAAAGAAAGTTCTAATAGTAATAATAATAAGTGCTCTTGAATTTCCCTTTCCTTAAAAGCATGTTTCCCTCCAACCCCCAATCCCCTGGCGCATGTTAGTAGGGCCCAATCCACCATTAACTCAAAGATACTCTTCAAAAATCAACCACCACATGATACAAAACCGACCCCATGTTCTTAATGCTCACTTACTCTTCTTGTTCTTGTTCTTCTTGTTCTCCTCCTTAATTTAAATCATATCTGTACCATTACATATTATTAATAATCCCCTGATTATGGATTCCTGCCACTTTCATTTGATATTATCAAATTAAACCCATTAATTAAAACTAATATAATCATTTTATATATTTTATTGACAAGCTAATCTTGAACATTTTGCTTTGTTTATTCCAAAGTTTAGGCTTCCGGGCTCTTTCATTAATTTCTAATAAAAAAACCCACATTATTGTCATAATCAATCTTAATCAACCCCATAATCATTATATAATTATAGTAATAAATTAAATTAAACCAAACCCAAATATATAATTAACATTCTTTAATTTTATCCCATATATATTATATTATATATCATACATACACATTAACCAGTACATCTATATCATACTCTAAGCTGTATACATTTGTATATCATTCTCCTTTCTCTCTCTCCTTTTTTTGTTTTTTGCCTGCCTCCATTACTATAGCTAAATATCACCTCATCTTTTTGTTTCTAAATATTCTGTTTCTTTTATACATATATTTATAAATTTCTTCTACCTCTTCTTTTTTTTTTTTTTTCTTTATTTATGCACCATATTCTGTGGCATTGAGTGGGTCAAAAACTGCTTTTGGGTCTCTAGAAACCATGATTTCAGAGGCGGACCATAATCTTGTAGCTTCGGTTGAGCTGGATCCCAATTTCGACGTTGAAGCTTCGTTACAATCTGCAAAATACTTTCCAGAAACATTCAACAGTCTCGGATGAGCAGCTACATAACAGGTTGTAGCAGCAGCCTGCAATATATATATATATATACAATTATTATAAAAAAAAAAAATTGCACTCATTAATTAATTATCACATCAAATATTTTATATCAAAACAGCAAATTAAGTTTCAGTTTAATAATAATCACCTGAGGAATCGTCTTCAATAGCTTAGAAGCCATGAAAAACACCATATCTGCATATCCAAAACATGAAATATCAATTCTACCGCTTATCTTTAATTAAAATTAAAATTTTTTTTTTTTTAATAAATTTGATTCCTAATGGAACTCGAAATAAAGACTTAAAGCACTGCAAACGTCTCCATTACCAATAAATCAAAACTCATTTGATCATAAAAATTAATTTTATAAGCCTGATTTAAGTAAAAGTTACTCATAAATATTTTTACAGTGATTAAGTATGAAGTAAACTTGGTTAAGAGGGATTGTGTTTTGGACCTGTGATTGGGCCTTCTCGTTCTCGGGTGAGTCTGGTTCTCACAATACCCGGATGGACACAATTGATGGTCACGTTGGCTTCCATTTGCTGTATTAATTAAGCAATTAAAGAAAATAATTAATTAATTAATTGAAGGAAAATAAAAAGAAAACAACAAATTTCGCTTTTTTCCTAGCATTAATTAAATAAATAATAAATGAGCAAACACCTTCAGTCTCTGAGCAAGCTCTTTGGTGTGCAAGACGTTAGCGAGCTTCGAGAGAGCATAAGCACGTGTGGCATCGTAATGGCTGGAGAGAGAGAGACAGAGAGAGACCAAGACAAAATTTTCAGAAGAAAAAAATAAAGTCAAACCAAAAATGCATATTGTACAAAATAATAATAATAATACCATTTATTTCGGGATATTTCACCGAGATGCCGGATCATATAGCCGGAAAACCAGCCGTGAATACTAGATGAAACGTTCACGATTCTGCCTTGGATACCGGTTTCTTTTGCCGTTTCTATCATCTTCTTCAATAGTAGTTTCGTTAACAGAAAATGACCTGAAAATTCCATAAACAAAAGGAGGATCCAGTTGAGGTATAATTTGTTTATTGAGTATTATTATATAAAAAAAATCATGCATCTTCTTTGCCTGAGTTTACCGAGATAATTAGTGGCAAAGGTCATTTCTATTCCATCTTCCGACATTGCATGCTCGTGTGCGAACTTTCCGGCATTATTTCTGATGCAAAAGAAAAACAAAATCAGTTTATTTCTGTTTTCCTTCATTTTCTCAGCAAACAAACAGAAACTAAATATTTTATGGAGAATCAGAGCTGTAGAATTACATGAGGAGATTGAGAGGCAAATTGAGAGACTCAAACTCTGTCGCAAAGTTTCGAACAGAATTTAGAGAGCTAAGATCAAGTGCCATAACAATGATTTCTGTATCAGGAAACTCCGATATTATACGCGCCTTTGTATCCTCCGCCGCTTTCATGGTCCGAGCCGGAATTACAAGTCTCACTCCTTGTTTCGCCAACACTCTCGCTGTCTCGGCTCCAATTCCTGAAGTGGCGCCTGGAAATTAATTAAATAACAGGATCAAACAAATTATTGTTAGCAAATATTATGTGTTTTCATTGAAAAGTGAAATTATAAAACCAACTAACTCACCGGTGATGATGGCGGTGATAGAACGCAAATCGCAACCTTCAGTGACTTGCTCGGCTGTGGATTTAGAGCTAAAGCCACTTGGACCGGCTGAGCCGATGAGGTACTTGACAGTTTCCAGCATTTCTCTTTGCTTCTGTTTCACTCTAGGCTGTGTGTATAACTAATTTGACTAATAATGGAATCAAAAGAAGAAGAAAGAAGAAGAAGAAGCAAAGTACGTGTTCTGCAGATATAGAAAGGCCTTTGTTTTTTTTTTGTCAGATTTTTGCAGCCTACGCCGCTTTGCATTTACTCACAGAACCAGACACTGTGAAAGAGAGAGTTTTTGTAATTGCAGAGTTGATTTTATAGTAGTATTATAAGGAGAAGGAGAGGGAGAGAGAGAGAGAGAGAGAGAAAGGATTATACATTTGTCATTGATTGATGAAGATTAATTTGTTGCATGATTGAAGTTTAGCTTAGTGTTTGTATATTATTGGCCTAATCCAAAGCTTAATTATCTTTATATTTTAGGATTTTTTCTTTTTCTTTTCTAATTTTTAAAATGTTATGTTTGTTTTTGTTAGTAAAAGTGGTGTATCTGCTGATGGAGAAAAAGGGTTTATGTATTTTAAAAATATCGGCAATTGATCGGCGTTTTTTGTTGGGTAAGGACAGTATTTGCTTTGGGATTGATTGATGCTGTTCCCGGGCAAATCAACAGTCAAAATTGCCTGTTGATTTTTTTAGGGCAAGGGCATGGAATTTAGTTCTTATATTTTGTGTCTCAAATTGATACCACATGACTTTTTAATTTTAGTTGCATTAAGTCCAATTTTCTTTAAAATTATTAGAATTATAATTTTTTATTATTTTGCTCTAAAATTATTTTTATGTTTTAAAATAATTAAATTTTAAAAAATAAATATCTAAAATAAAAAAACATATAAATTACTCTCTCTATATTTTCTTATTAGCTATTAACCACTACCTTCAAAACACTCTTATCACAGCATAAGAGATCAATTGAGCTATATTTTCACTATGAAATTTTATTTCTCCTTTTTCTATAAAAGACTATGAAATTCTCAATTTTCCTTCTCCGTAAAAGATTTCAACATTTTGGATTTCAAAGAAATTAATTAATACTCACTCCGTCCAAAAATGTTATTAACTTTTTTTTTTTACACAATTTAAGAAAATATCATTAATTATCTGTCAACTCATAAATTTTATTATATTTTTTCATTTATATATTTGCATATATTCATTTATTACTACCTTTATTACTCCATCTGTGCATAAATTATAATTCACTTTTATTTTGACATAAAAATTAAGAATTTATATTTATTTTACTATTTTATCCTTATAATGATCACAAATTATATTAATTATTCTAAAATAATGTGATTAATTATAATTATACTAAATGGCATATTTGAAAATACAATAATAAATTTAACTTGAAAAAGAAAGTGGACTATTTATTTTGGACATCTCAAAAAAGAAATAGGACTATAATTTGTAAACAGATAGAGTATTAATTTTGAAAATACACACATTTCAATTAATAAAGATAAAATAAACAAATATCTATAACTATTTTTAGAGTAAGCAAGTTGTAATATCTGAATGTTTTGTAGCTTTCTAGTCATAAATGATACTAAGTGACTAGATTTTAGCATCATAAAATAATATGGGATTGTTAAGAAAATAAGTAGTAACCTTATGACATAATGTATGATGCTTGCTTAACATATGATTTTTTTTTATAATTAACTATGTTCTAATGATTTAGATAGAACCCATATGATTGTTAAAAGTATGAATAAGGAAGTTAGGAAAGATAAATTAGAAAGTTATAAGGAAAAGTAAGGAAAGGAATTAAAAAGGAAAACTCCCAAGTTTGCAAGTGGGCCTATGGGTTTGTTAATGGGCCTTGATGTAGTAGGGGCTCAAATATAACATAGGAAGGCCGGCCCATTGAGCCTAAAAATGATACAACACCCAATTTATGTGCAAATGGGTGGCCCAAAGTAATAGACAAAAATTTATGTAGAGAATGGATATTGATATTTAGCTCTTAATCACCAAAATTGACTAAGTCAAATTTCAAACAAATATAACTCTTGCCTTTTCTTCATAAGAGTCAAAATTCAATTGGGACACCCCAACTCCTCATATGATGACCCTCATCTTTGTAGAGAAAATCCTAGCCATCCATCTTGATGCTATTTCAACCATTCGCTCAAGTTAAATCCTAGCCATTAGATGTAGCTTGATGAATCTCCACCATCCAATTCAATATATATATAAGCAAAAATTTTGTAGAGAATTTTCATTCAATTTTCTCTACACTAAAATCCCATACCCAAAAGAAGAGATTCTCTCTATCCCACCCATAACAAGAATTTTAGCAAGCAAAACTAATCAAGATGAGAAATCTTGCCTATCCTTTCTTTTTATGCCCTAGGATTGTTTGTAGTGGTTAAATTATTTAAAGAATTCTTCTACATCATGCACGGGGGTCCGCCCAACCTAAAGGATTTATGTTTAGGATGTGTTTTGATTAATCTTAGATGAAGGAAATTGATTTATAAGGGTTGAATTGAACTTTGGAAACATGATTTAAACTTGGAGAAGTTTTGAGACATAAATATAGCTAAAGGAAGGACTTTGTATTTTAACATGATATTGTGATGATTAAGTGAATATATGTATTATGTATTAGTTTAATTTCACATCCTTACAATTAATTTGGAGGTTTGATAAAGAATTGAAAGTTTCCCCCAATTGGTATAGATAGGACAAGTTAGGGTTTATGGAGCAATTGAAGGGTCTTGATACTTAGAATTGAAATCCTAAAATTTGATGGAAAATCTAGTGTAGAATTGATTAGGAATGAGGTTAAGTATGTATATGATATAATTATAGTGTTTCTATCATAAGTTAAAGTATTGCACAAGCAAAAGATATAGTTAATAATATCATTAGTTACTAATTGCTACATGATTGAAATGTGATGTGTAAAACCTCAAGGAAAAGGCAAAGGGATTGTTCAAGTTCAAGAAGAATCTTGA
Organism: Reutealis trisperma; assembly: GCA_947687605.1. Taxonomy (NCBI): domain Eukaryota; kingdom Viridiplantae; phylum Streptophyta; class Magnoliopsida; order Malpighiales; family Euphorbiaceae; genus Reutealis; species Reutealis trisperma. The sequence goes on along the minus strand of CANTUT010000039.1, from coordinate 8,896,229 downwards.
ACTAGCCAAGAACAAGTGACCATTAGGAGCATAGGGGTTAAGGTGAGTACTCAATAATGTAATGTAATGTCGTCATATTTTTGCAACTATTGATTAAAATGCCATTATTGATGCATATCCAAAAAGGGACATTGAAAATGTGGTACCATAGAGTATGAATCTTTGAACATTACACTCTTTTTATATGATAAGTTAAACATAAATAGTCTTTTTGGTTGATACCATTTTGTGCCCAATGATTGACAACCCAATTCCTTGCTTTTGAATACTTGTTATTGATTTCGAATATGCTTTTATGAATATCATGAGAAGCAAAAACCCCTTGGTGTGGAGAAAGACACTAAACCATGTGCACTTGGTATAAACCTGTGGGTAGGGCAAAAGTACCCAACCTCTGTTAGGGAGGATGCCTAACCGTGAGATATGATAAATCTCACGTAATGTGATATGCGTGAGTAATCAAGGCTTAGGCCACCACTCTCTAACTTTTATGTATGGGAAGCCTTCTACTTCCAAGGCTCTCTTATTTATGCTAAAATGCATTCTAAAGTCTCACATGACCACTTTTGAATTTACATCATTCTATTGCTATTTTGGATTAATCCAATTGATAACTTCTTACATTACTTTTATGTTGCATTATATTATTTTGTATTCACCGAGTTATACTCATTCTATAGTTGTTAAGATTTTCAGGTCCAGGTGATTTAGTAGCAAGGTAATCCCAAGTCATACATTCCCCACTTGGGACTTATTGTATATATAAAGTGAAGACAATTTCTATATCATTTTGAAGATGTATAGTCTAGAGCTCCATGGTGACTGAAAACGTTATGTAAATATTCTTTTTTGGCTAAACTATCTTGAGTAAATGATAACTTGTATCAAATATGTGTAAAACTATGATATTAGTTAAGAATGAATGTAAAATGTTTGTATATAATTAAGGTTTGATATTGTAATTATATGCATAACATAGTTAAATAATTATTGGAAATTGGTAGTGAATGACATGGTTGTGATCTAGGGAGAAATGGTTAAATATGATTCGTAGAATGATAATAAGATTAATGGTGTTCTGCGGGTTTAGGTGACCTTACATCTTCCTAAACTCTAGAGCAGTCACAACCTATAAATTAGGTTGTGACACGAGTATTTTGGGATATCCTAAAAAAAATAATGAATAACTTTTTTAGGGTAGATGGAGTAATTAACAGTCTTTAAAATTGGAGCTTCTTAATTTCTATTTCTCTCTCCTCTAAAGCTACCAAAATTCAATGCATATTTGTTTCATACAGCATATGGGCTGATTCTTGATGATTGTTGTGTTTTATCTTCTCAATTTGCAAATGTGCAATTTCGGTTTGTGAGCAAATCGGCTAACTTAGCAGCTCATAAGTTAGCTCGAGTTGCAAGTTCTTTGTCTAGTTTTGAGGAGTGAAAATCTACCCCTCCTTATATCCTTGATCTTATTGTTTTTGATTCAATGAATTAAGTCTCTATTTGGATTTCAAAAAAAAAAAAAATACCAAAATTCATTCATTGGCTCTAAAGAAAATGATGAAGCAACTAATTCGTAGGCTCTCACGAGTGGTCAATTTCTCTCGATACAACTTTTTACAATTAGATTCACATACCCCAAAGATATTTTACTTCAAGATCTACTCGTAGAATAGAGTTGTTTTCGATATTTGATGAAGTTGGCACGGTAAACTGATGGAATCATATTGAGATAGAACAATTTTATTTGTGTATATTTAGTTTTTTAATAATTTAGTTAATTTAAAACAATAAAATATCAATTTTAGAATGAAATAATAATACATATTTTAATTATTATTTTACTTATTTGAATGAAAATTGAACTTAATGCAATCAAAATTAAAAATTTATGTGTCAATTTGAGATGTAAAATTAATTTTGAACTTAATTGCACTTTTTAAAAAAAAAAAGCATAAGTACTAAATTATTAAAAATAAGATAATTAAATTATCTAAATTTTAACGAAATATACTAATTCAGTTATCTATTTCAAAAAATTAATTAAATGGTTCTTAAATGTCCTATCTATTAAATTGAATAGTGCACATGGATAGTAAAATAATGGTGTGAAGCATGCTTAAAATGATATAATTATGTGTTCAAAATAATAATTGTAATTTCTAAAAATTAAAATCTAGCTAATATACTTAGCTAGCTAAAATTCATAAATAAAATAGTAATTTACATTAAGAATTTAATCCGTCAAAATATTTAATAATATTTTAGATAATAATTTCATAGCAATTTCATTTAATAATATGTTATATTTATTAAAATATTTAATTATTTTTTTATTTTCATTTTAACATATTAAATACATTTCCTTAAGATATTTATAAATATGTATTTTTTTTATTTTTTACAATTTTTAAAAATTAAAATAAATATTTAATAAAGATTAATTCAAATTTAAAATTAATATAAAATTTAATTCGTTTAAAATAGAATTCGAGATAATTTTTAATAAATTAAATTAATTTAAAACTATTACTTTCACATCATTATCATTTGAAAATTTGTGTTGATATTAGTTACACACAAACCACTCAAATTAATTCAGGTGATTGGTTGGAGGTGAGTCGGCGATTAATTAAAAGAGAAAAAAAATCGTCGGCACGAGGTTATAGGTGGCAGAGTGAGAATAAAATCGAATTGCACGTGAGGGGTTGCAGAAGGGGTCATCCTACGGCCTCGAATCTGGCATTTTCCTTGGGATGTAAAGTTGCCTGGTCAATCATTCTTTGTTCAACCTTCTTCTTTTTTAATTCTTTATATTCTTTGTTTTCCAATGTAACTAAACTTTTTTTTTTTTTCCCTTACTTAATTCATTTAAGAATTATCAAATTATAAAAATATTTTTTTATCCAAATTATATATATATATATATATATATATATATATATATATATATATAAGTTTTACCATTTTAATAATATTTTTTTTTGAAATCTAAATGTTATTTATTAAAAAGATTTAGAATTACCGTTTTAATATTCCATCCGTCTCAAAAAATTTATCTACTTTTTTTTCTCATACGGTTTAAAAAAAATTTATTAATTACTTGTTAATTCATAAATTTTATTATATTTTTCTATTTATATCATTGTATATACTCATTTATTACTACATTTATTATTAATTTTAAGAATACATATATTTCAATTAATAAAGATAAAATAAACAAATATCTATAATTATTTTTATAGTAGATAAGTGTTTTGAGACATTTTAAAAAAGAATAATGAACAATTTTTTTGAGACAGAGAGAGTAATAGTTAATATTGAGCTCATATATTACACTAATGTCAAATAAATTATTTTTAATAATTATATTAAAAAATAATTTTAAAATGAAATCATAAAATGAAAAAATGAAAAAATGTTACCCTAAAATCATAAAATCCTAAGTTGATTTCACCGAAAGTCAATTTTAAATTTATTTTTAAAATTTAAAACATGATATATTATATATGCTTTGCATGAGTGTTGATTTAATTATTTTTTAATGATTAATATTAAAAAATAATTTAAAATAAAACCATAAATCCTAAAATGAAAATTTAAAAATCGTTAGCCTGACTTCACCAAAAATGGGTTTTAAGTTTATACTTAAATTTAGAATATTACATGTTACAAATTTTAGTTTTAATAACTTCTTAATTCAATTTTTATATATTTATTTATCTTTAAAATTTATACGAAAATGTCTTATATTTCAGAATTTTTATGAAAATGTCCTAATTATTTAATTACACTTTATAGTAATTAAATAATATTAAAAAATAACAATATAAACAGAAATTAGTTTATTTATTTTTTTCATTCTTAGAATCTCAACTATCACCCTTGACTCTTCAGTTTTTTTTTTTTTTTTTTTTTAAATATATATTTCATTAACTATTACTCCATCAGTAGTAATTAGGATAGGACAAGAGCATATAATTAATTAATAGGAAAATGATAGGGCATGCATATCTATTAGTAATTAATAGGAGTATTAATTAATAGTTAGGAGAAAGTTGGGTAGGGGTGGGGGCCTTCAAAAGCCAAAAGAAAAAAAGAAGTCGCGAAATTTCAGCTTTTTGGAGCACTTGGAACAGTACCCATGCCCTTATGGCCGGGACCCAGCTCCGATGGTGACATCATTTTCTTTTCTTTATTCTTTATTGTGAAAACTATTTGCTTTTTTTTTTTTTGAATTTAATCTAATTGACAAAATAGTAGTGGTAAAAACTAAATTTTATTTTATCACTATACTTGCCCACATCATCTCTCGGCTCTCGAATTAATTAACAAAGTTAAATATATCATTGAATGATTTTTTTAATAAATTAATTAATTTGATTTGATAAAAATTCAAAATCGAATCCTTTCATCTTTTAAATAATTTTAATATTATTAAATCAAAAATTTATAAATCTATTAATGGGTGACATAATATAATAATTAGATGTTAGGCTTATAAAATTTTATCATTGAAAATAATTCCAATACCAATAAATTATAAGTTTATTAATACATCAAAATGTTAGGCTTGCAATATAAAATGTTATAAATTCAAAGTTGTTAATTTTTAATGAATTTTAAAGAAAAAATAAGGAAATTTTTTAACTACTTTTGATCTTGAAACAATTTTTTTATACATCAAACTAATTATTGATTGATATCTTAAAATTTTATTATGAATAGTGTAAAGATATCAATACTCCATTTACACACATATGTAATTCTCTTATTAAATTTAGCATGTACACTAAATATTACAAAAAAAAATTTTTATTTTTTTTTACACTGATGTACTATAATCTTAACAATCAACCTAAGGTTGCATAATAAAAGAAAATGGGAATGAGTTTCTTGTATAACAATGAAAAATCATTGTGATAAATCTCAAATTCAACTCAAAAGTTTAAGTTATTAAACGGTGCAATCTATATATTATATCAAGTTTTAATATGATTTGTTTTATTTTAATATAAAATCTTTTAACTCTAACACTCTCTCTTTATACATACTGCTATTAGCACAAATTGAGAGCTGAATAAATTTAAATTCTCACATATATTAAGTGCTACTAACACAAAGTTGTAGGCGTGACAAAATAAGAAAAGCACATAAAGATTGAGAATATGGAATATAGAGTTAACTTGATATCATGTGAAAAATTTTGAATTCAACAAAAAAACCTAAACTATTAAGTGGTAAATCCCAAATATTCTATTAAACATTAATACCATTTATTATATTTTTGTATGAAATCTTTTAATTCTAACCATCATAATTAACTTGTTACACAAAACTATAGGATGGTAATTCGAAGGAGATATCAATGACAAATTAATGGTGTTTAGGGCTTTCTTATTATAATCAAGTTTAATTTTCTAGATGGTATTGGATATGGGACAATACGGTAGAAGGAAAAAAGAAGGTGTCAACGGCACAAAGGCATACCCTACATATTTGACACAACAAAGACCAGTGCATGGCAATCCATCACCAAATTCCTATATATAATGCAAATGATTTAGTATATCACAATCCCATGCATGAAGAAGAAAAAGATAGGAATAATGTTTTAGTATAAGTAATTCAAGTAGATGACAATGGACTAAAACGAGAGATATGTTTTGTTAAGTTTATTTTTATATTGCTACGAATTGAAAAAATATGCAGTTACATAATTTATATATTTATATAATTAAATAAAAAATTTATGTAATATATAATATCGATATATATATATATATATATATATATATATATATATATATATATATATATATATATATATATTTTGACAACATAAATGTATTTGTAAAAGTATGTAAAAAAATAACAAGGTTGCATTTAGTCAATATGTGAAACTTTGTATATAGACTTTTGAAGGGCTAGCTTATAGTAGTCCAAATGCAGGCCACACATTATCTTGAAGAGAAGCACATGGCTAAGATATTGACTTTACCTTAGATTCTGCCAAATGATATTGTGACAGGCAGAAAAAACTCTATGCAAGAGTTTCCAGTAGCAGCGGAAACATCAAGATCAGATTCCAATCTTTAAATTTTGTCAGGCCCCTACACCAAACTTTTCAAAGCTTATCTCTGCTTTTGTACAATTATCTGTAGAATTTCAGTAACCATAGCCATTGATTCTTTCAGTTTTTTGTGTCTCACAGTTCTTCTATTTTGTTTTTAGCCTTTCTCCTTTTTGTTTTATTAACAAAAGAGATGCCCTTATATATATATATACACATATAAGAAAATTAGACATAAGGGGTAATAAAATTTAAATTAAATACCAATAAGTGATTAATTTGGTACATATAAAAATAGCTATATCAATGCTAGTTGCTAGTTAAAAATTTTGCTATTTGTTATATATTTCTTTTGTTTTAAAAGATTTGTCGTTTAAGATTTTAATATACGAATTAAAAAATTATTAAATTATTATAATTTTAAAATAAAAAATTAAAATATATTTTATTGATTTTGATATAGAGAGATAAAAATAATCAATAAGAATATTTAATAAAAAAATAAATGAAGATGAAATTAAAAAATAATAAATACATTTTTAAAATTTTAGTTAAAACGATAAATAAATTGGCATAAAAAAATTGTCTAAAATGAGAATTTTTTTGAAATGGAGGGGGAGCATATTATCATACTTGGGGTTGGAATCTCTATAAAATAGGTAAAGACTTTTCTCACTTTTCAACAATATTTTCAATCAAGTTTAATTTTATAAAAGAAAGAAAGTGACTTTGTTTGTTTATTGTTGTAGAGAGGAATTAAAAGTTAATTACTTCATTCTAACTTAACTTTGGTTTGAACTAATTATTATAGATGCATTGAGATGCCAAATAATGATTAGGCAAATATTATCAAGGCTTATGTTTTACCTTTCCATTGGAAGTCAACAACAAAAGTGAAAAGAAAAAAAGTTCTAATATGCATGCATAAGTCACATAAAAGCGTATAATCATAATATTTACTCAAAAAATCCAACTAAATGAAAAAAAAATCTATATAGCAATTTCAGTTAATTGAGATTAAAATTTAATTGGTGTTGCTGTAATATTAATATTAATATTAATCAAAGCACACAATTATCAAATTAGATTATTATAATTTATAAGTTTAAATAAAATGGTTATTAAAGGAAATTAATGATTAATTTTTTATAATAGGAAATAAAATATCCAATAGAAATATACTAGATTACATATCAGGAGTAGTCTTCATTTTTTAAATTTTTTATTAAATTAATAATAATTATTTATAATTTGAGATTTTCGAATTTAAATTTTTTTTTTATATTTTTAAAAAGGTACGAGAATATTGGTAAAATAATATCTTATTAGCAAATTAATGGTTAATTGAATTCTTACGAGGGCTTTAGATTATTATATGTATAAAACACAACCGTGTGACACACATGATATAGGAAGAAGACTAAAATGACTGAAATTGCTATGATTAGACAACAATGTTAACATATATATAATTTATATAAGAAATTATTTTGTCATTATAGTGAATGGATTGATTGAAACAAGTGCGCCCTATTGCCAAAAAGTTGATTTCATTTGGATTTGTCTGGTGCTTATATGGATACACCCAATCAGATCAGGCCTTGGATTTTGTTTTAATTATTTATTATTAATTAAACACAAAATTTTCTTTTCTTTTCTTTTAATTTAACATAATTTAATTTAGTTTTCACCTTTTATTTTGGTTTGTGTTGTTAGCCAACTCTATTTGACTATTAAGATGCACTAAGAAAAGGGAGAATATTAGATTATATGTGTTATTGCACATCTGGTCATTACTTGCCACTTACTCATTTCCTAATCTCAAATGGAATTTTTTTTTTTAAATTGATTAATTTGTTTATTATATGAAAAGTATATATGAATGGTGCTATTGTATATTACCATTCCTCAATGATTGCCAATTTGCTACCCTCTTTCTTTCTTTTTTTTTTTTTTTTTTGTGGGGAGCCCAGAATCTTAAAGGGGCCCCTTCCCTTAAAATTAGGGTTACACTTTCTGATCTACTACTCTAATTAAATTAATCTTTGGTTTGATGAGACTAATCATCTCTAAACCTTCTTGATTTGAATAAACCCTTTAACTAAAATAATGTAATGCAATGGCCTATAATTTGCTAATGCTTTCTTATAATACAAAATTGTCAATTTCTCATTATCCCAACCCATACCTTTCATCAACTTAAAAGAGACCCATGTTCCACCAGACATGTACCACATCCACATACATGTAAATTCTTTTTTTTTTTTTTTTTTTAAATACTAGTAATATAAAGAGAAATTAAAATCTAGTATATATATATATATATATATATATATATATATATATATATATATATATATATATATATATATATTAAAATCTAGTGTATATATATATATATGTATTATTAATTATGTTTTGCAATATTTAGCCATAATTCAGTAATATTAAAATTATTTTTAAAAATTTTAAATTATAAATTATAAATTTAAACCTAATGCTGATGGGAATGTTGTTAATTAAAAGAAGTGTTTAACATATCTAATATAAATTATATATATATATATATATATGGTATCCCAATTCGGAATCTCATTGATACCTATAGTGGATTCTTCCCTCTGTCTCTCTCACACTTTCATATATGAGTGTGTTGTGTTATAAAATATATGCATTAGAGTGTTGCTCTTTGTCCTAATTATCCCATAAAAACAAATAAGGCATGTTAATCTTGCTACAAAATAGGCTTTAAGTGTAGATTATTGAATTTTCTTATCTTAAGCAAAGATATCAATGGCTAAGAAAAAGAAATAGGATCTATCTAATGACCCACAGCCACCTACTACATGGGCTGACCCTACATCTTTTGTGATGCAATGAGTCCACAAAAGATGGCTACATTTGGGTTGGAGTATGACTATGTGCAAATCATGTGTGTAAAATAATGATCATTAAAATGCTTACTTATCTGCTGTCTGTTAGTTAAGATGGTGATACAAACTGATTAAATATTAAGCAACTAACTCCATCAGCTTTGGAAGCATTATTGGGTCTTAATTACTATACTAATTCTTCTAGAGCATATCCAAGTTTTGTGTCATGATCAGGAAACCTAATCTTCTCTGTATAATTCTAATCAAATAACAACACACTAGTCCACGTATTATAGGATTAAGAAAATCTTACCCTAATCACTCTATTGCATGGATCAATGATCATCACATCATAACCATACAAATATATATAAAGATAGATTACTATTTCATCCCTGAAACTTGATTTAATTAAACTAACTTGTCTTTGCTTTTTGATAAAATAGTTAACGAAAAAAGTACAAAAAATGGACGGAAGAACTAAAGTGTAAGACATAAACAAATATAAGAGATTTTTTAATTAATTTTTTAAAAAGTACAGACAAATTAATTAATTAAGTTAAGTATTAATTAAATTAAATATTAAGAACGAAATAATAATTTGCCCATAAAAAAAATCTCCCATTCGATTTTCCTCTTTCCTTTTTCTATACAGTACAGGTAAAAGCTGCAAAACTAAATCCAAATTAATCTTTATATGTATTTTTAAAGCATCTTTGTAACTAATATCCACAAAACTGTAGTGGGTATAAACGATCCCGTAACCTAAGGTATTTAGTAATTGATTAGATGTGGGGACTAATATAAGACTCCTAGTCTTGAGACAGAGATTTGACAATTGAATAATTAGCCCTATAAATCAGTTATTATACATTTGACAGTTATAAGTCTTGTAGAACTTTGAACAGCTGTCTCCTGCTGGGACCATATGCATCAATTGAACAGCTCAGGATTCAGTATCACAATAATTAAAATGTACTATTGCTGCTTCAAGCACGTTGACTTTGTTTTGTGTACCCTGTCTTACATACACAACATCACAAGATATACATATACGTCCCTTCTTGTATTTCCTCATGTCCAAGTGTAGCACAAATGTTGTTTGTTAGGGGAGAAGCTCAAGAACAGAACATGACCTTAATTAATTTCTTTAGTTTTTGTCTCTCTTATAGATCCATCAGAATTGACTGGAAAATGAAAAATAAAGGACACATACACACATTCACTGTAAATAAAACAGCAATTTGAATTTTGTTTTTTCATCTTTTAACACACATATAGCCAAATCATAATCTGGCCCAAGAAAATGAAGAGGGTAAAAAAGATTTAAAAAAAAAAAATTGGAATGTACTTATTTCAAGAGTGTTTGGTACAATTGTGTCAGTGTTAAAATCATCTCTTCAATTTCCAAGCCGATCAGCAATCTATCCTTCGATCTTTAGGCCATCCAAACTCCTCCAAAAATGCCAACACAACTCCATTTGACCAACCAAAACCAGTCTGCATTTGCAGACATCAATAAGTTAGCAGGAACACTAGTATATGGGGGCTGGAAAACATTATCAGCAAAAGCGTCACAAGAAATATATGTTCTTCCACAGTTATTAGGCATGTGTGGATACCTGAGGTACATAAAAACCACCACCCCCAAACTCTCCACATTTTTCTACGTTGTACTTTTCATGCATTGCACCTGTTTTCTTGAATGCGACATAGTTGGTTCTGATCCATCTCACAGCTATATCTTCTGCCAATGACCTTGCTTCCAGTGATCCAGATCTTGACAGACCTTCAACAATCATGTGTTGAAGTGGAGCCCAACCGTTTGGGAAGTCCCTATTGATACAGGTTTCATCCAGTAACAGACAATTGCCCAGTCACGGATCACATCAAAGACAATGCTTACCAATAAAAAGTACATGAAGCACAAGATAAGTTATCATATTACTTACCATTGTTGTCCTGAATTTGCTAATGAAGTAGCAATTCCAGCAGCACCAAGCAGGCCTGAACTTTGAAGACTTCCCACGATATTCTCCACCAAAGTAATATCTTCAGGAATGCACAAAACAAAAGCATTATTATTATCCGTATTCATTCAGCTATAAATAAAAAGATAATTTAGTACACTGTTAATATAGCATTCTCATCAATCGGAACACTTGGGTTGTAAATACGTTGTCAGATGAGCTCCCTAATCTAAATAATAATTAACAAATGGTGCACATTGAACTTCAATTGGTCATGAACGATGCCTGGTGACCAGTATAAAGAAGCTGCAGAGCTGAAAATGCTGCTTAATAACAGATTTTGCCAGAATAAGACATGTTACAAGCTGTTACTTGTGTTAAAATAAGGACAGAAAATATAAATAGAGCTAGCAAGCTAAGTTTCCTAGCAGTTATTATACCGTGTATGTTGGAAAAGGAAAATGGTGTAATGAATCTAAAGCCGCTACCAACTTTTTTTTTTTTAATTTCACTGTATGGGACTGCTCTGAGGAGCTTCATCCGATTCCAGCTTTATACAGTTTTCTGCTAGAATCAGCAACTCTAGACTCATTAATGGGATCACCTGCTTAAGCTAAAAACAGAAGCAACTTCTCATAAAAGGTAAGGCAATAAGCTATGGTTGAATTAAAGTCTCTCTATTCTGCATTACATGCACACTGTGCCTAAAACTTGATATTGATAGCCACTAACCTGAATTAAACAGATTAATCCATAACGGAGAAAAATTTGATGCAAATACGTTCTGGTTCTGGTTACATGCTTTCCATTTTTGAGATTCCTGAACATATAAAAATAAAAAAAACAGAGTGAAAAAATGCAGATGATGCCAGAAGTATCATTTACAGACTTAGCAGCACTTTTAAGAGTACAACACCTGGCATTTGGTACCACTGGTGAGCCAGTAATCAAGCCAGTGGCCCATCTTATCATTCCAGAAAACAGAGTTGATTGCCCTCTTTCTTGCTTGAGAAGCTTCCATGAAACTCTCTGCAACACCTTCCTCTCCAGTTTCTTTTGCCAAAAAGGCAATGTCTTGTTCCATCTGGATAAATATTCTTCTTGTCATATTAAATGCTGAAATTACCAATTTCAAGAGTTCTAATAGAGTATCGTCAGTTATACCTTGAGTACAAATACATTTAAATCAACAGGTAAGACTGATGTTGTAGACAATGATGTGAAATCTGAAGAATTCCTGCAACAAAAAAATAAAAAAAAAATAAAAAGGAAACAGGAACTTAAGTTTTCAATTTGTAGACTTCCTAGTCTCAGATTTTACTTGGACCTTAGTACAGAAAACTTAACACAGTAGAATTGAACATTTATTTTTCTGAGCAATCACAGAACTCTGGACATTCTTGTGAGTTGTGACATGAAAGCCAAACACTTGAATGGGCCAAAGTCTTTGACTGTGCTTATTATGTAACTATTATATAGGTTATGATCAGAATGTTCATTGGGCAATCGGACGTAAATAACCGAGCTTTCTTTAGATTCTTTGTTGAATCTTTATGTCACATATACAAAAGAAGAACTCCATTTATTAGAGGCATACAAGACAGAAGATTGGCAGTTTCAAAAGTTGCCTTTTACCAGATATCAGGACTTTCAGAATAGTCAAAATTTAATTTAAAACAAAATATAGAAGTGGCCTATACCTACCAGTTTCGTAGGTTCATATTTTTTATAGGTTCCTTTTAGTCATGGACTGATGCTGAAGTGATGAATTTATCAGGGAAAGTTTATTTTCTGTGAAGAATGTTACCTCATCCATCTTGTACTGAAATCCCACCCGGATTCAGCAGCCGAAGCCAGTTCTCGGTAAAATTGCTGTTTCTCAGAGACATTCAAGAACTTGGAAGCAAGTCGCTTGTCCTGAAAGAGGAAATGAGTCAACAAATTATAACTTCAATATTCCACCCCTTTTTGTATGGTGGTGCAGAAGCATATGTCGAAGGTAACTAAGCTGGAGGCTAGAACACACTCTCGTTGAAGCTTCAGGCCTAGGTTTGTTCCACATCGCATGATACCGACTTAAGGAGTGATTGCTTCCTTGAGCATCCTGGACGGTGACTTTGTGCATCTCTACAACAAGAAAATGTATAGGTTACAAAAGGTTCAAATGAATCAAAGCAAAGGCAATATTCCACAATACCGGAATTCCAAAATTGATGTTCCTTGAGCAATGCAGGAAGTGCCTTTTTGGCCAATTCCATGTCGCCAGTCCTATTGTATATCTCACAAACCATTGCACTCAGGAGAGGAGGCTGGCTGCACAAAATACCCCAGCTCGCATCACATACACTGAATTCTGCTTTGCATTGTTTTCTTGTATGATTGAAATTAAACTAACGGGAAAGGAGAGAAAAAAAATGGGGATTGAGAGTAAAGAGAAAAAATAGATATTGTATTTATTTTGCAATGAATTCTTTTATAATCGAAAGAGAGAAAAATTAAAAGACTAGTAATTCAGAAACTGCAAGAAATATTACCTCCTATTGGTATAATATGCCCTTGCTCCATTAAGGACATAACCATATATGTTTACAAGGGAAATGAGGTTAGTCACAATTGATTTTGCAGTCTCGTGCATTTTACTTGCCAGCAAACCCCTGCAACATAAATATTTGAACTGGGAAGACCGTTAAACTAATACACTACACAAGAACTTTCTTTTCCGCAATTAACATTGATAGGCTGCAACAAATTAAACCAAGACTAACCTGATTACCCAATAGGAATCCCAATAGTAAATCTCTCGAAAACGAGAACCTGGCACGATCATTGGTGCTGGCAAAGGAAGGAAAGTATGCAATTCAGGCTGTGTCTGAACCTTATCAGAAACTTTTCTACTTAAATTCTTCCACAAAGAATGAACCTCCAATGCCCACGCCCTCACCTCTAGATTCTCCACTTTAGGCAAGAACCCATCAGGCTCCGGCACAAAATCTGGTGGATTATAGTACACCACATCCTTCCCTGCATCCTCAAAGTATGTTGTTATAAACTCCTCTAAGTCCTTAACCAAAACAGTTCCATTTTCAGTCCTTGGAAGCCGATCAAAGGCTTTCTCAGTCGTTGAAAGATTGAACTTTAAGGATAAATCAACATAAAGTTTTGGATCAAAGTCTTTCTCGCCAAAAGTGGCAAGTGCAGTTTCTTGGACGCGTTCAAGGAAGGAAATCAAGGGTATAGTGGGAACTACAGGGCCTATGTCCATGCATGGAGGAAAAGATTTTGACGGGGTCATAGTTGCCAAGGACAGTAAAGAGATAAGCAATAGAAAAACACAATCAAGCTTTTGAGATTGAGAGTTCACCATGGTTGAAAAATAGTGATACTGAAGGTTTTATTAGAGAAGGAGCCATCATTAATAAATATGGATGAGAATTTCGAAAGAAGCCGGCTATTGGAATTTTATGGGTTTTAACTGAACTTTTCTTTGTTGGAGCATCTGTTGGACAGTGATGGGTTGTCTTTTCAACTGATTGAACCACGCTAAGTGAAGGAATACAATTGCAAGGCCAAAGCACAGTTCTTTCTTAATAGTCTATATTCAAAGTTTTATGCTTTTATGCTTCAAAGTTTTATGCTTTTATGGATCATCTCATTGTGTAGCTCATAATTTTAGCGATTAGATTAAGATAATGCCTATTCAGATCTAACTACTACTTAGATAGAGTCAAAAGTTTAATTTAGAAAGAAAAAGAAAAAACCTTTAAATAAGGCATTTCTTTACTATTTCGCATTCTCACCCTAATGGCTTTTTTTTTTGGGGTCCAAATACCGTAATGCTTAAGAAAAAAACAAAAGAGGAGACAATAGAATCAAACAAATATCAGCCAACCCCAACAATATTCTCCACCAACTACTGTACGAATATAAACAAATAACATTATTTTTGGCCATAAACTGCCCCTTTTTATTAATTAATTACATCAACCAAACACAACAAGACTATATCAGCAGACTAAACCTAATGATTCTCTCTCTCTTTTTAACCTTTTGCAGTTAAACACACTGTTCCAATTATCACATGATGTTTCTGAATGATCACACGTGATGAATTAACAAGTTTACATTATCATTTTTAATGTTTATTTATATATGCATTTGGCAGTAGTGGTGGTTGTGATCCAAAGTACATGCACATATAGAAAGTAAAAGTAGAATATTGAACCCATTTGTACCTTAATATAATTACATAACAGCAGCAACACTATCAAAGACAATATGAGCAGGTGACAATATCAGCAAGTGTAAACAGTTGAATGAACTTATTTTCAAAATGAACTATCAGCAATGTTAATAACTATTTTCAAAATTATGAAACCATAGATTATAAATTTAAACCTAATGCTGATTGGAAATGTTATTAATTAAAACAAGTGTTTAACACATCTAATTTAAATAATATATATAGCATCCCAATTCGGAATCTCATTGATACCTATAGTGGATTCTTCCCTCTCTCTCTCACACTTTCATATATAAGTGTGTTGTTTTATAAAATATATGCATTAGAGTGTTGCTCTTTGTCTTAATTATCCCATAAAAACAAATAAGGCATATTAATCTTGCTACAAAATAGGCTTTAAGTGTAGATTATTGAATTTTCTTATCTCAAGCCCAGATATCAATGGCCAAGAAAAAGAAATAGGATCTATCTAATGACCCACAACCACCCACTACATGGGCTGACCCTACATCTTTTGTCATGCAATGAGTCCACAAAAGATGGCCACATTTGAGTTGGAGTATGACTATGTACAATCTGATTATTAAAATCCTTACTTATCTGTTGTCAGTTCCTTAGTTAAGATGGTGATACAAACTGATTAAATATTAAGCAACCAACTCCATCAGCTTTGGAAGAATTATTGGGTTTTAATTACTATACTAATTCTTCTAGAGTATATCCAAGTTTTGTGTCACGATCAGAAAACCTAATCTTCTCTGTATAATTCTAATCAAATAACAACACACTAGTCCACATATTATAGGATTCAGAAAATCTTACCCTAATCACCCTATTGCATGGATCAAAGATCATCACATCTTTTATATATATATATATATTACTATTCCATTCATGAAATTTGACTTAATTAAATTAACTTGCCTTTACTTTTTGATAAAATAATTAACAAAAAAATACAAAAAATGGATGGAAAGACTAAAGTGCAAGACTTAAACAAATGTCAGGGATTTCTTAATTAGTTGTTGAAAAAAGCATTGACGAATTAGTTAATTAGATCAAATATCATAGGCAAAATAATAACTTACCCATAAATCTCCCATTTGATTTTCTATTTCCTTTTCTTTTTTCTATATAATACTGGCAAAACTAAATCCAAATTAATCTTTATACATATATATATTTTAAAGGATCTTTGTAACTAATATCTACAAAACTGTAGTTGGTATAAACGATCATGTAACCAAAGGCATTTAGCAATTGGTTAGATGTGAGGACCAACAACCGACTCCTAGTCATGAGACAGAGACTTGAGTCTTATAAATCAGTTACTTATACATTTGACAGTTATAATTCTTGTAGAACTTTCGTCTTGATGTCTCCTGCTGGACCATATGCATCAATTGAACAGCTAAGGCTTCAGTATCACAATAATTAAAATGTACTATTGCTGCTTCAAGCACATTGACATTATTTTGTGTAACCTATCTCACATACATAACATCACAAAATACGCATATACATCCATTCTTGTATTTGCTCATGTCTAGGTGTAGCAAAAATTTTGGTGGTTGGGGAGGAAGCTCAAAATCAGAAAATAACCTTCATTAATTTCTTTAGTTTTTGTCTCTCTTCTAGATCCATCAGAATTGACTGGAAAGAAAATGAGAAAGGACACATACACACATTCACTGCAAATAAAACAGCAACTTGAATTTTGTTTTTTTCATCTATTAACACACACAGCCAAATCATAATATGGCCCAAGAAAATGTAGTGGGTAGAAAAGATTTAAAAAAAAAAAGTAATGTACTTTCAGAAGTATTTGGCACAATTGTGTTAGTGTTAAAATCATCTCTTCAATTTCCAAGCCGATCAGCAATCTATCCTTTGATCTTGAGGCCATCCAAACTCCTCCAAAAATGCCAATACAACTCCATTTGACCAACCAAACCCAGTCTGCATTTGCAGCCAACCAAAAATATCAATAAGTTAACAGGAACACACTAGTAAAACCCTTGTTATGGGGGCTGGAAAACATTATCAGCAAAAGCGTCACATGAAATATATGTTCTTCCACAGTTATTAGGCATTTGTGGATACCTGAGGTACATATTCACCACCACCTCCAAATTCTCCACACTTTTCTACATTGTACTTTTCGTGCATTGCATCTGTTTTCTTGAATGCGACATAGTTGGTTCTGATCCATCTCACAGCTATATCTTCTGCCAATGACCTTGCTTCTAGTGATCCAGATCTTGACAGACCTTCAACAATCATGTGTTGAAGTGGAGCCCAACCGTTTGGGAAGTCCCTATTGATACAGGTTTCATCCAGTTACAGACAATTGGCCCAGTCACAGATCACATCAAAGACACTGCTTAGCAATAAAAAGTACATGAAGCACAAGATACGTTATCATATTACTTACCATTGTTGTCCTGAATTTGCTAATGAAGTAGCAATTCCAGCAGCACCAAGCAGGCCAGAACTTTGAAGACTTCCCATGATATTCTCCACCAAAGTAGTATCTTCAGGAATGCACAAACAAAAGCATTATAATTATCAGTATTCATCCAGCTATAAATAAAAAGATAATTTAGTACATTGTTAATATAGCATTCTCATCAATCGGAACACTTGGGCTGTAAATACGTTGTCGGATGGGCTGTAAATACATTGTCGGATGAGCCCTCTAATCTAAATATTAATTAACAAGTGGTGCACATTGAACTTCAATCGGTCATGAATTATGCCTGGTGACCAGTAGAAAGAAGCGGCAGAGCTGAAAATGCTTCTTAATAACAGCTTTTGCCAGAATAAGACATGTTAAAAGCTGTTTCATGTGTTAAAATTCAGAAAATATAAATAGAGCTAGCAAGCTAAGTTTCCTAGCAGTTATTATACTGTGTATATTGGAAAAGGAAAACAGTGTAATGAATCTAAAAGGCTACCAACTTTTTTATTTTTTATTTTTTTTTAATTTCACTGTATGGGACTGCTCTGAGGAGCTTCATCCGATTTCAGCATTATGCAGTTTTCTGCTAGAATCAGCAATTCCAGACTCATTAATAGGATCATCTGCTTAAGCTAAAAACAGAAGCAACTTCTCATGAAAGGTAAGGCAATACATTGAGCTATGGTTGAATAAAAGTCTCTCCATTCTGCATTACATGCACACAGTGCCTAAAACTTGATATTGATAGCCACTAACCTGAATTGAACAGATTAATCCATAACGGAGAAAAATTTGATGCAAATACGTTCTGGTTCTGGTTACATGCTTTCCATTTTTGAGATTCCTGAACATATAAAAAAAAAAAAAAAAGAGAGAGAGAGAGTAAAAAAATGCAGATGATGCCAGAAGTATCATTTACAGATTTAACAGCACTTTCAAGAGTACATCACCTGGCATTTGGTTCCAGTGGTGAGCCAGTAATCAAGCCAGTGCCCCATCCTGTCATTCCAGAAAACAGAGTTGATTGCCCTCTTTCTTTCTTGAGAAGCTTCCATGAATTTCTCTGCAACACCTTCCTCTCCAGTTTCCTTTGCCAAGAAGGCAATGTCTTGTTCCATCTGGATAAATATTCTTCTTATCATATTAAACGTAGAAATTACCAATTTCAAGATTTCTAATAAAGTATCATTAGTTGTACCTTGAGTATAAATACATTTAAATCAACAGGTAAGACTGATGTTGTAGACAATGTTGTGAAATCTGAAGAATTCCTGGGAAAAAAAGAAAAGAAATAGGAATTAAGTTTTCAATTTGTAGACTTCCTAATCTCAGATTTTACTTGGGCCTGAGTACAGAAGACTTAACACAGTAGAATTGAACATTTATTTTTCTGACCAACCACAGAACTCTGGACATTCTTGTGAGTTGTGACATGAAAGCCAAACACTTGAATAGGCCAAAGTCTTTGACTGTGCTTATTATGTGACTATTATTTAGGTTATGATCAGAATGTTCATTGGGCAATTGGAAGGTAAATAACCGAGCTCTCTTTACATTCTTTGTTGAATCTTTATGTCACATATGAAAAAGCAGAACTCCATTTATTAGAGGCATACAAGACAGAAAATTGGCAGTTTCAAAAGTTGCCCTTTACCAGATTTCAGGGCTTTCAGAATAGTCAAAATTTAATTTAAAACAAAATATAGAAGTGGCGTATATCTACCAATTTCGTAGGTTCATATTTTTTATAGGTTCCTTTTAGTCATAGAGTGATGCAGAAGTGATGAATCTATCAGGAAAAGTTTATTTTTCTATGCAGAATGTTACCTCATCCATCTTGTACTGAAATCCCACCCAGATTCAGCAGCCGAAGCCAGTTCTCGGTAAAATTGCTGTTTCTCAGAGACATTCAAGAACTTGGAAGCAGATTGCTTGTCCTGAAAGAGGAAATGAGTCAACAAATTTTAACTTCAATATTCCACACCAGATTGTATGTGGTGCAGAACCACATGTCGAAGGTAACTAAGCTGGAAGCAAGAACACACTGTAGTTGAAGATTCAGGCCTAGGTTTGTTCCACATCGCACAATACCGACTTAAGGAGTGATTGCTTCCTTGAGCATCCTGGATGGTGACCTTATGCATCTCTACAACAAGAAAATGTATAGGTAACAATAGGTTCAAAATGAAGCAAAGCAAAGGCAATATCCCACAATACCAGAATTCCAAAACTGATGTTCCTTGAGCAATGCAGGTAGTGCCTTTTTGGCCAATTCCATATCGCCAGTCCTACTGTATATCTCACAAACCATTGCACTCAGGAGAGGAGGCTGACTGCACAAAACAATCAACTCGTCCAACAATGATGAGGGAATTAGCAAAGAAATCGAAAAAGCCGGAAAGACACGTTAAGCAAGAAAATCATCCCCCTTATATAAGCAGGCTGGCTGCACAAAGTACCCCAGCTCACATCCCACACTCTCTGCTTTCCATTGTTTTGTTGTATGATTGAAATTAAATGAAGGGAAAAAGGGGAGAAAAAAACGAATACGCTAGTTCAAATGTTTGAATCATATTATTTTTTCACACACAATGAGCTATGTTTGCTGGTATAGCAAGTAATAATATTTTGGACACAAATGGAATTATCCCAAAAATAAAACGAATTCCATTAAATAACTGGGACAGAGTGTTTTTACACATTTCAAAAGCACGCATTCCCAATAACAGAAAGCATGTATCTCGGTAACAGTTGCAAAGGCATAGGATATCTCAGTAATTGAGACTTCCCATACAATAAGCTTTGACCTCCAAGCAATTATAAAGCAACCTTACCATGCAACAAGACTCACTATCACACCCCACAGACATAATTGGCTGCTATTGATATATACAATAAGAGATATGAAACATCCTAGCTCTTAATCTAGTAAAGATTTGATAAAATTGAATTGGCAGAGAAACAGAAAGGCATCAATGAGACAGAGGAAAGCTCAGAAGAGGTAGTAATTAGATATTGTACAAGTTAGCAACAAGAAATGCAGTAGATGTCAAAATGAAGAAGGAAAGAGCATCAGCTGAATTAAACGAGACAAACTGACATCTTGGAAAATTCTTTTATGATGAAAGAGAAAAAATTAAAACACCAATAATTCAGAAACTGCAAGAAATAGTACCTCCTATCGGTGTAATATGCCCTTGCTCCATTAGGGACATAACCATATATATTTAGAAGGGAAATGAGGTTAGTCACAATTGATTTTGCAGTCTCATGCATTTTACTTGCCAGCAAACCCCTGCAACAGAAGTGTTTGAACTGGGAATATACTTAAGCTAACACACTACAGAAAAATTTCTTTTCCACAATTAAAATTGATGAACTGCAACGAATTAAACCAAGACTAACCTGATTACCCAATATGAATCCCAATAGTAAACCTCTCGAAAACGAGAACCTGGAATGATCATTGGTGCTGGCAAGGGAAGGAAAGTATGCAATTCAGGCTGTGTCTGAACCTCATCAGAAAGTTTTCTACTTAAATTCTTCCACAAAGAATGAATCTCCAACGCCCATGCCCTCACCTCCAGATTCTCCACTTTAGGCAAGAACCCATCAGGCTCTGGCACAAAATCTGGTGGATCATAGTGCACCACATCCTTCCCTTCATCCTCAAAGTATGTTGTTATAAACTCCTCTAAGTCCTTAACCAAAACAGTTCCATTTTCAGTCCTTGGAAGCCGATCAAAGGCTTTCTCAGTCGTTGAAAGATTGAACTTTAAGGATAAATCAACATAAAGCTTTGGATCAAAGTCTTTCTCGCCAAAAGTGGCAAGTGCAGTTTCTTGGACACGTTCAAGGAAGGAAATCAAGGGTATAGTGGGAACTACAAGGCCTATGTCCATGCATGGAGGCAAAGATTTTGACGGGGTCATAGTTGCCATGGACAGTAAAGAGATAAGCAAAAGAAAAACACGATCAAGCTTTTGAGATTGAGAGTTCACCATGGTTGAAAAATAGTGATACGGAAGGTTTTATTAGAGGAGCCATAATTAATAAATATGGAAGAGAATTTCAAGAAGAAGCCGGCTATTGGAATTTTATAGGTTTTAGCTGAATTTTTCGTTGTTGGAGCATCTGTGACAGTGATGGGTTCTCTTTTCAACTGATTGAACCACGCTAAGTGAAGGAATATAATTGCAAGGCCAAAGCACAGTTCTTTCTTAATAGTCTATATTCAAAGTTTTATGCTTTTATGGATCATCTCATTGTATAGCTCATAATTTTAGCAATTAGATTAAGATAATGCCTTAGGTAAATTTGATGGCATATTCAGATCTAACTATTAGTTAGATAGAGTCAAAAATTTAATTTAGAAAGAAAAAGAAAAAACCTTTAAAAAAGGCATTTCTATACTATTTCGCATTCTCACCCTAACGCTTTAGAAAAGAAAAAGAAGACAACAGAATCGAACAAATATCAGCCAACCACAACAATTCTTCACCCAGTACTAAAAAATACATTACCAACTGCTGTACGAATATAAACAGATAATATTATTTTTAGCCATAAGCTGCCCCTTTTTATTAATTAACTACATCACCAAAACACAACAAGACTATAGCAGCAAACTAAGCCTAATGCTCCTCTCTCTCTCTCTCTCTCTCTCTCTAACCGTTTGCAGTTAAACCCACTGTTCCAATAATCACATGATGTTTCTGAATGATCACATGATGAATTAACAAGTTTATCTTATCTTTTTTAATTTTTATTTATATATGCATTTGGCAGTAGTGGTGGTTGTGATCCAAAGTACAAGTAATTAAATAACAGCAACAACACTATGACAATATCAGCAAGTATGATCAGTTGGATGCAACTTAACTCAAAATTGGGATATAAACTGAATCTGAATCTTGAGTTTGAGCTCGATCCAAGAATGAAACTGTCCCAATAATTGAGGCTAATTCTTGATTAAAGGTGAGAACGGAACCTAACCCAAGAATTGAGAGAGATGAAGAAAGGTCACAAATTGAAGCTCCTCAGAGTAATATGCAGTTCGACATTTATGCAAGAAAGCTCTCAAAGCTTCAGAAATTGGAACGACATATGAAATCTTCTCTGTAATCATCATCGGAGCTATTTGTGAAAATTTAAACTTGAATCAAAGAAATATGAATTTTGCCTAAAAACAGAGGAAAAACCATAAACCCTAACCCCAATTTCCCGCTTCTCCCCAGCCCTCATTTGTGTTATTACAAATGGGCAAAGAAATAGGCCAGCTGCCCAGCCCACCCGCTTTCACTCTGCCTTTTTAACTTTTATTTATTTATTAATTTTTTTTAAAATTTAACTGTAGGTGAAAATTTTGTGTAAATTAATTCCATGGTAGTAACGCAAATTAGTAATTTAATTTTGGTGAATTTGTGATTTAATTATTTAAATAAATATGAAAATTTAAAATTTATTATTATTTAATAACATATTTCATTTTACTATTTCTTCAAAATGCTAATAATGAATAAGTAGCATGCTTAAAATACTAATAATGAGTAGGTAGCACGATTAAATTTGCTCATAGATTAAATTACATAGAGTTTCTTTTTTTTTTTTTTAAAAAATCTTACTTTCATATTCTTTTTTTTTTTAACATTTTTCAAAAAAATTGGGAAACATAGAAAGGCATAAGCTGTAAGGTAAAATTATCAACAAAAAAAAAAAAAAAAGCTGAAGGGTAAGGGGGAATAGAATGGGCTGAATCTCTATAAAGTTGAAGATGTTTTCTCTGGGCAAGGGCAACATGCTCTTCCTGGAAATCAGCAGAACGTTCCCTATCACAGCAGCATTCCTTTTTTTCACACCGCTAGCACTTAGACATCCCCATTCCCAAACACAATATAAGGATATGGTAATTCTAGGTATTGACTATTGAATTTGTAACATTTCATTTTCTACATAAGCTGTAGGTACTGTGCTTGCTTCCTGCTGTGAGGACATATTTGCAACTCTTTAACTTCCCAGCCTTTATGAGTTTGTAAAACAACCAAGCCTCAGTTTTGCCTCAGTTTCTAGACAATGATTCGAGCAACACAATTTATAATCAAGAAACCATGAAAAGACACACGACTAGAATTCAAAGCTCTTATAACTAAGTCTTCCAAAGACCACACATTTCTACATCAGCTTTGACATACTTGTAAAACACAAAGTCAATAATAACATGTACACAACTAATTGCACAACCAGAAACATAATTTCAAGTTCCGAGCATCCAGAACAGAAGTTGACCATTGAAGAATGAAGAATATTCACATGTAACCAGTTAAAATACACTTAATATGAAAAGATAAAATTATTGTACTAGATCAAAATGGCAGGTATTGCCTTGTTCCTTTTTTAAAGACAAACACTTATCTCAAAAACTGTGGTGGAAAAAAAATGCTAAACCCACGTCAGATAAGGTAATTCTGCTTCAAGTATCCAAAATATTAAGTGACAGAAGGTATTGAAAAAAGTTGCATACGGACTAAGACAATACTTACTGGGTATGTCTAGTGTCTACAAGGTCAGGCGATTCATTTGTCTTTTAGGCAATAAATCCTGGAAGCACAATACTTATTTGGTTAATATAGGAGACAATTACCCTGAAAATCTGGATGTTAAACCAGGGAAGCAGATGACAGAAAACCAGCTTCCTCGTTGACTGAAAAAGCTTAGGATAGTCAGTAACTCGGGTCATTGCTATTTTCACCAATTATTTACTTAGCTTCAAAACAAAACCGAAATAAACTCTAGTAACCGCTACAGAAGATTCTCATAGGAAAAAAGAAAACAAAAATCTTTATAAGGAGTGAAACAAGAGCAAAAGATGCTGTTGCAGAAAACTTAAAGAAACACTTGAGAAAGGACCGACTCCATGGAAGTGTCCACTTCCAAGAGAAAGAAAGCTACTACTTCACCCGAGAGACAAACCAAAGTTCAGCCAAAAAGGAAGGGTTTGAAGGGGACAAGAGCAAGGTTCTATATTATCAGACGTTGCATCACCATGCTGCTTTGCTGGAAGGAGCAGAAAGATGAGTAATGGTAAGTTGAACATTGCCGGACTGGCATCCTGCTCAAGAACAGCACATGCATGTGACATTTTTGTTAAGTTATAATAGGAACCTAGACACCTAGCGTGCATACAGTGCAGAGAGAGAGAGAGAGAGAGAGAGAGAGAGAGAAATGAATGTGTTTAGTGCAGTAGTGAGATGTTAAATGAAGGCAATGGATAACTCCTTCAAGCTGAAAATGATATTACCACCATCAATCTATACTTGTTTTACTTTTCTTCATACATAAGAAATATACATTTATGTTTCTTGGAAAGTATATATATTTTCTTGGAAATTTGTTTCTTCATACATAAAAAGAATAACTCCACACCAACATAACGTAATCATGCCCACGTGCAGCATAGATGCTACTTTCCATCAACAAATGCAGTCAATGTGAAGGGAGGAAGACTGGAAAAGGAAGTGGTTTTAATGAATACAGAAACAAAGGGCTGAAGTGAGACAAATAAAATAGTAGAATAACATCCAAAAAATTTCCTAGTAACAATTACTCCATGGGTAGGATAATCCAGGTCAACTTTACTCATAGCCACTGACCATGAACATGATTTAGATGTTAAAATTTGATCAAGCTACTTATACGAGGAGTGTGATCCGAAAAAACCTTTTGTGATAACACCTAAGTTCACAGAACAATTTGATAGGGGAAAAACACTGATATATTAGCTTTCCCCCAACACACAAAGAAGGGTGACCTAACCGCCTAAGTTAAATTGACAGTCAAAAGCAGCAGTATAAAAGGCAAAACTTGCTTTATAGAAGTAATCAAAGATGGAAGGTTGGAACAATTCATCACAAGGTGCGATGGCCTTAAAAGCAAAAATTTGCTGAAAACTTCCAAGGTACCCAGCAAAAGTTCTCTTCGACCATCATTACAGACACTCAACTCTATGCACTCACTTCAAAAAAAAAAAAAAAAAAAAAAAAAACACAAAAAAGAAAATTAAAAAGATTCATTCCGGCTAATCTTAATATTAAGAATCACTAGCAACCAGACTGGCAATTATAAAATTTAACACTTATTGCATCATTTAGTAACAACATATGAACTGAACCACATTTGTTTTATATTGTATTAATCTATATAATATAGACAATAATTATGTGAACATTTGAGCACCCAGCATGATATTTCTACCTCATATTCTCTGTCACTGGTCACTGCTATTACCATATGTCCATATAAACAAAAAGAAATACATTCATACAGACACTTACATGACTCTTTTCTGGTTTGATTTTGTGATACTTCATACGACGGATGACAAATGATTTTTGTGCTCTTTCATTTCAAACATGATAACATCACATCAAGACCAAGGGGGTAAGATAATTCTGCAATGCCAGGACACATAATTCAAATAAAATTTACATTTGTGAAGAGGATTTGGACACAACCAGTAATTCAGTAACCAGCTAAATCACACTTCTCTGTGAAACTTGCAGATTATCAAGAGAAAAGGAAATCAAGGATTTAGCTAACTCAGATGGATACCTATAATTGGATATTGAAAAACTCAAAATGCCAAAATGAATAAATTAACAAATAAAATATCGAAGCAAATCAATACAAAGAAGCTGTATCAAAGCATTTTGAGCCCTCACATAACAAATACGAATTCAACCTTCATAAGAGTGCCAATCATCAGAACAAAAACCACAGTATATCGATTTGTATGTATAAAACCCTTAAAATCCACAAACATAATACAAAATGTTGAAACTCGAGGGGATTGAGGAGATTTGTTGGAGACGATAAACGAAGATGTGATACTAAAAATACCGAGGAGAATTTTGATTGGATAATCAAACTGGGAGGTCGGAAACATCGTCGCTTCGGTGGGGGTTGACGGAGAGAGTGAGTGGACGATCCTTCGCCTCATCTTCATAATCATCATCATCGGGATCGGTAGTAGCCACGTTGACGCAAGAAAATCGCTCCAGAGAGGAGAAGAAGGCGGAGATCACTGTGGTGCCAACCCAATTGGCTACCTGATTCAGGTTATCCATTGATACGATAGCGTTAGGGTTGGGATTGGAGCTCGCGTTGTTGTTGTTATCCATTGTTATGATCTGAGTGTGGGGCAGATAATTTCGAATTGAAATTTGGGAAATGTGAGAGAGTTCTAAACCCCAATTATGTGAAAGAAAGAAAGAAATAAAAGATAGGTAAGAATTAGAAATGGAGGTGTTTGAACGTAAACAAAAAGAAATGTCGGAGTTTTTTTTTTTTTTTAATTAATCGCTGACGTAATCACTCTTTATTACTATCTTTTAATTTTTTAATTTTTAATTTTTATTTTTATTTTTTTACAAGTTGGGTAGTCCTAAGTTGAGGTTGAAAGACAACCTAGAACTCTTTTATGTATTGAATGAATGAATTTTTAGTTTTTATTTTTATTTTAGGGAATTAAATAGATTTTAGTTGGACAAAAGCAAAGAGACAACTTCTTTGTTTGCTAATATTTCTTTTATAGAATTATTAATTTCTAAATAGTGAGAATAATTGAATTATTTTTTTATTATATTATTAAAAAAGTACTATTAAATAGTGAGAAAAACCGAGTAAATAAAAATTTTATGAAATAACAGATAATTTTATCTATCTATCTCAATTATATTAAATTATATTGAATAAGCTCTAAAAATCAATTTAAATGATAAGTGTTTATTTTTAGTTTTACCAAGATTTAAATTGTAAATTTATAGTAAGTAAATGGTTTTTGAATATACAAATTAAATTTAATATGAAATGTATTTTTACACTTGTTTGAAAAAAAAAATTCAATTTCAATTCAATAAACATACCAATGGACACAGAATATCTTGACCTTATAATATATTTAAGATAAAATTGTAAAAAAATATTTAGTTTCATAGAAAGTTTACATTTCTTAATTATAATTGAATAGAATGAAAATGTATAAAAAATGATTAACATGTAGTTGTCATCAAAGACCCATCACTCGAGTTGTCTAGAAATCATCATCGATAGGTTGGCGGACTAGTGAATACATGATGCTATGTAAAGCTTATTGCTTCATAACTAAGAAATTTTATTTTCTTGTGTTTCTTTAATAAACAAAACATTTGCTACGGATTAAATTTCCTAAATACAACAAATATATATATATATATATATATATATATATATATATATATATATATATATATATATATATATATATATATATATATATTTTGAGAAAAGGTTAAAATACTTTTATAAAACAGTTATAAATTTTACATTCATTCACATTTTCTTAAACAAAACTTTTTTCGAAATATATGAACACACGTATAAAAGCAAAAGACACGGTATTTCTTATATCCTACAAACACACTACATTATCAATATAAAAGGATAAAGCGTCAATTTTACACTCTATTAGCTCATTCATAAGAAAATAAACTCTTATAAATAAAAAATGCATATACTACACAGCAATATACTTTTTTTTTCCGAAATGTATAAACATACACAATTTTATAAACATAGCCTGAATTCATGAATTTAATTTAAAAAAAAAAAAAAAAAACTAATATCATCAAATATCAAATCTTCCATTCAAAAGAAGCATAATAGTATTTGGCGGAGAAAAGAAAAGAAAAACATAACAGTGCAAAGTGTAAAGATGGGCCCTACAACATGCACAAAGCTATTTCCAATGAATTTCTGTAACCTTTACGATAATTTTGCTTGCATTTTGACCAAATCTCCCTCAAGTCATTTAACAAACAGTATTTTATATATGAAAAAATATTTATTTTATTTTCAAAAAAAATTATTTTTTACAAAAAATAATAACTTTATTAATATTTTTTATAAATTAAATTATTTTTTTATAATTTTTTTAGTTACGAAAAAATTTTTAATTTTATAAAAATATGAGTTATTTTTTACAAAACAACAATTTTATGAAAAAAAAAATAATTTCTTAATTACATAAAAAATAACTCTCTAATAAAAAATATAATTTTCTTATATTTTTTCATAAATTTAATTATTTTTTTTATAAAGTTTATAAATATATAAATTTAAAATATTATCTTAATCATTCTAGTATTTCTCATTTTTAATTAATACAATATAATAATAAATTAATTTAATTATAATATTTTAAATATTTTAATTATATTTATTATTTATAACTATCTTATTGATCATAAAAAATAAAATTTTATACTTTTTTTTTTAAAATAAAGTAATATAAAAAATTTACCTATACGATGTTTTTTATAAAAAAATTGTCATTTTTTTTAAAAAGAATAATATTTTTCTGTAATTATAAAATTACTTTTTCTCATAAAATTATTATTTTGTGTAAAATAAATCATATTACAAAACAAATTATATTTTCGTTAAATTAAAATTTTTTTTTGCAATAAAGTAAAATTATGAAAAAATAGTTTAATTTATAAAAGAAATATAAATAAAATTATAATTTTTCATAAAAAAATTATTTTTTTCACAAAAAAATAGATTACTTTGTTTTAAAACAAAGGAACCTAAGAAACTCCATTAACAAGTAAGCTTAAGAAGCCTTTTGAATTGAAATTAAGTAGAAAAAAACAACTATAATCATATAATGTGGTATTCAAAAACACTCTTTAACTTATCGGCCGGATTGACGCTCATTCTTCTATTAAAAAACCTAATCCGAAATATTCCCAATTATGTTGACTGGGAAAAACTCAAAAAATTATTCGTATTGCAAAAACTCATGTCATAATATGTAATTTGCAGTTACCAATACATGTAAACTCCATTGCAACTGCAACCGCAGTAGCTATGAATTCGACCAGAGTATGCTTAAGCTGACTGGAGCATCTTCTTATAATCCTGGAATGTCCCATGGAATGGTGCGATCTTTCCTTGTGATACCACCCATAGTTCCTCTACGCTTCCGGATATTAGATGTTCATCGTGACTAACCTGCAATCAAGAATGCAAATGATCGCTTGATTAAGTAATTTATTTTGATAAATTGAATCAGAACATAATAATACTAATACAAGATAACAGGCAGAATACCATGAGAATCCCTCCTTGGAACAAGACAAGCCCTTGAATTAGTGCCTCCACTGCATCCAAATCCTACATTCGAACATGTATCCACATGTCAAAAAACAGTTGAAATTATGTTACAATGCTCACAGAGGAGGCCCAAAAAAGGCAAAAATAGTTGCTTCTAAGGGTTAAGGTTGCATTAAAATGATAAGAAACAAAGAGAAATATCCACTCTAGAAGGTATGATATCAATAAAATCTAATAACGGCCATGTTAAATAATTAAGCACTTGTATAATAATAATATTGAGATGCTTATCATTTCAAATGACATGATGGTGACTGGTGGGACACCCAGACTTCTTCTCTCCAAATTTACTCTCCCAACAAAAACTGCATATGTAGTTTCTAAAATATTCTCCATGCATGATCACATTGCAAATCTTGAAAACTATTTCCGGAGTATAATTGAAGGAAACCATTAAATAGCAATTTGCTTTAAACAAAATGGCCTTCCTTCAGAATCATTCCATTCACGTAAAATCTTTTTTTTCAAATGTTTGATATAAACAAGAAAGCGAAAGAAGATGCAAAGAGGAGAAGGATAATGACTTACAAGATGATTGGATGGCTCATCAAGCAATATTATGTGTGGTTTCTTGAAAGTTATCTTTGCAAATGCAACCCTGCTTTTCTGACCACCTGATGTATAGAGTGAATCCAAACATCAAGAAGAATATCTGAGAAGCTCTTAGTGAGGGCACTAAAAAGTCAGAACTAAGATTGGCTCCACCAGAGCACACATAAATAGCAACTGGTTTTGCATACCCATCATGGCAAGCCTGTGACTTGAGTCACACAGCCTCGATA
Source organism: Reutealis trisperma (assembly GCA_947687605.1). Classification (NCBI taxonomy): domain Eukaryota; kingdom Viridiplantae; phylum Streptophyta; class Magnoliopsida; order Malpighiales; family Euphorbiaceae; genus Reutealis; species Reutealis trisperma. The sequence goes on along the minus strand of CANTUT010000039.1, from coordinate 8,865,617 downwards.
TTGTATCTATATTATAAATAATGCAGGGTGATGAGTAATGAAATATACCAGATAACGTGTACATTGGTTGGAGTGCCAGATTTCCAGTTACACCAAAAGAGCCTAAGTGAGCTCGGAGCTTTTGTTCAGGCACTCCCTACAAGAAAGAATCTCATAAAAGTCTTGTAATTAAAAGAATTAGATAATATATATATATATATGTTGTTTTCATGAAGGAATTTGAGATGCTTCAAAGAACCAAACCCTACCCCAGAGAGCTAAAGAAGGTATTCACAACTGGCTGGTAAAAAGATTGGACAATCTTAGCGAACCAACAAAAAGTGACTCAGCCAATTTAACAAAAGGGCTCTACGAATGCCCCCTATCAGTGCAATGGGATGTGTCTATTTTATCTCTCTCTTGACTCGAAATGGGTGTAATCTCAACCCCACTGAAGACCAACATAAAACAAGGGTAAGCTTAATACATGAATCATTACAGACCTGAGTCCAGAATGGAGGTATTGAACAAAATTCTCCCTGGCTAGCTCCAATTTTCCTCTTATTCTCTCACCAGATCTATTCCATTATAAATCCACTCCATCCCAAAAACAACAGTCAATTTTGTGAATACATGTATAAGTTTTAAATTAATAGATATGTATAGATATATATTTTTGCTCTACCAATTTGCTATAACTTATAAATCTGAAATAGTCGAAAAAATTTGGCAATTAGGGAGAGAGTACTAAATAAGTTAAACATATTGTCATTCTAAATCCTCAGCTTTAGTTTGCAATACGGACCATAGAATGTAAACATAGCTTATTGAAGTTCAGATTGGAAACTCTGTACATACAATCAGAAAGCTCTCATCTAGCATTCCAAACTAATTATGCTGGCTTTCAAGAAGCATAAAGGTTAAAATATCTAAGCATGTCCGTAACCTATAATCAGCACTCAAAAAATAAATCACTCACTGTCCTTGCCAAATGCCAATGACCAGATTGTGAAACAAAATGAAATTAGAAAAACATATAACCAAAGAAAAATCAGAATTGAAAATGGAATTGGACAAAGCAAAAACTCACTGGGAAGCAGCGCATCATATATAAAAGGGGATTAGAGGATAGGTCAAGCCCATCAACATGGTGTTGACTAAACACAGCAATGCGAACCTGCAAAATGAGGCAACACAAGTCCCAACAAATTCAAATATAAAGAGCAATATTTAAGGATGATAACCAATGTAACTAGATAATATATTTCTAACACAGAAAGAAAATAAATCAGTAGCAAGCTTAGTTTTGAAAATCTCCACTTCACCAAACTCAGTAAGCAGGCTACTTTTCTATTTTCCAATTTTTATTTTTTGACCTTGGATTGAGATATAATCCAGAGGAACAAACTCTTCTAGATGTATGCGAGTAATATATATATCAACCATAAACTGTTATCCAATAAGCAGAATCATAAGAAAAAAGTAACACCTTTGCAGAATGAAAGACTGTGCCTGAGCTTGGTTGTAGTTCTCCTGCTATTAGTTTAAGTATTGTTGATTTACCAATGCCATTTGGCCCAACCACTGGACAGATGAGGAAGAAAAATATATCAGATAATTGGCACAATGTAAAATACATTAATACATAATTGCTCTAATTCTTACATATCACAGACTTTAATGCTGATAGATGCAAATCCATAAGAATAATATATATATATATATAAAAGAAAACAGAAAAACCCTTGTAGACAAGCATGCTTACTTGCAATTCGGCTGTCCAGATCTATCCCAAAATTCAGGTTCTTAAATAATATGGGTCCACCAGGATAACCAAATGCTGCATCACTGCATTCACATATTGAATGAACATCAACAATATTAATTGAGCTTTTGAACCTAATCAAACACAGTACTATTAAGAGGGAACAAAACTAGTGTTTCTAAAGTTCAAATGAACTGAAAGAGTTCACTAAATGCCAACACTTTGAACTGATTAAAGATGAAAAAGTAGGACTTCAAGCTAAGGGATGAAAATAAATTGCAAGCAAGGCAATCCATCTTTTACTAAAAGAATCCTGAGAGTAGCACATAAAATAAATTTGAATTCTGCCAAACGAGCTGAAGATCAAACCTGAAACTTATTATAGGGGGGCCTGGTCTATCATCTGGAGTTGGAAACTCAAATTTGTAGCTGTCCACCAAAAAAAAACAAAAAACAGATAAACAGAAAGATTTCTAAGTAGAGCTAAGAGGGGAATTACAAGCAAAATCATGAGAAATCTAAAACCCAAGTGAGTCAAACAGAGTGGAGAGCAATGCATACTCTGGGTCATTGACAATTTCATCTACACGACCCATTCGCTCCAATGCCTGACATAGACCAGGAAAAGAATGAGCACAGATCTATCAAGCAAATTAAGAAGTAAAAGGTTTTACATCTTAGCATTGAGGTGAAAATTGATGATAATCACCTTGATTCTTGACTGGACAAGAGACGCCCTCTTTGCATTATAACGAAACTTGTCGATAAAGGTCTGCACAAAGAAAAATGAATATTTGCAAGTTGAACTTACTATCTATAATTCAGAAATATTGATCTAATTATACATTGCACGTATAACAAAGTCAAAAGCACTAAAAGTACTAAAAGTAAATATGGGGAAACAAGGGGAAATGAAAGTAAAGGACGTAATCATATGACCAACAGGTTGTGCGGTATGACATCACGATACTGTGAATTGACGTCACTGTATTATTAAGACCTGATAATTGAAATACTAACTCAGTTTGATACAAAGTTAGGAGTCAGTGAATGGGCAAACAAGAATGGAATGCTCACCTACTGGCACCTCGGATAACCAAAATGGAAAAGGGAGAAAACCTAATGTAAAGCTTCATAAAGATACAGTTTATGCAATTTTCCAGAGCTTCATATAGAAAAAATTTATGCAAAATGAACCTTTTTGAAAAGAAAATGTGATTATTGTGAGTTAAAAAATGCATGTTACCAAAAAATGTGTATTACCAAAGGCATACATGAAAAAGAAAAATGACACCATCAAAACTACAAATGAAATTTGCATCATCATTGCATGTACAAAGTGCAGACCTGCATATGGGCTCTTGCTTTTTCATTTGCTTCAAATGCTTTCTGTTGGTTCTTAATTTGCTCCTCCCGCGTCTTCTCAAATGTATCATAATCACCCTTATAAGCAGTCAACTTCTGCCCATGTAAATGAAGAATATCTGTGACCACCTGAGAAACAAAACTGCAGTTACAGAAACAGAAGGCAGACAATGTTCCAATGACATATGATTTTATACTTAATAAGCAGCATTTAAATGTTACCGTGTTCAGGAATTCCCTAGCATGAGATACAACTATGAATGTTTTTGGCCATTTCACCAAGTAAGACTCTAGCCATAGGACAGCATGAAGATCAAGATGATTCTGCAGAAAAATAAAAAAAATTGTAAACCAAGTTGTACTAAATGAAACACATATCTTGACAAGAACATAAATATATTCTGTACCGTAGGTTCATCAAGTAGCAACAAATCAGGTTCTATAAACAGGGCGCGTGCAAGAGCAATTCTCATTCGCCATCCTCCTGAAAAAGTTTTAGTTGCCTTCTTCTGCATTTCTGGAGAGAAACTGAGGCCCTGCAAATGTTCAAGGAATCATGAGAACAAATAACCAGTCATATTGAACTGATCCAATCCGAATCATTTTCAAATACAGGGTTCTGGTACTGTAGCTGCAAGTTTTGGTCAAGTGATCCATAAGATCTAACTTCTTGCTTCTTCCAGCATATCCGCATTTTTGCCATATTTTTGATCATCAACTATGCAAAACCTTGGCTAGACCACACTGTTTAATGTTTCTACTATTTTGTTTTCATAGTCAATAGCCCAATATTTTTCCAATATTATAGTTTGAGGTCTGAGTCAAGTTGACACCATTTGTGCCTCAAAGAAAGAGTAGAGAACTAACTGCAAGGATGGAAGCAGCGCGTGCTTCTGCAGAATATGCATCAATGAACTCAAGCCTCTTGTATATTTCCTCAAGCCTTTGTGCGACAGCATCCTTGTCAATTGCTCCATTCTGATCCAGTTTGCCATTTTCTTTTTCTCCCTCTCCCTCCAATTCCACTTCTCGCTTCAGGAAAATCACCAATATGTCAGCAAGACTACAAGAACCGGCACAAACTTAATATTATCCACAACAAAATGTACAAACTTACTTGTTGTGCAAGTAAACGAGCTTCTTCTTCCAGCAGCTGGGTTCTCTCAATATCAGTGTTCAGAACACATTGCAAGGCTGAAGTATCATCACCAGCCACTTCTTGTTCAACATGTAAGATTTGGCAGTTTGAAGGAATACCATCTATGGCATGCATAGCCATGTGTCTGAGGAAAGTTGTTTTCCCAGTACCATTTCTACCAACAAGACCTGCAAGCAAAATGCAGCAAAATATAAATCATTGATAGCTAAAAGGAACTCCTTTTATAAAATATCTTATCCCCTCAGTTTTTTCTAATTCCTCATTTTTTTCTTGTTTTCCTATTTTGAGCACCCAGGGCAGAATATCTCTTGTGGAAAATGAGAGAAAACTAACCGTAATGCCTTCCAAAAGAAAGTGTGACCGAACCATCTACAATGAGATCGCGACCACCCACAGAGATATTGAAGTTCTCCATATGGATATCCTTGACTGTTGATCCAGTGCCTTGATCATGATTCACACATACAACAGGCATTCCAGCCCTAACTGCTTCCATTTCTGCTAGATGCATTTGATATTGTGCCTGTTTAATTAGAAAGAATTATAAGTTGGAACAAGATACGTAAAAGAATGCAAAAGTGTAGGATCACATATTGTAAACTAATGGTGACCAGGCACAATGCATTATCAACCTAATATAATATTTGAAAAACAATGCCAAAGAATGATATAATATCAATACTAAATTTGATGTCAAATCTAAGCTTTGAATCAGTATGATTACAGGCTAATGTCAAAGTTTACCTCTCTTTGACGCTCCTCCTTTCTCTTTCTCCTCTCAATCTTTGCACGGTCACGCTCAGAAAGCACAGGACCATCCATCACCTCAGGCTTTTTCTTTGGAACCTCCTCATCCATTCCATCATTCATTCTTAACGGTGCTGTAAGACTCCGAACTGTTGGTTTTGCTTTTACCAATCCATGCTTTCCAAATTTTTCAGATAGTTTACCACAAACCTATCATAAATTGCACCAAAACAAAGAGGAAATGAAATAGCAAGGCCAAACAAATGCAAAAAGCAAATAATTCAAAGCTGTGTTTACCAGTCGGCACTCGGCAAAGTCGGAGACGCACTCGGCGCCTACGAGGAGTTCACCAAGAGCTTCAAAGGCACCTTCGCCTTCCTCCCCGAAATCGAAGTCCTCATCGGCTAGAACGTTGATGATGTAATCGACGATTGGCTGATCCACGTCCTGTACTCGGCGGCCCAGCACTTCGTGCACCACTGAGCTGGCCACTTCAGTCATGGCCCCAAAATCACTGAAACAAGGAAGAAACTGGTACTCGCAAGGTTTTGTGAAGATGGAAAGAGAGCTTACGGCTACAAAAAGCTTAATCGGAAGAGAGGCACAGAGCTTTGTTTCCTCTGCGGAAGAGCACAGATGAAAAGCATTAAACGACAGCGTTCTATAGAGATTGGAAGTGTTTGGAAACTGAGGTATCCTTATGTTGGACAATTCAGGGTTTTACGAGTCTATCAAAACGCTGCCCAGCCAATAATTAGTTTTTAGTAGTATTTCTTTTGACCCTTTGTACAAGCCACTGCATTCGTACGTAGGAAATGATGATAAAACATTAGTAGCATAATCTTAAGCCATAATTTGCCACTGTATTGGCAATTGTGAAAAATTTTTAAATTATAAATATTAAGATATAGTCTAATATATATATATATATATATAATTTAGACAATAAATTCACGTTCACTTCCTTCCTGTCCATGCTAGAAAAAAATAAATTGTGACATTGGTATGTGCATGATTAAATTAAATACCTTTTACTAATTACAAGTTACTGTTTAGCTTTAGATTTAGACTTTTTTTTCTTTTATCTTTTAGACTTTTTTTTTTCTGATAAAAAACTTGCATTTAGAGGGGAAATAAAAACTGTCTAAAGATATAGATAGAATGTTCATATGATGAGTAGTTTGTTTTTTTTTTTTTTTCCGTACATTGTTCATTTATCTCTCAAATTTAATGAATATTAAGCCTTGATTTATCTTTGTTCAGTAATATATATTTTTGCATATTGTTTTTGGTTTTATTTTTCCTTGAATTTCTTCTGTACTCTTCTCAGCCAAGAAAACTGAAATAAAAAAATTGAAAGTTGTGACTTTTCTTCGTTTTGTGCACCGGTTGGACTGTTATGGTGCTTTCTTTGTTTAGGTGTTGGGCAATGGGGACTTAATCTGAAAGCTGAATAATTTCTTGTTATTTAACTGAACATTTCAAAAACATAATTTTTAGTATTAAATTACTACCCTTTTGTTTATAAACTATGAATTTTGCCTAAAAAATTTGGGTGTGATTCACATGTGAATCTTTTTTTTTTTTTTTTAGTCTATTTTCGTTGTTCTTTAATCTCTTTGCTGCTTTGCTGTCACTGTCCAGCAGATAATTTTAATTTACTTAACCATGTGGTTTTCTTAACGACTTGAAAAAGAGAGAGCAGGACAGCCAATTATAAACAAGGGCATAAGGGCAAGGTTCGTTCTTTACCTCTTGGTGGAGACCTAGCCCCAGCATTTCCAAAGTCTGTGTCACTTTTACAGTAGTACTGTATTTGGTAAGAGCCAAGTTCAATCTTGGTGTTATTTTCATTATAATTTTTTCTACGTGTTTATGATTATGTTTTAATTTATTGTTCATTTTTGAAGGATTTAGAGATGAGGCTGTTGAAAGTAGCAACCTGTAATTTGAACCAATGGGCAATGGATTTTGACTCAAATGTAAAGAACATACAAGAATCCATAGCTAAGGCTAAAGAAGCTGGAGCAGTCATTAGACTTGGTCCTGAGCTTGAAATCACTGGTTATGGCTGTGAAGATCATTTCTTGGAACTTGATACTGTCTCTCATGCGTGAGTAAATTTCTTCTATCTTAGTTGTTTTATCTTAATATAAAATTTTCAAGAACACCCACAAACATAAAGTAGTTTACTTAGTTCTTGGTGAAGGATCTGAGTATTGAACTCATGATCAATTAATTACATGATTAATTAAGTTTGATAGTGAAGATTATGCAAAAAATGGCAGATGGGAGTGCTTGAAAGACATTCTTGGTGGCGATTGTACGGATGGAATATTATGCAGCATAGGAATGCCAATTATCAAGGGATCAGAACGTTACAATTGCCAAGTTCTATGTATGAACAGAAAGATTATAATGATACGCCCAAAAATGAGGCTTGCAAATGGTGACAATTTCATGGAGGATCGATGGTTCAGGGCCTGGCGGCAAAAAGATCAGCTAGTAGATTTTCAGCTCCCAATTGAAATTTCAGATGCTATTTCACAGAAATCAGTGCCCTTTGGTTATGGATACATTCAATTTCTTGACACGTAAGGATTTAAACTATGATTTTCTTTTGTTTTAATTTTTTTGTATATATATATATATATATAGATGCTCACAGGATATAAATGGGTATTTTTTCTATTTTCTATATTCCTTGTTAGAGCTGTTGCTGCTGAAGTTTGTAAAGAGCTTTTTACACCTTTCCCTCCTCATGATGATCTTGCACTCAATGGAGTTGAAGTTTTCTTGAATGCAAGTGGAAGTCCTCACCAACTGAAAAAGGCACTTAATTTTCGTCTTCGTTCTTTGATAGGTGTGACTAGTAGACTTGGAGGAGTTTACATGTACAGCAATCAGAGAGGATGTGATGGTGGGCGCCTTTATTATGGTACAGAAGATACCCCTTATTGTTTAATTATTTTGTTTGTTTTTTGAATTGCTGTGGTTGATAATTAATTTTGTTTGTTGCAGATGGATGTTCTTGTGTTGTTGTAAATGGAGATTTAGTGGCTTTAGGCTCACAGTTTTCTTTGAAGGATGTTGAGGTTGTGGTTGCCCAAATAGATTTGGATGCGGTATATGCTCTATTTAGATATTTATAAATTTGAACCTCTGTTGTTAAGCTTTGTAGCAATTTTGCAGAACCAACCATTGTTATATCCACTAGCTTCTTGCTGGATGATAGGTTGCTGCTAAAAGAGGATCTTCAAGTATTTTTCAAGAAGAAACGAGTGGGAAAACCAGAATACCATCAGTAGCAGTACCATACAATCTCTGTCAACCTTTCAACCTGAAAATGCCCATTTCTAGTCCTATTAAGGTTTGTTAAAAAACCCAACTAGTTTAGGAGTTGAGTCTATTAAATCCAAGTTTTCTAAATTGGCCATGATTATTTATTATCATTATGATTATCCATAGATCAGTCCTTGCTCTCCTGAGGAGGAAATAGCCTTGGGGCCTGCTTGCTGGCTGTGGGACTACTTAAGAAAAAGTGAAGCTTCTGGATTTTTGCTGCCTATTTCTGGTGGAGCAGATAGTTCCTCAGTGGCTGCTATTGTTGGTTCAATGTGCCAGCTTGTTGTGAAAGGTCAGCTTTATGAAGTTCATGTACTATTTTATTGATCTAACACTATATCCTTTTTGTTTTGTTCCCGATCAACTCAGACTTCATTAATTTTTGGCTTATGCTGTAAATAATTTATATTCTAGGAGAGGGGTGGTGCAGATGCTTTTTTATCATGCTACCTTTTTTACTAGTGGCAGACACATGTGGCTGTCTGCCAAGAAAAAAGAAAAGATGAAATCCAGCTTTTATGGTTCCATTGAAGTGAAGATACCAAGACAAAATTCGGAGACAATCATGCAATTAAATAATGACTTAGGCAGGATTTTTTTTTTTCGTTCTTATTAGTTCTAGCAAAAGGTGTTGAGCTGATATTATGAATTTGTGATGTGGAGTATTTAAGTTTATGTGTCTGCAGTAGAGACGCCAAAGGCTCTATTCCATCTTACAAACCTGGAAAAATTGTCCTTAAATCTTATGATTGTTATTCATTAGTTAATAGCTTGCAGAGATTGCAAATGGGAACGAAGGAGTCAAAGCTGATGCAATACGAATTGGATGTTATGCAGATGGGGAATTTCCTACAGAGAGCAAAGAATTTGCAAAGCGTATATTTTATACTGTATTTATGGGGTCTGAAAAAAGGTTTGACTGGCATATATGTAGACAGAAAATTTTCTTGATGAACATTTTCACTTTCATTTTCAGATTGTTTACAGTGACATGGGAGTAGTAAAGTAACATGGTTCATTTTTTTCTTCTTCTTCTTCTTCTTTTTTTTTTTTTAGTTCAGAAGCCATGAGACAACGGGCAAAGGTTCTGGCAGATGAGATTGGTTCGCAACATCTTGATGTTTCGATAGATAGTGTTGTATCTGCACTGTTATCAATCTTTCAGACTCTTACTGGCAAGAAACCACGCAATAAGGTAAAGAAGTGATTATAAATTCTCATCTGCTATCACCTAACCTATTATGTTTTTTCTATGCCATGATGATTTTCAAGTTCTAAGCAATGTGTCATCTGCCATGGATATTGACTGGTTTAATTAGAGTGATGATCACCATAATTGTCATAATTTTGTTAATCTGATTTTTCTCTGTTACAGGTAAACGGTGGTTCTGACATTGAGAATAGATGGTTGCAAAACATTCAATCTCGAATCAGAATGATACTAGCATTAACATTAGCCTCACTCTTGCCTTGGGTTCATAATAAGTCAGGTTTTCATCTGGTTTTGAGTAGCTCTAATGCGGATCAACAATTGAGTGGTCAGCTAACAAAGGTATTACAAGTATTGACATTTATAAGAAGCCAGATAACCTATACTTGTGAGAACGAATTTTTTACTCTAAAGCACATTGTCTTCTTTGGTAGTAAATTTGATTTCTCTATCATTCTGATTCATGTCCAGATAAATTCTAGTTGAAGAAGTGGTTTTTCACCTTTTACATTCTTCGAGCTATCTCAAATATCTTATTCAAGTTTTAGTCCTAGGCTAAATCTTCTGTTTGTATGTTCATGTGACTGGTTAATCTGTCTACTATTTCATTACCAGAATTCACTTTTTATTCCCTTTGCAGTATGGTTGCAGCTCAGCAGATATAAATACAATAGGAAGCGTCAATAAGGAGGAAATTCAGGCATTTCTACGATGGGCTGCCACGAATCTTGGTTACTCCTCCTTGGCAGAAATAGAAGCAGCTACTGAAAAAGTCCGTAAAATTTTTGCTGTGATTTGAATTATCAACAGCCCTCAATTTCTGTACATTTCTTTCACCCATATGATATAATCAGTGAGTCTAATACTTACATTCTGCGCGGAACAGATTGATGAAACAGAAACAGGAATGACATCCGAAGAACTCTCTGCTTTTGGGAAGTGGAGAAAAAATTTCCGCTGCGGGCCTGTATCAATGTTTAAGGTGTGCTTTTAAGCTCATTATGTTTCATCAGTTAGTGAATGGCGTAAAGCATTCAAAATCTCATTGGTTACTATTTAAACATCATTTTGTTTATTACAGAATCTCTGTCACAAATGGGGTTCCAGATTAGCTCCATCAGAGGTAGCTGATAAAGTGAAAAACTTCTTCAAGCACTATTCCATTAATAGGCACAAAATGACTGTTTTAACACCCTCTTATCAGGCTGAGGTATTTCAATATCAAAGAGCAACTTTCAAGGAATTTAGTATCAATATATACTGCTCAAGAAACTTATACCTATTTAACTGTATGCAGAGATATTCACCAGACGATAGTAGATTTGATCTTCGCCAGTTTCTGTACAATACAAGATGGTCCTATCAATTTCGAAAGATTGATGAACTCGTTCAGGAGCTGGATGGAGATAAAGTTAATATGCAAACTTCTTCAGATGGATTGTTGCAGCAAGCTAATTAGGCAATCCCTCTTAACCAGCCTTTATTACAAAACTGAAGCTTGCACTTGAGCTAATCATGTGCAAATTAATCTCTCAGACATTATTCATTTCTTGATTTACATCATGAAGTTTATAGAACAAATATGTCATTGTAACTTTCTTAATTAATTTTTACTGCATTATTCTGCAGATAAGGAACATTAATGTTTACTTTTCAGGGTAATTGCAAAAAGAAATCAATATCTTCAGCAACATATGACAATCTTTCTAGCTGTTTATAATTTTTGTTTTGATCAATCACAATACTTTGTAAGTGGATATGAAATAAAGATAGAATTGATCATAAACATTCAAGATGTGAATAGGTAATTCGAGTTCAGCACTATATTGACTTAACTCAACTAAATTATACTCGTAACTATCGTTATTGCTTATTGCTATAATGCTATTGCTTTTACTTGTTCTTACTTTTTTTAATTGGAATCATTTGCATTATGATTTGGAAAACTTATTGTGTTTGCCAAAAGAGCATAAGTACATCTTTAGCAAGTTGTAATGCAATGTAATATAATATGTTGCATAATATTTATATTAAAAATATATTTAATTATATTACAATCTTTTCAAACCTTCCCTAAATTCATACTCTGCCTCCACATTTACTCTATTGGCAAATCAATGGAGACCCAATTCTAGGAAATGGGACTTGACATTTGAGCAAAGTAACTTGAAAAAAAGGGTTTGAATTCAATTTGTCTCAGTTTGACACGCATAACCATGTGACAACGTGTCAAAGAAGGCCCAAACCCGTCCAGGGATCCAGAAACCGGGGCTGTTAAACCAGTTAAAGCGTCATCCCCAAAAATCTTATAAATGGAAGTCCCTCCAAAATTCCCAATATCGAATTTAATTCCAACGATTCCAAGAGCACAGGGCCACAAATTTCTGTCTTCTCCGCCCACCATATCACCCTCGAAATTCGCGTCCAAATCCATAATAAGAATTCAGTTCTTTTGTTTCCATTTTCAGTTGTTTCTTTTTCTTTCCAAAGAATCGGAAGATGAGGCTGTTAAAGGTCGCCACCTGTAACTTGAACCAGTGGGCAATGGACTTCGACTGTAACTTAAAGCATATAAAGGAGTCCATATCTAGGGCCAAACAAGCTGGTGCAGTTATTAGACTCGGCCCTGAGCTTGAAATCACTGGCTATGGCTGTGAAGATCATTTCTTGGAGCTCGATACTGTCACCCACGCGTAAGTTAATTAATTAATTAAGCCTTATTTTCATTTGATAATTATGTAGTTCTCTTGACCTTTTGGGTAATTTTGATTGCAGATGGGAGTGCTTGAAGGAAATTTTGCTCGGTGATTGGACAGATGGGTTATTCTGCAGTTTCGGAATGCCTGTTATTAAAGGATCAGAGCGTTACAATTGTCAAGTTTTGTGCTTTAACAGGAAAATTTTAATGATACGCCCAAAAATGTGGCTTGCTAATGATGGTAATTACAGGGAGCTTAGATGGTTCACTGCTTGGAAGCAAAAAGATCAGCTTGTTGATTTTCAACTCCCGATTGAAATTTCTAAGGCCATAAATCAAGATTCAGTGCCTTTTGGTTATGGGTTCATTCAGTTTTTAGATACGTAAGAAATAATATATGTATCTTGATTATTATGTGTTTCTTGATTTTGCATACGGTCTTCTGATTATCTGCTTAACAAGAAGCTAATGCTGGCACTTTTGTTCCATTTTTGTTCCTTAGAGCTGTTGCTGCTGAAGTTTGTGAAGAACTTTTCACCCCTATCCCTCCTCATGCTGAGCTTGCGCTTAATGGGGTTGAAGTTTTCATGAATGCAAGTGGGAGTCACCACCAATTAAGGAAGCTTGATCTTCGTATTCGTGCTTTTATTGGTGCTACTCATACTCGAGGAGGGGTTTACATGTACAGTAATCATCAAGGATGTGATGGCGCCCGCCTTTATTATGGTACACGAAATGCTCTTAGATAAACGCTGCTGTTCTTTTGCTTAGCACAGAATCTCCAAGTCTTTGTTAATCAAGCAGTACTGTTTATTACTGTTTTTCTGGTTTCTGTTTACGCCTTGTAACAACTCTCCCTTTATTAAATGTTTTGGTATCTTTAATAATTTCTTTATACAGATGGATGTTCTTGCATTGTTGTAAATGGGGAAGTGGTTGCTCAAGGGTCACAATTTTCTTTAAGGGATGTTGAGGTTGTGGTTGCCCAAGTGGACCTGGATGCGGTATGCGTTACACTTGCATTGTTAGGATCTTGTTTGTGAATTCAGATTCTTTATATATCTTTTAAGTAAAAACTGTGTCAACAGATTTTTCTTTCCTTGATGCAATTTTTCTACCACTTGAAACCTACCACCTTTATATTCTCATTATTTGCATTAAATATTTGGCTTTGACATAGCTACTCTCGTGTTTGATGTCAGGTTGCTAGCCTAAGAGGATCTATCAGTAGTTTTCAAGAGCAAGCAAGTTGCAAAACCAGAGTATCATCAGTAGCAGCACCGTACCACCTTTGTCAGCCTTTTAACCTGCAAATGTCCCTTTCTAGCCCCCTTAAGGTGTGTTCATGATGCATTACTAATTAATGGCATATTAATTGTGACATCTAGTTAACTAACAAAGTTTTGCAAAGTTTCTTTATTATCTGTAGATTGATTATCATTCTCCTGAAGAGGAAATAGCCTTTGGCCCTGGTTGCTGGCTGTGGGACTATTTAAGAAGAAGTGGCGCTTCTGGATTTTTGCTTCCTCTTTCTGGCGGAGCAGATAGCTCCTCTGTGGCTGCTATTGTTGGCTGCATGTGCCAGCTTGTTGTGAAAGGTCAGTTTTATGGAGTAAATGTGTTGGTTTAGTGTTCTCGACTTTTGTGTTTGTATTTTCAATCAATGAAAGCTAATCTAGGGACCTACAGTGCATGTTTGAGGACAAGCAGGTTGAGCTCTTTTTATCCTGCTATGCATTGTCAAGATAAACTAACTAATCAAAGGGCTCGATGATTATTAACAGACCACTCTATTAATCAGGGTTATCAATATTGATAACCACATATCAAGAGCTGAATTTAGTACCTAAGTCAACTAGCTAAGCACAAAAACAGATTTTTTTAGCTAATTCAAACTAAGGGCAATATTCACTTGGATCAAACAGGCTATTATCCAGTGATGGTCCTACAGGAGTGGGGTCGTTGGAAGAGAATTTGGAAGGTATTGTTGGTCTTAAAAACACTCTTGGACTTAAATTTTATTAACTTAGATAGAGAATCTTAGTTGTTTTAACTTCTACGAAAAGATTTTAAGCTGAGGCTGATATTGTTTGAAAGCCTTGAATTTATTGTTTAGGAGGTTGGTAGAGGTGCACCAAAAAAAGTTTTCTGGCAGTATCTTTGCTGCCAACTTTTCTGGTAGAGACCGAAAGGCTTATGTTCATTCTATGATTCTCAAGCATTTGTCCTCATCATTATTATTCATTGGCTGGTTATACACATGCTTTGCAGAAATTGCAAATGGGGATGAACAAGTCAAAGCTGATGCAATACGAATTGGACGTTACACCAATGGGCAATTTCCTGCTGACAGCAAAGAATTTGCAAAGCGCATATTTTATACTGTTTTTATGGGTTCTGAAAACAGGTTGGTACATGTAGAAACATTTCTTTCTTTTCTACTTTCGTATTTTTCTTCTAGTTTTGTTATATCACATTCTGCACATATCATTATTGGAGTAGCATCAAAGACAACCACTTGACCTTCTGATAAATTTTTTTTTTTTATTACTCAATGAAGAAATTTGTTTGGCTTTCAGGTTGTTTGCTATTGGCAGTAACAGGGTTTTTTTTTGCAGTTCTGAAGCCACAAGACAGCGGGCGAAGGTTCTAGCGGATGAGATTGGTGCATGGCATCTTGATGTTTCAATAGATGGTGTTATTTCTGCACTGCTATCCTTGTTTCAAACACTAACTGGAAAGCGACCACGTTACAAGGTAAAAAGGTTATTATAAATCTCCACCCAATTCAGTTTGAAGAATGGAATTTCTTCCAACCGCAATCAGTATTTCTCTTCTATCTTATGTAGCTTTAGCAAAACACTCACTCACTCCTTTTTGTTGTTGTGTCAGTACCATGCAATGTTATATGTATCATGCTCTTTTAATTTTCTGTGGGATAAAGTGGTTCTTTTAGCTTCTTTATGGTCTTATGGTTCCTTAGGCATCATTTAGCTCTATGATTGGATGACATTACTTTTTCAGTCTTGTTTTTATGGTTTTGCTGTGGTTGTGTGTTCAGCTTCATAGGAAGATACCTTATCTCCCTTTTGTACTCTTCTTTCTTTCTTTCGTACATGCACGTCTTAGATCAGCGACCTGTGCCATCAATGAAATCTTAGCATGGGCTTTGATCTTCATATTATTTTCAAAAGTTCTGTACCTGAGAACTAAAAGCTCTTCCTTTTTTATTAACTTTTTCTTGCCTTCCAGTTGTTGCCAAGATTGCCTAATTTAAAGCAAGCATCAATTGTTCCTGTAATGAAACTTCTTTTATTTGGTTTCATTTTGCAGGTAGATGGGGGTTCTGATGTTGAGAACCTAGGGTTGCAGAACATCCAAGCTCGAATCAGAATGGTGCTAGCATTTATGTTAGCTTCACTCTTGCCTTGGGTT
The DNA here is from genome assembly GCA_947687605.1 of Reutealis trisperma. NCBI lineage: Eukaryota > Viridiplantae > Streptophyta > Magnoliopsida > Malpighiales > Euphorbiaceae > Reutealis > Reutealis trisperma. Next base: position 8,849,914 of record CANTUT010000039.1, on the reverse strand, counting down.
CATAATAAATCAGGATTTTATCTTGTTTTGGGTAGTTCTAATGTGGACGAAGGATTGCGTGGTTATCTGACAAAGGTAGAACCCATTCTAACATAAAGTAGCCTCTTGTTGGTTAATTTTCAGTTAAATTGTGATTTTAGCTAATTGCTTTTCTTTGTTACTGAACTTGGTTTCTTTACTTCAATCAATCCATGTCCAGATGGAGTGTAGCTAGACTTATTTTTAACCTTTCAAATTTTGTATGTTGCCTCATCTTGTTCAATTTTTCTTAAGTTGTCACTTTTTCTTACAAGAATCGACTTTTTATTTCGTTTGCAGTATGATTGTAGCTCAGCAGATATAAATCCAATAGGAAGTATTAGTAAGCAGGATCTTCGGGCATTTTTGCGATGGGCTGCTATCCATCTTGGCTACTCATCCTTGGCAGAAATTGAAGCAGCACCTCCTACTGCAGAATTGGAGCCTATACGTTCCAACTACAGTCAGGTATTCTCTCATCAATAACTTCATTTGTCATCTTTAATTTTCTCCCTTTTCCTGTTTCTGATATTATTTTAGAAATTAGAATTGCATAAATTACCAGAATTAGTGTTCCACAATTGCATGCTTAAATTTTTTTTCTACCTATTGTATTTTCATCCTTGTAGTTTTCCTGTCTTCCAATTTGTATATTAGAAACTTCTTATCCCTCGTGTGAAGACCTGCCTTGGTGTCTTAGCTTTACAAAACTTTGATCCTATTTAAAACAAAACTTGTGGCCTACAACCTGCATCTGCTCATTTATTTTGTTTCTTTTTTCATTAGAATTTCATGTTCACTAAAAAAAATGTGTGATTTTGTATTCAGCTATGGTGTGATTAATTTCATGTATGGTGGTGCTGTTTTATTCACCATATTTATTCAAGTATGGGAACTAGCTGACAGTTGGATTATGCCTTTGCGCTTCAGTGGCGATGATTTCTCTTTCCCATTCCTTTTATTTATTCATTTATTTATTTTTCCCTACCTAGTGTAAATCAATTTACTAGGGTTGGCTAACGTGGCCGTTCTGCTGCTAATAAATTTTTTGTTATGACCACTGTGCATCAATTACCTTGATGGTGTTGTAGGATAAAATGAACATAGAAGCATTACTTTTATACAAGTAATAATTTGTAGATCTAATGCTATGTTCTGCATTGAACAGCTTGATGAAGTGGACATGGGGATGACATACGAGGAACTGTCAGTTTATGGAAGGTTGCGAAAAATTTTCCGCTGTGGGCCAGTGTCAATGTTTAAGGTGTGGTTTTGAGCTTATTTTGTCTCATAAATGGCTTATGCTGTTCAGAATCTCACTTCTTTGGATATGATGGTGATAATTGCAGAATCTCTGCTATAAATGGGGTTCAAGATTAACTCCATCAGAGGTGGCTGAGAAAGTGAAACACTTCTTCAAGTACTATTCCATTAATCGCCACAAAATGACTGTCTTAACACCTTCTTATCATGCTGAGGTATTTTAACTTCAAAAAGGAGACGACATAGTGTTTATTGATCAATCTTACTGAAAAAAGTATATAAAAACTTACATCTGTCTTGCTTGCAGAGTTATTCACCAGAGGATAACAGGTTTGATCTTCGTCAGTTTCTCTACAACGCAAGATGGCCCTATCAATTCCGCAAGATTGACGAACTTGTTCAGGAGTTAAATGGAGACAAAGTCGCTTTCAAGGAATAAAATGACAATGAAAAATTGGGAGCTTCTTCAAACGGAGTAGGGATGGGGGTTGTGGCAGCAGGCTCAGGTGATCCCAAGGCTGGCCTTCACTTTTGAAGGGCCAACTATAAGACTGCTTTATGTGCAAATAAAATTATTTCCAGTAGTTCAATTCTTCAATAAAAAAAAAAATTAATAATAATAATAAAAAGAAGTGTATGATGAAATTAGTGACCAATTTATTACGCAAATGTGCGTTATTTTGTTAATTTTAATACCCAAAAAAAATTGTTCTCCTGTGCCCTCTCAGACTTTGTTATTTTCCCTCTTTATTTGATGAATGCCTGTCTGGGTATTACATTCCACCGTAAACACATCAACCCATTGAATGAAGCTTATAACCTAATTACGGTGCTTAATAAATTAAACATCGAGCTCTATTGAACCATCTAGCCAATCCCAAACTAACTGCAGGCAAGCCTACGACAAATCCAGCAGCGTTAAAAATAGTTGTTTAGTTGCTTTTAATTTTTCTTTTTTTTTTTCCTTTTCAACTTCCACAGCTAAAATCACGAACTCATCCAATTTATTTAGAAACGATCAAAACCAATCATAATAGTTTGGAAAGAGATCATGCATAGTGCTTAAGAAGTGAGTTTCTAAAGAAGGAAATTACAAAACTCATCATTGTATTTTAAGTTTCAACCTCCAAAAAAAATGCGAAGAAAGGGCAGGTTCCTCTCCCTTTAGCTTCTACCATCAGAAAAATTACAGTATCTCAATCAACCCTCACCAGCCTACATCCTCATCCTCAATTCTCTCTCCTGCTTACAAGCAGTGATGCAAAGATTCTTAGAGCTCATCATGCGAATCATCATCTTCTGCTGACCCGCCACCTGGGGCTCCACCAGACCTCTGATAGACCGCAGTGATGATTGGATTGCAAACAGCTTCAACCTCCTTGAGTTTCTCCTCATAGTCCTCTTTCTCAGCACTCTGGTTGTCATCGAGCCATTCAAGGGCTTCCTTCACTGCGGTTTCAATTTTGTCCTTCTCATCAGACTCAAGCTTGTCAGCAAGCTTGTCCTTGTCGTTAATCTGGTTTTTCATGTTATAAACATAAGTCTCCAGACTGTTGCGAGCATCAATCTTCTCCTTAACCTTCTTGTCCTCCTCAGCAAACTCCTCTGCTTCACGGACCATGCGCTCAATCTCCTCCTGGGACAGACGACCCTTGTCATTTGTAATGGTGATCTTCTCAGATTTACCTGTGCCCTTGTCTTCAGCCTTGACATTTAGAATACCATTGGCATCAACTTCAAATGTGACCTCAATTTGAGGGGTTCCCCTGTTCAGCCAAGGAATAAAAGAATGTTAAACTCCAACCCAAGTGGTGGAGCAATCATCAAAAGAAAATTTACATAGGTAAGCAGACCTTGGAGCTGGAGGAATGCCAGTCAAATCGAATTTCCCAAGCAGTCTGCAATCTTTTGTGAGACTCCTTTCACCTTCAAAGACCTGATATCAAAACAAAAGCAACTAATTTAAGAATCAAGCATGGTGTTGATCCTAAGGTAAGCAAATATAACAATAATTGTACCTGAATGGAGACAGTAGTTTGCTGATCCTGGTAAGTAGTGAAAACCTGAGATTTCTTGGTTGGGATAACAGTGTTCCTTGGAATCAGCTTAGTCATCACCCCACCAACTGTTTCAATACCCAGGGTGAGGGGAGCTACATCAAGGAGAAGGATATCTGCATCCGATATGCCACAGGGTCGACGTCAGTCATAGGTCAATATTGCAGTTTTCACCAAAAATAAAATAAAATAAACCACATTCATCAGGAGTTATTGCGCACAGCTAAAAGAAAACAGCCATTTACCTTTGGTTTCGTCACCACCCTCTCCACTCAAGATGCCTCCTTGTACGGCAGCACCATAAGCAACAGCCTCATCTGGGTTCACACCCTTGTTAGGTTCCTTTCCATCAAAGTATTCCTTAAGCAGCTGTTGAACCTTAGGAATTCTAGTGCTGCCACCAACAAGAACAATCTCATCAATCTGGTTCTTATCCAATCCAGCATCTTCCATAGCCTTCTTCACAGGTCCCATGGTCTTTCTGAACAAGTCATTGTTCAATTCTTCAAAGCGAGCTCTAGTAAGTGGCTCAGAGAAGTCCACTCCATCAAAAAGGGACTCAATTTCCACGCGGACTTGGTGCTGGCTGCTAAGAGCTCTCTTGGCTCGTTCAGCTTCCCTCCTCAGCTTACCAAGAGCCCTGTTGTCCTTGCTGATATCCTTTCCATGCTTCTTCTTGATCAATTTAATGAAGTACTCCATAATCCTCTGATCAAAGTCCTCACCTGGAAGACAATAGACCATTAGCATACACATTTATAACGTTTGGCAAATGATACCAATGCGGATATAAAGAATGCATAACCTGGTGATAACATTGAAAAGAAAGGAAACTGGAAGAAAGAAGAGAGAACTCTCACCTCCCAAATGTGTGTCTCCATTTGTTGAGAGAACCTCAAAAACACCATTGTCAATTGTCAAGATACTGACATCGAATGTTCCACCACCAAGATCAAAAACAAGAATGTTCTTCTCACCACCTTTCTTATCCAAACCATAAGCAATGGCAGCAGCAGTTGGCTCATTAATAATTCTAGCCACATTAAGTCCAGCAATAATACCGGCATCCTTGGTAGCTTGCCTCTGGGCATCATTGAAGTAGGCTGCATAATGAACAGGAAGGCCAAATTATTAAAGAACTGATAACACATTTGGATATAAGCTCTGCATTAAAGCATAAAGAGCAAAGGTCAAAACCTTTCAAAAAAAGGGATGGTTTTACTAACCAGGAACAGTGACCACTGCATCTTTGATTTTCTTTCCAAGGAATGCTTCAGCTGTTTCCTTCATCTTAGTCAGAACCATAGCACTGATCTCTTCAGGACTGAAGACCTTGGTCTCTCCATCCTTAATCTTAACCTGAATATAAGGCTTTCCGTCCTTGTTGACGATCTTATATGGAACAAGCTTCATGTCCCTCTGGACCTCCTTGTCCTCAAACCTGTAATAAAAAGAGACGACTCCGTAAGCATCTTTACTTGGCTATCTCCCATAAACATACATTAAAAAATTGAGTTGGGGTCATACTTTCTTCCAATAAGTCTCTTGACATCGAAAATAGTCCTTTCAGCATTGACAGCTGCCTGGTTCTTTGCAGCCTCACCAATTAACCTCTCACTGTCAGTGAAAGCAACCCACGACGGGGTAATACGGTTTCCTTGGTCATTGGCTATAATTTCAACATGACCGTTCTTGTAAACACCAACACAAGAATAAGTAGTGCCAAGATCAATTCCAATAACTGTTCCCAACTTGGTAGCTTCCTCTTTCGCAATGGAAATTGCAAAAAGACATCCTATAATACAAATTTTCAGAAAATTCCAACCATTTAGAACAGAAAAAACTTCTAATTCCAGTAACGTAAACAGGGAAACGAAATAAAATATAATAAATAGCAAAAGAAAATGTAATTGAAATAAGGCGCCAACCACCTATCACCATAGCAGACAAGAATAAAGAGATCAAATAAAAAAAAATGAAAAAACTTAAGCACCGCAATGTTGTGGTAGCTATATATCTACTTGTTAATACTGTAATCACTAGCATAGCATTTCTCTTATTAATGTAATAATTTCATAAATTATATATTATAAAACAAATTTCAGTTCACCTAAAACAAATAAAATCCAAACAGATCTAACGCATCACTGAAATCGATCAAAAGCCAAAAACACTGAAATCAAATTCGATCTGTAACTCTTTTTTTTTTTTTTTTCCTCACATAAACAAGCAAATCAACGAACACAAACAACCAAAATTGAAAAGAAATCAAACAAATCAGATCTGTGATCTGAACAAAGCTAACAACACTCACCGAAGAAGACGATCGCTGATACAACTAAACCACGTGCTCTCCACGAGCCAGCCATCGAAAAAATTATAACTCTTCCTTCTCTTGCTCTTCTCCTTCCTTTCTCTTCGTCTCTCTGCTTCAAGTGCTTCGTTTATAGTATGTTTTAACTTTCAAAGCTATTTTTAATGGCGAGTTTCTCTGTAGAATCGCGCGTGAGAGGCTTCAAGTTCTTATAGAGACTAGGCAGTGAACACGATACCACTTCTGTTAGTCAGATGGAAGCCAAGTACGGTAACATGTCATTTGTGATGACGTGGACCAATCAGTTTTCGAAATGAAATCGTTCAGCCAATTAAATTGGTTCTCGTGTTAGGAGGATCGTGGCCGTTTGTGATTGGTTGATTCTACGTGTTTGCCTTTCGGTTCCTTCTCCGGTTTTCATTTTTTAGATGGGCTTTTTTCCGCTGCAGGACACTGACGAAGTCCTGTAAAAATTTGGGCTTTCTTGAAGCCCAAAAACCCAGCCCGGCCATCTATCACAAATAACGTCAATTGTAGAATTTGGGGGAAAAAAAAATCGAATTGTAGTCTTGAACGAAATTGCAAAGAAATATTTTTTTTACTTAATTATTTTTATTTAAATGATAAAATTATATAATGAAAGTCTTAAATAATAATATATATCAATTAAGCATAGTTATTAAATTTGGAATAGATCTGTAGGTTGACCTAGTGGCTCAAACACTAAACCGATTCAAATTTGGTGCTAGATCAGGAATGCAATTGATCCATATAAAATCATACGACCTAAATGGTTGAATTGATGATCTTATGTGTGGTCTCATAATTTTCCCTTTTTTTCTTTTTTCACTATAATTTACTATTATTTAGATAAATTATTATAATACATACTTTTATTTTATTTTTGAAAATTTTTTAATTATTTTGTATTTTCATTCTATATAGTAAAAGTTAAAAAAAATTATTTTATTTTAATCCTTAAAGTTAAATTAATTTTAATATCTAAAATTTAATAATTTAATTATATTTAATTCTAAAATTGATATATAATAAAATATTTACACTTATTTACACATTTTGATGGAAATGTAAAAATTAAAATTATTGAATCTCAATTTCTTTTTTTTTAGTTCATAGCGTGATTCATATATATAAAAGATTAAAGATACACAAAAGATCTAATGGACTTTTTTATGTTTTTTTTTTCTTTATGTTTGTAAATTAAAATATTCAATTATTAATTTTTATTTTTGAATAGAAGTTTATGTACTCCTAAATTTTATAATATTTTATATTTATTTTATTATATAAAATTATAAATTATATATTTAATTAATTACATTGACCCAATAGTTAAACCAATTTATAAATCAGGTTAATATATGGACTGGGTTTGATAACTTTTCAATTAAGTATAATGATTTAATTGGTCTTTTCAATTAAATATATCTGTTTTTTTTTTTTTTTTTTTCGTTAGATCAAATAAACATAGACATAAAATTTTAATCAACATTCTTCTCATTCAATCACTTTTTTCTTCAAGGAATAAATTTTTCATTAGTTACATGATGTTCTCCCGTAGCCTACATTGGAATTTATGGCCAAGTACTGATAAGATGCTCCCCAAAAATTCCATGAAATCCAATAATACATTTCTAAATATGAATCCTATTTAGGAAATAAGGATGGCAATGGGGCAGGAGCAGATAAACTATCCCCATCCCCACCTTAGCGGAAAATTTTAATCCGTGTTCCCACTTTATATACGGAGACAATTTAATTCCTATCTCCATCCTTATTAGGATTTCCGTTTCAATTTGAATTTTATCTTATTATATTTATATATATTTATATAATTCATAAATAATAACAAATAAATAAAAATAAATATATTTAAAAAAATATTAATACATTCAAACCCACAAAACATCAACCAAATAAAATTAAAATGTAAATATTCTTAATACATTAAAAATGTTTTGTAATTTTTTTAGTAAAATATTAAAAATTCAGCATACATAAATATGAGAATACTTAAATAAATTTCTTCTAATAATTATTAATTATATTATGGGATAATTATGTAAGTCATTACTAATTATATTAATGATAATTATGTAATCATATTATTGGATTCCTACGGGAATAAAGATGAGGATCCCTGTAAAATGGGAAATACACTCCTCATTATCGCTCCATCTCCATTAATAGAAAAAGAATTTCCCGCATCCCCATATTTATGAAAAGAGAAATCAAAGAATTTTTGCTGGGTAAAGACAACGGAAATTTCCCACAAAAAAAGGAAATTCTCCGCTCAATTAAGAAATGTTCTATCCTACCTACCACATTCCAAAGAAAACTTATTATATTAATTATATTGGCTTGTAAAGCCAATAAAATTCTATTATCTAATAATTTTAACGAAATAATCAGCCTCTCACTAGCTTACCATTTTATGTTGCCCTACAATTATTAATTTTTTTAATCCCCACTCATATTTTTACTGTCATATGTGAGCGTAGGATTAATATGCATGTTAAAACTTCTCATCACACACAAATAGCGCGTTTAATAGAAATCGAACACATATAGCAAATTATCCAAAGATAATTTTGATTTTAATTTATAGATGGCAAATTATTGAAAGATAATATTGTTATTTTAACTTATAGTCCTTGAAAAATCAGTGGATTGGTACCATTTAATAATTTTCTCTTCCCAAAAATTGTTTTTGTAATCCTAATTGTGTTAGAAAGAATTGACAAAATTGCAATAGTTAGCCATGTCAGAGAATTGGTACGGCAATGGCAAACAACTCTCTGATTCGGCCATTGAAACAAATGACATGAAAAGAAGAAAGCTGATACCGAATTCACCATCAAAATCAATTTTAGAGTTTAAAACCAATTCTTCTTCTTCTTCTTCTTCTTCATCAAAATCAAAATCAATCCTTCCTCCGAATGTTATAGTGGCTATATTGACTAGACTTCCAGTCAAATCTCTTATCCGATTCAGGTGCGTTGCCAAGTTCTGTTCTATTATAATCACAAACCCATCATTCGCTATCATTCATCAACCCAATCCCCGCCCAAAACCAGGCCTTTTAATCACTTGCACCACCAAACTCCAATTAGCCCAAAGCTTTTTCACAGTCGACCAAAATGGCGGCGTAGCCACTTGCTGCATGACAATCCCACCTCGGTTGTCTCGCTATACTGCTCAATCAAATGGAATAGTATGCATGGATTTTGGAATTTGTGCTAAAATTTGCAATCCAAGCACAAGGCAAGCAATTACTCTGCCGTATCTCTGTTCAAAAAACTCAATTGCATCTTCTTCTACTTATTTCTGCGTTAATTTTATTGGGTTTGATCCAAATAATAAGCAATACAAGATCTTAAATTCATGGGGTCATTACAAAAAAGCTAGCACTGATTACAGAGTTTTCACATTGGGTACGAAAAAATGGCGACTAATTCATGGTGGTCCACCATTTTATGCTCAAAGGGAAAGTCTTTGCATAAATGGGATTATTTTTTTCAGAAGTTGGGTTAGTGTAGGAACTTATGATGGAGTTGCAGTATTAATTTCTTTTGACGTTCAAGAAGAAACTTTCAGGGTAATTCAGCTTCCTGAAGGAGCACCAAGTGATATAGAAACATCTTGTTTGATTCAATTATCTGGGTGTTTGGTTATAGTTGACTACCAACCGGATTATGAAGATTATTGCTTATGGGTTTTAGAAGATTATTGGAATGAGATTTGGGCTCAGCATTACATTGTCTTCCCTTTACATTTGAAGAAAATGGCAACTGGACAAAACTTGGTTGTTGCAGGCACCAGCATTGAAACAGGTGAGATTATAATGGCACCACAGTGTTTATCAACACCCTATTTTGTGTATTATTATGATCTAACAAGTTCTAATTTTAGAAGGGTCGAAATTTTGGGGCTGCCTGAGTATGATTCTTTTGATTTGTCTAGTAATTTAGTTTCAGTCACTAATTATGTTGAAAATATTCTGCCATTACCATAAAAAATTTTCTTTATCCATGATTAGATTTAGCTATCAAACTTTGTTCATTTTGCTTTTAATTATATATCAAGTTACTCAATTGGCTTTTTTTTTTTTTTTTTTTTCTTTTTTGAGCAGTACTCAGTTGGCTAGTTATTCTATGTTTTCTGTAGAAATGATTAATTATTTCTTATGAAACCATTTTTATTACGCTAATTATATATATAGATACCTTTCTTTTTTTTTTTGTCCAAATAAGATATCATGTGTTAGCATTTAAAATCAGGCAAGAAGCCTAATAAAAGTACAAGTGCAAAGGAAGTCCAAGAAATTACAACAGATACAGCCAGTGGTCCAAATACCCATTCTCAATAATGGATTTTTGATATGGCCTTAAGCCCCAAAAGAACCGCCCAATGGCCATCCAGGTAGTAAGCAACCCTAAATGCCTAATAATTATATATTTAGATGCTTGTTTAAGAGCATTACAAAAACTCTCTAAATAGTCTCTTTAAATTTGAAGAAAGAGATTGACTTTCTAAATTAATATTTTATTTCATAAACTAATATTTTAATATTTTTCTTCTTGTTTCATTTCTTTCATTTTTTAAATTATTATTATTATTATTAATCAAAACTTATTATTAAATTACATTATTATTATTATTCTTAGAATATTATTTTAATAATAGTTTAAATTAGATTATTCTTTATTTTTAATGTAAAGTAGAAAAATAAAATTATAGTATAATAATAATTTGTTATAATATTTTATATTAAGTTACATTTTTTAGTAGTAAAAATTTTGTATAGAGTAAAAGAAATGATATTGCTATAATAATAATAATAATTTGTTTTAATATCTTTTTAGCAGTAAAAATTTTATGTAAATTTAAGGAAATGAAATTATAAATTTTATATACAAATAAATAGAATTATAGATTTATTAATAAAAAAATGAAATAGGGAGTAAAATAAAGAGTGTTGTTGAAATAAAAGTTTTTAATTTTCAAAATTTATGCTAAAAAAATTTTAAAATTTCTCACTACAAGTTCACATTTGTAAAAAAATAAAAAAAATAAAAAAAAGATTGTCCTTCATTCACACACATGTAATCACAATCAAAAAGTATGAGTATTGTTTTTTTCTTTATTACTTCTTCATCATCTGGTATATATTGTGTGTGTGGTGTGTATATATTGTTTCAAAAAGTCATCTTGTTTTTGTCACTTTCTCCAATCTTTAGGCATTTGGTTTGAAGAAATGTGCACAATCCAAAAATTATGTTAAATTCCTTTTTTAGGTATCAATTTTTTTCTTTTTTCTTATGAGCAACAATCCATAAATTGCATAATCTCTCAAAAATATGGATTTAATCCTATATAATATATGAGATTTCAATATTTCCATAATATTTACATATATAAATTTTTTTATTTTCAAAATTGCCATTATAAATTTATGAATTTTTATTTTCATACCTAATAAGATATTTTAATATTTCCTATATTTCACATTTCCTTTTCAACATTCTCTTTCTTTCACGTTTCTTTTATCTAAAAGTGTCTAGTCAACTTTAATAAAGTAAATATTTTTTATTTCATTTTATCTTATGAAATTTAAATAAATTTATTTTATTTACTTAATTATTGGAATTTAGAAAATAATTATATAGGTTTTTTTTTGGCTTGGATTGTATCTTTTATGAATTATGATTAAATTATAAAAATTTTACTCTCTTCTTAGTTTAGAAAATAGATTATTTAATTAATAACTTATTACATATTTATTAATATAAATTTTGCCTATTAGATGAATGATTTTATATCAATTTCCAAATTATTTGGTGAAGTGTTCGGTGACTTCAAGTTCTTAAAAAAAATCAGAGCAATAATTTGGAAATTGATATAAAAACATTCATCTAATAGGCAAAATTTATATTAATAAATATGTAATAAGTTATTAATTAAATAGATTATTTAATTAATAACTTATTACATATTTATTAATATAAATTTTGCCTATTAGATGAATGATTTTATATCAATTTCCAAATTATTTAGTGAAGTGTTCGGTGACTTCAAGTTCTTAAAAAAAATCAGAGCAATACTTTAAAATATACATAGGTATGTATAACTTATAAGTTCCTTCATCTTTATTAAATAATTTTTTTAATTACATTTAATGTTGTATATGAATTTATTTAAAACTTACATTATATTGAAAATTTTGTTTGAGCAACACCTTTCTAATTTAATCTTTCTAAAAATAATACCCAAGTACATTATTGTATATGATTTAAATAATAAATTTAAATTCAATCACCTTTTCCAATGCTTAAAATACCCAAAAAATAAAAAATAAAAAATTTGAATGGTTTTAGCAAAATTTAGCAAGCATAATAAATTGCTTTTTAAATGATATATAAGAGGATTGAAGGTTTTTTTTTATTTATTATTATTATCATTAATATTATTGTTATTTATAGTGCAAATAGAATGAGAAAAATAGCCTGTAAGTGGTTATATTTTGTATTTAGCCTCTCTATTGATTGAAAGATTAGAGATATTGATAAGAATGATGCTCCTCCCTGGTCCCTACATGCAAATTAAACTGAAAATTCTTCATTTTTGTTGCTCCCCACATGGACCTTATAGTTATCGGCATCTACTATTATATATCACATTGATTTTGACTGAATAAAGTTATCGTCGAGCTCTCATTAATTCTCAAAGCGAATGAACTGAAACTTCTACGTGGCTAATGCTAATTAGGAACATAATCAATATCACTGCAACTCCATCTTAGGCAGGCCTCGTTAACAATTTCGGTTCTTTGAGTTGAGTCGCTAAGCTCCTAGTTAGTTAGGAATAGTTTAATATCCACATCATTCGTAAAAATTCGTTTGAAATGATTCAATTTTCGAAATTAATTGATTTATGTGTCCAAACTCAAAAAAATAAAAATAAAAAAAAAATTAATTCATCATATTAATTTCATTTGAACTTTTATTTATAAGTTTAGCATAGTAATATATTCTCAATTTAGACAATATTTCAAATTTGAATTTTTATATGATTTCATAATCATAATTACTTTTATATATAAAAAAATATTTTTTTGCCAAAATATAGAACAGTAGACTATACATTTTAATATTTTCCATTAATATCTCACACCAAAATAGTAATAATTATTTGTAATTTATGAGACTTGAAATATAACAACTCTAACTTTTCACTTAACTAATCAAATTACATCTTATTGTCATATAAAAAAGGTTAGTATATATCATTATATGAATTAATAATTTTACTTATATATATAAAGAATACTTATACCATATGAATTAATAATAATTTTGACATAAATTATGATTTTTAAATTCAGTATCCACTAACTTGAAAATCTAAATTTACATTTGAAAAATTAATTTAACGGTAATAAAATCTCAAATTCCAATATTTCATTAATTAATTATTAAAGAAAATCAGTATCAAATATCTCTTTCCTTAAGAAATTAACAATTTACCTAGAAAACTTTGACCCCTCAGCATTTGGCAGCCATCACATGTAAATTTTGAGATTAGTACACTAAAGCTTAGGATTTGTTATTAATTCAACTATACATATTAATAACGTTTATTTTTTATTTTTTTATTTTTTTATCATGCATGTTAATAGCGTTATTATTAACAATGAAACAATTCTTAGAAACTAAACATGCTTTTACATCGCATATGTCACATTAGTCCAAAGCAGAAATTATTAACCTAAAATGTCAAATCAGCTGTATATATTTTTAATGATTTAAATAAACCCATTGAATTGAATTTATTTTTAAGATATCAATTATCACCAATTGCATATTTTAATAATACTAAGACAATTAATCTAATGTTCCCTTAAAAAAGAAAAGATAACTAGTTTAATGAAATTTGATGTGACCATTTTAACGCGTTACGACGGATACTCGTAAAATCCAATTTTAGTATGAAGGATATGTTAGAAAAATAACAATGAAGAGAATTAAAATATATTATGAAGATCAACTATAAATAATTAATACAATATTAATAATATAGAAAATTTATTTAGATTTGAAATGCATAAATTCGCTTTCATAAAAATAATATTTACACAATTTTCTCAACAAAATTACTATAAATTTAATACAAATAATTTTAATGGATATGACAAGTTTTTAAAAATACTATATTATTTTTATGAAGGCGAATTTATGCATTTCAAATCTAAATAAATTTTCTATATTATTAATATTGAGCAAATAATAAATAATTTATAATAGAAATTAGAGAATATTTAATTCAATTACTTTGAGAATTAATGGTAAAAATAAAAATTTATTATGAATAAATTATAATGGATATCTATAACTCATGACTTTTAGAATTCTATAACTCATCCCTTTATTATATTAGGTTACATATTTTTTATTGTAATTGATTTCTTTAGTTAATTGTATTGTAACTTATGTTAATCTTACCCTATAAATAGATGGACTTTTAGCATTGTTAGATACACCAAAAAGTAATACAAAGTTGTTGTTCTTCTTCTTCTCTATTCTTGTGTTTTTTTACTTTATATATATATATTTATTTTCATAATACGTTATCAGCACGAAACCCTACATTTGTTTATTTGAGCATACAAATTTAAGGTAATTATTATTCTAATTTTTCTTTATGCTTTTATGCATGTGTTGTCCATATTGTTTATTTATAACTATTTTTCTCTCTTATCATATTATATATATCTTATTACAATAAAGGATTTAAATATATATCATTTTTGGATTTGTTTGTTGCATAATATGTGTTTTTTTTTTTTTATCATATTGTATAAGTTACAAGTACACAGAAGCATATATATATATGTATACCAAGTAACGCCAGTAGAAGCATATATATAAATTTGACCTTTATATTTATTGGTTTCTCCAATAAACAAAACTCCTACAATAAGTTATTATGGTCAATTGATTTTTCTTCACTCATGAACTCATTATAACATTAGTTTTATATTTGTTTATTATGACGTTACTGTTGGTCTCCATTTATCTTCTTGTTATTTGCATTTTAATTGGAATATCTCCATTTATCTTATACGTATAATTAATATTTTGCAACATACTTTTCGTTATTCATTTACATATATTTGCACTATATATATATACATATACTGCTATGTCTAAATATACATCTTGATTTAATTTTAAAAATTTATGTTATTATTTTCTTTCATTGTTAATATGATTTAAGTCTACTTTTTATCTAATTATTATTTTGTGTGATAGTTTCATCATGTCAAATCTCACAAAACTTGAGTTTGTGGCACTTGATATTACGGGAAAGAATTATCTATCATGGATATTAAATGCTGAAATTCACTTAGAAGCTATGGGTCTTGGAGATACTATCAAAGAAGAAAATGACGCTTCAATGCAAAATCGTGCAAAGGCAATGATTTTCCTTCGTCACCATCTTGATGAAGGGCTAAAAGTCGAATATCTTACTGTAAAAGATCCACTTGTTTCATGGAAAAATTTGAAAGAAAGATATGACCACCAAAAAACAGTAATTCTCCTAAAAGCTCGTTATGATTGGATGCATTTACGATTACAAGATTTTAAAACGGTGAGCGAATATAATTCTGCAATATTTAGAATTAGCTCTCAATTAAAATTGTGTGGAGAAAAAGTAACTGATGATGATATGTTAGAGAAAACTTTCTCTACTTTTCATGCCTCGAATATGCTCCTGCAGCAGCAATATCGAGAAAAAGGCTTTAAAAAATATTCTGAATTAATTTCATGCCTTCTTGTGGCTGAACAAAATAATGAGCTATTGATGAAAAATCATGAAGCACGTCCTACTGGTTCTACTCCATTCCCTGAAGTGAATGTTGTAACATGTAATAATAATGAAAATGTAAGAGGACGTGGACGTGGACGTGGCCGTGGTCGAGGTCTTGGTTATGGCCGCGGTCATGGTTGTGGTCGTAGTTATAGTCGTGGTCAACATAATTATCATGATGGTTACAATAATAATTTCAATTCTAAAAATACAAATTACCACCAAAAGTGGGATAATAATGATGCAAAACATGACAATGTGAAAAGTGAACAAAGTAAATGTTTTCGATGTGGAATGACTGGACATTGGTCACGTACTTGTCGTACGCCTAAACATCTTGTTGAGCTTTATCAAGCATCATTAAAGGAGAAGGGAAAAAATATAGAGATCAATTGTGTTTTTAAAAATAATAATCCTATTGATATAACACATTTGGATATGGCTGATTTCTTTGAACCAGTTGAGAAGGAAAATTGATTAAGAAATATCAAGACATCATAAAAGTTTATTTTGTGTGCAAGCTTTTATTTATTTTATGTGTGTTTTTTTTTTGTTTTACTTTATTGTATTTTTTTTATTTTCTTAATGTAATGTTTTCCCCTATTAATTAATAATATTTCTAATATATTTCTGATATATTTTGTTTTGTTTTATTTCAATCAAGAAACAAATGAATACTTTTCCGCTTTTGATTGAATCCAAGACAAATGAAAAAGATATATATATTGTGGATAGTGCAACCACACATACTATTCTTAAAAATGCAAAATATTTTTCTTCTTTGAAAATGGGTGAAGCAATTGTTACTACAATATCTAGTAACACAAAAATAATTGAAGGCTCCAGAAGAGCTAATATATTATTACCAAGAGGAACAAAATTTGTCATAGATAATGCATTATTTTCTCCAAAGTCTCATAGAAATTTATTAAGTTTTAAAGATATTCGCATCAATGGATATCATATTTAGACAATAAATGAGAGGAATTAAGAATATCTCAATGTTACAAACATTATTTTAGGTGAGAAATATGTATTAGAAAAATTTTCTGCACTTTCCTCTGGTTTGTACTACACAAAAATTAGTACAATTGAAGCAAATCTTATAGTAAACCAGAAGTTTACATATCCAAATATTTTTATTATTTGGCATGACCAGTTAGGCCATCCTGGTTCAATAATGATGAGAAAAATTATTGAAAATTCACATGGGCATCCATTGAAGAACTAGAAGATTCTTCAAGGAAATGAATTTTTCTGTGCTGCATGTTCTCAAGAAAAATTAATTATAAGACCATCACCAGCTAAAATTGGAATTGAATCACCTACATTTCTAGAGCGTATTCAAGGTGATATATGTGGACCTATTCATCCACCATGTGCACCATTTAGATATTTTATGGTTTTAATCGATGCTTCTACTAGATGGTGACATGTATGTTTATTATCACCACGCAATTTAGCATTTGCGAGATTACTTGCTTAAATAATTCGATTACGAGCACAATTTTCAAATCATCCAATTAAGACAATTCGTCTTGATAATGCTAGTGAGTTTATATCCCAAACTTTTAATGATTTTTGTATGTCACTTGGGATAAAAGTTGAACATCCTGAAGCACATGTTCACACGCAAAATGGTTTAGCAGAATCACTTATTAAACGCCTTCAATTAATAGCTAGACCATTGCTTATGAGGACTAAACTCCCTACTTCAGTATGGGGATATGCCATTTTATATGCAGCAACACTTATACGTATTAGACCAACAAGCTACCATAAGTTCTCTCCATTACAATTGGCTTTTGGTCAAGAGCTAAATATTTCTCATCTAAGAATTTTTGGATGTGCGGTATATGTTCCTATTGCTCCACCACAACGTACTAAGATGGGTCCCCAAAGGAGATTAGGAATATATGTTGGATATGAATCTCCCTCAATAATTAAATATCTTGAGCTATTAACAGGAGATGTATTTATGGCGCGATTTGCATATTGTCATTTTGATGAAGCCACATTCCCAGCATTAGGGGGAGAAAATAAAAAGGTGGAAAAGACAATAACATGGAATACTTCTTCATTATCTCATTTAGACCCTAAAACAAAATATTGTGAACAAGAAGTTCAAAAGATAATCCATATGCAAAAATTAGCAAATCAACGGCCAGATACACTTGCTGATCCAAAACGAGCAACAAAATCTCATATACCAGCAGTCAATGTTCCAATTCGTATTGATGTCCCAGAAGGACAATCTATTAATGAATCTCAAACACACCTAAAGCGTGAAAGACCTATTGGTTCTAAGGATAAAAATCCTCGAAAAAGAAAAATTGTAAATAATAATGATGATTTTATTGAGAAGGTTGATACTAACATAAATAAACTTCCTGAAGAAGTACAAATACCCAAAGATGGTAAAAATGAAGAGATCTTGATAAATTATGTTAGTTCTGAAAAAAGATGGGATAGAAATGAAATGGTTGTGGACTACAGTTTTGCATATAATATAGCATTAGATATTATGAATGATAATATGGATCTTGAACCACAATCTATTCAAGAATGTCGAAATAGAGATGATTGGCCTAAATGGAAAGATGCAATACAAGCAGAATTGAATTCACTTGAAAAGCGTAAAGTTTTTGGACCAGTAGTCCAAACACCTGAAGGTGTGAAACCAGTAGGTTACAAATGGGTATTTGTGAGAAAAAGAAATGAGAAAAATGAAATCACAAGGTACAAAGCAAGACTTGTTGCACAAAAATTTTCGCAAAGATCTGGAATTGATTATGAGGAGACATACTCTCCTGTGGTGGATGCAATAACTTTTAGATATCTTATTAGTCTGGCAGTGCATGAGAGACTTGATATGCGCCTAATGGATGTAGTCACAGCTTACCTATATGGCTCACTTGATAATGATATCTATATGAAAATCCCTGAAGGATTTAAAATGCCAGAAAAATGCAATACAAGTTCTCGAGAAATGTATTCAATTAAGTTACAAAGATCTTTGTATGGATTAAAACAATCTGGACGCATGTGGTATAATTGCCTTAGTGAATATTTGATAAAAGAAGGTTATAAAAATGATTCAATTTGTCCATGTGTTTTTATAAAGAAATATGGATCTGAATTTGCCATAATTGTTGTATATGTTGACGATTTAAATATTATTGGAACTCCTGAAGAACTTCCAAAAGCAGTAGGTAACTTGAAAAAAGAATTTGAGATGAAAGATCTTGGAAAGACAAAGTTCTGTCTTGGTTTACAAATTGAACATTTAGAAAAAGAAATTTTTATTCATCAATCAAATTATACAGAAAAGGTTCTTAAACGATTTTATATGGACAAAGCATATTCACTGAGTAGTCCAATGGTTGTTCGATCACTTGATGTGAATAAGGACCCATTCAGGCCTCGAGAAGATAATGAAGAAATTCTTAGTCCTGAAGTGCCATATCTTAGTGCAATAGGTGCATTGATGTATCTTGCTAATAATACATGGCCTGACATTGCTTTTCCTGTCAATTTGCTAGCAAGATATAGTTCTTCACCAACTCGAAGACATTGGAATGGTATTAAGCACATATTGCGATATCTTCAAGGAACAATTGATTTGGGTTTATTATATACAAATGAATCTAGACCTCAATTGATTAGTTATGCAGATGCAGGATATTTGTCTGATCCACACAAAACTCGATCTCAAACAGATTATTTATTCACATATGGTAATACAGCTATATGTTATATAAATATATTATATGTTATGTAAATATATTATATATTTTTTTTAAAAATATAATTTTTATATAAATATATATACTTTACTCTTGAAAAATAAATGAATATCAATGATCTATCTCTCACCTTGCCCTGCTTCTAAATTTATTCCGCTCCATTATAAAATGGATAGAATATGAATATGTCAAAATTGATCTCACACCCAACTACTAATCATTCATAAATGAAACTCACAGTGATGATAATAAAACAACTAATTTAATCTTTTCATTTCCTTTTACTTTTCTTTTAGTTTATGGGTTATGTGTGAATTTATGAAAAATAAAATCAAATTTTATTCTAACTAATAGTTATATATTTTAACCACATATTAAAATTATATTTGGCAAAGAGTTTATAAAGGCTTGATTGTGGTTTGAATATTACCTTTTTGATGTTATCAACATTATCAGTAGACATTGTTACAAATTTCATATGAACTTGACAAATAAATTTAGTAATATAATAAAATATTAATTGAATTTTTGTAAAATCTGCAAGATTTATCTACTAATTTTTGAGTTTATCAACACATATGAAAATAAAATTTTTAATAGCTTGTCTCATAAAAATATCAGACTTAGCAATTTGAACTTTAAGCATATCATTTAGTTTTCAATTAAACTTTTAAACTAGTGATCATAAATAAATGATTGAAAATATAGTGATCCTAATATAATTAAATCAACAATAATTTTATAATTTTCTAAAACAAATCGTAATGTCTCTCTCTCTCTCTCCCCCACCCCGCACCCCCACGCCCCCCCCAATTTTTTTAGTAATTAATTTAGTATAATATATGCGAATGCGAATGTGAAAAATGTTAATTAATATGAGCCGTGAAAAATAATGGGACCCCACATAAATTGATGGGTAACGCAAAATCTGAGTTGTCAAAATCATTGGACTATCAAAATCGCAGCATTTTCATTTGCCATAAAGCCTGAACGCTCTCTAACTATACACTCACAACTCGTAACTAACTCACTCCTGGCTCTGATTTCATTTCGTTTCTCTGCAACAAATTGTTGTTTCTTTTCCTTTTTTCTTTCAATTTTTTTTCTATTTTCTTGGAAACGTAACTCTAAAGAATCAATGGTGATCGCTTCTCCATCGACTCCAAGCTTCTCTGTTTCTTTCTGCTGGAAACGCTCTGAGTTCAATCCTCTAATTCGTCGTTTTCCCTCCGGCGGCTCCTTAACTCAAAGGACTCGCTCGCTAACTCACCGACTCGTCATTTCCTCTCGTGTCAACTCAAAACCCTCAGGAGCTGGCGGCTCTGTTTCTCCTGACAACAGCGATGAGTTCAACCAGTACGATATGCCACAAGAATTTGGCTCAGCGAAGAGTAATAAGAAAGGATCGTCGGTATTTGTGATGCTTCCGGTGGACGCTGTGGAAGTTGGAGGGCAGGTTAAGAGGAAGAAGATTATGGTTCACTCGTTCAAAGCGCTTGCCGCCGCTGGAGTTGAGGGCGTGGTTATTGAGGTCTGGTGGGGCTTAGTGGAGAAGGACCAGCCTGGGGTTTACAACTGGAAACCTTATTTGGAGCTTGTGGAAATGGCGGCGGAGTCTGGTTTGAAGGTGAGAGCTGTTCTGGCTTTTCACCAGTGTGGAAGCGGGCCTGAAGATCCATACTGGTAGGTCTCGGTTCCATCAAAATCCTTGATTGATTATCAATCTATCTTTTAATTGTTAACCGCAATAGTAATGTGACTACTCATCTTGGTGATTTTGGCATCTTTCATTTTCCAAAGAGTTGATTATTGAGTTAATTCCGTTCTTGGTCCATTTAGCTTGCTTTTCCGTTCTGGGTCCATTTAGCTTGCATTTCTTCATCTTTATCAGTATGAGATTGTCAGGGATATATATCAATTTTTAACATTTTTTTGTGAATTTGAATTTGGTATAGCTGGTGTTTTCATATTAGCTTTTGTTCAATTGCTATTTTGATGAACAAGCAACAACCGCTCTACTGTAGATTCCAAATAGCGACGTTAATGTGTGATGAATTGGGTGAACTTTAAATAAATTTCTTCCGTTTATCCAAAGAAAACATATTTATCTCGAGGATCTTTGCAATTATTTTATTGTCCTTACTATTATATATAGCTTACTATATATGCTTCCCACTAATATAAATGCTTGATATTCTTTATATAATTCAATAAATCTTAGAAGTTCAATGGTCTGAGATGTTCTAATAATGTAAGCCACGCCTAACTCCATGTTCCTACTCATGGTTCTGGTTAGTATTAAAAAATATATTTTTTGCACGAATTTAATTTGCTTTTTCCTAAACTTCCGTTGATTTGGTGTCCTGCCAATGTCTAAGTGATTCTGAAACTTGTCTTATGCATTGAAGGATCCCTCTGCCTCAATGGGTGCTCGAAGAGATCAATAAAAATCCAGATTTAGCTTACTCTGATAGATTTGGAAGAAGAAATAAGGAATATATTTCCCTAGGATGCGATACTCTTCCTGTTCTAAGGGGACGATCACCAGTCCAGGCATACTCAGATTTCATGAGGAACTTCAGAGATACTTTTAGGCCTTTACTTGGTGGTATCATTATGGTAAGATGATACTGGTATATTGCAGATTCCATGATGTGGAAGGGTGGGTTTCTTTTTAATGATAATTTTTTTTTAAATGCTATAGGGAATCCAAGTTGGGATGGGTCCTGCAGGTGAATTAAGATATCCTTCCTGCCCATCTAAAAAGCTAGGTTGGGCTTGGCGTTCGCGTGAACTTGGAGAGTTTCAGTGCTATGATAAGGTACACATATCAATAAGCCTGGCATAATTTGGAGAGCTTTGTTTACAAGTTTGCAAATAAGCCTCTATCATTCTTTTTAGTAGTTTGCTTCAACCGTGTTACTCTTTGCTTTTCCACTTACCTCAATCCCTCAAATGATTGACTTCATCCTTTTCTTCTCCTTCTTCTTTTTTTTTTTTTTGGTCTGAACAGTATATGCTTGCATCTCTGACTGCTTGCGCTCATGAAGTTGGAATCCATGAATGGGGAAATGGAGGCCCGATTGGTGCTAGTAATTTGATGCAAGACCCTGAAAATTCTGAATTTTTCAGAAGTGATGATGGATCTTGGAATACACCCTATGGAAAATTTTTCCTTGAATGGTACTCAAGGATGCTGCTACTTCATGGGCAAAGGATATGTATGGACGTTGACAACATTTTTCGGGGTGTTGAAATGAATAAATCTGCAAAGGTGGCTGGGATACACTGGCATTATGGCACACAGTCTCATCCATCTGAGTTAACAGCTGGTTACTATAATACCTCAACCAGAGATGGGTACCTGCCAATTACTGAGATGTTCAGTAGGTATCGGTTCACTTTGTGCTGCACAGGTTTTGAAAAGCTTGATGTGGAAGAGAAACAGCTGAACCCAGCAAGTAGTCCAGAGAGCTTCCTTAAACAGCTTTTGTGGTCTGCTAGAATTTGTCGTATTCCTCTGGAAGGTGAAAATTGTGCTCCCACTTGGGATGATGAATCGTTTCAACAGGTGCTAAAGATGAGAAAGTTCTATTCATATGGTCTGAAAAACCCCTCCTTTTCTTTCAACTTTGTGAGGATGGACAGGCACATGTTCGAAGAACATAATTGGATTCGCTTTACACGTTTTGTGAGGCAAATGTCAGATGAAGATCTTTTTCGAGCCAAATTAGAGTTTGGAGATGATATACTGTCTTTGATGTCAGATGATGCCAATACTGGGGCAGTTTTTGCATGTTGTTAACAAAGCTTCATTCTCATCTTCACCACCAAGGCAAATCTGATACTTTGACCACCATTTGATGTGTATGCCTCACAGTCGTACATAAGTCAATGCTCTCTCTCTCTCTCTCTCTCTCTCTCTCTTTCTGAACTTCTGTTATGAAATGTGCAGCAGTTTATCAGTTTTAGTGATTTTTTTCTTGTGCTGACCGAGGTATTTCAATTTATCATGATTCCCTGCCTGCCCAACAATTTTTGAAGTGGTTGGCTTCTTATTGATTTGTATATCTTTCCACTTTGCATGAGATGAAAATAAATAGTCTTCTACTTGTAGTGCTGATCTTTTAACTGAAGTGAATGAAATCTGAGTCTCTGCTGGCATGGTTACTTCTTTAGCCTTTATGGAGTAATCATGAAGTTCACCATTAGATTGATCTTGAATTGTGCTGATTTATTGATAAATATTTCTCAAGTACATGCACCTTTTTTTTTTTTTTGAAAAAAAAAAGATAGGATATATTATTTTTCTAAAAAAAATTGTCTTACTTTCTTTTTTTTTTACAAAGTTTAAGAAAATATCATTAATTATTTATTAATTTAAAAATTTTATTATATTTTTTTACTTATATTCTTACTTATATTTATTTATTACTATCTTTTTAATTAATTTTGATATATACAAGTACTGCAAAGATAAAATGGATAATATCTTTTTTTTCAAGAGAAATAGAGAAATAGTTGATGACTTTTTTTTTTTTTTTTTGGACAGAGGGAGTAGTTAAACTGTAAATTTACACTTAAATCACTAATAGAAATTTAAATGACGAAACAGATTACATGTAGAAACTTCATAAGAAATGCTTTATAGAAATTTTGATTTTATTAAAATCAAAAATATAATAATAAAAAATATATTATTCACATAAGAAAAGGAAAAAAAAAAAAGAAGATAATAGCAATAACATATTTTTAATATTTCTTATGATCCAATCAAAATTTTTTTCCCTATCAATAAACATAATACAAATGAAGAAATTTACCTAAATCGAAATAATGCATATAAACTCGTTTACACAATATTTGTTTCCACACCTGCGTGGACAGAAACGGTGTCGTTTATATTAAAAGTAAATTTAGACTAAAAATATTTGGCTAAGCTTGGCACATCCCTATTCTGCAAGCCCAGCCTATTTTCAGCCTTCTTCCTTCATTCTGTAATGTTCTCTACGGCTCCGCCGGCGACTAACAGTCATCGGAAAAGGCAGCCGACGACACTTTATTAAAATTTTAATGGCTTTTCTTCACTTTACTGGTATTCTCCTAAATAAAATGGTTCCAGATCCGCCAGAAAATCAAAGGATTTATCAATACCAAAGTATTATCTTTGGTTGTGAATGCTAATCTTCAGTTTTGGATTATATCTCAAATTTTACAGAAAACCATTACTATTTTACAATTTTTTGTATGACAGAGACACTTCCATGAACGCATTCACCTCCAATCGGTGCAAATTTCAACTGGATATTATTTGAGATACATGGCAAACAAACTGAGCTGCCATTATCTGTTTTCTTTTGATGGTTTGTGATAAATAATGGATAAGCTCTTCAATTATGGGTAGGCAAGTTCCTTTTTTTTTTTTTTTTTGGGTGGATTAGGCAAGTTCCATTTAATTACCAACATCTGTGAAAGAAATTCTTCTTCTTGTTTGGCATTTTTTTTTTGAATGCTACAATTATGTAATTATGTGACATTATTAAAATCGACTCAATCTATAAAAGCTTTCAAGGGATTTGAGTATTTAAACCAGATAATGGCTAAGCACTTTATGTTGTTCTTCTTCTTCTTTGATATCTAAAAACCAAAGCCTGTGGCCCCCAACTTGAATCTATTTTGCTTTGACATTAGGAAACATTGAATTATTTAGTATTATTAGTTGTCTGCTATATTCTTGTGAGTTGTGATTGCTCTGTATGTTATTTTAATGCAGATAAGCTTGAGTATTTGCCAGGTATCATTTTTAGATGAAAATCTTTACCATACTGCTCACCAAATTCAATTATGAATGGCAGTAGTTTATATATATGCCACTACTTATATGTTAATGGTTTCCCTATCATAAACAGGGGTTTAATTAACCTTTAACCTTGATTAGCCATTGAGTCTTGTGATCACCAATTCTAACAGAAAGCTCTTTTGGGTATTGTTCCTTTCTTCATTTTTTTTTACCCTTCCAAATTGGGTTTCTTTGCTTTACTAGGTTGTCCTAGTGCACAATATTTCTTCATTGTGTGAGCCCCATTTGGTTCTTTAGTTTATCCTGACATTATTTTCTTAAACATCAATGGAAGTTGATATTTGTGATGTCTTAGTTCTGCAAGATAAGTTCGGAAATTTTAATGCAAAGTAATTGTGCAACATATTGTCAATCTAGATCATGCATAGATTCTTGTTTCAGCTATGCCACAGCTTTGAGTGTTTTGGGTAATCATGTTCCAGCACTTAAAGAGTTGATTGTTGGCCTTTTTCTGAGCAAATATAAAACCTGTGGCCCCAACTAGGTTAAAATTTGCTTTTACCTTAGGAAACCATATGCTTTTTGAGTTACATGATAGCCAATAACCTCCTGATTGCTTTCATATTATAAACAGATAAATTTGAGAATTCATTATGTTCTGGCCACACCCAAAAATTTTAAATAATATATATTTTAGCTGTACATAATGCAGCTAAGAAAGTCAATAGTGAAAAGTAGTGTGCAATCATAGAAGGTAATAAAAATTCCAGCTCAGTAAATGTGCGGCCAGCAGAGTAGCTTCTCTAATGATGTGGCCAATCTTAGTTGTCATGCCCAATTTGGGCACCTTACAAAGCATGTTACTCTCTTTCTTTTAATAAAATCATTAGATAGAATACAACTAATTACCACACATATGACTTGCAAACTAAGTATACCAATTGAAGTTTTATGATGTAGAAAAGAAATCCACGCGCACTTCATAATCAGTTTTCTAGAAATTGTAAATCCTAGGAAAGGAAGACTTTGTATCCAGCAAAAGATCATACATAAACTGAATTTCCAATGAACAAATCTAAGTATGATGAATTGAAATTTTCTTCTCCATTCATGGTTAGAAAGTCTTGGTGGGTTGGAAAACCACAACTAAAAAGGACAATGATCTGGACAAGGAACTATTGAGAATAATGTTGTGTCTATAAAGCTAAAAAGGAGATAGATATATGGTGTGTTAATTTATTATTGAATCTTGCTAAAAGGAGAGTATTAAAATTTATGGAAAAAAAAAAAGATGGGGAAGGTTGGGTAGTCAACTTAAAGAAGGTGCTGTGACTTATTGTGATATGACTGCCACCATCCAAATATCATGATTTGAGTGCCAAGAAAATAATAAGAGGGGCAGATGAGTTTTCATATTCTTTATCTAGGGTCCCCCCCTCCATGGGAGAGAGGTGATAAGCTTTTTCCATTACCATACAACACGACCCTAAAAACCAAATGTAGAGTAAATGTCATAGTATGATACAGTGAGCATGCAGAAGGAACAGTAGACATCATGAGCAGTTATCTATATTTGACAATTAATCTGTCTACAGTCTTCAAAGTATGATTTGATGTTATTTTTTCTAAATTATAGTGTAGAGAAATGGGACTGAGACTTGGTGTAACCGTAACGTTACTCCATACAATTTAGAGGTTATAGGTTCCAACCATAGAAACAGATAAGGTAGCATATTCAGGTTACAAAAGTATTGTTGCGTGCATCTATTTCTTTTCAGAACCTACTTATAGTGCGGTATGTAGTCTTGTGCACTGTTTGTGTGCGGCAATTAGTTGGCTTTCAGTTTCTAATGGTGATTGTAGTGCAAGAATCAGCAATTAACCTGGCTAACAACCTCTAATAGTGGGGAAATATAGACTTATTAGTGTTCTTAATAGCAATTTAGTTGTTTGAATATACCATGATAAAGAACAACATTGCCATTATCTAGTCAAAGGAAGCTTATTAATTAAGTGTAATCTATTCTTAATTGCGTATAAATAGAACGTTGAATTCCATGTGTTGTCTGTTTTGAGAGTGCCCTTTACTATTGGTTCGCCTAATCTGACCTTCTAATTCTTCGTGTAATGATTTCATTTATAGGGTCCTTTTTTCCCATCTTGATTTATTAGGTATAAAAGCTCTGTATGAAGATGAAGAGCACCATTCACTAAAGCATTAAATATTGAAGATATGAAATGAGCAGGACATGGGCTTTGTGCCAATGGTTCATGTTGTTGATAAAGACACCACTTAACTAAACAATGAATTAAAAGGCTAATCGGTAATGTGGTCCCATGGAAATATAGATATGGAGCATCAATATATAGAGAAATGTCGGAATAGCTAATAAGGCAATCTGTATATATTCATACACACACACATAAACACGCACATATATATTAATAGAGCTTCAGCCATGCAAGGTATATTGATTACTACCTAACAATAGCTTTTGGAGGACAGGAGGCAAAGCCTTGGATCCCTTGAGGTGACAGAAATAAGTGCTAGTTGACTTTATTTTTGTTTGTGTTTGCCAATGGGTATTGCATTTTCAGCTATCATTTCCACGAAGCATTTGAGTACAGGTTGCACCGAGCACAATGAATTTTAGTCTGCCCCTACTTTTTAACCAATATAAATCCAAAACCTACTCCCTCGAACCCTATTAGCAACTCACCACAACAATTTCCCATGGCTGGTTCTCGGACCAAAGCCATAGCTCTTATTCTCCTCCTCTTCCTCTTCATTGAATTGTCCATAGGTTAGCCAGTCCTAATCTCTATATTTCGTATAAAAGCTTGCAAGCTTTTTATTATAGGTATTAACATATAGTTTCCATTTTATTCTCTTGTAGGCCAAGTTTTGGGAATTGCACGAGGCATGAATCAAGCAAACCCACAGATTGAGGTAATTAACTAAATGAATTATTTAAATAACAACTTGAAAATCCATGATTAGGTGATAAATTAGCGTTGGATTTAGCATTAAAAGGGTGTTCCACTGCACGAGACTTATTATGGATTTCATAGTACTCCAGTGCATACTAATTGCCAATGTGTAGAGTATATTATGGTTGTTTAATTTGCAGGGCATTGCTAACATGAAGAAGAAAATGATAAGAAAGATGCTAGAGATCGATGCTATGTATACGTTGGACTATGTACATGAGGGACCTAATAACAAGCATGAACCACCAAAGAAAGCTGGACAAGGCAACCGCTGAACCCTCTTTATGTATACGGGTACTTGTCCAAGAACCATTGCCTCAGCCAAGCGATTAGTACAGCAATAAACTGCTCTTTCTGTGTGGAGAGATCACTTAAGGTGTTGTTGACTCCTGCAGCCGTCGAGCCCAGTTATAGTTCATAAATTATGAGTTTAGTATTTTACGATGGATATGAATATTAAATATGAATAAATGCAAAACTCTTTGTCGTTATCTTGTGCTTGCGAATGTGGTTGATACTGTAATGTTAAGATGTTCCCTTCTATATATTATCTACTTCTGCTCAATTCTTCTTAAATTTTATAGTAAGAATCGTATATTTCAAAAATCAGTTATTAACATAGTAAATGCAGCAATCAGAAACTTTCCCCCAAGCTTAAAATTAGGTTTGTAAATTGAATAATTTGGACCACATAATCAATGAAACTACAATATGGTTTCATCCATACAGTATGGGTGTACACTTCATAGCTAAAATTTTTATAAATTTCTACTGTTAAGCATCCTATCCATACATATTTAGTATTAAAATTTTATTATATTAATGATATCATGCTCCTTGTGTTTTAGAGAATTTTTTTTATTTCAAAATAATTGACTTTTTAAAATACTAATGAAGCATTAATGATATATTTTTTTTCAATCATAAAGGGTAATTTCGTCATATATAATTATTTTTTCTTATATCGAAGACTATTAAATAAGTTTCTTAATTCTAATGCTACGAGTTTAATACTTTGTTTATTAAGAGAGAAATAGAAAGAAAAGAAATGAAGGAAGTGAAATTCATAAATACAATTTCGGGTGGAAAAAAGAGGAAGGAGAAAGAATAGAAATAAGAAGAAATTACATTTCCCATTAACTTTTAACAATTAAAAATACTTCTCTCCATTTTAGAGAGAAATTAAATTTTACACCATACGATAAATATAAAATTATAAAAATAACATTACTTTTTTATAAAAACAAAATTAAAAAAATAAATTTATACTTTATTTCTCTTCATTTTCTTCTATATAAAATTAAAACACCCAAACAATAGAAGGAAAATTAAATCTCTTTTCTTTATTTTACCTCCTAAAATATTATAATATGATAAAATTGCGTGTGTCTATATAATTATTTTTTTTTTTTGCAACAACTACAATTCATAAGTTTTAATAATTTTTTTTAAAAAAAAAAAAGTAAGAAGGACATTTTATCTAATAGAAGAATTGTAAACTCCAATTTTGAAAGCTTTGCAAATTTCTTTTATAATAATCATAAGTTCAATTTGTGTTTTTAATAATAATAATATTATTATTATTCTACTTTTTAGCAAACAGGAGGAAAGTATTTTGGGGGCAAAAAAAAAAAAAACCTTTTCATAAGCACAAAACAAGAGCAATGCAACATCACCAAACACGTGGAAACCCATTACTGGATCAAAATTCTCGTACCAAAAACGCTGACGTTTAACAGCCGACATATACCCACTGATACGCCAACTTAAAATCTCACCAGTCACCACCAGACAGAAAGTAATTAATCTAATTACCCTGTTTAATTATTGTTTAATCTTAAAATCCAAAATCCAAATGGAGTAATACTACAATTATCCAATTTACCATTTTATCCTTCTCTGTAGCCATACTGATACCAGAGAGAGAGAGAAGAAGAGCAGAGAGAATCTAATCTGAAATTTTGTTGTCAGTTCCTTTATTGGTAGCCCGTCCTCTTTCTCTCTCTCTCTCTCTGTTTTTTATTTCTTTCTCTGTAACGCTCACTCTCTCTAATCCCTATTCAAAATCTCTGATCCCAAATCAAAAGCCATAGAAACAACAAAGATGCCGGGTCTTGTCTCGGTCAAAACGCCACCGGAGGCACCACCTCTTCATATCTCCGTTCCTGAGATCCAACCTCAAGTTCAGAGTCAAACCCACTCTCAAACCCGACCCGAATCCGCTATTCCCAGAACTCCGAACAAGAAACCTCCTTCTCCTTCTCCTTCTCGATCTAAGCCTTCTCCTACTCGCTCTGCTAAGAAACCACCACCTGACTCTCCTAACCCGCTTCTTCTCGCCGATGCCTCCCTTGACAATCCGGATCTCGGACCATTCCTTCTAAAGCTTGCTCGTGATACTATTGCTTCTGGAGAAGGTTCTAGTAAGGCTTTAGATTATGCTATTCGTGCATCTAAGTCGTTTGAACGATGCGCTGTTGATGGGGAACCGAGTTTGGACCTCGTCATGAGTCTACACGTGTTGGCTGCTATTTATTGTAGTTTAGGGAGGTTTGATGAGGCTGTACCGGCTCTTGAGAGGGCTATAACGGTGCCGGATTTGACTAGAGGGATGGACCATGCGCTGGCCGCGTTTTCTGGGTATATGCAGTTGGGGGATACCTATTCGATGCTTGGACAAGTTGATAAGTCGATTGCTTCTTATGAAGAAGGGCTTAAAATTCAGATCGAGGCTTTGGGAGAGACCGATCCCAGAGTTGGAGAAACTTGCAGGTGTGTTCGGGGATTTTTTTTTTTTTTTTTTTAAGATTTGGATTTTGTTGTGTGTAGGATATTGGGGTAATTAATATTATTAGTATTTGGATAAAATTTATAATGATTTTAGTTCTTTTTGGTAATTGTTTAGCTTAATGTTACCGCTGTTGGCTAAAATAGGAAAATTTGGTCTGGAATTCTGGAAAAGTTGCCATTTTTATATCTATTTTTTCACCACTATTTTGGGCTTTTCTATTTTGTGTACTGCGACTTAGTCGTTTTATTATAGAATTGAATTTTTGTGAAATTCAGCTGCTAAACATGGAAGTCTCGAGTTTAATGTATGCTGTTGTCGATGTTAATGTTTCTCAAATCCATTTGCTAAATATCCATATCCATATAAATATAATTATATATTGCCATGCATAAACGTGCAAGTAGGCGCATGGTTTGGACTGCTGATGCAATTTTGACGGCCAACAAAAAGTTTAGTTAATCTGATCATTAAGACATAAAATTCTCACCGGTTATTTAGTTAGTATAAAAGGAGAAAAATTGTGTCATCTCGAGTTATCTGCAGGATAATTGTAATATGTTTATGATTGGTGTGGTTATTTACCATTTTTTTAACTCAATTTAAGTTAATTAATTTTGGAAAATTCCAGGTACTTGGCTGAGGCGAATGTGCAAGCCATGAACTTTGATAAAGCAGAGGAATTGTGCAAGAGAACTCTTGAAATTCATCGTGCACACAGCGAACCAGCATCTATCGAAGAGGCAGCTGACCGACGACTGATGGCCCTCGTATGCGAGGCAAAGGGAGATTATGAATCAGCTCTTGAGCACCTTGTTCTTGCCAGCATGGCAATGATTGCTAATGGACAAGACAATGAGGTTGCTGCTATTGATGTCAGCATTGGAAATATTTACATGTCACTGTGCCGCTTTGATGAGGCCATCTTCTCCTACCAAAAGGCACTCACTGTCTTCAAGTCGTCAAAGGGTGACAACCACCCTTCAGTTGCCTCTGTCTTTGTACGCCTTGCTGATCTATATAACAGGACAGGAAAGCTCAGAGAATCAAAGTCTTATTGTGAAAATGCTCTGAGGATATATGCAAAACCTGTACCTGGAACCACAACAGAAGAGATTGCTGGTGGACTGACTGAGATTTCAGCCATTTATGAGTCTGTGGACGAGCCAGAGGAGGCATTGAAGCTGTTGCAGAGGGCAATGAAGTTGTTGGAAGATAAACCAGGACAGCAAAGCACTATTGCAGGAATAGAAGCACGTATGGGAGTAATGTTTTACATGGTTGGGAGATATGAAGAAGCGAGGAACTCTTTTGAGAGTGCTGTAGTGAAACTTAGAGCCAGTGGGGAGAGAAAGTCAGCCTTCTTTGGTGTTGTGCTGAACCAGATGGGATTGGCTTGTGTACAGTTGTTCAAGATAGATGAGGCTGCTGAGTTGTTTGAAGAAGCAAGAGCCATATTGGAGCAGGAATGTGGCCCTTGCAATCAAGATACCCTTGGAGTATATAGCAATCTTGCAGCAACCTATGATGCTATGGGGAGGTAATGATTATTTATGCAACCCAATGTCTACTTGAACTAGTAGCTTATGGTCATTTTTTTGCATTGCATGGGTATACTCCAATCCTCTAAACTTTTTCGTGTTTGTTTTGTTTTGCCTATTACCTTTGTGTTTTGATTAGATGAGGAGTTTTAGAGGGCTGAAGGTTGGTCTAGTCTTTTGAAGTTTGGTGCTTTCTAGCTTTTCATCTTCCATAAATCTTGAAATGATGAAACTGAATTGTGTAGCTGCTTGGTTTTGTCAGTAGTCTTTTTGTATTTTCTTGATGCTTAACAATTCCATATCGAGTTAAATCTTTTAGCAATGCTAAAGATTTACTTCTCTTCTGATCTGAATTCACAGGGTTGGTGATGCAATTGAGATCTTGGAATATGTTCTTAAATTAAGAGAGGAAAAGCTTGGGATTGCAAATCCTGATTTCGAAGATGAGAAGAATAGGCTAGCTGAGCTTCTGAAAGAAGCAGGCCGGGCTCGTAACAAGAAGGCCAAATCACTGGAACATCTTATAGATAACAACTCAAAGAGGACAAAGAAAGAGTCGACAAAGAGGTGGCCTGGCCTGGGTTTTAGAATTTGAACATGTATTAGTCTCGTATTTATCCACACGTGCACATTCTGTAACATAGAAGTTCATGTATAGTGTCAATGTTGTAATCTGGTGATTTTTTTTTTTTTAAATTTTCCTGTTTCTTGAGCTTTGAAATCTTTGATTTGTTTGCTGCGTTTAATTGTTTTTATCGATTGTCTGTGTTGTGACATAAGTTGTTCACCGAGGAAGAATGTTCATTTGAGCAAATAAAATTTTGAAGACATTTTGAAATTACAGTATTTTATGAATCATTCAAGCATATATATGATTACGTGCCTTGCCCATTGTTAAGTGGATTCAATAGCTATGTGGGATAATTGTACTGATTAGTTGAACTGGATTCGTATGAGAATTTTTCTTTTCATGGAATCTTAAGTAGCATCTGTGCTTCGATTAAGGGTGTGTTTAAGATTGCTTTTTGGAGTTAAAAAAGTATTTGTAAATTTTTTTTTTTTATTTTATTCAAAAGATGCAATTCCAAGTTCTCATTGGGGACTCAGAATTATTTACTACAAGGCCAGGAAGTAGATGTCTCTAATATGCCAATTTTTATTATTAGGATGAAGTATTATTTATTCCTCAAGATTTAACAAAATTCATAATTTCATTTATGTATTTTGAAAAAATTACTCTTTAAACCCTTTTGTTTTTACTCCATTTTAAGAAATAGTCTTTCATAAAAAAATCCGTTAAAAATATGTAAAATGACTAAAATAATTCTCATTTTACTTTAAATTTTCCATTTCTGCCATAAAATCCATAAAACTTAGTCCAAAAACAATATATTATTTATGAAAAAAAAAAATTTCTTCTCGTATACTTATTCAAAAGGAAAAGGAAAAAAACAAGTAAATCAAATAAATAAAAGTTTCAAAGAAAATTAAAAAAAAAATCTTTATATCAAATAAAAAAAAAATTATCAAGAATCAAATCTTGCAAAGAAAGAACAAAACTAAAGCAAATAAAAGAATTAATAGTAAAGTACCAAATAGTATATCGACCATCCTTCTCCTATGGTCTCTGGTTATAGTATGTGTGCCATTTTTGGCAAATCAGTAGCATCTAACCATCATCACAAATCAAGTGAGTGTTAATTGGTTCTTCATTTGCATGTTTTTATTTTTGTACAATTGGTTTTTCGTTTATTGCTGTTCTTCAATTTGTCATTTGATCAAGTTGTAGTCATCATCCGCAAAGCAACATACGTCGACTCTATTCCTATTAGGTGAGTGTACTTTTCAAATGTTTTTTTTTTTTTTCCCAAAACACCAGCAGAGATATTTGGGCGTAACTTATCCCTGGCCATAACTAATAAAGGCAGTCGGCAGGGTATTTTATTATTTAAAATTATTTTCTTTTCCTTTTTTAATTTTTAACAGAAAAAATATAAAAAAATAAATAAAATGACTATTTTAATTGACAGAATAAAATATGAAAAATAAAAAAGTAATTTTTTCAGAATAAAGTTATTAATTTCCCTGAATTTTAAAAACTAAATAATATTTTACTGGTATTATTATTATCATTATCATGCAAATAAAACCAAGGAATATGTAATATTACGGTGATGCAAATTATTTTAGATTTTGAGTGCTTTTGGGTGCAATTTTTCACTAGTAATCTATTGTTAATCTTGTTCTATTGATAATTAATTTTTTTTTTAATCTTGTTTGACTGATTTTATCATCACAATCTGTCATTATTGGATTACTTGATGGATAATTACTTGGTAATTCACATCTACTCGAAGCTAAAACAAATTGTATATTACCTTTTTTGATGAAATGGTAATTAAATTTTTTCATTAAAAAAAAAAAAACTAGTTTGTATTGAATTGCGGTGTTTGATATTAAATATTATATTGGCCAAATGACCCTACTAACCTGGCCTTTTAATGGAAGACCAACTCACTTCATGGGCTGGACTAAGCGTTTTTAAGGATTTTTACAAAATACCTTAATATTATATTTTTTGCTTTTTGAATTTTCTTATAAAAATATGCTTTTTGACCTTTTTTCACAAAGTTACGTTTTTTAATTTTGTACACTTTTTCAAACTTTCCTGCATTGAATGCCAAAAGACGTTGAGTATCAGCTCACTCACATGCATATATTCAGTTGCTATATTTGACAAGTGAATCCCATTATTTCAATTACAAATTTTATCCACCATAGCTATCACTTATTTCATTAATTAAAACTCCCATTTGTCATTTTAATACGCCAACATTGTTTGGGTTTGAGACCAATAATTACTTTTTTAAATGTATTTTTTAACCCCACTATTTTTTTTTTTAATTTATGGTAGTTAATTAGTGAGATTTAAAGAAAAAATAATTAAAAAATATTGTATTTAAATTGAAAATAACGTTAAGAAGTGTTGTATTTAAACTCGAGAGAAAAAATAATTAATTAGGATTTTTATTTTATTTTAATTTTTAAATATGATGTAATCTAAAAATGCGTAAACTTATATTTGTATTGTACTTTAAGATAATTTCACCCTATTAATATAAGCCGTGCCTTTTTTG
This sequence comes from Reutealis trisperma, assembly GCA_947687605.1. Classification (NCBI taxonomy): domain Eukaryota; kingdom Viridiplantae; phylum Streptophyta; class Magnoliopsida; order Malpighiales; family Euphorbiaceae; genus Reutealis; species Reutealis trisperma. The sequence goes on along the minus strand of CANTUT010000039.1, from coordinate 8,814,368 downwards.
AGATTCCAATAGTTGTAAATTGGAATTTAAATTGAACATTTTAATATTTGAATCAAGAAAATAGAATTAATGAGTGTTTATATATGAGGAAAATAATAATGGAGTAATAATAATACATGAAGTTTAAGTTCAAAGTTATGCCTCTTTTAAGTTGTTTATTATGCCTCTATTAAGTTTTATCTAAAATTAATAATAAAATAAGTTTGCTCTTTGAGATTTAATTTTTATATCAAATTTAGAAAGCAATTTTGAAATATGAAATAAGTATATGTATATTACAATGGACATGGGCAAGAAAATATGAACTATATTGAATTGTGTTTATTTGATATATATTTTTGAAAATTATTCAAAATTGAGTGTCACATGAATAAACGTATATAACAATAATATATCAAGTATATATTAGATAAAAAAAATTATATTCTACAAAAATAATAATAAATAAATTTCAAAATTTATGGTAAACAATATATTTTGAGTATAATCTGCATATATTTTGAGTATGTTGAAGTATATGTTCATTACATCTGAAAATTTTATGCTATGCATGTGCCTATTCTAAAATTTATTTTTCAGGTCAAACCAAGAAATTAGGAAATGTTTCAAGTATTTCAAAAATGGAAAAATCAATGTGGTAAATTTAAAAGAGAAAACATGCACATGCAACAATTTTCAAATGGGTGAATTGTCATATCCACATGCAATGGTAATAATGAATGAGATGAATCAAAATTCTTTTGATTATTGTTCAAACTTCAAAATACTACATCAAAGATTTGATAAACATATAACTCAAAAGTGCACTCAATTCAGAAAGAAAGAATACAAGAAATATATGTTTTTGTCTTCCTTAGAGCTTAACACCCTCAACCTTCTTCTTTAAAGAAACATCATTAACATACTTTTTTTTTTTAATTGAGAATCATCATCAAAATTAAGATTAAAATATAAACAAAGTCAATAAATCAATGTTTAAATTAAAAAATTGTATTCATATAATTTATTAGCTCTTTTTATTTGATATATATTTTTAAAAATTTTTGGATATTGAGTATTACATGAATATAAGTATATAAAATGAATGCATCAAGTATATATTAGATAGAAAACATTATATTCTAAAAAAAAAATCTATAATCAACCTTTGATCAGCCAAAAGGCAAATCAAATCTCAAACTATTCCATCACCTCTCTCAAATTACAGTATTATGTTTTAGAAATACTAATGCTAAAACACGCAAAAACTAACAATCAACCAGTAATCAACCATAAAATATCAACAATCAACCTCTAATCAACTAATAATCAACCATAAATCAACATCTAATCAACTAAAATCAACCAGTATTTTAGCAATGCTAGTGCTAAATATGCAAAAATCAGCAATCAACTTGTAATCAATCTACAATAAACCTATAATCAACCACAAATCAATATCTGATCAACTAAAAGATAACCTAATTCTCAAGATGTTCCATCATCTCTCTCAAAGTATAGTATTATAGCAATACTAATGGTGATTCTTAGTATACAAATGAAACCAATAAAAACTAAAACACTTGCAAAAAATCAATAAGGTAACAAAAAAAAAAACCAAAAACATAAAATGAATTAAACTAAAATAATCCATCTCATGCATAAACAAACTATTAAAAACATACAAATATTTAAAAATTTTATATAACGAAATATTAAATAAAGTGACTAAAAACAAAAAATCAAATAAAATAAAACCAACATAATGGTTTTCAAACCACCTTTGTTCAACAGGATCATGAGATTGATTGAAATAACATCATTCAAGTTCATCTAAAAAATAAAAAAAAAAAAAAGGATCATCTAAAATTAAAAAAAAAAAGATGCACCAATAACAAGGCTTGAAAAAAAAAATTACATTAAACAAAATAGAAGTAACATTGATTACAAATTATATATAGGCAAATATTCACATTTGTAAGCTCTATATTAAGAGCAACAACAAAATTTACAACTAATATGATAAAAAACTTACAGATTATTATCCTATGTCCACAAAAAAGCATCAATGAAAAATAATATATAAATATCATAGAGCATGCTAGAATCATATATGAACAAACACAAAAAAAAATGAAATAAAATTTATATTTAAATACTTTTTCTCTATTATCAAAATAAAATAAAATTTTATAAATATTGATAAATATTAAACATAAAAATCAAACTTCAAAGGTAAAGAGTGGCAACTAGTAAGAGTGGTGTATTGCTTTTGTACCCACTTTGCCACTTGTCAAATATATTTTATTGGCCAAAAATTTATAAACACATAAACAAATAAAGAATTAATTGTCACAAATCAATTCAATGGCATGTAAGTATTGTGGCTAACAATAACAATAGTACTTCCTTGGGTTAACAGGTGTTAGTTGCCCATCACTTCCCTTGCTTGTATATATTACATATTCTTCAACATGTGAAATATTTTTTAAAGTTAAAATGATTAAAATTTAAAACAAAAAGTAAATGGATAAGAAAAATGTAATATATGTAACTGCAATTATTATTATGCAACATTAAATTATCATTTGCTTTTTATGCTTTCTCTTTTTTTTATTAGATATTTGCCACGTAGCATCTCATAAAAGTTAGAGAAAAGTCCAAGCAACTTTTTTTTAACTATTTTGCAAATAAGAATTGAAAAAAAAAAAGAATGAGTAAAACAAAAGTTTTTCACAAATAAAATAAAAAAATAATAATAATAAATTAACAATGGTATAAAAGTAAAAAAGCATTTAACAAAAAAGTAAAATTTTTACACAAGGGTATAAATACATGCAAGAAAAAATTTGGACAAATGGTGTAATTTTCTCAAGTTTTTAATTCAATGAAAAGGCCCCTTCATTTCAATTGAAACCTACACTTTTTAGAATAGAGGAAATTATGTGGTATGTCTTGTTTTTTGAAAAAAATAACATTTTTAGCCCCACTTTTTCACTTTTTTTTTTTAAACATTCTTAGACTTTGTAGTTATCTTTTTTACGTTTTTTACGTTTTTTTTTTTCATTTTAACAATTACTTAACTGATTTCATTATAAAGTAAGAAAAGGCATATATCATAAGAGGACATGTGAAAGTGAGATTCAATGATATAATTAGTAGTTAGTGGATGGTAGCGTGCAAGAACCAAAAAATGGTTGAATTCTCTCATTCCTTTATCAAAATTTTATCTTTTATTAGTATTATTTATTTTAGTGATAATTAATTTTTATATATAGTATCATATTTATCTCATTTATCTTATCAAGTATTTTTATAGAATTTTAGACAATTCATTTGTAAAATTATATTAATAAAATTTATTAATGAATTTTAAACTTAATAAAAGTATGTATTATTCAAATTAATGAATTTTAAGTGTAAATTACTAAAATTATATATTTATAAAAATGTAATTTAAAATTGAAAATTCCAACGAAATTTATTCTTATATGAAATAAATTTTAGGTTAGATTCTTTCAACTTATATAGAGGTTAATAATTCACACTACATTTTTAAATTTTAAATCATTAAATTATTTTTACAATATGATCAATAATAAATGATTTTATTAAGAAAAGCCCCACTACTATGATATATATAACTGCAGTATTTAAATTTTAATTAATAAATTAGTGAGCAATTATGATACATATCAATACAAATTGTAATGATAAATTATTATAGTAAATATTAATATTAATATATCAAGAGTGAGCTTGTGCTAAAGATTATAAATATACGAGGGACAAATTGCAGTTACTGACTATGGTTATTCTCTTGATTATTTTGATGCTTTCTTTCCCTTTCCTTTCTCATTTCATTTTAATTATAAGTGATTTATTTTTTTATCCCACTTATAAATTTATTTAATTATAAGTCATATATGCATATATATATTTGTTTAGGTTGGATGAGTAAAAGGCCAAAAAATCATGTCCTTCCAAATTGAAAATTATGTTTTATGATTTTTCCTTTTGAAAAATTATCTATTTTAACATTTAAATTTTTTATTCAATTTTCTTAAAAAATAAAAATAAATGTTAAACAGTATTAGATAAAGTATAACTTCTATATAAGAATACCCTTAAGACCCTAGTAATTGTATTCTTATCGAGAGGTTATAATTTAATAGAGGTATATCACAAAATTTTTTTTCTAATATAAATTAAACACCCAAAAATAACATCCTTAATAATAACACTAATTAAAGAATAATAAAGTATTGGCATATTAATGAAAAAACAATAATATGTTCAAATAAAAAATATATAATATATTATAGCCTTATCATATATATATATATATATATACTTTCTTAGTACATAAGTTAAAAACATTATAACTTATTACAATTTACAGGTTATTCTTATTTACAACTGGCCCAAGTTGGGACTAAAATTTTTTATAATAATATAAAGGTTATTCTTATACATGATATTCTTATATAGGGATTCTACTGTATTAATTATTTATTAGAAATATGTTGTTTTTTGTTTAATGTATATTATTTGCTATAATATTTTATTTTGTTTAAAATCCATAGCTTGTAAAAACAGTAATAATACTAATAATATTGTGAAAGTATACTCAATTTGTATTAGATACTAATTATTTATTATAAGTATACTTTTTTTTTTATTTAATGTATACTATTTGGTGTGATTTTTTATTTTGTTCGAAATCTATAACTTGTATAAACAATATTAGATACTAATTATATTGTGGAAGTATACTAAATTTGTATTAGATATTATTTGCTAAAAGTATACTTTTTTTGTTTAATATGTACTGTTTATTGTAACTTTTTATTTGATTCAAAATATATAGCTTATATAAATAGTGGTATATACTAATTATATTATGGAAATATACTAAATTTGTATTAGATACTAATTATTTGCTAAAAGTATATTATTTTTTGTTTAATATATACTATTTGCTGTGACTTTTGATTTTTTTGAAATTTATAATTAACATGTATAAATAGTAGTAGATACTAATTACATTGTGGAAATATACTGAATTTGTATTAAATATGAATCATATACTAAAAGAATACTAAATTTTATGATAATATATACTATTAGCTACTATTTGATCTTATTGCTTTTTTGTTTTATTTTTAAGAAGAATTTTTTCTTTAATTTTTTAAGAAGAAATTATTGTTTAAATTCTCAACATGTATAAATAAAATTGAATACTACTAGTATATTGATCCAATGAGAAACAATTTAGAACATAATCAAAAGTTCTTCCATTTAGAGAATCTATTGATTCAATGGCTGGCTTGTTTCAAGTATGCATACTTGATTTTAGTCTACTTGTAAATGTTAATTAAAAGATATATATTATAAAAGAATTTTTAATTTGTACGAATAAAATTTAAAATTTAGGAATTTTTAATTTTTTAAAGTTTTATTTACCTTTTATATGATATGTTAATGACCAAATATTAATAGTATTAATATTTTAGTAATTAAGTTTCAAATATCGTGTAAAAAAATCATTTACTCCTTTTGAGAAAAACGTAAAATCATATAGTAATTTTTTGTTTAAAAAAATCATGTTAATTAATTAGAATGATGTTATAAATTTTTTATTATTTATCTTCGTAATTTTAATTAAGCTATTTAAATATCAGTTTAAATTTTTTAAATTAAAAAAAATAATTTGTTAGTTCATTAATGACTGGATCGTTGAATTTAGGTTGGTGGCCTGAAGAAACTTAAAAATAGTACAAACAAAATGGTTACAGTGGCTCCAATAAAGAAGAAAGAAAACATAAATTTGTAAGCAAATTACAAATATTGAAGCTGGCACTATTTTTATAAAATAAAATCCCTGGCCGTATAAAAATAATATTGGTCACTTTTCAGATTATTTGTGTAAAAATCCCTTTAAAATAATTAAAATTAAATTATATGTATTTTATTTCTCAGATTACCTTTACATATAACAGGACAACCTTTTATTTTTTATTTATCATAAGTGGCGCCTATTTTAATAAATTGAATTCTTATAAAATTATTTTAGTTTTTAATTTTTTGTTATATTAAAAAATAATTTAATTTAAAAATATTGAATTTTAATAATCACATGTTTTTTAAATACAAGATTTCTTATACTATTTAACCATTATGATTTTTTTTTTTTAATATAAGGAGAGTAGTTCGAATTTGTGCTATATTATTTAAATTGTATATACACTTGCTATTGATACGCTGAAGTTATTGTTGTATTCAATATAGAAAGCAAATTAATCCCCTTTCGGGCAGACTGCATTTACCGACATTTCTTGATACTCTATTTTCTTTAAAAACAAGTTAATCACCACTGGTTATAATTTAATACACAAAATTGTATATATTCCAAAATGTATAATGGTTGATAAGCTTTCCCAAATTAAGACAAAAAATAAAAAATGAACGGATTTGTTTGGTATCATTTTTGTCTCTTTTTTTTTTTATATATATCTTTTATACTAAAAGTTTTTGCTTTAAAAAATGGATGGATGATATAAGAATAAAAATTTCTCAGTGAATTTTATGTAAAATCTTGTCTTCATTTGAGATATACATGAATTCAATGAAATAAAAATACATTAAATAAAAAAAAAGAGTGTCTTAATTCACTTAAAAAAAAAATAAAAATAATCATATTTATTAAAATAATTCATTAATATAGTATTATGAGATAAACTTAAACGTTCAAATGTAAATATGAATTTTGCGAATTTTAATAACAGAGCTTTCTTTTTTTGTACTAGACGAACAACCCACTTATTATAAATGGTCGGTCGCCAAGTGAGACCTTCACCTCCATTGAAGTCTGTGACTTGACAGTGCCCTCGTGCTCTGTCTAATTTCCATTATTGTAGGTGAAAATTGAAAAGAAGCATAATCCCACTATAATTTGGCCTTCACTGTTATACTCACAAGTCAAGAAACTTTCACCTTCTTTTCAATTTTCACTATGTTAAATGAATCATCACTTTCAGGTTTCAAATCTGTAGAGAAAAAGAGAGAATCTGAATCAGAATTTGATTGGTTAATCATATGGAACATTTTTTTTCAAGAATTTGTTCATGCACTACAGATTTTAAGGTTTGCCTGTTTCTTGATAAGGATTTTGCATTATTTTACCACTAGCTAGTTGTTGATGTAGGGAATGTTTGGTTTAACATAATTACTAGTTAATTAGCTATTGGCATATTGCAATTAGCAGTTGACAACAACTAATTAAAAAATTAAATGTTAACAATTAAAAATTTCAGCTTTCAATATTATAATTATAATTTTAAACGGGTAACAATTAGATTTTGCACATTATTTCAAACACTAATTTTACACGAAAAATTATATAATAGAGGATCGAAATTCAAACACTAAACATTAACTTCCAACCCTCATCTAAATGAGCATGTAATTCAACAAATGCAATCCCTAGCTATAAAAATTAATTAATTATAGGACTTGATGCATTGGTGATTTTTTTTTTATTTTGTATTTTTTTTTAAAGAAACAAGGGTTTAACTTTAATTGATTAGTTGAAGAATAAAATAGAATGATAATGTGGGAATATATGGGATCAAATTGATTTTTGGGTGAAGATAAGGAAAAATATAGGGAAACGTGAAGGACTAGGCAACCGAAGTGCAATGGTGACAAGCCCATTTGGAAAACGTAGATTAGAAAATGAAATGGCTGTTTGTGCTTCGCCTGTTGCTCCATTGACTTTTGACCCTGTAAAAATGGGTCTGAATATTTTGCTTGTTTTTCTTGTTTAGAAACAGAAGTGACATTTGTGATATATATATGAATTGAGAAAACAATTTAGCTTTCAATTATTAATCGTTAAAAAATAAAAAAGAAAAAATTTACTCATTTCAAATTTCAAAAAATTAACGATGATAATTAAATTACAACCAATTAGAATATCAATTTCTAATCCGCACTTTGAATCAATGAAACACTACTTTGAAAAAAATAAAAATAATAGCTGAATTTGGCATAGTTCCATAACCACTTCACTTCAACCTCCTATAATTAGTATTTTCACCTTAAAATAGGAATAATATGAAGAAGCAAACACATGTATTTTCAATCAATTATTTTTTTTTATTTAGCCAATCAGGATGTTTTCCGATTAGTTTATACATCAATTAATATTAGGTCTTTTTAAATTAAAAAAATAAATAAATTCTCTTACTAATTAGACTAATTTTGAAGAATTAAACAATTATTTTGAAAGTGTACGTAAACACCATATCTCTAGTACATTCAAGTACATAGATTTTTGAAAACCTAATTCTAGAGAAATTTAATGAAAGAAAATCTCCTTTGCAGAGATCAGATGACAATTTGATATCCAGCACTAAATGCATGTCCATTTCACATTTCAACCATATGATCTACCTGCTTCACTCAATTACCAATTAACCATATATTTCACATTTACTAAATTCTACCGCTTAAATAAGAAATCATTACTAAATTTTTCACCCATCCACAAGGAATACAAAATTATAAAACCTATATATATATATACACACACCAAAAGATACATATATTTCCTTATAAAAAGGCAAATACTTATGAACATGTTATGTTATTATTAGCAGTATATCTATATCAACGAACAACTTTTTAAAGGAAAAAAATTTAAACTTAAATACATGACCGTTAACATTACGTGATAAATACTCAATAATTAATTAACTCAATAACTGTAATTTATTTTTTTATATTAAAATTCATTTAAATAATTAATCATTTGAAATGATTTAATTTTTATGATTTTACATTTCAAATTTAAATTCACAATTATTTCAAATAATTGGTACATTTCAGTGTTTAATACATTGTAATTTAAACGATAAGATTTTCTTTTTCTTTTTTTAATAAATTATTCCAATTCACTTTTGACATTTCTCAACATATATTTAAGTTTTTACCGCAGAAAGATACTGTTAGGTTGCAGGGTGGAATTAATGAAAGGCCCACATAAATTATAAAAATTAAAATTAAAATAGTTGGCCTTACCAAAACCTGTGTAATCCAACCGAACTTTCAATTTAAATGAACATTGCCTTGGCTTTTCACTTCAATGGCTGACCCAAAAAAGCAAAGCAAAAAATAAAAAATAAAAACAGAGCTGACAAAAGTAATAAATCTGACGGACTGACATGAAGATGGATATTTTCAGACTTAAAATCTCTATGGTTTTGTGAAGAAATGTGTACTGTCTGATTCAAATGTGTTTGTATTGTTCATATAGCTTAAAAAAAAAATAAAAAAATTAAGACTTGAAACCTCAATTGGTCATTGTCTTTATCTAAGAAATGCTAGGGTTTTGAAAAATCTTGAATAAAGTGCCAACTCTTTAATTAATTATAAGACAAATTTTGCCATGTGTTCTTCTCATTTTGATTGGTTAACACAGGCCGTGTAAGCCACAGCTAAGTTTTGTTTCTGCTTCCTAAAGATAACGCTTCATTATAAGAAAACTTTGGACTGACTCTTTTTTTTTTTTTTTTGGAGTATATTATACCTAATTTGTCTCTCTGAATTTTATCCTTTTTTTATATTTAATACTTAATCATATATCACAATAAACCAAAAATAAAATATTCTCATCTTATCCATTTTAAAAAAATAAATAAATTGAAGTTGACATAAAAATATTCTCTTAAATTATTTACATTTAAATTATTTGCATTTTAAATTATATATTATTGATGTTCGAAGACATAAAAATCGATTTGTAATTTAATAATTATCAAATTCAATATGTTTTTTGCCGATTTGTTAATTTTAATACTTTATCAATACTGTTATAAACTATTTTTTTAAAAGAAAAATACTATTAAAGAATATTAAAAAAAATTTAAGTCATTTTATTGTTTTAATGCTTCTTGAAATATGCTTTTATATTTTTATTTTTAGATCAAAACATACACTCTATATGAAAATTTATGATTTTTTTAAAAAATTCAATAATAAATTTAATTTAAACTTTAGAAAACATAATTAAAAAAAATCCTTTAATTGGATAGTCTAAAGTTGTTATGATTACCTTTTATTATTATTATTATTATTATTATTAAGAAAAAGGGACTTAACTTAAAACACCTACCTTGAGTGAATAGTAGAATATCAATTAGACAGATACTCATTACATACACACCATCCTTAATCCATCCTTTATAAACAAGGCCCATCTCTCTTATTTTCCTTCCACATTGAATTTTCTAATAACCAATAACTCTCTTCTTCTCCTTCTCCTCACAGCTAGCTATGGTTTCTTCAGATCTTGCTAGAAATGTGGTTGGTATTCTAGGTAGGTTAATTTCTTTTTCTTTTTCTTTTTTATTTTCTTTAATTGCAATTCTTTTCAAGTATCTTGATTTTACTTGACAAAAAATAAATAAATTTTAGTTTCTTTAACCCTCAATTATATTTACAAACTTTTTTTTCTTATATACGTCTTTGCTTTCTTATTTGCAGGAAATATCATTTCACTCTTCTTGTTCTCATCTCCAGTGTAAGCAATGAGTGATGGCTTCATTGGAACCACCTCCAAATAAATAAATAACAAAAAAGAAAAATAAAAATAACAAATAATACATACATAACATATATATATATATATATATATATATATATATATATATATATATATATATATATATATATATATATTGTGGGTTGGAATTAATCAATTCTTAATTTTTCATTAAAAAGGATGCTGGTATTTATATATAAATAAAATTAGAAATTTGTTGATTAAGTGAAGCTAATTTCTTTATTTTGATGACTTTTTTTCAGGCCAACTTTTATTCAAATATGGAAAAAAAAGTCAGTAGAACAGTTCTCTCCAACTCCATACTTAGCCACCTTAGTGAATTGCATGGTATGGGTGTTGTACGGACTACCAATGGTGCACCCAAAAAGCTTGCTGGTTGTTACCATAAATGGATCAGGAACTGCTATTGAGTTTCTTTATATTATTCTCTTTATTATCTATTCATCAGACAAGAAAAAGAGGTTTAAAGTGCTACTAATTGTAATTGCTGAGGTTATTTTCATTGCTGTTCTTGCCATTTCTGTTCTAATTCTTGCCCATACCACCGAGAAAAGGTCTATGATTGTGGGATTTATCTGCGTAGCCTTTAACATCATGATGTATGCTTCTCCATTATCAGTCATGGTTAGTCATCATCTCTCAAATCACACAAAAAATCCCATTTTTCTCTTTACTAATTTTCGTTTTAATTATTATTTGGGTATGAATTCATAATTTCACATTTTACTGTTTGAAGTAAAAAAAATCTCATTTTCTCTTGACTGATTTGTTATTAATTATTAGTTGGGTTTGCTTTGAGATTTTAATTAACACATTTATTATCTGATGGATATTATAGTATTATTTATATAACAAAAAATTGTGAGAATTAATAAAAGCAAATAGTGTATCAAATATATAATAAATTAATAAAAAATATCATCCTTGTGGTAGATGGGTGTCGAACGCTTTCACAAAATCGCTATAATTTTATCAATAAATGTGTTCTATACTAAATACGTGTGTATAAATCTTGTTTAAAAGAAATATATTAATAAAAATGTTAATACAATTTTTTTTTTCTTTTCCATAGTAAATATGCATGTGTAATTGATTTTGTTTTTGCTAATGCATGGCCCATGCACTTGATTAGGAAAAATGCATTTACTTTCTTGCTTCTATATTTATATATAAATAGCAAAATTTTTATTATGATATTATTTTACATTAAAAAGGATTAATTATTAATTAATATTTTTTTTAATTTTTTGGTTTTGCAATACAGAAAATGGTAATCACAACAAAAAGTGTGGAGTATATGCCATTCTTCCTATCACTTACTTCCTTTGTCAATGGTGTTGCTTGGTCTTCTTATGCTCTCATTCGTTTTGACCCCTTCATCCTTGTAAAATTCCTTCCCTTACCCTTTCTTTTCTCATTGTGATTATGATTTTATTGGTCACCTACTTCTACTAATTAGGGCAGTTTGGGTACTAAATTTTGGATCTCAATTATCATTATTTCTTGTTTGAACTTAAACATTAAAATAGGTTATTTATAATCACAGTAAATCAGGATTAATGTAAATTAATTGCATCGTGCATTTAGTAATTAGGATCAATAAACAATATTTTCATGCTCTTAATTATTCTAATTAATTAATATGGATGGATTGATTTATTTATTGATATCAAAATTAGGTTTAATGTTTATTTGATATTACTATTTGAATTGTCATTATAAATTATTATGTTAAAAATGTTAATTAAATATTTTAAAATTTATTATTAAAATAAATCTCATATATTTTTATCATACAATTAAATTTATTAAAAATAATTTAAAAAAATATTTTCAAATTATTTTATTTAATAATTTCTATGTTAGACAGTCTCATAATTAGTGATGCTCACAAATTTTTATTTTTTAAATATTTTGAAACATTTATGCTTGATGATATATCAATAATTATGTGCACATCAGATAAAAATATTATAAAATAATTTATCCAATACTAATAATAAAATCAGTTGCGGGCCATGCACTTTACACAATTTTAACCATCTTTTTTTATTTAATATGTAATTTTTTAAAAATATTTTAACATACATGAATTAATATTAATTTTTTAATTAAATTTGAATATTAACTTTTGATAATTTTAAATAATAATATAAAAAATATATGCAATGCATGCCTAAAGTGTTTTTTTTTTTTCCTGGGCTTTCTTTTATATTAGATTCCTAATGGGCTGGGAACACTATTTGCACTGGCCCAACTGATACTGTACGGGCTGTTTTACAATTCAACAAAGAGGCAGATTGCAGCAAGAAAAGAGAAAGGAGAGGTAGGCTTATCAGAAGTAGTTGTGAATGGAGATTGCAAGAGGGCAGCTGCCAGTGCAGCTGTGAATGGCAATGGTTCTGAAATCTGTAGGGCATGAAATGATATTGGGACCTTGTTGTGTTTTTGCTTGTTAACTCCATAAACTATATCATGAATGATTCCCATAAATAGCATACCAAAAGTACAGTGTGCTATTTCAGCCAATCATGGTTTTTGCCTCATAATTAAGTCTCCGTTTTGTTACAATATTTTGGTTTTTTACTCTATTATCAAAAGCTGTGACATGTGGTTTGCCAAAAAAAAAATGTAAGCTGTGCATGTGAGCAAAGTCTTGCTCCACCCCAATGCAGGTTGCAGTACTGTGCTTTTGCAGACAAACATCTTAAATGATGTTGAAAAATCATTACAATTATAGAGTTAATTTGGATGTTTATTTTCTTTTCGAAATGTATAAACACATTCAAAAATGGAGAAGGAACACGTACACTCTCAAAAGGATAATTAATTATTTTAAAATATTTATAATTCAATATCATTTCTTTTATTTTATTTTTCTTTTAAGTCTTACATTTCAAATTAAAAGTGACACACATTTATTTCATTAGATGATCATCTATTTAAATTAACTCTCATGTTACAAGTCATTCATTCTCATGGCACTCAAGTCATCAAATCTAGAATTGTAATGTTGTGAATTAGAATCCTAGTTAGATCTAAATATCCAAAAAGAGCAAGGAAAAATCAGATGCTTTCCATTTTCGAACTTGCATGCAAAGATTACAGGAAAACTGCTTATATATAGACTGGAAAGAACAAAGAGAAAATGGGATTTCTACAATTCCATGGAAAATTTCTTACAGGTCCACCAAATTCTCGGTAACTCTATAGCTTCGTTTCCTTGCATCCTATCACTCTAAAAATGGTGCTCTAAACCTGCCATATTTACAACCTAATCATAACTCGCCAGTGCTCTCACAGGAGCTTCCAAGATTGGCATTCACATCATGAACGGCCAGTCTGATTATATTACTGCCCGATGATCTTGAAATATCAATACATTCTTGCAGGTCTGCATCGCAGGCTATCAAAACCCATTCTCGATCATCATCCAGATACTTTATGTCAAAAGTACCCACCTCCAACTTCAGCCTTTTTGCCACTTCCTCTTTCAATTCTACAATCCCAGAATTCAGACAGATCCGGAACCTGATTATGTCTTCTCTATATGTTGCCTTTATGGTTAAACTCCTCACTTGTTGCCTAGCTGTTATATATGGCATTGCATGTTCAAGAGGAGCCATGGCTTGTGTGGCAGGTAAGTCTGGACACAGATGGTTTGTCCAACTCGATTCTGGAACCCGCTCATCTAAAATAGCATCTGCTACTGAAGGGCAAAGATTTCTCAAATCTTTTGAACTTCCAGCATCCTCAATTAGCATTTCTCCAAATGGTTCTTGAGCTTCTGTTGCGACAAGGGCATCGGGCAATGAGTATGCAGCTGACAAACGCATTTCTCCTTTTGGTTGAAATGCCAATTCTGAAGCCCCACCAGGTTTATTGCATTGTTCATAGACTGGAGAGCCAGCCACATCCATTGCAGGCGCACTGTCATTTGCTGGGCTTCCTTGGCATGAACCATGAGAGGTTGGACTCCCAGCACTTTCTTCCCTTGAGCCACTCCCTGCTTTGGATCTGTTTGAACCTTGACCTATCTCCGGTGAAAACCCATTTTGCAGGAGCAGTTCCTCATGACTTAATATTCTGCCTCCCAGCAATTGACCTTGATCATCAACACCAGCCTGTCCATCAGTACCTGGTGTTTTGCAGATGGGTGATCCATTCTTTTCACCAACAGGTTCAGGGGATTTAGAGATGGGTGAGTTCTGTTGATGGCACCCGTTCAGATTGGAAGGCCAAGAGATAGAACCAACTGCAACAGGAAGTGGACTTGTGGCAAGGGGAGTTAAATCAAAGGCTCCTTCAGCGCCTTGGACAGATTCAATCACCCGCTTTAACTTGGAGAGGGATCGGTTAACTTTGTTGATTTTGCGAGATGGCCAACGAGAGATTCCATGCTGCCTGCAGATGCGCTTCATTGTAGTTGGGCAAACTGTAAAGTATAAAGCAAGAATTTTGCTAAGAAAAACCTACTCAAACAGTATCCAGATTTCAGTATACGGAATTAAACATCTTTAAAATGGCACAAGCAAAATTGCAAGCAATGATATAAGTGTATAAGCATACCACCCAAGCTCTTAGCTGCATCTTTAAGACTCCCAGCAAAATATTGTTGTAGAACCTCTAGACTAATTGACTTCTCAGTTTTCCCACGTTTCCTCTCTGATGGCTTTTTGTTCCCTTTATTCTCTGGAATGGAAGTAGGAATATGATTATCCTCTGCATGACTAGTGTTGCCTCCATTATCTACAACATCCAAGTTCTCCACTAACTGATGCTTCGTGGAATCTACCTGGGGCATATTTCCTTCCTTTGGCAATGTGTTAGCATTTTGGTGAGATTTTGGAGATTGGGGTATTTGGATGCATTCAAGTCTCAAATCAAGCCTCCCACTCGTAGAAGTTTGAATGATCTCAACAAATCCTTCCTCCTCTTCAAGGTCCATTCCAGAGGCAACCTTGAGACTCCGGAAATGTTGCTTCATTGTTGCCAACAGAGAGCCCAACAAAGCCTTCTGTTCATAACTATCTGAGAGACTGGGGGGCAAAAAAAATTCTAGAACATAGTCATCATCTCCAGTATGACTGCTACGCAAGCAAATTGCAAAACACGCAGACAATTCAAACATGCGTGCATAGTGTACTAAGGGGTACTCAGTCTTGCAGAATTGAGTAATATCTTGGCAAAAGCAAGCATTGTGGGACAAAAATGCTCGCCCAGCAACACCTTGACCCTTCTGCAAGTGATGCTCAAGACAGGCCTCCCGAAAACCCCACATATGAGGATCTACAACATAGAATGCCACATCAGTTGTGGACATGCACACTTGACCATTGCAACTTCCATCAAAGCTGGTACAACTCTTCCTCAGACCACCACCGTAAGCTAGAACACTACCATGCATGCATGGAACCCATGTCTGAGCCAAAGCTAATTTGTGAGTTTCACAAAGCACTGTCAATATCTCCAATATTTCAGCTAGTGCATTTTTACGGCCTTCATTGCAAATCTGGTTTAAAAGCAGTGCCAAGTATACATCTGTGAGAACAAGGGGGGAAGAAATGAAAGAAGAATACAGGATTTATCTTTCTGGTTTACAAATAATAGCATATACAACATATGTTATATTCTTAGGACTCACCTGCGGACAGGGGTGATCCAATATTTCTGAACTTTTCAAATTGACAGCCTGCACAACAACTGAAGATATGTGACTGTGAAATCTCAATACTTTTAACAAGGACTACATAAAACTATATCAGCATGCGCACACACTATATACACAATTCCAGTGTTCTCCAAAAAAAAAAAAAAAATTCCCATACTAAACAGATTGTTTAATTGATTCAAGTACAGGCATATCATGAGACTTGTTATAATAAAAGGGAGAAAGAAACCCAACCTCAAGTGCCTTGCAAACTTTATCAACCTCAGGTCCATAGTTAATCTTTGGTGAAGTCATTATGAGCTCAAGCACACCAACACAGGAATGCCCTGAAGGTTCAAAAACTGGCAAGGCCAAGGTTCCCTGAACATTATAATGTTGAGCATGATCACGCCGCGAATACTCCTTTGCGGAGTAATACTGCACATTAGGAGTCCATTCTGGCAATTTTTGCTGGAAAACACGGCCAGGAAGCCCAAGTTCACCATCACTTTCCCCATCCACTGAGAACATATACATCAAAGAGACCATCCTATACTGATGAAGTCCATTACAATGAGGATCAATTACAAATGGTTGCCCAGAAGTTGTCAGTACATATCGACCCCCATTCTTCACAGGTGCCCAAATCTGTGCTAGAACATTATGTTCAGTTGATTCTTTGAAGTTTCGGAGTGCCTGCGTCATCCTCTCTTTGATTATACAATATCCATCTGGGTTGTCAATGGGCATCAATCCCAAAATGGGGGAAGGAAGTTTCCTTTTATCATCATTTTCTCTGGGGTTTTCAGTAACTGAATTGGGATTACCTGCATAGGGTAAAATCTCAAGTTAAAAAACAAATGATTCAAAATCCAAATAGTGCATATTGAGATACAATGACAAAAAGAAACTGCAATTTACTAAATGCTATGATTAACTATAGCATGAGCAAGATCATGCTGCTGAAATTTACAAAATCCTGTTACAAAAATCAAACTCCAAAAAGCAACAAATTTGACTAAAGACGTGCAAAAGGATTGAAAAAAAAGGTACAAAGAAAGAGAAATTGTTGTAAGAAGGAACAAAGTCTCCAGACCGAATACTTCGCTAGACAGGAACGACGATAATCAGTAAGCGAAAAACAAAAGACAATTTTTTTTTTTTTTCAGTTTCTTCTTCTTCAATGGGATGTCTAGTCTACTAAAACAACTAGAGTATAATTCATAATTTTAGTTTCACTGTTTCATAACCTAAAAGGAGCGCTGGAAAAATAACATTTATTATGCTAGAATTTTGTCATAAAGCAAGCTAAGTTTAAATCAAGAAACACCTCAATTCCTCAAATTCAATTTTAATCCTTTACAACACTTTTTCAATAAGGTCAAAACAAACAACAAATTGGAGGGGTATAGAGCACATAAATTATACCAATCAGAAACTTCAATTAAGCTCACTAAAGCACCCAAATAAAAGCAAGGAACAACAACCCAGAAAAAGAAAAATCAAGACATGCTGTATTCCAGATTCAGTATGCATTTTTAAAGGCTAACAAAGGAGAACACTTTGGAGTCAGCTTTAAGCTAAAATTTACAGTGAAATAAGAAGCAAAAGTAATAGACTGGAGTGTGGATAAAAATGAATGACTAACGTGTAACAAAAATTGGATAATCAGAGAAGCGAAGGCCGGTTGCGGCGGCGATAGGAAGGGTAGTAGCGTGGGAAGAGGCAGAAGCAGCAAGCCTGTCATCATCAGCATCAGAAAAAGCCCATAAAGGAGAACAGGGCTGGTCAGAAGAAGAGAGAAGAAGGGGAGAAAAAGGATTAGAAAGAAAAGAGATCTGATCCAGCGGCCAAGAACTTTCAAGTTCAAGATCATAGTCCATTAGAGTCTCTCCTCTCTCTCCTCCTCCACCACCAGTAACAACAACTCCACCTGGCTGGTTACCCTTTGACTTATCCTCCTCTTGTTCAGGCATTTTCTAGGAAAATTAGAAGAAAGTAATAGATTTTCTCGGAAAGTTTTTGTCTTTCTATGTATTTGTGTGTATAAAGAGAGATTTGAATGATACTGGGGCTGAAAGAGAGAGAGAGACAGAGGCTTACGTGAATGGTAAGTTGCAGAGTGTGACTCCATTTTGCCATTGGAATCCTACAGTTGTACTAGTTGCGAGAATGTCCATAAAAATAATTTTCTGGAGTAATGATTTTCTATTGCCACTATTATTGTAACCTTGTAAGTCCTTTTTTATCCATATTTTCACTTTATTATAATTTATAATTATATGTCTGTATATGAAACTTATTGACTTCCAATGTAAATTAAATAAATAAATGAAAATGAATTTTTCATGCCATTAATTTGAAATTGATTTTTTATGCTTAGTAAAATAAAATATAGTACACACAAAATAATTATATATTTTTTTATTTTTTAAATTAATATACAGCTTTTCATCTATCAATATAATGAAAATTTATAAGAATTATTTAAAAATAATATAATGGCTGTAATATATATAATGTATATAATTCACGATGATATTATCATCCGCTTGATAAAAAATAAATATTTAAAAAGATAAATATTATTTAAATAAATTTTTTAAATAGTACTCCAGCAAATAACATTTCTTAACTATGCCTTCTTTTTTTATCTAGAATACATAAATGGGAAGTGGGAATTTACTTTTTTTTATTAGTATTATTTTTAGTTGACCAAGACTATGCATTAGGACACAATATAACAAAAAAAAAATGCTAACAGCAGTAAAAAAAAATGGAAAAGAGAAATGTCAAATTAGGTCTTTTTTTTTTTTTTTTGTGGTGGGGAAATTAAGTTATTTAATTGTGACAAAAAAATTATTACTTTATTAAAGTAAAAAAATTAATGTGGCGAATGTATGCTTTTTTTTAATATTCAAAAAAAGAAATGAATCTTAAATTTATTATTTTAAAAAAAATATACTTACCATTAGATTATATGCATGATATATAAATAAATATATTTTATAGAAAATAAATAATGTGAGAATTAGAGATATGCAAAGGTAATCTATCTAAAATTATATTTATAATATTTCTCAAAAAAAAAATATCTAGTAATAGTTATTGCCTAAGACAAAACAAAAAATTGAATAGGTATAAAAAATAGTAGACACAACATTTAATTATAAAAGTATTACTGAGACCAATCAAAATGAAGGGTGGAACATCATGTCACCAGTGGTCCATTGGTGACCTATTTTATTATTATTATTATTATTATAGAAATTTAAAATGTATTTATTTATTAAAAAATGATTTTGTGGTTATAAATGACTGTGAAGTTGAGATCCGACGGTGGCTGAAATTTTTGAAAATATAAACCACTATGGTGTCACGTATACGCTTAAAATTCTTTTTTGTTTTTTTAATTTAGTTTTCCCTTGTCGTCCACAGCAGAATGAGTACAAAGTTGCTGGAAATTTTGCTATGACGGATTAGTAGATTATTCTTTTGAAACTAAAACAAATAAATAAATAAAGCACAAATTCCAAATATTAATTTAACTAAAAAAGCTTTATTTTTTTCATGGGATTTTAATTTAATGATAAATCAAATATGAGAATTTAAAAGAACGTAGACCTACAGAAAATTCTGTTCTGCTGTATAGGCTTATTTTTTTTTAAATATCTTAAAATATAGGTTTATTTTCTTTTTTAAAGCACATTTATTTTTTTAGATATTTAATTTATCTTTATTTAATACTACTTTGTAAGTTTTTTCAATTTATTATGTGAGTATTAATTAAATTAATGAAGAAATATTTTTAAAAAGTTAAAAATAAATTATTATTTAAATTATATTAATAAACACTTTTATTATATGTATGAAAATATAAATAAGCCTCTATATTGGGGACGAATGAAGTATATTTTTAATTGAAAAAATGTAAGTGAGTAAAATTTTATTTTTTTATATTAATAAATGGTAAAAAGAAATTATAACATAAATATGATTTTTTTTTTAATGCAGTTTAAATATAGTTGATGTCCTAATCAAATAGAAGTTACTGTTTTTAGAGAAATTAATTAATAAAATGTAACTTTAAATTTCTATTATATATTTCCATTTCCACTAATGGCGTTTTCACCAGAAAAATTCCACTAATGGCGTTGCATCATTGTTTGCAATTTTTTCATCACACATAGTGACATGTTAAGGTTAATTGTAATTAACAAGCAAAGAGATATACTCCCAAGTACTATTAAACATTAATTTTTTAAACATGGAGTAGTAGTGGAAATATACTCCCAAGGAGTCGCAGTGGAAATATTAATTTTTTAAACATATAATTGAAGCCTTGGTTGGCTAAAAAGCATTGGCATTCATCAAGTGTTATTGGAGTCAGATTCATTTATTTTAGTTACTGTTCTTCTAATTCTTCATGTTTTAGATTAATTGTTGATAATTGTAAGGTTCTTGCAAGAGACTTTTTGACGTGTCAATTTAGTCATGTAAAGTGATCAACGAACCAAGCAATTTATAGGCTGGCTAGAACAACTAGTCTGATCATGTGCGCTAGTCTAGTTACCTTCTAGTGTATCTTATGGATATACTCATCAATGATATGAATTAATATAGCTATTTTCTCGTGAGCTTCAAAAAGAAATTAAGATGTGTTTGTTTTGAGGTTAACAAAGAGTGCACACACTCAAATAGTAATATTTTACTACTTTACTTTATTAACTTTTCACTCCAAAACAATTTAACTTATTAAGGATAAATTACTATTTAAACTATGAAATTTGATCTAAATAATTAATTCATTTCTTGTTTTTTAAAAAATTTACTAATAGTCCTTTATATTTTGTTTCATTATACTATTTAGTCATTTCAGCAAGTTTTTATACTTTTTTTATTAAATTTATAAAAATTGACTAAAATACCTTGTATACATAATAAATATAATTTTAATTTTATTATTTAAAAATAAAAATTTTAATTAATAAAAGTAAATAATATTTATAAAATTATATAATAATTATATTTAACATCATACAATTGTATAATTATTATATATTATAAAAAATAAAAAATATTTATATTAATCAAATTAAACAATTATTATTTAATTATACAATTATTATTTAATTATTTAAATTTTCAATTTTAAATAATAAAATTAAAATTATATTTATTACATATGCAAGGATATTTTAGTTATTTTTCATAAATTTAACCAAAAAAGTATAAAAACTGGATAGAATAATTAAATAGTATGACGAAATTAAAATTGAGAGACTAATCTATTAGTTTCTCAAAAAGCACGAATAAATAAGTTAATTAGGTCAAATTTTATTGACTAAATAGTAATTTAATCATTATTAACATGGGGGTGGAGTAAATGCCATAGTTTGGCAATTGGTAAAGTATGAGTAGGATAGTATAATACTCTTATTTATACCTAAAGAAGTGTATATTTATCCATACTTATATCTATACTTCTTTATCCATACTTATATCTATACCCATTTAGGTAACAAATTTAAATACGTCCTTATAACCATAGGGTTTCGGGTAATCCATTATCCGTACAATTATTAAATTATTTTTAAATATATGTATAAATTTAGAATATTTGATTTAAAGAATAAAATGCATTTATATATAAATAACACAGTGATTTAGGATAATTGATTATTAGATATTTAAAATATTTTATTTGATTACTTGATGTAAAATTATAAATGCTAAATTTCAAAGAATATAGTGTTTTAATGAGTTGTTGAATTCAATAAGTAATACTAAGATGTGTATCTGAACAATTATTTTATGTAAAGAGAAGTAAAGATAAAATGGAGTAAATTAATATTAATAAAGAAAATGAATAAGTATCACAAACAATATTAATTTCAAATATAATGAGTATGAAATATCTAAATAGTATTTGCGTCTCAAGTATATAAAAGTGATTTTTTTTTTACTATCTTTACACTCAAAATTATAAGAAATAAAAAGAAAAACCATAGTATAATATTAATTTAAATAAAGTTTATTCAATTATAGAACTAGAGAGATAAAAAGATCCAGAGAAAAAAAAAAGAAAATAAAGAAGATTCAGAGAGAAAATATAATGAGATATATAGAGTTTGAAAATGAAAAATTTGCAGAAAATTTAAAGAAAACGATTCAATAAGAAAAAAAATGGAGACCTATAAAAGAGAGAATTGAGGAGAGAGAAGGAGTATATGATAAAATGAGAGAATGAGAGAAATTTATGATTAAATTTAATATTATATATCAATGATAGAAAATAACTTTTTTATTTTCAATAAAATGATAAGATAGAATTAGTTATTTAACTAAACTAAATGACATTTTGGTAGTTTCAATTAAATTATTAAATTGCTAAAAATCTATTATTAAAATGACTGAAATATAAATTACTTAAAGATATTTGGGTCAATTCAAACCTATTTTTATATTTAAGAAAATACAAAAATCATTTTAGATATTAAAATACTAAAAATTTTATATAAAATAATAAAATATTTAAAGTTTTATATAAAATATATAAACCTGATAGTTTAGGTAGGGTATGAATACAAATAATAGTAGGGTATTATATTATCTATACCCTATCCAAATCCAATGCTATTTTTTTAAATATAAATTTACTATACTCATTACTCAGTCAACTCGGATATTACCCATTTTGACTGGATAGAATTCAGCGGCTATAAATTACCATCATTAGCCATAGTATTTTTTTATCACATTTATAATTATTACTTTTTCAATATCCCTAAAATAAAATCTCTCTTTTAACCATTAACGGTATAACTGATAACTCTCATTTAGTTAATTTCATATCAAATACATCCTGAAATCTAATACGAGCACTAGTTAGTAGTCATCTTACATATTTGGTGATTAATTCTTTAAAACATTAAAATTATAACACTGCTTTAATTGCTTTAGACAATTTTTCTAATAAATGTCATAAAGACACTGGTAAAAACAATTATTTCATATAAAATATAATTACAAAACAAATTTTCAGATAAATATAAACATAAATAAAATAACATAAAAATGCATTGGATAAAAAAATAGATATTTGATAGAGTTGTATTTCGTTACAATTATTAATATTCTAAGTAATAATATCTATACTTTTCACTTATTTTATTTATTTAATATATCTAAAATTTTATTTATTAATCGGCACTTTTAGAGTAATATTAGAAAAATCGTAAAAATAATTATGTACAAATTTTGAATGTGGTAATGAGTTTTTAGTGGCCTGCAATTAAGAAATTAAAGAGGATATGAAGGAAATGGGTTGCTTTGATGATTATTATTTAAAGGGTTTTGTTAACAATTATTGTTAGAACATTGGTTTAAATAATACTATATAATTTTTTTTAAATAAATATAACCATAGAAAAAGAGAAAATTTTTATTTATCATTTTGAATGATAGTAATTATAATTAAATATTATTTTCTTATAATTTTTATTTTTTCTCTCATTTCACTCATTTTTAGATGAATTTATTTAATTTTGTTTACATTAATTACTGTTAATCAGCATTTTTAAGTACATTGGTTCATGAAATCCTTGCTTAAAATAAACAATTATTGAGAGTAAAATATCTGGAAGATGTTGTCCTAATAATGGGTACAAAGAATCTAGAATTAAAATTATAGTTGTTTATTTGGAGTTTTGGATAGGAATGGATCGAAGGATACGATTTTGGAGATATGATTGGGACCATCATTGACATTGACAAATTAATCTTATCAACGCTAACCTAGGGCCTAATATTATTGATTAATAAAATATGAATAATTATATAGAATTACTTATATTGTTGATTACCTTAACATTTCATTTAGCAATAATTCTAAATAATAGAATTGTATTTAATTAAATAAGAGTAATTATATAATAATAATTTGATATACCTTATAATATAATATAAATATAATTATTATTTATTTATTTATTATTATATGATATTTTTAAGTTATATTGATTTGCATCATTTTTTAGAATAATTTATATTTAACCTCTTGTATTTTTATTTTTTTATTTTTGCATTGAATCATTGCACTTTTGTTTCATGATACTGAATACTTATACTTTTATTCATGTGAAATTTAAGATTTTTTAACGGAAGGTATGAAAGTATTAATTCAGTGAGCAAAATTTGTCATTTGGTCCCTGTATTTTTTAATCTTATCTATCAAGTCCTCATCTCTTAGTTTTTTATAAATTAAGTATTTAATTATTTTTTGTAAGAATTTTAACTTAATACACTAAAATTATTTAAAATTGATTTAAAAATTAATTCAATAATTTAAGAACTTGACTAAATTATGTACTTTATTTAAAAATAAAAAATGAAAATTCCCTTTTGAGTTATATAATAATGAAAAATTTTAGAAAATTTAGTTTATAATGAATATTTAAATTCCATGACATATATATGAATTGATACTTTTTTAATTATTTTTGTGTATGTATTTAATTAATATATGTGTGATTTGACTACTCCAAATCCTAATTGAATATTTCTATAATTGGCATAACTTCTTATTAAAATATATCGTTTGCCTTAAATTTTTATTATTTATTAAAAGTTATAGAGTTTTTTTTTTTTTTATAATTATCTCATTTATTAAATATCTCATGTCTCATTTTCTATTAGTTCAGGTCTTATTTTTATTAGTTATTAAAATATCATGTCTTGATTAGTATAACTAATTTAATCTAACAAATTAGGATTTTAATTTAAATAAATTAAAATCAAGTGGTATCATTCTAATTAAATTAATAGCTTATTATTAAAATAGAAAATATAATTTAATATAAGCCATAATAGGTTTTATCATTTTCACTAGTTAAAATTTAAATAATAATTTATAGGGGTCAATATCATCAAAATTAAAATATAGAGACTCAATCTCACAAAATAAAAGTGAAAAAATTTAATATAAAAAACTTAAAAATTATTTTTACAAGTATTAACAGTGCACATAACATACTCTATAAAGATTCGATGTAAGGGAATAAAAGTGCAAGGACTCAAAAAAAAAAAAAAAATAATACAAGGAGCCAGCCAAATATAAGTTATTATTATTATTTTTTTTAACACAACTTGTTGACTTAGCATTATCGTTTATTTAAATTATTATTAATCTTCCAGCATACCTCAGAAATGACCTACTATTTATAATGATTGTAGCTCGGAATAATACATGTCCGATAATTTTATTTTTCTATTGTGATATAATAACATGTACTAATTAATTTCATCAACTTCGCTAATTTATTTCTTGAAAAGAAAGAGCTTTACAATTTTTACTTTTTATAGGAAGTAATAAAGTTTCAATCATATATATCGCTAAGGTTTATTAAGAAAATTGACAAAAAATTAGGTTTAATTAACAAAATACCTTATATTTCTAAGTTTTTTTTTTTATAAAATTAAACAAAACAAATTTTCCAAAATCTCCAAACCATTTTTTTTTTTCCTATTTCTCTCTCTGTCTTCCATAATTCTATCTCTCACCATCGTATTCTCTCCATTTTATATCTCTCAATATGTTTTTACACGTTTCCTTTTTTTTTTTTTTTTAACAAACTTTTTTATATATTTAAAATTTTAATTATAAATATAAAATATATTAATTTCTTTTATTTGTGTTGCTTTTCAAGAAAGTTATATTAGAGATACTTCAAAAAAAAAAAAAAGGAAAAGTATGAAAAAAACTTTGTGGTTTCACCCATTTCACTTTTAGTTTATATTTGATTCGCAAAATAAAATAACTATTCTTAAAAAATAAAATAAATTAGAAATACAATAATTATTTTAATTTTATAATTTAGTTCATATTATAAAATAATTATTTTATTCATATAAATGATCATATAATATTCTTATAAATTAATTTCATTATTAATATTAAAATTAAATATAATTTTATCAAATTTTATTCAAGAAATAATTTAAATATATAATAAATAAAATTTTTATTTAACTTAAAATATTAAAAATAAAAATCTAAAAATAACAAAAAGGTAATAATGGTGAGTTTGGACTTGCCAATATTTTTTAAGGGTAAAAATATAAATACTCGATTTTATAATATAAAAAATACTAATTTTTTACTTTTTTATGGAATATATATTTTATGGAAATTGTGGAATTACTATTTCATAAAATTAATATTTTTTGTCTAAAATTTGAACTAAATTTTAGAATAACTATTTCCTATAAAATAACTATTATATTCCTTTACTATTTTATAAACTAAATGTAATCTTAGGATATTTGAAATTTTTTTAAAGCTGAAGTTTGAGATTTGCTCTATTAACATTTTAAAATTTACAATTTAAATATCGTTTGCCAATATGGCATATTCAATACTGACGTGGCGATTACATAATATTATAAATTCAATTTATTTATTTTTCAAATAGCCATATAAATTAAAAAAGTATAATTTATAAGTATTATAATAATATTACATTAATATTGATTATATTATACGAGCATTGACGGTTTCTGGAGATTTTAAGATTGAATTCTCGAAAAAAAAAAAAATCTCTCGTTGCAGACTGTCAAAAATTCAAATAATCAGGTTAGCTTCATTGGTTTCGGTTATTTATTTTGCTTTTAGATTTTTCTTTTTTTTTGGCCAAAGATTTATTTTGCTTTTGGACGATGGACAAGAGTTATAGTAAGAAGGTTCCACAGTTGCCGCGTGGGAGTTCCCAGACCAATCAATACTGCATGAGGCATCTCAAAATTGCCTCTTCAACATGACATTTTTTTTTTTTTTTTTTTAAAAGAGAGGTCGCATATACTACAAATATCATGACACCGTGAAAATGATAAATATTACAATTAAATATAGATAAAAAATAAATGTAAGTAAATCAATTATTTTTATATATAAATATTATAAGTTAATGTCAACAAACGAATTTCAAATAAATCAAATATTACGATATATAAAAATAAAATTTAAAAATATGGGTCCATGGCCAGTAAACAAACATGATCTACCCTTCTTCGCTGCCGGTATTCCGCTTCACAGTGTAGTAAAACCTTGTTCCCCATCCCCAAAATATTCCACGTGTTACAAAACCACCTCACATAAAATCCCAATTTAAATAAAAAATATACTTCAAAATAAGTTATATTCTGAAATTCGATCCACAGTCTTTCAATAAATAAAAATAAAAAGTCAAGGCTTAAAAATTTAATTGATATCGAAACAAAAAATAAATATTTTCTTATATTTATTATTATATATTAATAATAAATATAATACATTAATAAATAAAGTAACAAATATTTTTGTGTCAAAATAAAAAACATTATATATTATGAATGTTTATTATTATTAAACATACTGACTTTATAAATAGCTCTAATTAGTATGTGGATTGATTTTCAATTTTTCAGCCAGTCTATGTTTCAAAACATGAAAAATGATTTTTATATCTATTAACCTCAATTAACATTAAAATTTCTATCTTGAAAAAAAATCTCTTTTTTTTTTATTTTATTTTTCTAATTTCATCGTATTAAAAATATACTCACAGTCTATAATAAAAAGATATCTAATAAATTTTTGCAATTTGGACATTAACTTTTTTGAAAGGAGACAAAAGGCAACATTTGGTATTTATGCCTTTTTTCTTTGTGAATAAACGACAGCAAATTTACAACAACTACCACTCCCTATTGGGCTTATATTGAATTATTGACCAACTGCCACTAGTCCCACTTGTTTCCCAATTGCTTGTGCTTGTTTTCTTTTGCAAATGCCTATAAATTTTTCATACAGCATTATCATTTGATTTCAAGCCCTTTTTTTTAGGCATTTTTGAAAATCATGTACTTGGAAACTTTAATTGTACCAAAAGGAAAATCCACGTACGGCTAAAAAGAGAGAATATTATGTATTTTAATATCAATATTTTTAAGATTAATAAGATAAAATAAATTAGGAATTAGATCAATGACAAATTCAATTAATTTTATTATATTTAGTTAATTTTTAGATAACAAACTATTAATAATTACATATGTTGACTATAAATCTATTTTATGCATCAACTATTTTTTAGGTGATCTTTATACATCAACTTTAAGAACATTATTTGTTGTAAGTTTTCTTGCATTGGTTTTAATATGTGAACAAAAAAAAAAATAAAAAGAAAAATAATAAAAGAAATTACACAATGCATAATATTTATGTGGTTCAACAATCTCCGTACGCAAAAGATTTCAGTTTGTTTTAATTTATTGAAAGAACTGATGGTGACTGCATACATAACAAATTAGAGTTTAACTATTTAAATAGTAACTTATTGCTCTAAAATTACATAATTATCCATATTGATCCGCGCAACAGAATTATCTGCACTGAAATGATCGTGTAGGTGCTTTAAAACTCATGCATCTTTGCTATAACTCTGAGTGTAAACTGTTTTTCAATTATGACCCATTATTTAATCCTATTAAACATCATCGTAGAAAAGTTTGAAAAGAGAAATCCAAATTTCTCACCAGACAATATTAAATGAAATATAAGAAAAATAACCCAATTGAAAAGTTTCATATAATGGAGCAATATTGAAGAAACAAAAGGCTTTTTGGGTTTTGGTTGAAATAAAGGTTAAATCTCTTCTTTACGGAATAATTTTTAATCAAAACTAATGTTGTTTGATGATGATGCATTTTGCACCAAAACCTACAGTTTCTACTTTCTATTAACATACTCAATGAGAAATTTAATTATATATATATATATATATATATATATATATATATATATATGGAAGAATATTCTTTCAAGAAAATAAGAACATAACATCATTTTATAGCTAAATAAATTTATTTATTATGATAGCATAAAGAATCTTTATACAAGACTAGTGGTGCAAAATCCAATATTCTTTTTGCATCCAAGCTGTTGAACCAAATCTCCAAGTTATGCAAATCCTACTAGCAGTGACATTGGAAGTTTCTACAATTCCTATGAAATATGAAGTAATGGAAAGTTGTTATTATTATTATTTGTGGTTGCATGTCTATGTACGTGCACAAAATGTGATGGTAGAAAATGATAATTTTGTCTTGAATAGAATATTCAGAAGCGAAAAAAAAAAAAAGCATTTCCCAAGTGTATATATATATATTTTTTGAGAATTTCAAGTTTATATTTATTAATTATTATCATTTTGAAATTGAAAACTTATAATATTTGTTTTACAAAAATTATGACAAATAAAATGATGTTACCTAAGTGAGATTGATAGAGTTATAACAAATAAAAATCTCTAATTTATCAGTAAAATTATATAAAGGAGTGGTCATGTTGGAGAAATCCCTTTGTTTTTTATCTTATACTGTGAATACAAGAGATTTCGTAATCAAAAGATATAAGAATATAAATAGATTTTTCAAGTTAAATCACG
This sequence comes from Reutealis trisperma, assembly GCA_947687605.1. Classification (NCBI taxonomy): domain Eukaryota; kingdom Viridiplantae; phylum Streptophyta; class Magnoliopsida; order Malpighiales; family Euphorbiaceae; genus Reutealis; species Reutealis trisperma. Next base: position 8,784,628 of record CANTUT010000039.1, on the reverse strand, counting down.
TAATTTAACATAGATAATTCTAAAATTATTAAAATAATTAGATAACTATTAATTCTAAATTTACTAAAATAACTGAGAAGAAAGTTTGACCCCTTTAATTAACAAATATGTTGTGATAATATTTAAGTATTATGATAAAATTGAATGTCTATCTATCTCTATAGATAGATATTCTTATATAAATAGAACTTTATTTCTATTCATATCCTTATAATTTTTTACACCTATAAATAGGCGTTACAACTTGTACATGGATGTAAGCTTAATATTTCTCATTTGCTAGCCTTTGGTTGTGACATGTATATATTAATAGCACCACCTCAATATGTGAAAATCGGTCTATAAAGGAGATTTGAGATCTATTTTGATAAGATACATTTCCCGACATTAGGGGAAAAAACAAGCACTTATAGTGCTAAAGAATTTCAAGAAATTTTCTGAAAGGAAAATTGTATTTTTGATCAATGTATAAGTTAGAATGAACTAAAAGTTATTAAAAATAATATAGTTATAACAAATTGCAACTCAACTACCAAATCCATTAACATATGCCAAAAAGTGGCAATAGTCTCATATTCTAACTACTAATACTGTAGTAACGGTCACGATTCTAATTGCAAATAAAAATCAAATTGAGCTCGACACATGTTAGAAGAGTGGATGACCTAAAGATAAGAATCCGTGAAAAAGAAAAGCAGCGTCACTCATAAAATCTCTTGAAGATGAAGATCTTAGTAAAAAAGTTATAGCCAATTATGAGACACAGACTGAGACAATAAAACAATTAGATTATCTATATATAACTTATAGAGTTGATAATCATATAAATAAAAATTATGAGAACTTAATTAATTTTGTGTTTAAGAAAAAAAATTAATAGAAATTCGATTATCGTCAATGATGAATTTGCTTTGATAATAGCTCTTGCTGTTTCAAGAGAAAATATGGATTCAAAATCTATAAGTATAATTAAATATTAGCATAAACATGATTGATCATAATAAAAAAGAGTAATTTAAGTAGAGTTAGACTCGCTCTATCATTAACTATGAGAAAACTAATTATCTTATTATAGAAATAATCACGTTCCGTTATTTGATTAGTATGACAGTTAAGAAAAGACTTCAAATGCGTCTTATAAAAATATTATGTGAGTTATAGAAGGATTAGATATAAAAATACTTACCAAAAAAAATAATATGTGAATGATTCACTATGTATTCATAAAAGACCACAAATTGGTTATTATTACAGTATATGTTAATGATCTAAATATCATTGAAACTTTTGGCGAACTCAATAAAGCATGCACTTTCTGAAGTGAGTTCAAATAAAAATTTGTATCGATATGTTGATTGATCATCAAGGAGTTCCAGTACACCAGTTTGCTTATATAGAAAAGACACTTAAACAATTTTATATGGATAAGTCCAATGGCGGTCTATTCACTATAAGTGAAAAGAGACTCTTTTATATATAAAGAAGATAATGATGAGTTGTTTGGTCATGAAATAGCATATTGAGTATTATAGGAGCACTTTCAAATTGTACTAAAATTGATATTACATTTGCAATAAATTTCCTACTAAGATATAATTCTGCACCAACCAATATTAGAATGGTGCAAGACAATTATTATGTTATTTTCGAAATACTATTGCTTCATCTTGTTAATGCTAGCTATTTATTTAATTATCATAACGATGGATCTTAGACTGGTTATATGGTGCTACTGCAATTTCATGGTCCTGAAGTATCTCAATTAAAGATGCTCTCATTATGTTGTTTGAAATTAACACAACTTGTATTGTACAAAATAAAGTGGATAAAGTAAATATATTTTACACAAATTCTCTTATATGCATAAACTCCATAAGAATAATGAAATTGATATCTACTAAATTCGCTTAAAAAACAACTTATTTATTAAGTCATCACATAATGTGATATTGGAATAACATTGTTTTATTAATTGATATGCACCATATTGAGATATTGTTTCTATCAGGGGAGCGAATAATATAATATTGTACTCTTTTTTCTTAGTCAAGTTTTTATTCCATGAGATTTTTTTGACCAAATATTTTAATGAGACAATATGTACAATGACAAAATAGTGCATGAATTATACTCTTTTTCTTTGCTATATTTTTTTCATTGGATTTTTCTTGCAAGATTTTTAGTGAGGTATATTCACGCTGCAAGTAATATCCGAAATGAGTGTTATAAATAAATTATTATATGTGGATATTACTTAAACATTATTAAGTATATAGTTTGACAACTTGACAGATTTATTTACAAAGACACTTTCTACAACTATGTTTGAGAAGTTGATGAGCAAAATTAGCATGTGCTGATTAAGAGATTTTTGTTAGAAATCATGTTTTTATGAGGGGGAGATTTTTGTATATTATATTATTTTTTCCTTAGCCTATGTTTTGTTTTATTGGGTTTTTCAAGCAAAATTTTTAATGAGATAGTATTATGGCACAAGTTTTATAAGAATAATGTATTCATTTTCTTTTACTAAGTTTTTTTCCTATAGGGTTTTTTTCTTAGTAAGATTTTAACGGACATATTTTTTGTAATAGACATTTAAGGAAGAGTATTGTGATAATATTTAAGTATTGTGATAAGATTGGATATCTATTTTATTTTTATAAATAGATATTCTTACGTAAATAGAACTCTATTTCTATTCATATTTTTATAATCTTTTACACTTATAAATAAGTATTATAATCAATGAAGTTATATATACAAAAATTTATTCTTTATTCTATTATTTATAATTATTATTTATTTTATAACAAGATAATTATTTTCTACTTAGAAATCATATATTAGTTTTAGGAAAAGGTGCAAATTTGATCATACTATTTATCATTTGAAACTCATCACTCATTTATTTTTTAAGGTATAAAAATGACCTCAACATTATAAAAATGCATCATCGCGCTCCTCTTTTTATTAACCATCTCTCTTCATTAATGCACACTCTATTTCTTATCTCAAATTAATTATTAATTTAATTAATTATATTTTATTACTCACTTATAAATACTTTAATTATCCTTAAATTAGTTATAATATATTTCTTTAAATAATTTTTATTAAATAAAATTTCAATTTGAAATAGTTATATTTAAAAATTTTTGCTTTTTATATGATTAAAAGAATAAATAATTAGTTAACTTAAAATATAGTTTGTATCAATATACTAATTAGGTCGCATTTTGTGTTTTTTTATATTTTTTGTTTAATGTATATTTTTAAAATTATTTTACCACGTGGCATATTTCACACTTTTGTGCATTTATGTGTAATACTCTATTATATGACTTCTACATTTAACAAATTTTTTTCTCTTCACTTTTTTAGATAATTATTTTAAAAAAAAATTAAATTTGTTAAATGTGGAAGTTAATATTCAATTATAATGTTTTTTATTATGTTACGCGTCGCATTTGATACATGAAAATATGATAAATCTCTCGCTCTCTATATATATAGACACTAAATTCATTATTGTTAAAAATCTTTTTTATTTTGTTTCAAATAATTTTTTTAATAAAAACTAGTCATCTTATCAATAATTTATTTTCACATCATTATATTAAAATATTTTTCAAAAATATAAATTAAATAAAAAATATAAAAGATAAAATTTGACCTAAAATTAGTTAATATAAATATTAATATAAATAAAATTTTAAGTTAATTAATTATTTATTCTTTTAATTTCATGAAAATTAAAAAAAATAAATCTAATTATTTCAAACTGATATTTTATTTAATAAAAATTATTCGAATAAAATATATTATGATTAATTTGAGGGTAATTAAAATATTGATAAGTGAATAATAAAATATAATTAATTAAATCAATAATTGACACAGACAAATGAAGAATTAATAAAAAGAAGGGTGCGATTATTATTTTTATAATGTCAGTATGATTTTTATACCTTAAAAAAAATAAATAAAAAAAAATTGATATAACCCATGAGATAAACACCATGATCGAACTTACATCTTTTCCCATTAATTTTTTACTCATATAGTCCTATCTTATTTAATTTATTCTATTCTATGATCAGTTCCAACAGAATGAGCATCAATTTTTTTTTAACCATCGTAAGATATTTTCTAAAATCTGTATGTTTTCTTTATTCTCCATATTGAAAGATTTAAGCAATATAATTATTATATATATATATTTTGGATCTTAGGATATTATTATATCCTTCTCCCTTGGGAAGCTACCACTAACTCAACGTAATTAAACTTCAATAATTTCACGAATTGAAATCCGATTCATCCTGAGCCAATCAGATACCCCTATTCCACCTTTTCCTCTAATTTAATTGCTTAATTACCAATTATCGTTTTGGCAAAGGATGATATAACACAAGGAGACAAGTAAAATAAATATTATGTAGTCGGTGAAAGAATTAAGAAAAAAGAGAAAATACAGTGAACACTGCCTTTTTTCAGTGCTTCTATGATATAATATAATATAATTTTTTTTTTTTTTTTTAAGAATAATTTTTGGTAGTGCTTGACCACGTCAAAAAAACATAATAAAATGGAAAAGCCTTTTTAGCATTAGCAAATCAATAAAAAGTCAATCCCTATTGATGAACTCATAATTATTATTTTTCCAATTAATCAAATCATAATTTTGCTGGTTGAGAAGAAAAATCAAATTTTGTAAATTAGCATTTTAGCGAAGGAACATTCATATTCAAGTGCGTAAACTTGCTGATAAGAGAACTGTTTTACTTTAATTAAAGTGAGTAAATTTTATCACTCTTATTATCTTATTTTATTCGAATAAGATTATTTACATAACCAAAATAAAAGAATATTTACCTTAGATTTTAAATAATTTAGAATTTTTATAATCAATGTTTATGTCCTATAAGCAGATGTATTGGTTAATAACGTGGGTGAAAGTCATTTAAAGTGTCGGCAATGGAGATATATGTTTGATATGATAAATATTCCAGTAATTTTGGGGTCAACTAAGAAATTTAAATATTATTTGCTGACTGAAAAAAAAAATCAATTTATCATGTAATTAGTTGGAACAACCATAAGAAAAGTACTATAATTTAAAAATAAATTATTATTATTATTATATATATAACGAAATTAATGAAGAACTATTTGGCAAGTTGCTCAAGCAACCACAAATATATATATATAAATGAAGAGCTTAATAATTAAAGAAAACAATATATAGTCAATATTACATGGAAGCCTTGTTCCAATACTTTTGGGGGGTCAGCATATTATATATTTATATTAATAATTAATCAGGGCGTCATCTTTCAGTCTCCATAACAATTAGCTGTATCTTTAAACTTATCTTGAATCCGAGGCTTGTTTTCAAACTAAAATGACTCATAAATTACAATATTTTAATTTTTATTTTAAAATAAAATTAAACTATAGTTTAAAACGTGATTTTAAGAAAAATTAATCGCTTTCAATCCATGAATTGGTAATGAGTTGGTCGACTTGAGAGATTTTTCTGGGTTACCTGCGGGTTTTTCAAGTGGTTTCTGTAATGCAACAATGCAAGTTTGGTGCTAGTTTCTTGCAAGAACACGTCCGCCAATTTAAGTAATTTTTCAGTTGACTGCCAGTGATAAAAATTGAACGTGAATTGTCTCAATTGAAATTCAACCTTATTGAACTAAATGCTACGCAAGTATTCTGCTCCAACTCCAAGAGCAACAAGAAATCTCATGCTAAGTTCATAGACTGACACCCCTCTTGAAAGGGTAAGAAAAGAATGATATTCCTTTTAGTCCACCAACATCATATCGTAGGTCCTAATAAACTATTTCTTGTACCCTCTCCCTAGCAAGATGCCTGGCCATTAGGATAGGTATCTCATGATTTCTCTTGTAAGGCTTTCACCTGAAGCACATATGAGATCGCCAAGTCGTAGAAAAAGGCCTACAATATAGCAGCTGACCAAATGTCCAATACTTACTTGGCCTTGGATGCCTTTGAAGGGATACTTCTACAAGGACAAAGTTCTACTCCGATAGATGTTAAATCATGACCATCAATTGAAATCATTTGCTTATTGGCGCCTGGATTTCTGCTGTGGAGGATACCCGGTCCCCATTCCTGGGGGATCTTTCCTCCGCAGATGTTGCTGCTGATGGGGCTGGGCAGCAACACCCCGAGGTATCGGCATGCCAGCTGCATTCATTCCACCGCCCATCCCTGCTTGAGATGCAATATTATATGCAGCCATGGCTTGAGGTTGCATTCTCTGCATGCCCATAGGCATTGGTCGAGCAGCAGATCTGTTTGCAACTCCATGAGCACCTGCTATGCCCCCAGAAACTGCATTTCCAGATGATACTGGTTGTGGAGGCTGAAGACTAGTTGTTCCTTCAAAATCTGTATTTGTGTCTACTGGGCGAGTAGGATAGTTGATAACTTTCTCACCAGGTTGGGAAGGCACTAGAGCATTGCGGCCTGGTAGAGGTTCAATCCGAAAATACTCATGCTCTAGAGCTTGTGCTGCAGTTATTCGCTTTCGAGGATCATATTCAAGCATCTTTGATAGGAGATCATATGGAGCACTTTTTGGAGAGAGATGCACGACATTATGAAGTCCTGGATTCTCATACTTGTGCCCTTGGATATGCTGTGAATCTAATTGCCAATGTGGAAGATTTGCAAGTGTTGGCCACTTCTCGATTGTAGGATGGCCTAAGACCTTAAATATCTTGTCCAGTTGATCAAGCTGGAAGGGATTTGGCGTGGATTTTGCTTCTGCTCCTTGAAAAAGTGGCTTCAAAGTCACTAGCTCAGCAAAAATGCATCCAACAGCCCACATATCAACAGCACTTGTGTAGTGCTTTGCTCCAAGAAGCAACTCAGGTGCACGATACCAAATGGTTACAACAACCCCATTATCAGATAAAGGCTTCAAGGGAGCTTGATATATTCTTGCAAGTCCAAAATCAGCAATTTTGACAACCCCATGTTCTTCTCCCTCACCCATAACCAGGATATTTGATGGCTTTAGATCTCGATGTATGATCCAATTACTGTGAAGATAGTTCAGCCCATTGAGCAGCTGCCACAGCAATGATTTCACCGTGTACGGATTGATAACATGGGGACCCTTATCTCTGTGATGCCTAATGATTTCATAGAGATCATGTTCAGCATAATCAAAAGCCAGATACAGTGACATATCAGCATGATTGATGTGCACATTCACAAGCTTCACAACATTTTCATGTGAAATCTCCCGAAGTAACATGATTTCTCGGATGGCAGTAGGGGAGACACCATCTCCATCCTTGGACTGCTTGAATTTCTTGATGGCAATGGATTTTCCCCGATTTGCAGGAGATTTGGTTTTTGCCAGGAAGACAAGACCATAAGTTCCTTCACCAATCTTTCCAATCAGATTGTACTGTTGCAGCCACTCTGGCTTCTCATTGTTGTTGGTGTTAGATGTGATGCTTCTATTGCTTGTGGTGGTGTTCCCATCTCCCATGGTTTCTGCATAACAAATTTGGCTGTAGGTGCCTTATAATGTAGGATATCACACTATCACTGAGATTGACAGGCAAAAGGTTCAGCAGCTTGTTACAGCTGTTTGTACAGTTGTTGGAACCCCCCTGAAGTTTAATAGGCAAGGAAATCATTTTCATTGCTGAATTATTATGAAGATAAGAGATAGAAGTCAAAATTATTGAAAAGATGCACATTTTTATTGAAAATATTTCATATACAGGGCAGATTTACAACATCTTGTCCATAGGCAATACTTTGTTAATAAATTTCTAATAAAATTTCAAAAGATACAGCAACAATTTTAAGTGCCTGAATCTCTGAGAAATGCCTGTCTTTCAACCCAACAATAGGGAGATTATATCCCTACCTTAATCTTGCTATAAAACAACCCACCAGTTTGAAGTCTCATTTTTCACAATTCCTACTAGCAATATTTTTTAATAAGTTTTCATTCGATAATGTAATTATAGCCCCTTCCTTTGATGTGTACCAGAATCCAAAATCATAATACCTCACTGAAAATATTACATGAAAGGAAAGCAAACGTAAGTTCATAAACAATACAACTAAGTGATATTGTGTTCTTCGGGGAACATTTTCACTCAAATGATGCATTGCTGAAAAAAGATATATATAAAAAAAAAAAAAGGCATAAGCAGCAGAGGGGTTGAATGCTAAGAGAAAAGGTTCTCTACTTTATTGAGAGATGCATATTAACTATCAAATGAAGACGTCCCTTACTCTTTTTTTTTTTTTAGTAGTAATCTAAATACAAAACCGTAGTTAACATACATAACAATTAACAAATTATTGCATTTTGCAACTCACAAGGTCACAAAAGGCTTATTAGTGTTCAAGCACTGTCAAGCTCACAATTGAGAGAAACATGTTGACTCATGGGGTGACATTGACGAGGATCAATACCAATAATAGTTTATAATCCCGGCCTACATATATAGTAAAAAAAACTAAAATGACAGATATCTGACATAATAAAATGGTTGTAAATTGTAAACATTGAGCTGACCTAAACAAGATGTAATACAAAATTCCTGTCATTCAAGTCTAAGTAACCCTAAAACTATAGGTTAATTTTACAGGTAGAATATTTAACACAAAGCAGGTTTCCGAATTTCTCACATGGAAACACACAAACATTCACAGAAAAAAAAGAATTCAAGACAAAGTGCATTAAAGAAAACCCTAAATTTCAAAGGATTAAAAGGCACCATAGAATCTAATTTAAACCAAACAGAGATAGTAAAATGAAAATAAACTCAAGCAGTAATACAATATATGTAGTGAGCGAAGGTGGATTCTCTATGTGTTCAAGCTATATTCAAGATGGATTGCGTGTGGCAACAGCAAAAACTGCTGTGCTGTATCTAGAGGAAATTTAATGGGCAAACTCAAACAATAACAAAATGAACTCCTGTTCTTTCCTCAATCACTTCTCAAGACATACATGATACCATCTCTGAAAAAATAAAAATTGGAGTGAGTTTACCTACCAAAACGAAAACGACAAGCAGGTCCAATTTAGCGATGATCTTGATCTTCTAGACTATGCTATGACCTGCTAGCCCCAAATACAATCGAAAAATTAGGGTTCCTGAGTGAGAGATTAACGATAGAGGTGAAAGATCGGCGTCAAGTTTCGAGCTTTAATGGAGCGTTCTCCAAGAGTATAAACGGGGATAAATCGTTGAGAGCTGCAATAAGCAAAGGATCATTAATAAAATATAACAAGGAAACGACAGTGTTCAGCAACATTCATACGAAGATCCGTTTCAAATCGGTACCAATGCGTGTACCCGAACCGAATTCAAACCAGGTGAAATGATCCACCCAAAAAAGAACAAAAAGGATCCAATAATTAGAAAAATCTAGCAAAAAGCAGACCGGTCGTTTACACGAGAACCGCATACTCTCCAAAAAAAAAAAAAAACAAAAAAAAAACACAAACGACGCCGTTCGAAGCTTCAGCTCATCCGAAAACCACCCAACATCAAACGACGTCATTTGGTTGATCTTCTCCTTAAATTTTTCCTTTCCCGCCCTCTCGAAATCTGGACACTGAAATCTTCCAAACACTCCAAATTTAAAATTGCGAAAACACTCACATTCTCATATCCAAAGCAGCAATGGAGAATTTGAAGAAGAGATGGACTGTAACTTACACAAAGCACATCAAGCAAAAGAGAAAAGTCTATCAAGATGGTTTCATGGACCTTCACATCTCAACCAATAAGGTACACCTTCAATTCTCATTTTTAATCTATTAATTTTCAACACTCCAACAATAATTTATGACTAATTTATGCTTATTATGTGCTTTTGTTTTGTTTAATTTGTAAATTTAGTTGTTAATTTTTGAACTCTGGTTAGGTTTCGAGTTGAATATTGAATTCGGTTCTGTTTCTCTATGTTTGCTTGGTGGAATTGGCTATAGGTCATGCTATTTGATGACTGCGAGAAGCTATTAGAATGCAGAATATTGAAGGAAGAAGAAGTTGTTAGCTCCGGCGAAACACTGACATTTAATGGTTATCTTGTCGATGTTGGAGATCCTGAGGGCGAGGTGGTAGATCATAAGCCTATCTCTGATTTGAACTTACACGTAAGAGATAGGAAAATTGCAGACAGACCTAGGCCTAGTTTCATGAATCGACAGAAGTTTAGAAGTCCAATTTCTTCTGGTTCTGGTAGTGATTTTCTTTTTTCTTTTTTTTTTTAGAGGGTTTTTTAACTTATTGATTTGACAAAATCTTGATTGACTTGCCTCAGAAGACAAGAAGGATAATTCAGAGAAGAGCAAAGCACAGCTGAATAATCTAAGCACATCACGAAAAATGATAAGAGGTAAATATATGGTTGATTATGCCATCCAGTTGGTAATTATAAAGGGCATAAGAAAGAAATTAATTTTTAAGTGAGCTTAGCAGTTAGTTAATTTCAGAGTTCAAGAAGAGTGAACTGCAAAGATATGGAGCAATACAGAGGTATCCAGAATCTCCAGATACAGTAAAGCCTGGTGTAACAGGTTAGTTGTTGGTTCTGTTACTGCATCTGCTGTGAACAAATTTTTTATTTCATTTTACTTTTAAGATGCTCTTTGAATTTCGTTTCTTATTTTTGTTTTAATATCCAATAAGAGTATAGAGTACTATAGAAATGGAGGTGTGAATTGCTGTCTTTTCCCTTCCATTTCCCACTCCTATGAGTTTGGAATTTTTGATTGATGAATGACTGAAGGTGTTATATTTCTTCTGCCTAAAGTGATTATCTGAACAAAATCTGCACGTTTTGCTCATCTTGAATTGCCTATCAACTGAACTTTTCTTGTTTTTCACGGTTTTCTGTATTTGATCATGAGATGGTTCACTTAGGAGTCATTTCTTCTGTTTATTCTGTCAGCATCATTTTTAGAAAATTTCTCTTGGTTAACATTTTCCCATTTCAATTTAGAATGGCAGGTCATGTACACAGCACAAATGACTCAAAAGGCTAAGAAATATCATGATGGTTTCTTGGGGCTTACAGAGAGTGGATCCTTAGGGAGGCAGGTTGATTTCTGGAACTTTTTTAGCTGCTCTTCTTTTGAAGGCCAATTGTCTTTTTTAACTATTCCAGCTAATTACTCACTCCATTTATATCCCTTAATACACTTATTAGTGATTTATTTCGCTTGTTACTGAAGTGAAACACATTTTATTTAGGCTTTGTTTGGGATTGCTGCTGCTGCTACTTTTTCCAAAAGCATCCCCCCATTTAAAGTCTGCCTTTGGGAATAGATAGCTTTTTGGCTGGGGGGTGCTTTTGCAAAAATAGCTGCAACAGTAGGGCATCAGTAAACAGGTGATATATGTCTTTGCCGATAAATTTTCCATACATGCACTTGTTTGTCATTTTGTTTTCTTCCTCGCAATGTTATACTTGACTCAAATTTTGTTTTGGTGGTTCTCCATTCAGATCATGCTGTATGATGAAAGCAGGAAACTTTTAGAGAGTAGATTCCTCAAAAAAGATGAGATAATAAGATCTCATGAATCAGTAGCATTTGATGCTCATTTGGTTGACATTGGAGAACCTGACGGAGAAAACCAACCTCCCTTGGACTTGAATGTTCAAGGAAATAATATAAATTTTGTTGGCAAAGAAGGGGCAATGCATAAACATCAGAACTGTCTTGAAGCCAAGAAATCTCCGGCAAAAGGTTAGCTAGCATGAAATTTGATTTGGATTATCACATTTTTCATGGTAGTTATTTTCCTTTACATGCAATTATTCGTTGAAAAATGAATATAGGTTTCACATTTCAATTACTCCTTTTGTCTTTTTGATTACCATTTGTCTAAACATCTTCTGCGAACTATAAAATATAAAGACTGCATATAATGTGAGGTATTTCATATCATTATTTCTTTTGCATTCCCTTATCATGCAGAGTGGCATGCTCTTTACTCCAGTCAGATAACTCAAAAGGCCAAGAAGTACCACTGTGGCACCCTTAGGCTCAACTCTTCTGGTTCTTACAGAATGCAGGTTGGTGAAATTTTTCAGTGCTTACCCGGCAACAAGTGTTCTCTTTGGTTGTTTACTGGGAGAACGATTTGGCACCTTCTGTTCTCAATTAATTTCGGCCATTGAGCTACTTAGATAATGTTAAAAGATGCAGAGTAGTGCAATTTATTACAATTGCAAATATCTTGCAACTTTTTGGAACACCTTCTAAAAATATACTTACCCATAGTTTCCAATTTTTTAAAGTATTAAGGTGATGTTTTCTGACTTAAAATCTCCACTGTGAATTATGTATTGTTGATTCTTCATTTTCTTGTTTATGTTAATGGTTCATTGCAAAGATCTTTTTTACTTTTTAAATCTGGTCTGTGCACATTGTCTCATCATATAAAAGTAACCTTACTAATTAAAGAATTTAAAGAGAAAGTAACTGGTAAATAATTGCAACAATTAACGCATTTTGCTAGTTTTTAATGCTGGATTAGTTGCAGGCAGTACAACTGGGTTTTCCGAAATGCATAATATTTTCTAAATTAATTTTATCTTTGGATAATTTCTCTATATACTTGACAGGAAAGAACTTTTGGGGCTGTTTTTAGACCCCAATGGTTATCCCCTTAATAGATGTGAGGCTTATTAGAATTTGGAACAATCATAATTTCAAATATGGACCTTCAGTGCAAAATATGTAGTTTGAGTCATGTATCTGGAAGATCTTTTGAATTTGATATGTCTTGCTTGTTGATTCAGCCACTTGGCATGGTACTTATGAGGTAACTTGAACTGAAAGAAATGCTGTGAATTTGAGAAGACCACAATTATATGATAGAATATATTTGTATTTGTGTTGTATTCAACTACTAATGTTGTTATTAAATTATATCTGATAGGTATCTACAATTGTAATTGTACTTGTACAAAAATACTGTATAAATATCAATAAGATTTGTTTTCCACATTAACCTGGAAAAAATCATTCTGAAAATTCTTTATGGTATTAGAGCTGTTCTAATTTTTTTTTTCTCCACATTAATGTGGAAAAATCATTCGGAAAAATTCTTTATTATAAACTATCCATGTTATGTTTTTTGGAAAAAGGAAACAAATGGGTCATAGTACTGCTGGTATTGCCATTAACTTGTTCTGTCAGTGCCATTTTGTCTTTTTTTTTTTTCTTAAATGAGGATTAAAGTAGTCTTTTTTTCCTGTTCGCTATCTAGATTTTATAAGCCTTAAAAAAATGTAGGTCACTTTGCTAAGTGAAGATAAAACCATCCTGAGCACTAAGTTCCTTAGTTTATCTGAAGACGTGAGAAGAGGAAGTACTTTTGTAATGCCGAAGTACCTAGTGGAAGTTGGTGAGCCATATAGCCCCGAAGGTATGATTTTGCAGTCAAAACTTTTATTCAATCAGTAAGTTATCATATTATTGGCTATCAAAGGTTAATCATTTGAATTCTATGCTGCTCAAGGGATACTCCCACTTTGGAGTTTGCCATTGTCTTTATCATGTCAATACGTTTTTGATCGTTCCTCTGATAATAGCATAAGCTTTGATCTTTCCTTCTGAAATTGATTTGGCTTCTACAGAAACCTCAAGCAGTGCTTGTTCAAGAAACGATGCAGGTTCAAATTCTAACATCTCTAGTATAGGTGAGACCAAAAATTAGTTTGAACAGTACGATAGGCCTTCTCATGATTGGGTGCATCACATAGAAGAAGATTATTGATGTAGAGCCTTATTAATGTATTTCTGTCCCTGTTTTTTGCAGCATGATTCTTTTCTAATTTCATGTTTTGGGTTTTTCACTAGCTCTTATATTCTCCCAGTAATTTGAGATGAAGATTTCTGGAATTTCTTTTGGTTTCAGAGACAGGAAAATTACAAAACAAAGCAAGTTTGGGGAACAATGCAGATTCAAGCAGCATCTATGCTGTGGACAAGACCAAAATAAGCAACATTGCTTGCACAAAATCTTTACGCGACGGTGCGTCCATTTTTTCTAGCTTCATCAAATTTTCAAAAATATTGATTCTGAAAATAATGTCTTATTTTTAGTAAAGTGATGACAACTTTCAGCAGCTCTGACTATTCTACCTAAATTAAGTGGCTCAGATTAAATAATGAGAATGTAATTCCACCATTGATCTTTTCTACGTTCTATGGTTTTTACCAATATCACGAACTATTCCTTGTTCACTTTTTTATGCTTTGCATGCCTTATCAGCATTCATTGTTGCTTTAAAGTTTCAACAAAAGGAGAAAATTTCAGGGAGGAGAAAAAGGATTCACAATAGTAACCTATAATATCATAAGGCCATGATGGTATTATGTACATAATCTATTCAAAGATAGTTAAAATTTGCAAATGCTCTGATATTTGAATGGTGTATTATATGACGATGCTCTGCTGCATTGCTTTTTTCTTAAACTAATTGTAAACATTTTCTACCTTCGCCAGTCCATCAAATCTTGTCCATTCTTCAAAAACCTATCGCTCAGAAGAGTGTCGTTGTGGGTGGTACTGACAAGAACGTGAATGTACCTGTTTCCTGCGTGAAGGGGCTTCAAGTTTCACATGCTGAGGTAGATTATCCTGGAGACTGTCAATTGCCGGGTGTGTCATTGCCAAAAGATGGACCAAGTGAAAATAAGGATAATGGGGAATCAAGTGAAATTATGGACATTGAGAAATGTACTGATCTTATGCCTTCCAAAGGAAAGATTTATGTATTACCTTGCAATAATCTTCACTCCTTGATATTCTGAAATTTACTCAATTTCTAAATTATGAGAATGGGATCTGTATTGGTTTTGGCAGCAATTTCTACTCTTAGTGGTGCTCAATTCTCTGGTGACAGTGAAACTGGAAATTCAGAACAGGTTTGGGCCATGAAAACCTTAACATTGATCTCCAAGAATCTCAATTAATTTTAGCATAATGTTGCGCTTGTTTCATGTGTAGAATCTTTTTGTATTTGTTCTGGTGAAGTGTCTAGAAAATATTGTATATTTTCTGAACCCGTCATGTGCATTGAGGGGAAATTCTGATTAACAATTTCACATGTACGTAGAGGAGGAAAGGATCTATGTGGCTGAACTAAATTGTTGAGATAAATGTTCATCTTCTTGAGCAGACCTTGAACATATGTAAATTGATTTTTTTTTTTTTTTTTTTTGATGCCTTAAACATTATTACGTCTGATAACCACTCTATTTCTTACCAAGTTCACATGCTTATTTTTATGAGAGGATACATTATGTTATTTTTTAATTAGCTCTTTAGCTAGGTCATATAACTGATTTTGTTGCAATTTGCAAATCATTTTTTGTGTAGTCTCATCCGGAGAGTGTAGAGTCTGAAACTAAATGGAGTAATGCATCTGGTTTTTCAAGTTCAGTAAGTATTTGCTCTCCTGACGTTAAAAAGAGTAATAAGCAGCTCAAGAGTGCAAAGGAAATGAATGAATGGCCGACTTTTGATCTTGGATTTTGAGCAAGGATTGATATAATCTTGGCGATATGTACCTTTCAAGTTTCAACATTATCGTCGGTGATTCTTGGTAATTACATGGGTAATTACATAGCACAGGTTTGTCAAACTGAGACTGCACAACATATTGCCATGTATATACACGATATTAGCTCAACGTAATATCATGTCCCATTTCCTAGGGAATACATGCACCAAAGGTTGTTGCATGGTTTAAAGGGTGTGAGACTACTCAAGATATGGTGACTTACATGCATAGAATTTGCATACCCTCATTTGTCTTTCCATTTCTTATGGTATTCATGCACCAAAATTAGCCAGTTGATATTTTCAACCACGAACCATTAACAATATTTAGTATTTAAGATAAAAGTTAGCTGTTTTGTCAAATATAATTGTTGCCCATATCATTGTGCCAAAGGCAGGGTCTATAAAATGTGATGTGAGGCCTTGTTTTTTCTCACTTCCCCTTTAGGCTTATGAATTTCAAATCTTGGGGTAATTTTAAAATACTTCTCATTTATATTAGCATTGGATCCACTAATATTTTGTTTATCTTTACTGCAGGTGATTGATCTCTCCCGTGATGTGCAGAATTTAGCGGAAGAAGCAAGATTATATGGCAGATGTAAGTAAGCTCAAGATTATATGGCAAATGTAAGTAAGCTAACTCATTTGTTTTTGGGAAGGTATCTTCAATTGCAAGAACCAAACTTTAGAACAGGTGATTTGCCAATTCCAACTATGGACTAATTGGCATAATAGGGCTGCAGAAAGATTGAAGAATTCTAAGTAGTAGAATCAACTCAGTCTAATGTATAGAGTTTGATATATTATCCAAAATAAATTCTGTTACTCATTGAATGGAATTTTTTTATTTGGCCAACCGACACTTGAGATGAAGACCAGGTATTTGTCAGTAGTGCATCAGGGGAATACAAAACAGGGCCAAAACTTACGAAGTTCTCTCTGGTTCCTGCCATGCCTCCAATTTCTTTCAAACTTCATCCAAATATTTGTAGAATGTGTGATCCTTTCTAGTTTTGCGCATGCTAAGTAAGGCCTTGAAGAGACGCTTGCTTTTGCTGGAATATTGTTCAATATCATTTACCCTGTCTCTTTCAGGATATGTAGACAATGAAATTGATCTGCGGGGCCCTGATGGATACTGAAAAGATTAGATAAGGTTAGAATAGGTGCTAACAATGATACATTTCCATATGTGATGTCTATTTTTTTCCACCATTTTATAGTATTGTTATTCCATTGCCAAGAGGACATTTAAGTGGTTAAATTTGGGATTTTTAGAAAATATCATATTCGGATCTTATTAGATTTGGAGTGCTTTACTAATAGAAAAGGCCAAAAAGAAAGAGATACAGTAGTCATTCTTAATTCTTTAGATTATATGCTTACCCTTGGTATGCCATTAGCATTGTTTGGAGATATTGATCTCTTAGGAAGAAAAGTTCCAGAACGCATGAGTGGAGATCGCTGTGGAGTGGAATCTCTTTTATCTGATTTTAAAGAAGATAGTTGGTGCAGTACTTCTATCAGTAGTTTAATTGAACTTCAATAAAAACATTGTAACCAAACTACTGTAACAACATTTCTTTATATTGAAACAAATTCATTTGTAGAAACCTGGCCTTTTGCTGATGGGCGTACTTGCAAATGTAAAAGCTCCTTGTCTTGAGGAAAACTGTGGAGATTGTAATCTGAAATTCCCTTCTCTGCATCAAGGTTATAATTACAGAGCTTGATACTGGCAAAGCAGGTAATGCTAAGTTCATCAAGACGTTGAAGGTTATATGGTATTAAGATTACCTGAAAGTAGACGGAGAGGTCCCTTTTATTGTTGCTCGAACAGCTTGCCAGAAATAATAAAAAAAAAAGACAGATTAATGAATTCATTTGGGCATGAAATTTGAAACATTTATTCTGGTAATGGTGAAGGTTTATTTCGGATAAAAAGAAATATGGAATACCATTTTTAAATTGATATGAGTTGTAATCAGCGCTGAAGCTTCTCCGGTGATATTTTGATTTGGTATCAATGGTCTCAGCTGAAAAGTTTTCATCAACCATTTACATATTTACCCTTTTTCTCACTCGTATCAAAAACTATATCACTGTTCTATTATTTAGCAATTTTATATTATAGTAACTTACCAATTTAGATATAATTATTCATTAATATTCAATAAATTATACCTTTTCATTTTCCAAAATTAAGTTATATATATTATTACCATATATATATATATATATATATATATATGAAGATGTAAAAAGAATTCATGTTTTAATTAATAAATCGGTTTAAGTGTTGAGATTTTTAGTACAATTCTATGGTTCGAGATAGATCTCAGCTCGAATTAATACAAAGATCCAGAATCATTCTATTGAAATCATGCAATTTGAAACAGTTCGGACAAAGGTTTTCAAAATTTTCAATTTTTGAGAAAATTGAGATCGGTTATGCGGTATGATTCAGGGGATCTAGCTACATGCTCACCCCTAGTGCGGATTACAATCTCTGTGTTAATTAATATTATTATTCTGCTATGTTTCATGGAGATAAATATATGATATAAAAATTGAAGGACTATTAAGAATTGAGGATAATATATAGGAAAAAGGAAAATAAAATTGCAGTGAACAGGATATTTGCCTGGAAAAATGTATCGCTTATGGTACTTGGGAGTTTCTACAGTCAGAAACTGTTGAGAAAGTCCCCCATGGTTGATATACTCTTGGCATGTTTTTAATCTCTGACAAGAAGCCACGAAACATAATAAATGATACTAATAAAAAAAAAAGATAAAAAAAGGCAATAATATCACAATAAATGATATATCACGAGTTTGCTGTGATTCATTTCTGAGTTTAAACAGATTCCAGGAAATGTATAGATTTGTTGGGCAGAGATGTTAATGAAATAAGGTTTTATTTTAAGGACATTTGAGTGTTGAAGGCTTGGGATTTCTAACAAGTCTTTCAAATTCTGTTGGTTTTGCTTTTTCATTCAATAGGTTTCTACTAGAGTTCGAATTTGTAATCTTTTAGCCATGCAGACAACTCCAGTATTATCGAGTCCAATTCTGTTAGAATTACGATAAGAGTTATTTTAGTTATGAATATGATTAGGGCACTAGAGAGGTGTCAGCTTAGCTGAGATTTCTTGGCGTGGCTGCTGGGGCTAAGACCAACAATTTTAGATTAAAAAAAAAAATTGTAAAATTTAATGATTACCAACTATCCAGATAACTAAATAAGTTAACCTTTAAGGACTACCTGTTCCAGGCAAGTGAATTGAAGCTCTAGAGCTGAAACTTCTCTGATCTTTTCGTCGGAAAAGTTGTTTACTTCGTATGCTACAGAACCCAAGTGGTCAATAGTATTGATCAAAGCTTTGATAGCATAATCTTTCAAGGTCTCCACTACTCTACATTGGGGAAAAAAAAAAAAAAAAAAAAACGTTAAATCTCAAATTTTTTAAGCCATAATCCTCGTAAAAACTGTTCAAAATACTCTTACAGTTGTTTCTGGTCCTCTTTACTATAAGATAGTTCAAAATACTCTGCTGCGGAGTACAATTGTTTCCTTAAATTCTTCAAATCCTAAAATAAAGAAAAAAAAAATCTTAATTCAAATCCCTGTCCACATCATTTTTTCCCCTAAAGAAGAATAAAGAAAAAGAATCATGTACTTTTGCCAGATTGCTAGGAAATGTACCTTAAGAGTATCAGAAAAGATCAAACTCTGTTGCATAAGAAGTTCATCATGATTGGAACCATTTTCTTGAGGACCAGAAACTGATGAAAAGGATGAATTCTTCTTGTCCATGATAGTGAAAAATTGCCCAATACTAGAAGAGGATGAATTATAAGCAATAAACAAGTGCTCAAGGAACATGAATCTAGATTTTTGATTTTTCAAAATTTCTTTGGATGATTGATCAAGTAGTAGTAAACCAGATAGGAAGTGATACAATTAAAGAGAAGACAGAGCACAAACCTCGTCTTTCTTGTTAGTAACCCACTAGAATTTCAATTTAAAATCCATTTCCCTTTTCAATAAAAGCCACTTTTACATAAAAATGGCCACATACTTGATAACACTACATAAGAGGAAAAGGGTTTTCTTCTTCTTCTGACTTATTCTCAATTAAAGACAAAAAAATGACAGTGAAATATCACTAGACTTGAGTTATGGAGATGATATATCTAAAGTCTCTGCTAAATGATAATAACAGGAATAATTAATAATTGGAAGAGGACAGAAATCTATAAAAAAAAAAAAAGGCAATAAGATAAGGGAATCTCAAGACTTTGGTTTTGGTGTTGAAATGTCTGAACTTCTCTTCTGGTTGAAAGCAAAATACTAACAGTTATAGTTTCTCTGCATATAGGAAGCTCTATACTTTTTTGTTTTTTAATTTTTTTTTGAGTTAATTAGATATCTAACTGGATTCAAACTCGCAATTTTAACCATTCTGAAGACGATTTCAATATCATTGACATCATTACCAATAAGTTAGGAAGCTATTTAAGATGAAAGAAATAGCCACATGTCAGCCATGTGGTGGTGTGATCAATTTCAAAGTTAGGACCCACTTTTATATAAAGTGGAGAACAAGTTTTAGTTGGATCACTGATTAGAGCATTGGTTAACTATACCTTCCCTGATAAATAAGATAGGGTGAAGGCAGCATGCAAATGCTCATGAATTGTTCGGTTTA
Organism: Reutealis trisperma; assembly: GCA_947687605.1. Taxonomy (NCBI): domain Eukaryota; kingdom Viridiplantae; phylum Streptophyta; class Magnoliopsida; order Malpighiales; family Euphorbiaceae; genus Reutealis; species Reutealis trisperma. Next base: position 8,764,303 of record CANTUT010000039.1, on the reverse strand, counting down.
TGAAGTTGAGAAGGAGCCAATGACATTAACCAATTTGAGAGTGACTTATAAATCCCCAACTAAAGATATCAAGAGAGAATTTAAAGTAACAATTAACAAACTCACCAACAAGATTTAATTGCTAGCAACAGATGATGGCATGGTTTCATGTTTTCTCTTTTCTTTTTTTCTGATAATTTTCTACAAATAAATTTCGTAAGATGAAGCATTATTCTCTCCTCTAAATGTGTCCGACATGACTGTATTACATTGACTTTGACAGTACTAATTGATAAAAGAAGGAAACAAATTATAGAACGTGCCAGCATCATCAAATAAAGACATGCAATGTTTAATTGAATTCTATATGGAAACAAAGCCAACGTATTTCTTTTTCAATAAAGCTAAAGCTATACTTATTTGATGGTAAATATTTAATTTTTTAACCATGATAAATTTAAAATTTTGTCAATTTAAGTCAATATAAATTTGATTACCACTTATGATGTGTTTAGTATAATAGATTGATAGACTCAGTGTATTTAAAAACTTTCGTATTTCTATTAGTTGTTATTGGATTAGGTTTGGCTTGGTTGGTAAATTTAAAGCTCCAACAGCCCCTTATTCTAATCCTCAAGAACAAAAAGAAAAGAAAAATGGATGTATGATTTTTGTTTTTCAATTAGAAACAGAAGAAGCTGTTATTATAGTGTTTGATAAAGACAGTAAATAGGTATAGGAGGCGTATTTCCAGGCATTATCTGGTCAACTGAAGAGGCCATGTTGAGTTTCTTATAGGGTTATTTGAGAAAATAGCAATAGAAATGTAACGTGACACAATAGGGTGGTTGAGAACTCGTTGTCTGAAGGTTGGACTTTGCATTTTGCGACTGATTGTCACATTTCAACGGCCATTATTTAAGTAGTACATAAGACTCATTCAATAGACATGTTTTATTTTATTGTGTTAACTTACGAATGAAAAATGAGAAGATAAAATCAGTCTGCTTAAAAAATTCTATACATGATATAATATCATATTTGCAACCGTGCCAGATTGCATATAATGACGATGATTAGACTCATGATTTAATTGAGTAATTCTTTCCTGAAATCTCTTAACACTTGAGAATTGATCTCATCTCATACGAATGATACAATGAGTATTCATACAAGAATGATTTTTTGTATGGTGAAATTTCATTTCTTAAAAGGCAAGCTTATATAAACACCAGAGATCTCCCCTGAGACAATAGGCGTTCGATTGACTAGGGCACATGTCCACGCAGGTGATCCCCGCCTTACGAGGGCGTAATGCATCACACCGGATTTAAACCGTTTCATTTCCTTAAATATTGTCCTTTCATCTTGTCCAGTCGCTTGTCATCTTGCCCGGTCGTTTGTCTGCCATTTATGCTCGAGTCCCTAATACAAACTCAAGAATTCAACCCAATAGCAATTAAGCCCACATTGAAAAAGGACGACTGATGGGTATACGATAACCATTCCAATTCACCAATCAAGATGTCACCATTCTAGGTAAATTTGACTTTCTATCAGCAGGAAAGAATGTAGTCTAAAAGTACAAAGATATCCAAGAACATTAAAAATGGAGATGGCATTACCCTGACAAGAGGGGAAAAGAGAAAGGAAAGCTGCCAAATTAACCGAATTTTGTGTTGCCGGATTAATCAAGTTAAATTTCAAAAATATAATAAAGTATATCCTCGAGAAACAGTTTCAGTTGGAATTTTGCAGCCACAGCCAATGGTGGCAACTCTCTACACGATTCGCTCTAACTCTCTTGCATAACTCAGAGTCTGGTTGATGAGTTGCAGAGATGGAATTTCCTTGCAAGGAGCAGATTCTTTTGCCTTCTGGAAAATTACTAGACCATTCTTTATCTCCCACTCGGTATGCTCCTGCATTATACAATTGAATATGTCATATTCATGTCCTGGTAAATGTAAAAACTGGAAGCAGAAAAACAGGAAGCCAGTGAATTGTCCATGCATGCGCTAAATCAACTTGGGCAGAAGTGTGCCGTAAAACTTATTTCCTCAGATATTTCAAATCAGATAATTCTCCCCGGCCAAAAACAATGGAGACTCGTCAGAAAGGCTTACCCTGGACTTGTCATAAGATCCGAGAAAAAAGAGCCAAAGGCATTTCATCAACTCAGTTCATATAATTGCAGACAACTCAATTAAAAAATATATCATGTGTATATCAAAAACTCGATATGGAAAACAAATCAATGAAAAAAAAAAAAAAAAAGAAAAAAAAAAACCAAGATATATTCTGGTACCTCCTCGATGTATTGCAAAAGTTCATCATCAGAAGAGAAGAGCAACATTTGACGGGCATCAGTAATTGAAAGATAGTCGTATGCCTTTTCACTGCATCCAGCTATTTCATCCCTGAAAGAAAATTAATGGAATCAATTATTGGGAATAGAAAAAATAAAAGCACATTCACTGTAATATAATTCTACAGAATGAATTGAGGCTTTCAACCATTGGCATTACAAGTAAGTCAAAAAGAAAGATTTCCACATTCTAAAACAATTTTTATCTTCAACTCAATATAATTCTCCGGCTACAAAAGAATAATGTCCTAGTTTAAAGCTCAAGCATGGAAAACAAAAAATCAGATAAAAATAAACTGAAAAGGACCCTTCCTGGATTAAGTTGTCTCAATCTCATTATACAAAAATGATACTAAGATTTTAATTTTTCAATGGGAAAAAGGTATACAATCAACAACTGCAAAATACAAGTTTAACAAATCTGAAAAAGGAAAACGCAGTATCCATGCAACATAGATGGATAACATACAAATATCTATCTCAAAACACTGAACGAAATAGACAGTAGAATTCAGTACCATGCACTATGCTAAACACAGTCTGTTCTAATCTAACTGGTTGCGAGCAGCCGTGGAATGACAAATTCTCCTTCCTATGATTCTCTGTGCAAATAGGATAGGGTGGTATTAAGCTTAGGTGAGTTGGTTTTTGGCACTAGAAAGTCATATTATGAAAATAACCTTTCTAATATATTTATTCATAAACAAGATATATCATGTCTTTGTATCATCTCCATAAACAAGTATAATCCCAGAATGAATTATTGCTCATAAACCAATCCAACACTTCAATATCTACAGTTAGTTAAGCAAATATATTATAAATGAAATGAAATGAAGCAAATTACCTTACTGTCTTTGCCAAAAGATCCATGAAATAATCATAGGTCTTGTATGGCACAGTTTGTTTTGCGCTTAACACGCGATTGTAAGCCCCTTCCATGAAGGATTGCTCCAACTCCACAGCATGCTTGATGCAAGGATTTTCCAAAGCAGTGGGGGAAAGGAGTTCAAGTTCAGTGTGGAATTCAGCAATCCTGTTCTGTACTAGGAGTCTTAAGAGGTTGAGACCCAAGATCATGTATTCCTGGGAAGACGGGGGAAGACGACTACTGCTCCATTGAAGGAAAGAAAGAGAATTCATGAATGTCAATACCTTACTGATAATAGCATACAATGTGCACATCAACACATGAGACTAATTAATGAAAAAAGTGAATAGCCATTCATTGTCTACTCCGTATGTACTTTTTAATTTTTGGTGTTTGGAATTGTTTGCTACATAAGAGCAGACTAGTAGCAAGTCAAAATCAAATTTAATTTTTTCCTGTGAAGGAAGGCCACAGTATAGATGGTTAAATATGCGTGGTTTAGAAAGATGTACGTAAGTTGAATCTCTCGAATAATCTGTTTAAACTAGTTGTAATGCAGGGAGACCTAGGAACCCGCATTTGTAGATTAAAATGATCAGAGCAAAACCATCTTCTTTGTAAGTATTCCAATAAAAGTGGTGCTGCTTTAGGTATTATGAAAAGGAACTATATGTTCTTGCACACAAAGATCACTTACACAATACACTTTCAAGAACATTTGTCAATCTCGTCCTATTTCCAGCCAGATCAAGAGATCTTCAGAAGCCTTCATAGGTAAGTTCAATAACTACTTAATTGGTATTCTAGAAACAAAATTGCATGGAAAGCTTCCTTTATTTACTACATTATAGCCACTGCAGAAAGAAAATACAAAAAATATAACTAGACGAGACAGTTTCATCCTACGTGTTTTATACTAAATATATGGCTTTTGCTTCACAAATTTGAGGCATAGATGATTATATCTTTATTTCCAAAGGCTTGAGTAAAACTAGGCATATAACATAATTTAGTTGAAGTCACAGATAAATTACCTGGCATCTGTGTAGTATGGTTTCAACTGAAAGAAATCCCTTTCAAAGGCATCCTGATCCCCGATCTTCACACTTAGAAGAACCGCGTGCTCATATATATCCCCTGAAAGTTTTCAACATGCAAGAAATAAAACTGGTGGCTAGGAAACAAAGGGAAAAAAAAAAAAAAAAAAAAAGAAAGCTATGCATGATCTACAAACTATTCAACTCCAAAACTGCATGATAACATCTTTCAGCAGTCGTCCTAATAACTGTTCATATATTTAAAATTAGGTTCTTTTCTGATTTCCACAGCTCCAATTTTCATAATACAGGAAATATTAAGCAATCACTAGTTCAAAAACAGAACAGCATTACTTGCTAATGTTAATTCATGAACAGCATTAGGTGTAGCTTCAAACAACGGTGGCAAGCTTGCAAATCCTGTCAACATGACCTGAAAAAACATCAAAAAAGACGGTCCATTACCACTTATTAGCACCAAAAATCCATACATCTACAAGTTTAACTACAAAATTCTAATCCATCAAAGTTCATAAAAAAAGGTCCAAACTAGAAATTGAAAATTACAAACAGGAAATAGAGAAACTGAAGCAATCAGAATTCGATTGTATTAGGGTTTACTTGAGATGATGATTATTATGGTCAATTACCTTGAGCTTTGAAAGGAGATTGCTGCAAGTATCAACATCCTCTCGCAGACACGCCGCTTTGAATCTCTCGAATAGCTGCGATACCTCTGTTAGCTTTGGATCCATCTCTCTCCTTGTGTTTTCTGTTCACTGTTGTTCTTGCTTCGCTTTTGAGCTCGGTTTGGCTTTTTTTTCAAGAAAAGGATTATTTTTTTTTATCCCATTAGGGCTTTTATAAGGAAAGTAGTGAGCCCAGTAATTTTTTGGCTTGGGCTTATGTTTGGGCCTGAATTTTAATTGGACCAATTGATTCTTCACCAAAATTTTAAATTGAGGGCAATGAACCCAGTATAATTTGGTTTGGGCTTAGATTTGGGCCTTAATTAAACTATGGCCTAAATTAACTCTTCACTAATATACGCATAATGCGCAGAGCGCACCCTCCTTATCTATATCCAATTTTTGCCCTTTCGCATCACTGACCCAGAGCCACTCTGTTCTGAAAACAGAGCTCCATCAATGGCGTCTTCACCACCTTCTTCTTCTTCACTTACATCAACTCTGGTAAATTCTTCCCCATTTTGCCCCAAATCTTTCCCCAAATACACATCCTTACCCTTCCTCTCTTTCGCTCATACTCTTAAGCCTTTCTGTGCTGCAAACTCGAAAACTCTCCTCTTCCAAAAGAGGCACGGCGGCCTGACCGTCAAAGCCCAAACTCTAGACTTCTCGGGTTCGTTTTATGAAAGAGGTGGATTCGGGTCGGATGAAGACCCGCCATCGCCAACTGGGTCGGGCATGACAGCTGTCGAGGAGAAGGAGACTCCCCAATGTCCGCCTGGGCTTCGACAGTACGAGACTATGGCTGTTTTGAGACCAGACATGTCTGAAGATGAACGGCTTGCTCTTACCCAGAAGTACGAGGAGGTATTATTTTCAAATTTTCATGCTTTTTTTTTGGGTTTAATCTCTTTCGTTCTTTTTGTGCTGTAGATAGTTAGATATAGTAAAGTTCAACAAAGTTTTGAACTTTCTCTGCTCTATGAAAATAAAGAATGTTGAATTATGGTTAAAAGAAGCTAGAAATGTGAATTGATGGATTTATTAGAAAAACCATTATGGAAAATGTCCTGAAACAGTTGGCATTTTTGAACAATTATCCTGAATCAGTTTATGGATCTGAATCAGTTTATGGATTAGTGTGTCTTGTAAAATGTTGCGAGGCTTAAGGGTAGTTCTATATAAATGGTTACCTGAGTCATATTATTTAAAAGAAGTCTGCATCTGTATTTCCATGCCTCAAGAGAATTTGCCTTTTATCTGTAATTACTTCAATGAGTCAGTTTACTTTATGCCTTTTAAGCTTCCAAGAAATACCATTATGTATATGAGGCCTGTTTTCATAGTGGCACCACCTGAATATATCGCAGCTTTTTAATGTAAGGGGTGAGGGAAATGTTTTGTAGAACGTTGGGTTAAAGCATGAGATCAACATTACTTCTGTCCTTTGGATCCCAATGAAAAGGATGTTTTCAGAACCATGGTGTCAAGCCCAGATATCCTCAAATGAGCATTGTTATTTGTTCTTACAGCTCCTGAATACTGAATAGGGTTTTTCATTTTCGGCATTATGGTGTTACTTCCTGAACCTGAATATACTGAACATTAAAGATTTAGATGGTTATGGATAAACAATTGTGGCAAATATATGATTAGCCCAAACTTGCATTACTTGAGAAACTTTTGGCCTTGTCCAAGAAGCCAAGAATGAAGAATAACGTGGTGGTGATTGAGCCTTAATGGTCAATTGTCATTCTCTTTGTTTTGGTAGTCTTAATTACTTTAATAAGGGAGAATGCCAGGCACAACGATAATTAATCAGAATCATTCTTTTCATGTCAATTCATTTTATAACATTGGTTTTGATTTTGCATCAATAAGATTTTGTGACGGTATGAAGTTCTGTGGTGCTTCAGTTCAGACACTGTTAAAATTTACATTCAATCATGATATCTTTGGCCCTAGGGGATGGTCGAGGCTGGAGACCTTAAAGAACCATATAAGATGAAATTGAATATTGTGAGCTCAAGAACTTCCAATTAGACTAAAGTGACAATATTTTATAGATTTCTTTTACATGGAGATAAGCAGAGAAACCAAACCATCTGTGTAATTACATTACTGCTTATACGTTCTGATTTAAATAGTCTCTCAGTAGCATGCTAGAGAATGAAACTAAAAAACTTGTGCCCCCTTTTTTTTTTCAATATTCCTCACTAATGATGGTCATCTTGCAGTTGCTTGTTGCTGGGGGTGGCATGTATGTGGAGGTATTCAACAGAGGTGTCATTCCACTAGCCTACAGTATCAAGAAGAAAAACAAAGCTGGAGAGACTAATACATACTTGGATGGTATCTACCTCCTCTTCACGTACTTTACAAAACCTGAATCCATTGAAATTCTTGAAGCAACATTAAAGACAGATGATGATGTCATTCGATCTACCACTTTCAAAGTAAGAAAGAGGAAGTTTTAGAATTGGTCACAATCTTTTGTGCAACCCTGAGAAGTTAGGAGATAAAGAGTTATAGCGGCTATATAATCTTGTATGCTACGGATCTTCTTTGTTCTAGATAATTGAAATTTAATTTGTTTTTGTAACATAATCAGATCAGCAATGATGCTAGTGAAAACTCTATTACACAGTCTTCTCAGGAGCTTTTTTAACCATCTTTGTTATATGGTGGTTTCAAGAACTGTTTTAACTAACTGGGGCTGAAATTGCCATACAACAAAGCCTCTTTAAAACCAATTAGCTGGTTTAGATGAGCTCCATTGTTAGGTCACAAGAAATTGTTAACAACAAATGCTTATCTATTTTTGTTGGATACGACTGCAATTAGCCATCCATTTTCTTGTTTTGTTAGATGGGCTAGCTGGCTAAAGCCAACAATTTTTTTTGTTAAAAAAAAAGAAAAAAAGAAAAAGCTTGTATTTTTTTTTTTTATTAGTTTTTTTTTTTCTGTCTGATAATTGGAGGAGAGATGCTATCACTGGATTGAAACTGTTTTACTTTTCTAATGTTCACTTCTGAAATAATAACACCTTTATTATTAATTTGAAAAAAATGAAAGGTGATAAAGATTCATGCATTATTGATCCATCTTGGAAAGCACTAATCTTAAACTAGTTAAAATTGATTCTAGCTGAATAAAAAAGATTTCAGTTTTTCTCTCTGCCAATTGAATTGAAGTAACAAGGAAAAGCATGTTCAGATAGGATTTTTAGTCGTCAGCTAATAATATTTTGAACTCACTTTTTCATTTCCAAAGATATTCTATTTCTATAGCTGCATATATATATATATATATTAGAAAGAGGACTCTATTAGGAATAATAGTGGGAGCACCTTGGCTAGTCAAAAATAAAAAACGAAATACATGAATGGAAATTATTATTATTATTTTATAAATACTTTATTTTTCGAAAAATAATTTAACTACATCTCTTTCTCAATAAAAAAGAAAAAAAAGTCTTTACTTCACAAGAAATAAAATTAATAATAAAAATTAAATAAATTAATATTTTTTATTTTCGAGAAAGTGCTACTTCATTAATCTACTTTGCTCGTACCAAACACCATCTTTCTTTTTAAATGTAAAGAATATGATATAGTGGTGTGAAGTTTGAGAGATATCTTATCTATAAATATTTCCACTTTGTGTGAGAGAGAGAGCTGCCTTCATGAACCATCAACAACAGTGAAGATCTTCTCAATTATAAAGTGAAGTGAAATTGGGCATGCCCACATCAAACTGTACCCTATAAAAGAGGACAGGGTGCACCAACTAGGATCTTAAAATAGATGTGAAATTCATTAAAATAATGCTAAAAGTTTTCAAGAAAAGTATTTTCAGGTCTCTAATCATGTGTAAAACCAAGACATTTAATTATTTAACCTGCATAATCAAGTGGTTAAAGAAAATCTTTAGATAGATTATGCAAATACAATGATCAAAATATACTGTAATTTTTTCTTGCAGTTAAATTCATGCATCTAAAACTCTTTTTATAAAAAAAATTCAAATTCACTAGATTTTACTTAGAAAATCCAACAATAGTTAAATTAAAAAAAAAAATTTATAGCCGATGTCAATTATAAATTATGATTAAAATCGCTTTGACTTTTTTTTTTTAAATAAAATTGAGCTGAATTGAATTTATTTTTTTTTTTTACTGAATGGTAAAAAAAAAATGAAGAAAAGGATGATCATTACCAAAACATAAAAAAATTAAAAAAAGAAAAAGCTCAAATAATATATATCCTGCTGAATCTGGTAGAGTAATTGATTGATGACAGCTACCAGATTAATGATATTGCAGAAAATTAATTTCAACTCAACATCTAATTAACCAAATTTTTTTTTTCTTTAAGTTAGGAAATAAGCTTTAGCAGTGTCCATTGTAATACTGTGTGTATGCTTTTAGTTATTATTTAATGCTTAATTCTGATGTTTATGTAATGATAAAAAGTTCAAAGCAGTAACACGCTTTTTTAAGGTAATACATGATGGAGTTGGATCTTCCATAAATTCATATCCCACATGAGCAACTTCTTCTATTTCTCAATTTTTTTTTCTTTTTCAAAATTGCAACTTCTAACAAATAAAACTAGAGAATAAGCTATAAAAAAGAATAAAGAAACAAAAAGGTAAAAATGTTTGCAAGAGAAGATTTTTTAGGTGGTTTGATAAAATCTTGATTAACAAATCAAAAACAGAAATTGTTAGGTTTGGTTAACATCTAACACCAACAAACCATAAAATGTCTAGCGGGAGGCATACACACCTAATGATATATACAAAGAGGATTAGTAGTCTCCATTAGTTGTTTTTATTTAAATGGAGAATATTACCTATAATGTAGTAATATGTCAATTACTTGAAATTAAGTTAAAAACACATTTCTAATCTTAATTAGGTTTTTGAATGTTGTTAGGCTAGTGACTTGCCAACCATTGATAAGAACTTAACTACTAATTAATATAAAATCTTTTCTTGAAATGGGAAAAGAAAGAAATTAACAAACTAACAATAAAGTGGCTAGGATGGCTTAATTTATAGATACATAATAGCTATATATAATTATCCAAACATTTTTAAGTGTTTTTATTTATATTTTTTTTAACTAAATCAATCATTCTTACTATGTCTTTTTCAGTTGAGCAATTGAGTCTAGCTAGCATTTGATATAGTACTCTTTAAGAATTTAAAGAGAGAGTAGTTTCCTATATAATGATAATGTTGTCCATGCTTGAAGAATGAAGACAAATTGATCTCAGTGCTTGGTGTGATGAGGACCCATATACCTTAGTGGAGAGACATGGGCTTGTCCCATCATTGATAAAGAAAGAATATATATACCATCATGTAAATTTGATCTCAAAAGCTCTATGCTGGCTTCTATATTTTAACAAAAGTTTGAATTATTAAAGTATCCATTCTTTATTTTAATTTAATCTTTTCCAATCTAAGAGCAATCCTTAACTACCTCTCTTTCTTTCTTTCTTTTTTTCTTTCTCTATGAGTGATAAATATCAACTATTTATTTCTCTCCATAAATACATTCAACAAGGCATTTGTACATCTCCTATGTTTCTCTTCTAATTCTAAACTAGACATTAATTAGTTTTTGTCTGATGGGTTTTCCTCCAACTCCAACCCCAACCCATCCTTATCCTCAAGCAATTCAAATCAAACTTTATCAAGCTTTTATATTTTCAATTCCTATCCTCTTCTCCATTATTCTCTTCCTTTTATTTTACTTGTTCTATCTCAAGAGAAGGGCTACCTCTCTTTCTTCTCCTATTCAGATTCTTCCAACAATCTCCAATGAAACTAATGAACATGTTTCCTCTGTAAGTCTTCTCCCTTTATTCTTTTTTTCTCATGTAGAAGCTCGCGTGTGTGCGCACATATGTATATATATATATTAGAAAAAGCAAAGAAATTAATTAAATTGGAACACTAATTTTATTTGGTGGTGTTATGAGAAATTTAACTATAGTTGCACTATAATATCATGGTTTGATATTAATGAGCTACGTGCATATCTACACGATTAATTTCTTTTGTAATTCTTTATTTTTTTTAAAAATTATATCTATTTATAGGTTTGTCAGATTGGTTTGAAGAAGGAGATCAAAGACAAACTTCCGATTATATTATTTGATGAAGAATTAAGGGCAAGAGAATCACAGTAAGCTCTAATTAATATTTATTCCGCCTATATAAAAGGGAATAATATATATAGAAAATAGAATTTTATATGCTAATATATATATATATATATATATATATATATATATATATATATATATATATATATATATATATATATATATATTAGTGCGGTATTATAATTTGTAATGCACTAAAAAGCATGTGCAGAAGATATTGTTATATATTTTTATATCACATTTCTTGATAAGGTCAAATTCACTGTGAAATGGACCAATGAAAGTGACCCCTAAAAAGTTTTAATTTATGCACATATATATTTATATATATAATATATAGTCCATGAACGCACCCCTCCTTAATTAATTAAGACACTTTTGATATGATTTAATTAGGTTTAAAATGTAGAACTTATGACAACTATGTATGCCACCATTGATGGTAAATAAATTTGCACAATACCTTTTTATTATGCTTCATCTGTTAAAAAAAAACAAAAAGATATTTTAGTCTTTTTACTTTAAAATTATAATAATTTAATAATTTTTTAATGTGTATGTCAAAATCTTAAACGACAGATATTTTGAATTAAAGAGTAAAAGATTTCTTGGAAAAAGAATTTGTATGGATAAAGATATAAAATATTATGCCCATATGTAATTTAATGACTATTTTTGGGTTCTTTAATATTTTCAGATCAAGTCCGATTTTAAAATTAGTGAAGGTAGATGATTAAAGGTTAAAGGTTTAACTGGAGTTGAACTATAGTTGAACCATAATTGAATTAAATATATAAAAAGTATTATATATAATATATTATAATTAATATTACTTATTAAAAATTATAATAATAAAAATATATCTAAATAAAATAAATAAATTATATAAATATTAATTAACAAAGTTATTCAATAATATTTTAAATAAAATTTTCAATCATAATATTTATATATTAATAAAAATTATGTTGTTTGATAATATATATAATTTTATTATGTTACTAATTTAAATGTTTTGAGATATATTGAACTTAATAGATATAATTTTTTTAAAAAATAATAAATATAATTTGTCAAATTGGAAAGAAATTAGTAATTAAATTATTTATCATATTAAATGTATAAATTTGTGGAAAAAAATCACAAAAACTTTATGTGATGTAGTGGAAAGTGGATTAGAATAGATCTTGTATTTAATTTTTCACGCTTACAATTTAAGCTTTTAATCAACTATAATGGGTAAACATCTGGACCGAGCCTATTAATAATCCAATTCCCAAATTTTCCGGTCCGATCGGCCAGCCTGATTTGGGTTCTACAGCATAGTTCTTTTTGCTTATATGTCTAATTCTAGCGTTATATATTCAGTTCTTTCTGTTAGATTTAGCTTTTTTTTTTTTACATAGTTTAATACATCACATAGTTCAAAAGACTTGAGATTCTGTTTAGGAAATGAATGGCTCAGACTTCAGCACCATCTGGACAATTCATAATAAATGCTATCCTAGTATCGTGCTAGCGCATCCAGTTCCAAAGTTGATTCAACAAACTAGGCATTGAATTGACTGACTAAAATATATATATATATATAAATATTTTATATATCAGAAATTCTTTAAAAAGAAAGAAAATATTAAATTTTAAAAGCTTAACCGCGAGATAGATATCTGACTATTGAATTATTAGCCCAATTACAAGATTATCAATATTTTCATTGGCTATTGGATCAAAGAAAAAGTGATATAAATGCAAATAGAAAAAATTAACCTAAACTGAACTGAACTGAATCAAACTGATGAATTTCCTGTTTTGTTCTGTAGGTGTTGTGTTTGCTTAGGGGAATTCGAGATCAAAGAACGGTTGCTGCAAATTCCAACCTGCAAACATGTCTTTCACATTGAATGCATACATCATTGGCTGCACACAAACTCCACTTGCCCACTTTGTAGATCTTTTGTAATCCCCACTACAAAACTTAATAGTCAGATGCAATATAGTGGACCTGAAACACCACTTGATAATGCCAACTTCAACCAGAACACACAATTTTCATCATCAGAACAACAGCAACAACATCTCCGCGATAGCATTGTGATACCTGTCGAAGAATCATCAAGCACACAAGCATGTTCAACGGATTCTGCTGGCTGTCCTGAGCTTCCCATTTCTGCGGAAAATGTAAGAGGTTGTTCAAGTCAAGAACTTATGGCTCTAAATATCCAAACACAGTAACACCATACAAGAAAATTAAAATTTTTTCCTTCTATATGAAGTTGATCAAATTAATAAAATAGATATCATTAAATGTGTGCACATTCTTTTTGCTGCATTATTGTACTCCCAAAATTTTCTTCGGAGGCAGTTTATGTTGGAGGTCAATTGATGTAGAGTGGAGTGGCAGAAAGATTCAGCATATTGTATCAGAATCTTAGCAGAGTTGTTTGCAATTGCTGAAATATTTGCATTTTATTTGAAAATGTAGCAAAACTTTTCTGTTGCATTATATTGATAAAATTTTCTTTAACGTGAAGGTAGAAACTGTTTTTTTAGAAAAATATTATTTCAAATACTGTTGAAAAAAAACAGTTCAAACAACAATGTAGATAGATTGCCTTTACAATCTTATTCATCTCTAATTTTTTATACAATATTACAATATAAAGCAGAATCATAAAAGAAAGTTACAAAGTAAGAAAGCCCTTATTACTTAAAAACAAAAGAAGATACTACGTAAAGAGCCCATGTCAGAAATGTTGCAGTAACAGTAATTTTAGCAGGCAATTTTCCTTTATCCTTTCTTAAGACAATAGCTTCATAGATTGGCCAAGAGTTCACCATTCCAAATCCTGCTATGAATATTTGGATTAGTAGTCCTTCCAAATTGCTGCCTTTCAGAGCCTCTCCTAACCCAAAAATAAATGACACTAAGTTGAGTAATGCAGCCATTGTTAGTGTCACAAACAGAGGAGATGGAACTCCAAATTCAAAGATCCCTTGATCATATCTTGTACTTTGCTCATCATCAACTACTTTGCTAGTCACATTGAAACCATACGTTGAAATGCCTAAGCATTTTAGAAGAAATTCAAGAAATCCAAATAAGTAGCTTGTAACTCCTCTTATAGTCCAAATCCTTTGATCATTCCACCACATTTGGAATGTTCCATTAACTAAAACAAAGTCCAAAAGATCCTGCCCATAGGCTCCCACGAAAAGAAATGGATACAAAAGAAACCCTGGTTCTGATACCTGCAATGCATTTTCCAGTCTCTTAGAAACTTGTGGAAAGGTTAAGTTAATCAATTGTTTATTTATGCACAATAGATGAAATCTTTTTTCAAAGCTCTAAAAACACTTCATTATTTATTTATTTAATTGATTGATTTTTATTTTTTTTATAAATTGCTTTTTCAAATCTATTTCTGGCAAAAGTATCAATTTATCTGCTTAAAAGCAAAATTTTGTTAAAAAACACTTTTAGGAAACTCAATCTCAAAAGCGTCATAAGTCAAAACTCAATAGTAGAGTGTATAAACTCATATTGGATTCTTCTTGTTTATACTTTAAAAAAAAAAAAAAAAAAAAAAGTAAAATATCTGGGAGCTTTAATATAATTAATTTTAGTACATCATATATAGAGAATCGCATACCTTTGGGAACACGCAAATTTTGTTAAGGAGAGCTAGCTGAGGGAGGAAAGCATAAGTGGTCACTGGAAGGAACCAAATAGCCCAGAATGCATACTGTGAATAAGTTAGAGTCATGAGAGGACCCAAATATCTGAATCCATAGATTAGTGGGCTGTATTTTGAGAAGCCGACCTCAAACGTACCAACAGACCATCGCGTACCTTGATTCAACAAATCCACCAAGCTAATGGGTGCACTCCCCAGAAATGCTGGCCTTTTTGGATAGCAAAATATGGATTTCCAGCCCGCACAATGTAACCGATAACTTGTAAATAGGTCCTCCACTAATGACCCATATTGAAACCCCATCTGCACATTTCAAAATGAAATAAATATCAATCAATCTTTAATTAAATAATATTTAAAGATTTTCTTCACAATTAAATGGACTATATTTGCAACTTACCTTGTAGCCCCAGCTGGTATGGTGTTCATAATTGCAGGAAGCCACGTGACAAGCCAATGCCAAAACTTCTTGGGCCTGAATAGGCTTGTCTGCAGCATGGTCGGGACTCAACTCAGGGATTTCGGGTAAGACAAAACTTGATGGGCCACCGAAGAATGCTCTCCGATTAAAGAAGCAGCAAGTTCCAATAAAATTGCCGCCCCTTAGCCCATCAAATCCCATTGCTTGAATTTCAGATACGCGTTTCATTCTGCTAGAATATATATCAGTTTTGTTGACCCCTTGAAAACACTGAGGAAATTGAATGAATGCGTATTTGGATCGAAATTTAGGATCCGAATAGTAACACAGAACCCGAATTGGTGTTTGTGGATCATTAGAATACATGTCACAATCTAAGGTCAAAATTATTGGCGCATTGGTCATCACTGCTGATACTCGTGACTTCAAAACAATAATACAATAAATCACTCAATACACAAATCTAATATATTTTACTCATATTATTTTATATGAGATTTTTATATATTTGTAAATTATTATATTAGTAAGCTCCAAACATCAAATAATTAAAAACAAAAAAATATTATTTATTTATTGAGATATTTTGAGGGATAACATACCAGTCCATTTAAGGCACCAGCTTTGAAGTGGTGATATGAAGTCTTGCTTTTTTCTCTAGAAACATAGATAAGATTAGGCATGAAATTGCCATTAATATCTTTGTCATTTGTATTATCTAATAAAACCTGTTCAAAAATTGATATAATCTTAGCATCAAAATGCAGTAAATCAAAAATTGAGAAGTGAAAAAAAAAAATTTAAGTATAGAAGGTAAATTCAAACCTGAATAATAGGGGGATGAGCTTGGTGGGAGAATTCACGAGTCCACTGGTTTAAAGCGTCACGTTCTTTATGGCTATTGATGTATTCATCTTCGACTTTTCCTCTCTCCACAACATGCTCCACTCTAATTTTCATGCTTTCATACATCGTCTAACACATATACAAATGCAAGCTTCCATTTATAATTAAATTCTAGCACAAGTAATTTGGTAAAATGATTCAATAATTGGTATACTCTTTGGGAAAATTGAAATGTAGTATATTAATTACAATTATAGAACGTTCGATTAAGTTCTTATACCTTAATCTTCAGAGTCTGCTCAGAGGAAGAATTATAATAATTAGATGCAAAATAGGCCTGAGGATTCCTCTCTAGAATATTATTATCTCTGCAAAAAGGAAGCCAGCGAGCAGCAAACTTAGCAGCTTCCATGAAAGCAAAAAGTGTAAGAGCAGAGCCTCCATCATCTGATATGTAAACCGAAAGCTTTTCCATCGGATAATCATAACCCATAACAGACAAAGCTGTGTTCACTACACTAATAGGCGGCTCCTTGGTGGGATCTGCAGTACATATGAATACATCAATAGCTGGATAATCATTTCTTTTAATGACCTTATCAAGAAGCTCTGGGAATTCTTTGCGTTGAATTGGATAAAGGCGCGAAGCCTGAGCAGTTAACCACATGAAGCCCAAAACAATATCAGAGATAAAGAAAGTGAAGGTTGTAGAAAAAGACACAAAGGTTGTGGAGTTTAGGAGTGTTTGTGCATGATGATAAAACAAAGTTAAGATAGCTAACAAATAAATTGGCGTAAATATGCGATTAAAGAAGACAGCAGGGCGAAGTTGCAGAGTGTGCAAAGGAGGAACTTGGGTAGTCATGTTTTCTGATGCTGCAATATCAAATGCATCAGTTTCTTAATTTATTGCAATTTCAGGAAAGCCGACGTCCAGTCAAAAGCCAATTGCACAATTAATAATTGCGTGGGGATTAAATTTATTCTTATTAATTAATGAAAAATGCTTTATAATCCAACACTTTTATCCCAATTTACTATCTCAATTGATATGTCATCATCTTATTTGCTATATTTATTTTTCAAAAGTGCATTGTATAAAATTTTTTCCAATGTAATGATGCCACATCAGTTAGAATAGTTAGTTGGAATAAAAATGTTGAATTATGTAGCATTGTTCTTAATTAATACAGGCAATTAGGTGCCAAATCTGTTGCCAATCTCTTAAACGAAAGATGGAGATTTGTTTAATTTACCCTTTTAAAGTTTAATTGTTGTCCACAAGTGTCGTTATAGTTCTCGTTCGTTAATGTTATGGCAAACAATTTTGTATTATTGCACTTGATCTTTGTATCTGGACAGAAGCTAGCCAGCCGGTCATTAACTCTATCTGGAACTAGCTTATATTAAAGTCAATATACATCTGATATGTTAGGTCTCTTCAATAGAAAACTGATTCCGTAGCATAGTATCCAAAGTTTAATCAGTACAGTCAAAATTCACCTAACCTTTAAATCAATAGAGATAAAAAATCACAAGTCAAAAAATTTAATTAAAATTGAATTGAAGTTAAAAATTCAATTAAATTAAAATTGAACCGAAGGTGAACTGAGATTAAACAAAAAATATATTATATAACATAAACAATATAAATGTTATAAATAATTTAATAAAATGAATACAATAAATTTTTTTAACAAATCATATAAAAACAATTTTAAAATTTAAGATAATATTAGAATAATAGGAAATAAGAATTTTAAAAGTAGTTAATTTTTTGTGTAAACAAAGAATTAGAGAAATTTAATTTTTTAGTACTAAAAAATTTAAATTTATTTTACAATTATATTTAATTTTACTATTAGTTATGTTAAAAGGTGGTTATTAAAAATTAATTTTACTATATAATTATTTAAATGGTATATTATTATTTTATGACATAATTTATTACAAAGTCATGTTGAATATAAACGATTGAGAGTTTTATAAAGCTGATCATAGGTCATAAATTTAAATTGTGTTGAAAGAAAAAAAAAATCTTCAATTGAAAGTTTTTTACCTGTTGAATTAGTTCTCGATCACTGGTTGAATCAGTCGGTTTAAATAATAAAAGCTTATTATAGCAATAAAAGATTAAAGAATGAGACGGAATAAAAAATTAGACTAATTAGTTATTCCGATCCGACCAATTGTTTTGGTTTCTAACAACTATGGGTTCAACAAACCAATCATAAAACAAATTTTTGTGACACATTTCTTATGGCAATAGAAAGCACATTAACTACAATCATAGCTGCCTCAATCAAGTCCAACGCTGGTTCTACATACTGGCTCTCTCTTCAACTGATTCCAAGTATCAGGCACTTGCTTCTTCAGCTTTGAAAATTACTTGGGTGTAATCACCTCTTAAAGAAATTGGCTATCTTGTGACCTCAACTTCTCATCTATGGTGTGACAACCTTGTTACAACTTATCTAACAACCTTGAATTTCATTTTGTTAGTGATAAAGTAGCGAAGAAAAAGTGTTGTATTTGAAATCTTAAGACCAATTAGCTGATGTTTTATAACAAAATCCTTGGGCAAAACACGGTTCACAAATGCTTCATGATATCTTGAGAGTCTCTCCTCAGTCCATGCAACTTGAGAGAGAGTGTTATTAATGCAAACAATTTTATATTACTATTTGTTGTACGTATAATTTATCTTTGTATCTATATAGTTAATTTAGCTAAGTTTATTGAGTCATTAAGTCTAGCATCATTAATTGATGTGATTATTTCTATTGGATTAGTTTATGAATAATTTGACATTATTATTAACGTTTTCTATTTCTATCAGTCTAATTTACAAGTGACGTGATACATTTAATTTACCTAAAAATTTCTCTTAAGCCTATCTCCATATCTAGACTTCTCCCCTTGGGCTATAAAAGTCAATATGTGTATCTGATATGTTAATTGCCCTCAATAGAAAACTATTTCATAGCAATCAATATATATATTGGACGCTTAATTAACTTTTATTGGATAATACCAATAATAATAGCAGTAAGGTATTAATGGCAACTTTTTTCCTTACAATGCTTGTACTAAATCTGGCTAATATAATATATATTTTCCTAAAAGAAAAATCATAAATTCATCTTGTTTCAATATACTGCCTTCAATGACTAATTAAAGCTAAAAGAAGCTACAATGAAAAGAGCCCATGTCAGAAATATTGCAGTAACAGTAATTTTAGCAGGCAATTTTCCTTTATCCTTTCTCAAGGCAATAGCTTCATAGATTGGCCAAGAATTCACCATCCCAAATCCTGCCAGCAGTATTTGGATTATTAGTCCTTCCCAATTGCTGCCTTTCAGAACCTGTCCTATCCCAAAAATAAATGACACTAAGTTGAGTAATGCAGCCATCGTTAGTGTCACAAACATAGGAGATGGGACTCCAAATTCAAAGATGCCTTGATCATATCTTTTACTTTGCTCATCATCGACTACTTTGCTAGTCAAACTGAAACCATGTGTTGAAATGCCTAAGGACTTGAGAACGAATTCAACGAATCCAAATATGAAACTTGTAATCCCTCTTATGGTCCATATCCTTTGATCATTCCACCACATTTGGATCGTTCCATTAGCTAGAACAAAGTCCAAAAGATCCTGCCCATAGGCTCCAACGAAAAGAAATGGATACAAAAGAAACCATGGTTCTGATACCTGTTAATAATGCATGCATTTTCCAAATCTCTTAGAAACTTATAATTATCATTAGGCTAATAGACATTAACTGAGTTCCTACTTCCTCCCAGTAATCAAATGCATTTCATTAGACCTACCAATCATAGGCTTAATACAAAGTTGCATACCTTTGGAAAGACAGTAACTTTGTTCAGTAGAGCTAGCTGGGGCAGAAAAGCATATGTGGTGATAGGAATGAACAAAATGGCCCAAAATGCATATTGTGAATAAGCTATGGTCATGAAAGGACCCAGATATTTGATTCCATAAATTATTGGACTGTATTTTGAGAAGCCCACCTCAAACGTACCAACAGCCCATCGCTTATATTGATTCAACGAATCCACCAATCCAATTGGTACATTTCCTAGAAATGCTGGCCTCTTTGGATTACAAAGTATGGACCTCCAGCCTTCACAATGCAAGCGATAACCCGTAAATAAGTCCTCAACCAAGGACCCATATCGAAAACCCATCTGCACATTACGAAATGAAAAATGTTATTGTATATTGACAAGGCTAGTAAATGGTATTGGAGTGATTTGTAAATCTAGGATGTCTCAAATTTAAGTCCCAATGAGAACTAAATTTAAGTACTGATCAGAACTAAATTTAAATTTATGAGATCTCAAATTCAAGTCTTAATAAGAACTAAACTAAATTGACAAAAAAATATATATATATACAATATCTAATGATTTCTAAAAATAATGATTTATTGATTAATAAACTTGCCTTGTAGCCCCATGCGGGGTCCTCATAATTGCAAGCAGCCACCTGATAAGCCAATGTCAAAACTTCTTGGGCCTGAATGGGCTTGTGTACTACATGAACTGGGCTCAATTCAGGGATTTCTGGTGAGAGAAAATTTGATGGGCTTCCAAAGAAAGCTCTCCTAGAAAAGAAGCAGCCAGTCCCAACATTATTGGCCCCTCTTAGCCCATCAAATCCCATTGCTTGAATTTCAAATAGACGTTTAAATCGACTAGCATATATGTCATTCTTGTTGACTCCTCGAAAATGCTGAGGAAATTGAATGTACGCATATTTTGAACGAATTTTCGGATCCCAATAGTAACATAGAACCCTAATTAGGGTTTTTGGATCGTTGGAATACATGTCACAATCCACTGTAAGGATTATTGGTGCATTAGTCATTATTGCAGACACTCGCAGCTTCAAATAATAAAAATTATATTAAAAAAAATCATAAATTATGAAATCAAACATATATATGCATGGAATATTTTTATAGGCCGTGATATAATGTAATTAAATGTATTTTTACTATAAATATTATATTAAAAATATATTTAATTATATTATATTACACTATATTATAACCTACCAAATATAGTTTAGATTATTAAATAACATACCAGAACATTTAAGGCACCAGCTTTAAAGTGATGATGAGAAGTATTGCTTTTCTCTCTGGAAACATATACAAGATTAGGCATGAAATTGCCACTGACGTCCTTACTCTTGTTATTGTCAAACAAAACCTGTTTTAATTTGATGTAATTGTTAGCATCAGTTACTGGATGCATTCTAAAATAATATTCACTTTGTTAGCTAATTATTGGGATTAAAGAAATAATGTGTATAATAAAATATAATATAGACAGATCTAATTTTTGTTCTAGTGAAATTTAAACTGAGAAAATAAAAAAAAAATTGAAAAAAAAAAAAAGAATTTATGAAAATTCAAACCTGGATAACAGTTGGATGATTTTGACGAGTGAATTTATGAGTCCATTTGTTCAAAACATGACGTTGTTTGTCGCAAGTGATGTACTCATCTCCAACTTTTCCTCTCTCTGTGGCATGTTCTACTCTCATTTTCATGCTTTCGTACATCATCTAGCATAGTTAAGCTTGCACAAATATCATTATGATTACAAATATAAAATATTTTTAAATGCATGACTATAATATAAAACTTGAATGACCAATAACTAAAATTAGACTGTATTATTTATAAATTATTTTTAAAATATATGAACTCTTAATCTATATTTTTAAATCTGAATCGACTCAATTAGTTTAATTAAAAAAATAAAATATAAATCAATAGATTGATATAAATAACCTATAAATCAAATACATTTTATAATTTTGCCATAAAACAAATATTACAATATGTAACTAATATTGCAATGTGTATTACTTATATATATCATAAAACACTTAATATAAATAATATTTATTAATATATTATATTTATTTTTAATATATAATAATAAATACACGATATTATTAAAATTTTAATTTAATTTTTATTAAATTTTTGACTTATAATTTTTTATTTTTCACTGATTTAGATGTGATAGAATTTGAAAAAATGGCTCTTAATTCAATATATATATATTTTTAAGGTCAGGTTCTTTATCGCTACATCAAACATCACTTTCTGTTTATAGCAGAAAATATCTCCATTACTTGGAAAAAAAAAGAAAATATCTACAAAACATTCAGATCTAAATACTGTCATGTACTTGTCCTCTCTATAAATATATATATATATATATATATATATATAAAGTTAAAATGCAGGGGGTACCCACCACTCTGATCTGTCTCTAAATAATTGAATTGGCGTCATTATCAGCTTACAACTTGCAGAGCTTACTGGGCTAAGTCAATAAATAGGATAAATATCCATTTACTCATTTAAAGACTTCGCAAAGATAATTACACCAATAAATTAATAATTGTACCTAAATTTCTTTTCCTTACCTTTTCCAAGATTATATTACAACATCAAGTATCAAATATTAAAGTCTTTTCTTTTACAACTCAATATAAAATAAAAAATAAATAAATATGAAAATCAAATTTATAATCTCTTAATATCTTAATTTTTATCATATTAAGATAAAAATTAAGATAATAATATTTTAATTTTTATATATATACACTAGATCACATACCATGTAATGATTTCAAAAAATATGAAATTGAAAGTTATTTTTAGATAAGTTTAATTACCGTGAAATATTTTTCAATATATTTTAAAGATAAATGTATCCGATATTTTTATAGATTAGTAAGAAAAGAAAGGAAAAATTAAAAAAAAATCTATGAGAATTTAAATATGTTTGATATATTGACAATGTTAATCAAAAATTAACAAATTTTATTTTTTAAAATAAATTTTACATTATTTTAGTTACAAAATTTTAAAATTATTAAACACATTTTAAAATTTCTTGTTTCAAGCACATAAAACTATAACTTGATAACATATAATCATATTTGAATTCTTTTTGTTCGATGTTCAAAAAAAAATTCTTCTCATTATTTAAAATAATAAAAAAAAATAGTTTCAACTTAACATTAAACAAATTCATATATCATTTGAAATTGGAGAATCTTGAAGAAGACTCTGGGAAAGGTACAAGATAATATAAATACACACACACACCGCAAGCCTGTTGTCAGCTTTTACGTTTCCTTAAATAGATAGAGGAAATGTCTGGAACGGCCTAAAATACTTTCCGTTTACTTGCTTTACTTGAACACATAGGTTGTCAATCTACCATTATTATATTCCAGAGCACGTTTGGAGGAGAAAATATGAATAATATAATTTATATAACTTTTAAATTATGCTAAATTTTAATTTTTGAATTTTTTTTAATAATCCATGAATTTTAAGTAATTTACAGATTACAAAATAATAAAATTCCATGATCTTTATATATAAACAAATGTATTAATTTATTTTATTTTCAGAATTACCTTAAATATATGAATTTTTTCATACCAAATAACATATTTCAAACATTTCCATATTTCATATTTATTGCATTTTGAACATCCTATTCATTTCACATTCTCAATTCAAATGTGCTCTTAGTATTTTTTAACGTTATTTATCTTACCCTTATTCATTTTAATACATTTTGTCAATACAGCTCGTCAAAAGATAATATTTTTTTTTTTTGAAAATTATAGAGAAAAGCATTGATTCTGAGCTTATTATTTAAAAAAATATGCACTTATTATTATACTATTCTTCAATACACACCACAATATTAATTGACATTTTTAGCTATAGTTCTTTTTTTTTTTTTTTTAAATTAGAGAAAAAAGAGTCGATTATGAGCTTATTATCTAACAAAAAAAAAATACTTACCATTAGATTATATCTCAATGCACACCAAAATATTAATTGACATTTTTAGCTATAGTTCATTTTTCATATCAAATCCTTGTTAATTATTTCCATTAAAAAAAAAAATCATAGTATGTAATAGCTAGTTCTCTGTTTCTTTTACTTTTCTCTTAAAATATTTCCTGCTTTGAAGGAAAAAACAAATAGATAAGTCAGAAAAAGATATTCTAAAATGACTACTTTTTTCTAATAGAAGTGATTTTAATTCGAAGAATAAATAACTTAAAGCTGATGATATTTTAGATTTTTACCCAATAAACAAAACCTATATATGAAGATGAGTCTATTCAACTTGTTTTAATAGTTATATTATAGCGGTAAATGTGAGATTAGCCCTGTATTACCTCTTTATAAGTTGGATTTGACCTCTTTATTTTATTCAAGGGTTTCAATTCCTGTTATGAAACTTTTTTTCACTAACTTAACAAAAACAATTAAAAAAAAACTCCAGAACTACTCCTAACACTATAAAAAAATCACAATTACTCCATAAAATTTATTGATGGAATTATTCACATTGGTAAATTTATTCAATTACGGATAAAATATAATCCTACAATGATATTTTTAATTTATTTGATCAATTATAAATTTATAATTAAAAATTGAGATTAACTAAAGATAGTTATATTTTTAATCAAAGCTATTTAAAAATAGATTAAGAAACAAAAAGTAAAACCGAATTAAAACTGAAGTAATAAAACAGAGTTTATTAACATTGCAATTAAGAAGCTTAATTAAGAGTGTTTTACCTTAATGTCCCGAGTCTGCTCAGAAGAAGAAATATGATTAGATTCAAAAAAGGCATCTGGACTCCTATCTAGAATATTATTCTCTCTGCAAAAAGGTAACCAGTGAGTAGCAAACTTAGCAGCTTCCATGAAAGCAAAAAGAGTAAGAGCAGAGCCTCCATCATCCGATATATAAACAGAAAGCTTCTCTGTCGGATAATCATAAGCCATAACAGATAAAGCAGTGTTCACTACATTAATAGGCGGCTCTTTGATGGGATCTGCGGTACATATGAATACATCAATAGCTGGATAATCATTTCTTTTAATGACTTCATCAAGAAGTTCTGGGAATTCTTGGCGTTGAATTGGATAAAAGCGCAAAGCCTGAGCAGTCAACCACATGAAGCCTAAAACAATATCAGAGATAAAGAAAGTGAAGGTTGTAGAAAAAGCGACGAAGGTTGTGGAGCTGAGGAGTATTTGTATATGGTGATAAAACAAAGCTAACATAGCTAACAAATAAACTGGGGCAAAATTGCGATAAAAGGGGACAGTAGAGAGAAGTTGAGCATTGTGCAGAGTTTGGTCGGCCATGTTTTCAGGAGGTGCAGTGCCGAAACTAAAATGACCAGTTGATATGTAGTAGACGTTTATGGGCGTTCTAATTTATAGCAAGTCCATGGCTAGAAGCTGGGGAGTGGGGACATCATTTACTGTATCCTTGCACATAAGAATAATACATTTTCGCTTAAATTTATAAGACACAGACAACACACGATTGTGACGAGAATTACATTATTTTCATGTACATCGAATAATTTTTCTCAAAGAATTGCAAAATTTATCTATATTTATAACTTGATATTTGTAATTATTATCAGAATTGTAATTATTAGTATTGATTGTATTTTTCTTATTGGAAAAACTTACTATTTCTTATATTTTTCTGATTGGAAAAACTTCATATTTCTTTCTCTTTTGTACTCTATATAAAGAGCTTAATACTATTGAATATAACAACTAGAAAAACTATTCTCTTCTCTATATTCTTTGTTCATGTTCTTCTCCATTTTATTTATAACACGTTATCAGCACGAATCGTTCTACAATATTGTTCATAATTTTGGATAGCTTGTGGTTTGCTACAATCCAGCTAAGGGAAAAAATTTGAAGAAATAAAATTCAAGATTTATGGTAAACAATTTTTGTCTAATTAATTACTGTTATTATTAATATTTATATATCAAATACATTTTTTTTAAAAAAAAAACTAAATCATTTTTTTTTAAGAAATCGTTTGAACATATTGGGCTAATTAATTTGAAGAAATCATTTTTTTTCTTCTCTCTTACAATCATTTATCTCAAATCGTTTTTTTTTAGATTTATAAAGATTTGATATACTATTTAATGATTAATCAATTAAATTCTAGTTCCTGAAGAACTAGCATTATATTTTAAATACTAGTTCCTGAAGAACTAGTATTATTTATAGTTCCTAAAGAACTAATTACATAAATAACTAAGCTATGAGTTTCTAGAGAATTAGTATTATATTTTAAATTATAGTTCCTGAAGAACTAGTATTATTTATAATTCCTGAAGAACTAATTATAAATAACTAAGCTATGAGTTCCTGAAGAACTAATAATAATTATAGTTTCTGAAAAACTGGTATTCCCTATAGTTCTTGAAGAATTAGTATTCTCTATAGTTTTTGAAAAACTGATATTCTCTACAGTTTTTGAAGAACTGATATTCTATATAGTTCCTGAAAAACTAATCAAAATAAACAAATTCATTAAAGAATCATTAAATATTTCTGAAAAACTAAATGCATTATCTACAAGTCTTTAAAAGACTGATTTTATTATGATTTTATATTAGACAATGTTAATTGATGGGCCTCGACATCATGAGTAAGAATTATTTATACTAGTGTCACTCATTCGGGTAATCAAATAAATAAAATAGACATCCTTGAAAAATTAATATTTTATGTTCCTGAATAACTAATAAATTTGATTTAAGCTACACGCATTGAATAAATTGGATATCAATAAAGTACTTGCGTATGGCCATAATATTAAGGTAAACCCTTTTGTTTTGATTTTTCTGTTTTGAGTGTTTCATTGTTGTTTATATGTATTGGAATGATGGGTATGGCCTATTTGATTTACCAACCAAATTGTAACTTTTAATTGGTTATCAATTACAACAACACATTTTATGCATAGTTTTAAAGTCATGGCTTATAATTTTTTTGGCATAAAATCCGACTCTAAATTATTCATTTATTGATTGATTGACTTGCTTTATGGGAAAATGGTGATCTTGCGTTCATATTAATAGGTTTACTTGATTCATTAAATTGAGATTGATTCTACTAGTGTATATATTATTACATATCCTTCGGTCTTAGCATCTCAACTCAAAATTTATTTTATGGACAATACATGTCTCATAAATATATATATATATTTGTCAGTTGAATAGCCTACAAGAAAGTTGTGTGTGTTATATATGTTTTGAATTTACTTATGTCAATGTGTATTAGATGTGAAAACAATTAGAGATTTAAATGTGAGATGAGATTAATATAAATTATATAAGTAACATGGTTTTGTTAATTTGTGAATTGATGAATTTATTTCCAGATTGCATACATTGTTGGATTTATATTGGTATAGAGAAGCATAATTAGTGCTTACCTTTCCTTGGTATGATAAATTATGAATTTAATGTTTGTTAAAATTAATATTAATTTATTTTCTGATTGGTCTATTTAGATATATTTTAAATATATGCAAATTAAGTTATTTAAATAAAATAAAGTATAGTGAATTAAAGTTTGGTTGATAATTTTTATATGCTCTTGAATTCAATGGAAATAATTTTTGACGTGAGTTGTTGATAATGAAATGCATTTAAATGCTAGCAAAAGCAAAAGCTATTATCTACTTAAATCTCATTTAAGTGAGGATTTAAAGGTTGAATATCTTACTATTAATGATTTTTATATTTTCTAGAAGAGTTTTAAAGATAGATATAATCACTTGAAATTTGTGGTACTACCATAAACTCAATATGATTGGTTAAACCTACACCTACAAGACTTAAAATCTATTTGAGAATATAATTTAACCATGTTTAAAATTACTATGTTTAAAATTACTTTACAGCTGAAATTGTGCGGTAATAAAGTTACGTGCTCCTGGAATAGTAGTATAAAAAGTGAAAATTTATAAATATTATTTTTCTAGTAGTTGCAAAGAATAATTGTTAATAAAAAATATCAAACAATGCCCACTAGTACAACTGTATTCCTTGAAGTGAATACTATAAATCATTTGGTAGATAATGAGAATTCTGAAAGAATAATTGCTAACGAGAAATCATCAAATAATGCCCACTAGTACAACTGTATTCCCTGAAGTGAATACTATAAATCATTTGGTAAATCATGAAATTCTGAAAGAGGAACTGCCCATATAGAGGACACAACTCAATTCAATATTGATGATTTTATGTAAACTCCTTGAAGGAGTAATTTGTAAGAATTTTATAAGTTGTGTATTATAATGAGTTATTTAATTACAGTTTTATCCCTAGTATACATGCATAATATATTGCGTTGAACCTGCAGTTCAAGCATTGAACTTATAATTCAACAATTAAAAGTTTGGCATGAATGTCATTGTGTACATCATATATACTCTCTCTTGAAACTTATATAAGGACATGAGTCATAATTTTTTCTGTGCCATGAATATATTAAATCTATATCAATGTGCGATAATGGATCCACAAAAGAGACTATGAATTTATTTTGATGAGGCATATTTTTCGACATTAGGGGGAGGAAAAGCACCTACAGTGCTAAAGAATGTCGAGAAATTTATTAGATGGAAAACCCTTTAAATAATTTTGGTCCATGTACAAGTTAGAGTGAACCAGAAGTTCACAAAATAATACAGTTGCAACAAATTGCAAATTAACTGTCAAATGCATTTATAGATGCTAAAAGAGTGACAAAGTCTCATATTACAGTTACTAATACCCTAGCAAGGGTTGAGATTCCAATTGCAAATAGAAAATCAATCAATCTCACTACACGCCAGAAGCGTGGATAGTAAATTAGAACTAAAGATAAAAATCTGTGGAAAAGAAAAGCAGTGCCACTCATAAAATCACCTGAAGAGAAATCTCCTGAAGAGGAAGATCTCAGTCAAAGAGCTATAGCTAATTATGAGACACAGACTGAGACAACGGAACAATTAGATCCTCCAGATATGGCTTTTGGAGTTGATGATCATATAAATGAAAACTATGAGATCTCAATTATTTTGTGATATAAGAAAGAGTTGATAGAAATTTAATTATCGTCGACGATCAATTTGCTTCAACAGTAGCTTTTGCTGTTACAAGAGAAAATATAGATCCATAATCTATAAGTATAACTGAATATTAGCATAAACATTATTGATCATCATGGAATGAGGCAATTAAAGTAGAGCTAGACTCGTTCTATCATTGATTATGAGAAAAATAATTCTCTTATTATGGAAATGATCATGTTCCGATACTTAATTAATATGACAGTTAATGAAAGGCTTATTGTACGCCCTATGAAAGTAATAAGAGTCCCAGAAGGACTAAGTATATCATAAATGAATACACATTAAACATGTGACATATATTTCATCAAATTGCAAAAATCTATGTATGGATTAAAACAATATGGACATGTGGTATGATTGTTTTGAGTAAATTCTTATTAAAAGAAAGATATGTGAATAATACACTATGTCCATTTGTATTCATAAAAGACCATAGAATGGTATATGTTATTATTGCAGTATAAGTTGATTTAAATATCAATGTGACTCCTAATGAACTCAAATAAGTATGTACCTGTTTGAAAAGTGAGTTTGAGATAAAAAATTTAAAGGAAATGAAATTTTGTATCGGCCTGCAGACCGATTATTAAGGAGTCCTAATACACCAGTATACTTATGGGGAAAAGATATTTAAGCAATTTTTGCATGGATAAATCTTCTCCCTCAACCACACCAATAGGTGGTCCGCTCACTATAAGTGAAGAGAGACCCTTTTAGACCTAAAAAAAGATAATAAAGAGTTGTTTGGTCTTGAAGTACCATATATAAGTGCTATAGGGTACTCTTGTGTCTTGCAAATTGCATCAGGCCTGATATTGCATTTGCAAGAAAAATTCCTAGCTAGGTATAGCTTTGCACCTACAAAGAGATATTAAAATGGTGTAAAAAGTTATCTTCAATATACTATTAATATTATAATTCATATTTGAAATTGGTCTACATGCGAATATTGGTTATTTGCTTAGTCTCTATGATGGTAGATTCTAGACTGGCTATATTTTCACTTATAGTGGTACTGCAATTTTATAAAGATTTTTATGGTCCTGAAGTACCTCACTAAAATATATTCCCATTGTATTTTGAGAATAATGCAATTTGTATTGCACAAATTAAAGGTGGTTATATTAAGGGTAACGAAGTAGATATAAACTTCATCCAAATTCTTGTATATACATAAGCTCCAGAAGAGATATCCACCAAATTCGCTTGAGTGACAATTTAATAGACTTATGTACTAAGTTTTTACCTAATGTGGTATTTAAACGGCATCATTTCATCAATTAGTATACGCCGTGTTAAAATCTGTTATCATCAGGGGGAGTGAATTAGTATATAATTGTACTCTTTTTCCTTAGTCAAGTTTTTATCCCATTGGGTTTTCTTGGACAAATGTTTTAATGAGGCAATCTGTGCAATGAAAAAATAGCGCATGAAATGTACTCTTTTCCTTAGATACGTTTTTTCCCACTGGGTTTTCTAATAACGTTTTTAACGAGTTATATTCATAGCGCAAGTAATATCCTAAGGGAGTACTACAAATAAATTATTATATGTGGATATTACTTAAATATCATTAAATATACGATTTGACAACTTGGCAGATTTGTTTACAAAGGCACTCCTTACAATCACATTTGAAAAGTTAGTCAACAAAATTAGCATGCGTCAGTTAATAGATATTTGATAGAAATCATATTTTCATAAGGGGGAGATTTTAATGCACTGTACTCTTTTTTCCTTAGCCTAGGTTTTGTCCCATTGGATTTTCCTAGCAAGGTTTTTAACGAGACAGTGTTATGGCGCAAATCCCTACAAAAATAATGTACTCTTTTTCTTTCACTAAGATTTTTTTTCCACAGGGTTTTTCCTTAGTAAGGTTTTAACGAGACATATTCTTTATAAAAGATATCAAGGAGGAGTGTTATGATATATTATAAGATTTGATTGATGTCTTTCCATATACATGAATATTCTAATTTTTATATTAGTATTGATTGTATTTTCCTTATTGGAAAAGCTTTCTATTTCTTGTATTTTCCTAATTGGAAAAGCTTTTTATTTCTTTCTCTTCTATACTCTATATAAAGAGTTTAATACTATTGAATGGAACAACTAGAAAAACTATTCTCTTCTCTATATTTTTTATTCATGTTTTTCTCCATTTTATTTATAGCAGTATTTGCTTGTTACTCTTGCTCACTTTTTCTTTTAATTTCCTGCTAATTAATTAGTTATTTATTTATTTATATCTATCAATCCACTTTTAGTTTATCATTAATGAAGCGATTTACAGGGGGATAAAAGATCTTGAAACTAAATTTATAAGAAATAAAATAAAACTGGAAAAATATTAATAATTTGTTTCGATAATTATCATAACAATGATATGGTATTTGAATAACTATCCTAATGATGAGGCTATATGTCACTCATTTTTAAAATATCTAGTTTAATCAAATTTTATATTTAAATAGGGCTAAGTCACTTATCATATTTACTTTATTCATGCAACTTGGCCTTTGATTGCTAAGCAAGTCTGGCATCTAATAACCAAGCTTGTTAAATCTATCTATTTTCCTAATGATGATTTCTGGAATGCAAAGATAACACAAAAATCATCATGGAATTGGAAAAGTCTTGTGGCTGCAAGGGAATTAGTTAAATCTGGTGCTAGAAAAGTTATACATAGGGGCATTTGGCCTATTTAGATTATTTGGAAAAATTAATTTCAAATATAGGTGATTAATAAGAAAATTTTTATGTTATGGTGATTTATAAAATATTTTTCAAATAAAGGTGATTTGACTGGTGACTTTATCAATTTTCGCCAAAATTTAATGGACAAAAAGTAGACAAAGCCACTTGCCAACAAAATAAATGGTAGAAAATGAAAAAAAAAAAAAAAAAAGATAGATAAAAAAGTTTTCCACCAAAATAAGTGGTGGAAAAAAAAAAATTTCCACCATATTTTTGTAATAGAACTATTTCTACTTTTTTTTCCATGGATTTGCTATTTTCTGCCAAAATCTTCGTTGGTTTATGCTTTTTTCGTAATTTTTTTTTTGGACAAGTTTATTTTTTATTTACAAATATTTTCCGCTAATTTTTTTTTTTTGTGATTTATGTATTCTTTTGACTTTTCAACAAAAAAAACCATAAACTTGAAATTTCTTTACAAATTACCTATATTTAGAATTAATTTTTCTAAATAATCTAAATAGGTCAAATGCCCTATACATAGAGGGTCTGATGCCTGTATTTGGTAGGATCCTTGGGTTCCTTTTACCCCTTCATTTAAAATTTGCTTTTCTGGGCCTCATTCTTTCCATCATTTTTTTGTTTATGATCTATTTAATGCACACAGAAAATGGGATACAAATTTGTTGCATCATTTTTTTTACCTGCTGAAGCAAAGACGATTAAAAAAATCCCACTTGGAGCATCCTTAGTTTCAAATCAGTGGGTCTGGAATTAGTCTAGTAATGGTGTTTTTTTCAGTTAAATCTGCTTATAGGAAACTTATTTAAGATAAGGAAAGGATGGAACTTTCACCTAGTGATTGCATAACTAATTTTTTTGATTTCTAGAAATCAATTTGGAAGTTAAATCCCCACCCAAAAATTGCTAATTTCATTTGGAGAAAATGCAGAAATTTAATTGCCAAAAAAGTTTTTTATTTCACAGGAAATTATCTAATAATCCTATATGTAACTTGTGTCAACAAGATCCAAAAAATGTTGAGCATCTATTCTTCTATTGTCATCATTCAAGAGCGGCTTGGTTGGGATCTCTATGGGGGTTAAATTTTATGTCTAATCATAATCTCTCATTTCCAGCTTGGTGGTATCAAATGGTGGGGAATTTTTCTGATATTGGAGATTTTGCTGCTATTCACCATTAGGCTTGTTTTTGCTAAGCTTTATGGAAATAGAGAAATGCTTTTGTATTTGATCAAAAGCAAATCCATCCTCTTAAAACAATTGAGATGGCTCGATCTTATTTTCAAGAATATTATACTGGTCAAAGCGTATCTCCTCCAAGAAGATGTAACTAGTTTCATTTGTTCATTAGTCTCCTCCAGATCTAGGTATAATTAAAGCAAATATTGACTCATGTTTTGGTTTAAGAATAGGAATCACTTCTGTTGCAGCTATTTTCAGAAATGATAAAGAGAAAGTAGTAGATGGAATTGCTATGAAAAAGCTAACTTCATCAGCCCTTATTGTTGAATATGAAGCTTTAATTTTGGCTATTAAGTTTGCAAGCAAATTTGACTTTTCTAAAGTCAGTTTAGAGTTAGATTGTAAAGTGTTTGTGGATACTTTTTCTGTTCTAGTGGAAACATGCCCTTTTGATATTAAGTCTTATATTTTTTTAGCTAAAAGAACTTTGTAATCTTTTTCAACAATTTAATTTTTGTTGGATGAGTAGAGGGACTAACAAATCAACTTATTGAATTGCCAAATCTCTTCATTTGGCTTTCTATCTTCTGTTTGGTCTATAATATTTCTGTAATATTTCTTAGACAAATGGAGAACTTGTTATCTTTTGATGTTTCAGTTGAATGAAATCTCAGTTTATTTGGCCAAAAAAAAAAATCACTTTATTCATGATGGTCATTGAACTATATATAGCTGTTTGAACTTTTGACTTCATAAAAATGAAACCACGTACCCCCCTTAGCATTAAACATTTTGCATGTTTGACTTAAATCTTACTAACGTTAATATATTTCTTTTTTTAATTTTACTTTAATATTGAGATTTAAAATTATAATTTCAGAGTCTGAAAATAAATGCAGAATTATTAAATTAAAATTTTTTTAACAAATTGAATTATTTTTTATTCTGTTGTTGATTAATATAAAACCAGATTATAAGAAGGGTAATTTTTTTTTCTTGTGCAAATTAACTTCCTAATTTCAGTGTAGATTATTTATTTTTTATAGAGAAAATGAATTTAGTAGAATGGAGCAACTTAGTTTATAATATTCCCTTATTACTCTTTCCTTTTTAAAAGAAACGAAGCAAGAACATGACTTTTCATAAATTCACCTCACTTCATCATATCCAAAATAAAATAGAAACAGAAGTCAGTAAAATCACATTAATTAGAGGCAATTAAAAGTGTTGTATATATCAATTTTTGCATTGAAAATGGCCAGTCGCAGATATGGGACGCCATGCATGGGGCAGAGTTTTGTCCCTGAGCAAACATGTACATGATTCCTTATGAATAAGGGAATTATTAATTAATTTCATTCCACTAACAAATAATATATATCTAAATTCACTTATGAACAATAAACTAATAATTTGATTACACTCACAAATATCTAAATCCATTCAAGTTATGAAAGGGAAATTTCATATCCACATGATTAAATTTATTATACTCGATATATTAAATAATTTGAGAGATGATAATGTTACTGATACTGAAGGGATGTCAGCCTAATTGATATGTGTAAGTATAGCTTTTAAATTTTCACTATTAATAATTTTATTTAAAAAATAAATTTACTTTAATTATAACATAGATAAATGCATTTTTTTTAAGAATGATTTTAATAATTTAAATTAATCTTCATTCTATCAACTTTAATAAAATTGAGATTTTTCACCATATTTAGGATCTAACCGATTTATATGTTTTTTGGAAGCATCAAATAATTCTCTAGGTTTAGTCAAACCAATAACTGGAGTGGTGAGTTGGGAAATACCAAAATTTCTGTTTGCATATTAACCACTGATCAAAAAGATGAAAAAAAAAAAAACAATTGAAGAAAACAATTTAACAAGCTTTACAAAAGCATAGTAATTTATTTAAAGAATTGAAAAGCTACATAAGATATTAAATATAAATTATAAATATTAAGCCCATTACAATATCTTATTCACTCCAAGCAGCAGCATCAAAAGGCAAATTCAGGAAATCTCTGCCAATCTCAGAAATCAAGCATTATATGAGATTTTAATCCATGGAGTAAAAAAATTTATTGGGAGAGAGTTATTTGAGGCAAAGAAAGACTTCTACAATTCATCTTCTTACTTGAAAATTGAAGAACCAGCACTGTAAATAGCATATGTCAAAGCTGTTCCAATAACAGTAATCTTGGCT
The DNA here is from genome assembly GCA_947687605.1 of Reutealis trisperma. Taxonomy (NCBI): domain Eukaryota; kingdom Viridiplantae; phylum Streptophyta; class Magnoliopsida; order Malpighiales; family Euphorbiaceae; genus Reutealis; species Reutealis trisperma. Next base: position 8,729,048 of record CANTUT010000039.1, on the reverse strand, counting down.
GGCATTTTTCCATTGTCACTTCTTAAAACCATAGCTTCATAAAGTGGCCAACAGTTCAGCACAGCAAATGCTGATAAGAACATTTGAATTGCTTGTTCTTCAATGTTCATCTTTCCTTTCAAAATTTCAGACATTCCCCAAGAAAATGAGACTAAGTTCATTAAAGCTGCCATTACTGAGGGCACAAACATGGGTGACGCGACTCCAAATTCAAATAACCCTTTATCATATCTTTTACTTAGTTCATCATCGACTGCTTTGCTTGTCACATTGAATCCAGGTGTCGACAAGCCTAATGATTTGAGAATGAATTCAACAAAACCAAACATGAAACTTGAAAGTCCTCTTAGATTCCACATTCTTTGATCATTCCACCACATAAGGAGTGTTCCTTTATGCAACACAAAGTCTGCAAGATCTTGTGCATATGCCCCTACGAACAAGAATGCATATAGGAGAAACCACGGTGATTTAGCCTGCATCAATTAATATTTCAATCTTGTTAGATTAATTAGCCAGTGTAAGCTAACAAATCAATAATTGAGTGTTGGTCTCATAATGCAGAATGTCAAGAATTCAAATCTACAAGTACTCTCATGAAAAGGTACATGATTAATTAAGTATATATTGTCTCATAACAATGTTTTTATATTTTATTATATTAATTGAGTGTTTATCTCAAAATAATGCAGGAGAAATTCTAACGTTCTCCATTTAGAAATTTTCATTGTAAATTATGTTAATTAGTCATTAGGCTAGCAAGCCAATGTCCACCTCGTAACATAGAATTCAAGAGTTCAAATCCTAACAAACAATAGAATTCAAGAGTTCAAATCCTAACGAACAATTCCATTTAAGAATTCATATACATGGTATAAAAAAAAATGTGATTAATAAAGTGTGTATTTAGATGTTAATTACCTCTGGAAAGATGGAAAGATTGTTGAGAAGGGCAAGTTGAGGAAGGAAAGCATATACAGTAATTGGAATAGACCAAATCGCCCAAAATCCAAGTTGTCCATAACCATGACTCATAAGGCCATTATGCCAGAGTCCAAAAGTTGTTGGGCTATATTTAGAGAAAACAACCTCAAGAAGCCCGAAAGCCCATCTCTTCTGTTGAACCATCACATCAATTAAGCTAATAGGTGCTTCTCCAAAAAATGCAGGCCTCTCAGGATCACAGAAAACAGACCTCCATCCTTCGCAATGCACTCTATAGCTTGTAAAGTAGTCTTCCACCAAAGAACCATACCTAAATCCTTTATGAAGACCCCAATCAGTGTCCTTCTCAAAATTGCAACCAGCAACTTGATGAGCCAATGACATGACTTCTTTAGATTGAATTGGCTTGTTCACAACATTATATGGGTTAAGTTGAGGAAGTTCAGGTGTCAGCATTTTTGATGGAGTTCCATAAAAGACTCTTCTTGAAAAGAAACAGCCAGTTCCATAAAAGTTTCCACCTCTCAACCCATCAAAACCAGATGGGTGAATTTGAAACAAACGTTTAAATTCACCAGCATAAATATCAGTCTTGTTTAATCCTACAAAACGTTGAGGAAATTGAATAAACCCGAATTTGTTACGCACTTCTGGATCCCAAAAGTAACAAAGTACACGCTCAGGAGTTTGTGGATCATTTGAATAGGTATCACAGTCCAAAACCAAAACTATTGGTGCATTTGTCATGGCACCAGACACTCTAACCTATAAAATCATCAAAATAAAAATATATATATATAGGTTAGAACATAGAAATTTAAGTGCATATATTTTATAGATCAATTAGATTAATTTCGACTGTAATCTGCAAACAGTTGAAATCTCACAGCCTGCAGACGACTCAGTATTAATAAATAAAACATGGTATCAGAATTCCGGAGTAAGGAGAAGCATACCAAGGTATTAAGTGCACCGGCTTTGAAGTGATGGTGGGAAGTTTTGCTTTTTTCTCTGGAGACATAAATCAAGTTTGGCAGATAATAGCCCTCAATGTCTGTGTCTTTGCTGTTGTCTAGTAAAACCTGTTCATTATTGATATTTTATGTCAATAAATTAATATTATTAAACATACAAAATAATTAATTATTTCCAATTCCCTGAGCTCAGAAATTTACTATCACAGTTTATTTTTGGCCAGCTTAATCATAATAATGTGCTCTAATACTAATACTAACCTTACCTACCAGATTTATAAGGACAGTGAGAAATACGCACGTGATGATCAAATAAAGAAAGTGGTTAATTGTTTGATTCCCACAAAAGGGTTATAATGCGTTTGTGTTTTTTTTAATACAATGAAAATCCAATCACTCGAAATAACTGAGAATGATCTTCCCCCTTTAATATTTTTTGTCAAATTAGTGATAAATCTTTATAATTTAAGAGTTTTTCTAATATACTATATATATATATATATATATATATATATATATATATATATCAAACTTTTTATTATAAAAAGTTATCTCAAAAACTAAAATTATAATGAACTTTTTATTTTAAAAAAAATTAAAGAAAATAGTTTGTTTAACTCTTCATATTTAGAGAGAAAAATATCAGTCTCTGTACTAACTTTAATTAATACAGTATAAGTTTCTATATATTTTATTTAAGATAATTTTAATACTATTTTTTCTATTAGACAAATTTAAAAAATTAAAAATTAAAATAATTAATGCTTATGGGATGAAGTTAAATTAAATAGCAAATATAAAGAGTCTATTAGATTTAAATAAAATTTTCTACTATTTATCAATTAGATATTTTTTATTAAACAAAATATATTTTTTGAAATAAAGAGTACCATTAAAAATGTTCTAAGAGATTCAAAATCTCCTACTCTTATATTCTTTTAAAGAGATGAAAAGACCAATCAAATTATATATATATTTTTTAGTAAATCAATCAAATTACATTTGATTGGTTTTAAAAGGTTACAATGTACTTTAAATAAAGGTTAATAATTAAAAATACATAGAGAGTTAATTAATGATTAAAGAAGGTTGAGAAATGCAAACCTCAATAACAGAAGGATGATTTTGGCGTGTAAATTTGTCGGTCCATTGGCTGAAAATTTGGCGTTCTTTATCGCTAGCGATATACTCATCTCCAACTTTGCCTCTTTCAACAACTTGTTCTACTCTTCCTTTCATGCTTTCATACATTATCTACAATAAAAAAAAATCTTCATTAAAAAAATAATTCGTTCCAATAAAAATAATAATTCATGATGAAAATGAGATGAAATTGATTTACTAAAATTGTATATCAGTTTTTTATTTTATTAATTTGATCTAATTAGAAATCGATTTAGCAGTCTCACATACTATTGAACTAAAATTGATTGATAAATTTTATATCAATCTAATTTAATTAGTATGACTACAAGAAATTAAAATTAAAAAAAAAAAAAGTATAGTTGATCATCAAATAAATTTCTTATTTGTACTACAAATTTATAAATCTATGGTTTAAGGAGAAATTCTTAGATGAACATAGTCCATTATGTTAAATTATGAACTAATTAATGGTGATTTAATATATCAGTGTTCTAATTACAATATTTACTATAATTAACACACTGATATATCATATTATCATTGATTAGCTCCATAATTTCACATCAGAGACTACATTCACCTAAAAAATTTTCACGGTGTAAGTGCGAAGGACATACATATATACACATATAACTGTAAGGAAGGTCCAAAGCCTGTGGATGATGAGTTTCCATAAACAAACAAATTTCATCTATTAAATCATTTATGCATAGACGCTTCATTCCTCTCTCTCTCTCTCTTTTTTTTTTTTTTTTCCTATTTTATTTTTGTGAATTTATTGATAAGTGATAATAAAAATCAGCTTTCTTATATTATACACATATTAAGTTTTTTTTTTTTTTGAAATAATACACATATTAAGTTGATCTTCTAATTAATTCAATCAAAAGCATATTATTCATACCAAAAAATTAAATTTTTTACTTAATCATATTTATTATCTAATTGCAAAACGAAAATAAATTCATTTATTAAGTGAGCTAAATTTTAAGATTTGGTTTTCGATATTATTTAGTCAAGTAAGTTCAAAATTCAATTACCATCACCCTACCCATAATAAATAATTATAATTATAGGTAAATGAATAAATTGAGCCAATCCCAATTAATTAGTTTCTTTTTACACACGTGATTTTCTCCCAAATTTAATAAATATATTTCATTTTTTCAATTTTTTTAGTTAATTAAACTTAAAAAAAAGTTCCCATGACAAATTCACAGTTTAGAAGATAGACTTCATGAATTTTCGATCTTTTTGTTTTTCTTTGCTTCTTCCGGCATATCTTTGCTGAGTATGAATGACCCATCAACCTCCACAATTGTGAAGTACCAAACTATTGATGGATTATTAGTACACCCGAGATAAACCCTAATTAATTAAGTTGATTAACTCTTCTAAAAACATTTTGAACTAAGCAGTAATTGAACAGCATTTATATATAACAATAAATAGAACTAATTAAATAGATATATTTTACCTTAATAGTCTCAGTCTCAGCAGAAGAAGTGTAATTGGATTCGAAAAACGCCTTAGGATTTCTCTCTTTGATATTATTTTTATTACAAAAGGGTATCCAATGAGCGGCAAACTTAGCAGCTTCCATGAAAGCAAAAAGAGTAAGCGTAGAGCCACCATCATCGGATACATAAACCGAAAGCTTCTCCGCCGGATAATCATATGCCAAAACTGACAAAGCAGCGTTTACAACACTAACAGGCGGTTCCTTGTAAGGATCCGCCGTGCATATAAACACATCAATACCAGGATAATCATTTCTTTTAATCACTTTATTAAGATTTTCAGGTAATTGTTTTCGACGAATTTGGCGCAAGTGCAAAGCGTGAGATGTTGTCCACATAAAAGCTAAAGCGAGATCTGAGATTAATAAAGAGAGAGTTATAAATGTTGAGAGTAGTGTTGTTGAGCAGGAAAGATTTTTTGCATGGAGATATAACAAGGCTAAGATAGCAACAGTATAAAAGAGACCAAATACACGATTTATATGTGTTCGGCGCATTAACTGCACCGTGTGAAGCGGAGGAACATCGGTGGTTTTGGTAGTGGTTCTCTCCATTTTTTGTGGAGGAGCTAAGCTCGCTGCTGATGTTTTTACTGCTATCTGAGCGATTCTATCAAGTATAGTATGGGTAATATTTATAGCATATGATTGGTCGGAAAACCCCGCGTGCCAACTGTACATAATATGAAAGACACGTGTGACAAACTTCTCAGAACTCATCTTTTAATTGTTGGTTTTCTGAGTGTGGGCGCGCGTGTATGTATGTATATATATAAAAGTTAGATTTAAAATGTGTTCTTATTTTTATTTTATTGTATTGATGTATTATCTCTGCAAAACTTAACTTTTAATTATATGTCTATTATTAAATCATTAAATATATTACTATTAGATTGTAGTTGTGAGGGTAGTTAAATTTAAATTTAATTGAAGATCTAACTTGCAGTTTCATATAGTTAAAAAATATCTATTATCATTGAATTAAACATTATTGGTAGCATGATGAAAGTGTTGAGACTATAACAAGCATTATTAATTAATTACAATGATGATATTTTTTTGGTCCAATTTTTTTTTTCAGCCTTATATTTTTTAAAAAATGGAATCTGCTTAATAAATTCAATATTTGTGGATGTTGATTGTAAAGACAAATCCTTTAATTCCTTATATTGGTTCATTGATGTGGAAATCCATTCTCCATTACAAATGGGAATTGTAGGTCATATTTGGCAAGTTGATGCTCATACAATTGTATATCAACTACCATTTAATTTAATTTTTTTTAACATTTAAATATTTATAGTATTCTAATTATTAAAAACTTCTAATTTATTAAGCTTTATACATTAAGTAATCTTATTATTAGTTACTTCCTCCGTTTTATAATAATAATAGTCATTTTATAAACTTGTATACATATTAAGAAAGCTATTAAATAGTTTTAATTTTTATTGAGATAGATAAATTTATTCTTATTTTATAACTAAAGATAATAAATATTATATAAAAAGTGGAAGAGAAAACAGAATTGGAGATAAGAGTTCTATGTAGTAAATGTTGTATATAACTTTTAAAATGACAATTAATTTGAAATAAATTTTTTTTTTAAAATGATTATTATTATGAAATAGAGGAAGCATTTTTAATATTAAAATTTTCAGTTATTATTAGACTTCTTTGCTAGAAAGTTGTGATATGACTAGTAAGTATAAGAGAAAATTATATATATATATATGTTAAACTTAAAAGATAATTAAGATTTAATGAACAAAAGAAATCTTATTTATATTGGGTATATATATTTAGTGAATATGATAATATCATAGTATTATCTAAATATAAATATTAATAATTTTTTATTAAATAAAAATTAATATTAATAAATAATTTTTTAAATAAAATAAATTGATGATATACACAATATACATATATGGGATGTTTTGTACAAGTCCAAATATATAATTTGGACACTCAAATTTTTCGACCTAAATTATCCATAAAGACAGGTAGTTTTGATCTATTGTTCCTCTCCTAGAGATGTGTACTATTTGGTTATAACCAACAAACCATATTAACATGAAAAATATCAAATATCGAATTTTAATTTATTGGCCTAGAAAGTGATAGGTGAACCATAATAGAAAGTAATATATATTATAATTTCTATAATATTAATTATATTTAATAATTTATATATTAATTTTATGAACATCCTTCAATTTTTTTTTTCATCTATGCATATTAATTCCAGGTGTCAAAGAGTTTAAATAATTTTTCTTTTTTAAAAAAAAATCTTAATTAACCATACTGTGTTGGATTCAATAATGTCCGTTTATTTTGCATGACTGAATATGATTGGACAAATTTAACTTATCTAATATTTAACTCATTTTTATACACGACAGAACTAGACAAAAATCATCTTTTACCTTATCCTAATTCTTTTTTTAATTTTTTCATTTTATAGAAAACTTATTTATCTAATTCTTATAACTCAATTAATAAAAATTTATTCTCAAATTATTTTCAATAAATATAAAATATCAGTTGAATCAAATTTATTCTCAAATTATCTACTTTTAATCCTTATATAAAATTCACTTATCTTAACTGCATTAAATACAAAATAAATATTTATTTAATCATATTTTATCTTTATTTTATCATATGCCATGTTATTCAGTACATGCAATTAACTGCAGCCTTGCACGACAAATCAACCCCACTCTTTACAGTAAAATACGTATTTTATTCTTTGATTAATTTGTTTACAGCAGATAGAAAACGACAGCTATAGGGTAAATACTCCATATACCCAGTAGTATCACAACTTTGCAGAGAGAATTAATTTATCATAAAATGATCCATTATACCTGAAAAAGACTACTAATTCATAACTAGAAGAAAGACGTTAATTTAGTTAATGCCTGCAGTTCCAAATAATTACTCTCACACCCAAATCTTAGCTGTCCTAATTTCATGCAATAAAATATATTTATACGATGGAAAATGTTACTATATAATCCAATATTTTTGTATTAACTTCTTAACCTAATTGAATGTCTTTTTTTTTTTTTTTTTGAAAAGCATATTATATAAAAAAAATTTCAATATAATAATGCCACAACAATTGAGTTAATAAATTGAGATAAAAGTATTAAGTTACACGTATAACACTATTCTTGATACTAGTATATAGTTTAGGGTTGTGTTAACAAATGCCCTTAGGCGCTTATTAAAGATTTAATATAATTGTTTATTTAATATATTGATGCTTATAGGCATTTATTAAGCATTTAATATAATTATTTTTTTAATGCATTGATTATACTCTTAATAAAATTTTCTATTTTTAATACCAAATTTAATTAAACAATTATATCTCTCTTTTACCTCTTAATGAAGCCAAAAAAATAGAAAATTGCTCTCTGTCTATTGACAAAAAAAAATACCATCCATTTTTTTTCACAGAATTCCTTCTTATATTAAGACATACATGGGAGAAATAAGAGGTATTCTAATATTTTTATTTCATATTTCTGCAATCCATCTTTTTTAGTATTTGTAAAAGTGAGTGATATATTTTGAGTTTATTTTTTTTTTTTTTATTTCAATTGCAGTTAATCCAATGAGTAAGATAATAAAATTGGGATTCTTAATCTCAACAAGACATCAGTATAAAAAGGAATTATAGAAAAAAAATTTGGAGGGTGTTTTTTTTCAATAGAAAGATAGCAATTTTCTATTTTTTTTTTTTTACTTTATTAAGAGATAAAAAAGAGAGAATTGTCTAATTAAATTTGGTATTGAAAATAAAAAATTTCATTAAGAGTATAATCAATGTATTAAAAAAAATAATTATATTAAATGCTTAATAAGTGCTTAGGGGCATCAATACATTAAATAAACTGACTATATTAAATACTTAACAAGTGCTTAGGAAGCACTTGTTAACACAACCCTATAGTTTATTATGAAATTTAGATTAATTAACTAGGGTTTAATTACAGAGAGAAGAAATTAATACAGTAGAACCTCTATATAAGAATAACCTTTATATTATTATAAAAAAGTTTAGTTTCAACTTGGGCCAATTGTAAATAAAAATAATCTCTAAATTGTAATAAATTATAATATTTTTAAATTTCGTACTAAGAAAGTATAACTTTATATAGTAATAATTGTGTGTGTATAGGCGTGTGTATGTGTGTCTATATATATATATATATATATATATATATATTTGATAAAGCTATAATATATTATATATTTTTTTGTTTCAATATAATTTAATACAATTAATTATTGTAAGTGTCAGGTTGGCATAAGAAACATACATTGAATGCTAAATTTTACTGTACAAGTTGATAAAAATAATAGTGACTCCTTTTATCAAGACATATAGAATTGTATAACTTTACTAATTTGACAAATTTTTTTAATATAATTTTATTCATTTTCCATTAATATGATAATATTTTATTATTTTTTAATTAATATTATTATTAAAGATGTTATTTTTGAGTATTTAATTTATATTAAAAAAAATTATACTATATTTTTATTAAATTATAACCTCTCAATAAAAATACATTTAGTAAGGTATCAAGAGTATTTTTATATAAAGATTTCACTATAGGCTAATGAAATATTTATGTAAAAAATAATTAAACTTTTGCACATGGACATAAGATATATACTAGGGATTGGAGATATTCTTGTAAGTAAAGCAATTAACATACTGATGACCGTTGGCTGGATTGAATTTTCAGTATTTACTCTTTTTTTTATTTTATTGATTTTATTAGCTATAAATGTATTTTAAAAATTACGTAATCAGCAGTAGTTTTCGGGAGCCATGTGAGTAGTAATATTAAAGTATCACGTTTTAAGTTTGGCAGTTGGGCAATGTGAAAAATGCATGCTATTTGTTATCTGCCAAACAGAAGAAACAGATGAAGCTAATTAATTAATTTAATTTAATATTGAGGGTAACCTACTGTTTAACTCCATGAATTTGATATAATTAACTATTTAATATTTATATTTTATGAAACTGACTATTTAATTTCTAAAATTTTATTTCATTAACGAAATTAGTCATTCAATCCAAAATTTATCCAATTTACTATTACATAAATGTGAAATGAAAAAAAATAAGAACTAAATAATTAATTAAGTCAAATCTCATTGACTAAGTTATAATTTGAGTGAAATTATTTTCGTCATTTTACTTTCATTTTCATTGTAAATTAGACCAATTTTAGATAAATTGACTAATTTTATTGACAAATTAAAATTTTATGAATTAAATAATTAATTTTATAAAATACAAAAATTAAATAATTAATTAAGTCAAATATCAAAAATTAAATAATAATTTATCTTAATATTAATAAGCTTTCTTACTAATAATAATTACGATATCTTAACAGCAGCGAAAATTCGTTTAAAGTAAAACTTTAAAACTTATCATCAATTTTTTTTTCCTATTGATTTGGATTTGACAGAATTAATTAATTCAACAATTAATAAATTATTTTGTATATATTAGAATTAGAAATTTCTAATTTCATTTTGAAAAAAAAAAAGAATTGGTGTGTAATTGTACCTCTTTGAGCATGTTGCTTGGATTTTAACTTTAACAATGTAGAGGCAAATAATGCACACTCATATGCATCATTAATCATGCTCCTATAAAATTATCAATAGACTGACACAGAAATTGAATTTGTATATGGCCTTAATTATTTCCTTATACTTTATCCAACTTAGTGTGCATAAATTCAATGTATAAATCGAAAATATACCATTTGTATTGTTTTAGTAATTAACTTTTGATTTTAAGTTTCAAATTTATAATCTCAAATTTTCATAATTTTAAAAATAAAATCCAATAATATAAAACCAATTCTAAATTAATAATCCATATATTATTTTCTCCATACACTATTATAACTATATATAGTACATCAGCATTATTGCTTTTTGCTCTTTACCTTAATACATGTTTAAATTATTACATAATTTCTCCATATTAGTTATTAGGTTTAATTAATTTCTTTCCTAAATAATATAGTACAAAACTAAATAAGTGGAAATTAAAATTCTTGAAGGATTTTTAGATTTTATTTCCAAATGTGTACGGCTTTCATATATTCCACACGTCTCAGTCCTCGGAATTAGAGGTGAATTTTAAAGGCAAGTTGGGAACAAACTTCATGTAGTTTACGTTAAGACTCTAACGATGGGGGAGCTTATCAATAATTGTTTGTCCTCTTCTTGTGGTGGTGAAGCCGCGCCATGAACCGGCCAAAAACGCTGTGCCCATCACCGTCAATAATAATAAGTTTCTACCGGTCCAAGTTGTTGGCCATATCATTATCTTTCGTTGACCTTCAGGTTTGAATATGACACGGGAAAAAATGTACCTTTTTACAGCTATTTACTATCAGTCAATCAATCACGTGGCCCAGCGCTGTTTTTCTACTCGTTGGAATTATTTGCATTGCCTAATGAAATGCATGAATCTGATTAGCTTTAATCTTGGTTTTATTTTATTTTAATTTAATCCGTTTTATTATTCATTCGGGCCACTGCAATCCGTATGTACAGTGCTGTGCTTTTGAAAAAGATTGTGTCTCAAATCCAAACACTTTCACGGTTTATATGTTAACACTGTACTTTAAAATCTTACTCTGTGCAAAGATTTTTGTAGGATTATCAATTAACTTCATTTCACATTTTCTCTTTTATCAATGGATAAACGCTCAATTTTCTGTTTTAAATTTTATCCTAAAGTTTAATTAGTCCCAAAATGGTCTTTTGAATCAATTTAAGTAAAACATTTCATTTTATGAGCAAATAAATTAAGTCCAATTTTGCTTTTTTAAAAAAAAAAAATGGTGTATTACACATTGTCATCATAACAATAATAATAATAAACTTTTAAAAATAATAATAATAATAATAATTGTTAACTTAATGTTAGGTTTCTAATTAAAACTTAATCTTAGATTTCTAATTAGGATTTGATTTTAAATTCCTAATTAGACCTGTTAATATATTTGTTTATATTTTAGGATCCTATTTAGGCTTAATTATGGGTTCTTAATTAAACTTGTTAATATATTTGTATATATTAGGATCGTATTTAAGCTTGATTATGGGTTTCTAATTAGACTATTATTTTTCTTTTTCTTTTACACTTTTATATATATAAATAGGTGTTATTTCATTATGTAATAATATACAAAAATACAATTCTTTCTCTTCTAATATGATATCAGAGCCCTTCTGATATTTTTTTCTTTCTTTCCTGTTTTTTGGATTATTATTTTTTTTGTCTGCTATTATCCTTGTATTCTTCAATATTTTCTACTCTTCTTTTCATTTCTTAAAGGTTTTTGGCCTCCTAAATATATTTTTGCACTCTGTTTTTTTTTTTTTTTTTCAGATTTCATCTCTATCTTTGCTTATTAGCTCCATCCTTTTTAAATGGAAAAATTGGATATTGCAAAACCAATAGCAATAATTTTGAATGGTACCAACCATAATCTTTGGGTTCAAAAAACGAAGAGTTTTTTTATTGATCGCAAACTTTGGCATATTGTTACTGGAGATGTCACTAAACCAACTAGAGATTTAGAAATGCTAAATTTATTGATCATCTTGAAAATTGGGATAGCAAAAATTATCATATTATCATTTGATTTCGTAACACTTTTGTTCCATCTATCCATATTCAATTCGCTAAGTTTGATACTGCTAAAGAAATTTGAGATTTTTTAGCCAATCGATATCAAACCACTGGACTTGCTCACTATTTTCAGCCATGGACTACTTTTCACAATATCAAATAAGAACCCGATCAATCTGTGAATGATTTTCTTACTTAGGCGCAACCAATTTGGAATCAAATCTCTCAAGCCAAAATCAGTGACGATCATCTTCATCTCATTCAAGTTCTCATGGCTTTTCAACCTGCATATGAAGTTGTCCGTTCCTAAAATATATACAAATATATTAACAGGTCTAATTAGGAATCTAAAATCAAGTTTTAATTAGGACTTAACATTATGTTAACAATAATAAAGACATAACAAGTGAAAGAGAGAGATCGAGACCAACAAGCAGATAGAGAGAGGGAAGGAGATAGCAACCAAACAACCAACCACCAACGGAAATCACCAACACCATCCCTTTCATATGCAGATAAAAATTAATTAATTAATATTATTTTATTGATATAAGAGGTGAAGAATTCAAATGCAAATATATATGTATTTTTAAAAAGTTGCTGATAGGAAATAAATTTGCAAAATTAGGATAGGAAGACTATAGGTAGAAGGTGACAAATTATTTTGGTAGGGCAACTTTTGCAATTAAATTAAATTGCCATAGAAAATTAGGACAAGCAAACTAATTAATCATAGAATTTTTTCTATTTGTATATGATGCAACATAAATAAAAAGATAATAAAAAAATTAGGGTTTTAACTTTCTTTGTATTATTCAATATCTCAAAACGATCAAAACATGAGTTTAAATAAAAGTTTTGAAATTTTAAAATATAACCTGCTTAAAATGATAAAATTGTAAAATTATATCAAATGAAAATAGACAATAAAATAAGAAAAACACTATGGATGATGTTTAAATTAAAATTACAAACCAAAAGGTACGTCAAAAATAAAAAATTTTCATAAATAAAAAAATTTTCCTATTTAGGAATCAAATAAATGAATTTGGCCGAAAAACGATATCGCTCATTGTCAGAAAAGATAACTTTGAATTGTTAGCCTATTTCTCTTTGGATCATGTACTTGCAAGACCCAAATTTCAGTTGCTCCCAAATTAATATTTCCTCTGCCTAGACTATATTGCATGTCCAAATGAATCAAAACCTTTCCGATAGCTCTTTCACATTAGTTTAGTATGCTCAAATGAAGATAATTCAAGTTGGGAATTAGTTGGAGGATCAAACAAATTATACTACTCATTCCGTTCCATTTCAATATCACTTTAGAAAAAAATTTATATTCCATTTCCATTTCAAATGTCATTTTTATAAATTTAAAATAGTATTAATTAAAAAATTTCAAATTTGCTCTTATTTATTAAATCTCTCTAATCTTAGTTAATTTATTCATTATCTTTTTTAGCATTCTTAAAAAAGGATAATTAAGTAAATTACGATAAATTTTTTATAAAATTTATAGTTACCTATCATTATCTTAGTCTGAATGTTCCATTCTTACATAATACTTAAAGTAGAACGGAGGGAGTAGTAGATATAATTAATTAAAAAAATCCTTAATTATAACTTTAAAGTCTAAAATTAGTAATTAATTAAAATTGTAGAATTAAAATGAAATTAGCAACTTAATTACAATTATCTGCATGTTTCTAGCGGTGGTGATAAGGACTAGAAGTATTTCTCTTTTCTTTTTGGATAAAAATATTAAAGAAAAAAAGAAAGAGAGGTTATTTGGTGGACAGATAGATGAAAAGCAGGTGAGATGCAGTGGTGAATGGTGATCCATAGTATGGATATGGTCCAACACCTATATGATCATAACCACCCAGGCAGTCCACACTAGGGGAGAGCATTCGGTCGGTTCGGTTTCCGAACCGAACCGAAATAAATGAAAATTTAAAATCAAAACCGAACCGAACAGAAAATATTCGGTTTGGTTTAATTCAGTTCGGTAAATCGGTCACCGTATATATAATTTTTTCGTTTAATTTTAAACATCATATTGAGGTTTGTCTAGGCGGATGATGTATGATTAATTTATATGAGAGGCGCGGGTTCGAATTCTCAATAACGCTCAATTTCTTTTCTTTTTTTTAATTATGTAACTAAAAAATTTAAATTACCGTGTGTAGAACCTGAAACCTTAAAGTAAAAAATGTATACTTACCACCAAACTAAAAGGAAATAATTGACATTTTATGAAAAATATATAAACATACCTATAATTCGGTTCGGTTCGATTTTTTCAGTTTTTTTCATATAAAAACCGAACAGAATCGAAATTTTTAAAATTTTCAAAATAAAAACTAAAAATCAAAATAAATTTTAGTTCGATTCAATTTTTCGGTTAAAATCGAATAGTGCTAACTCCTAGTCCACGCAGATCCTCCGGCCTCCTCTTTGTTTTGATCATACACCATGGCCCTCTGAATCTCACCTAATATTCAATTCATGCAGACCGGTCAACTCTTTTCGACCAATCATATATATTTTTTTAAAGTTTACAAATTTATTTTTTATATAATTAAATATTTTATTTATTTATTTATTGTTATTTTGTATATATAGTCGTATCTTTCGGCCGACTGAGAATTTTGTTTTTTCTTTCTTTTAAAACAGGTTCAGGTTTCATGATTTTGACACTTGGTCGGTAAGATATTTATAAATTTTTTCAAGTGAATAATTTTTATAGGGTTTATAAATTTTTGATAATTTTTATAGAATTTAATGAATTTTAGAAATTTTATTTTGAAAAATTTTTATAGAGTTTATAAATTAATTAATAATTTTTATAGACTCTATTTTTGAAGATTTTTTATGACTTTTATTAATATTGGATAATTTTTATTGATTTTAATATATATATTTTAACCTAATAAATTAATTTTTATCATATAATAAAAATAAAATTTTTAAAATAATTATTAAAAGTGGATGTCTTTAATTAATTTTTTTAAAAATATTAAGATATTTATTTTATTAATTTCAAATAAAAAAATATCAAAAAATTATTTTAACTAATAAATTTTTCTTTTACACTCAAAATAAACAACTAAAAATTTCAAATATCAAATTATAAAACTCATCCATTTGACACTGCATCTTATAGCTGCCACACTAGGAAGTAAGAGATGTGCAACGCACAACTTTCGTTGTTATTAAAAGTTAAACCATTAGGATGTGAACGAGGAACTTAATAGAAATATAAAGCGCATCCTTAGAAGAAAACCATAATATGATTGCACGAACAAATAGTTTGTGATTCTCAAGTATTAGCAACAGTTATAATTATTTTGTTTATAATTGTTTAAGAGAATTAATAGAATTATGCAATAGTAAAATCAAAAAGAAAAAATACTATATTGTCGCTTTTCTCTTTTTTTTTTTCTCTTTTTAATTAGTAAAAAACGACTTATACTCTAAGAAAAAGTCTGTTTAATTCTTAAGATAAAGTAAAAGAGAATTTTTTAAATCTCTTATATCAACCAATAAAAAGACATTCAAAATCTACAAAATTGCATTGTCTATAAAAATATATGACTTTTTCAATATGGATTTATTTTTATTAATTATTTAAAAGTTCAAATTAAATACCTCTTAATTTTTATAGACTTTTTTTAAGTTTATAAAAGTTATTATTGAATACACCCTAATTTTTAAAGTGTTTTTAAAAATTAGGATTGAATACTCCGTGACTTTTAAAATCTATTAAAATATTTAAAAGTCCTAATTAAATACACCCTCTTAGATTTTTTTTTTAATTTTTTTTTTGGTTGTGTTAAAGGAAGAAGAGATTTGGAGTTTTTCTCTGTGTTTTTAATTAATTGGTAGTTAGTAAATTACAGTACCTTTTTTCTAAGAATTTTAATTAAAACATGAAAATTAAAATATGTAGTAATAGTAATAATAATTATTTGAAATTAATATATTGAAAGTTAATTAGTTGCCACATGCATAAGAATAATTGACCATTTTCAGCAACATATTGACTGTTATTTACTTTTAGTCTTCAGCCCATTTAATTAATATTCCTTACTTTGGCACTGCTGGAAGAAAGTAGAAATTACAATACAATTTTTTTTTTTTTTTGGGTTCTTTCCTATTTGAATTTTGACATGCACAGTAGTAATTTTTTTCCATAAATTTAACTCGGCAGAAACTTGAAATTACTACTTTTCTATATCTCAAAAACAATTTTAATATCATTAAACTAAAGGATTATAGATGGTGTATTTTATGTAACCACAAATATAAAAAAGAGTGAATTATTATACAATATGTATGAGGGAATCTGGAAATCTTGTTCAACGATTTTCAAAAAATTAATTAATTACTCATGTGACATGTTCAGTCTTTATTTTCTATATTTTGCTATGTGTCTTCTATTTATTATAGATACTCCACAACACGGTGTGCACATATATACTTTTTCTTTTTTCTACCAAGGTAATGATTATGTTTTAAAGCATTAATTACTTAGTTGAATTATGAGTATGAGTTGTCTTATAAATAAACACCTCAATAATTATAAATATGATGCACATATAAATTATGTATAGAACAATGATAAATACATATATGATTTAAATAATTATAATTTCATAGTTTAAATACTTATTTTATTTCCTTGTTTGAATTAATAGAGGAGAAAAAACAAAAATTTCAATTCTAGCTGAAAACAAAAATTTGTAGTATACTATTTTAAGAGCTTATAATATCTTCATTTTTTTATTTTTAAAGCATAAAACAAAGTTCTATAGTGTAGTGTAAGCATAGACAAAGTATGCCCAGAGATATATACAAGCATCCTAGATATAATCCTCTGAGGTACTGTATGTCAGGCACAGAGCGGGAATATCACGATCCAACTTTTAAATTGTGACGGTCTTAAAATTCAAGGAGACGTAAGGTCACCTAAATTTATAAAACTCATTTAACATTTAATTTTTTATCATTCATCACATTAAATTTTATCTCAAGATCGTAACCTAATTATTTTTTCTTGTTATCCATAATATCGTTTGCAAACACAATATGATTAATTTTTTAAATTGAATATCATATCATTAATCAAATATTTAATACTTTATACATTATTACAATAGTAAATACAATAACATATTAGTACTAAATTTTTAACAACTATGGAGCTCTAATAATAACCTTCAGAATCAAGAGTCACAATATTGGAACTTAATAGAGCAACTTCCAAGCGGAAAAGGGGGTTTGGAACTTTTATCTTGCTAATTCATTGACTTTACCTGAAAAGTTTAAAACACTACAATATAAGATAATGCTCAGTGAATATAAAATAATACAATACTAATGGTGAGTACAAGAAGTGAATTTCAGAGAGGGCTCTTGATAACAATGAAATGTTTTCAATCAATATCATCACCAGGATTCAAGTTCTCATTTAAAATGGGGACAATATCTTTAGCAGAAATATCACTTTTTTGGGAGCAAGATGCTTCCCACACATATTAATTCAAGAGTGACGGCCTAAGCTTTACTCACTCAAACATATCACATTACGTAAGATTGATCGGGTCTTACGGTTAAGTGTTCCCCCTAACAGAGGTTGTATCACATTACGTAAGACCGATCAAGTCTTACGGTTAGGCATTCCCCCCTAATAGAGTTTGTATCACATTATGTAAGACTGATCAAGTCTTACAGTTAGCCATTTTCCCCTAACAGAGGTTGGGTATTTTTGCCCTACCGTAGGCATAACCAAGTATACAAGGTCTTATGTGTTTCCCCTAATCAGGAAGGAGATTTCTGCTTATTAATAAGTATTCAATAGGAAAATTCATATAAGGTTCACAATAGCCAATGATTATCAAGAAGCATCATGTCAATGGTTCAATATTCAATAAACAATTTAAGCTTATCAAGAAATCATGAATCATTATATCAAGTGGTTCGATATTCAATGAGCAATTCAAGATTATTAAGGCATTGGAATGCTTTAACGATTACGGTTGGAACAATCAAGGTTCAAAGCATATAATACAAGACATATTATATTACTAAGTACTCACCTTGAACTCTTTTGCTCCTATTTATGTTTGACTCTGATACGAGTGGTGCTCCTCGCACTTTTACACAATATTCTTGCTTTGTCTTTAGACTCTACACATCATATTTTAATGACACATTAATCACTTTTTCATCATAACATTTGCTTAATTTAACTTAACTTACTAACACTTCTATCTTATTTATTAAAGCACAACTTATTACCTTTAGAGCCAAATATACTATACATTCACCCATTACTAATCTTAACATTTTCCTTAGTCATTTTTTGAATGGCCAAAGCTATACATTGCAGGAAGGATAATTCCTTTCCTCCAAATCTCACATTTCAACTTTCATATTGGTCAATTATAACTAATTAAGCAAATTTCCAATATTTAATAGAACTCATTCCATTTCCACTAACAATTCCATAATGGACCTAGTTTATCAATCTTAGGGAAAATCATTTCTATCAATTAAATTTCAACATTCACATTGTACAAATCATATAACACTATTCTTAAACTTGATTCTCTCTTCAATTTCATGAATTCAAATTCAATACTTCAAATCTTCAATTTTTCCATAAACCCTAATATTTGGAAAAATCATCAATTCTCCATTCAATCTCTAAATTACTTACAAATTCCTCAAATTAACATAATATAAAACTCATTCAACCCTTCAATCATCAATATTTAACATTAGAATATCAAATTTCTTTTTAATCATATTCATGCCTCTAAGACTTTCCAATTTAATTTCATGATCTCAAAATCATTCTAATACTTGTAAATCATTCTTCCTCATCTACAAATTACTCAAAACCCATGTTTCATGCATGTTTATTCTATATTGGCTGAACCCCTATATGTAGGGTGCCAAGATAATTTCCAAACAATTCAATCACCATACTCATCCTTAGAACATAAAAAGAAAGAACTCACCTTGATTAGCTTCACTTGCCAAAGTTCTTGTTACATGTCGGTAGAGAGAGTTGTAGAGAAAGATGAAGGGTCTTGGTATAGAAAAAAGAGGTAAATTCAGATTTTCCAACATAATTTTTGCATATATATATATTGGATTGAATAGTGAGGATTAATCAAATTAAATCCAATGGCTAACATTTGATCTTGATGAATGGTTATGATTGCATCAAGATGAGTGGCTATGATTATGTCAAGATGGATGGCTAAGATTGTGTCACGACCCACCTTTTTGAGCCGTGACGGTCCTAGGGCATGGGTAGCCATAAGGGCACCAAAATCCGTAGAACCCATTCCACTTATAATCAATTGACATTCATTACATTGAACCATATCCCAAGACCGTAGCCTAATCACATTTCCTTAATACCCATTACTTGCTATCATTTCCACTTATAATATCATTATCACATATAACTTGTAAAACCTTTAAAGTTTCATTTCATGTCATTAACTCAACGTTCAATAGTTCATATATAATTACAATAACGGTTATGATACAAATCATATTATACAAACATCCTTTAACATATTAATGCTAAACCCATTAATAACCATTCATGTTATATATGGACCTTATAACTTTCAATAACCATGGAGCTCTACTTAAAACACCGAAACTTAACAAAACAGTTTCCAAGCGAAGGATGGGCTTGGGACTTTTACTTTGCTAACTCATTGACTGTACCTGAAAAGTTTAAACTACTAAAATATGAGACAGAGCTCAGTGAGTACAAAATAATACTATATAAAATAAACAAATGGTAGGTGCTTTAATGATAATTTTTTTTTATAGCAAAGAAGTAAAACCGAGCACGAGTTACTCTTATAAAATAGTTTTTCATATACAGTAAATATTGCATTTTTAGCAGAATATTTCCCTTATGGAAACGGTGTGTTTCCCACATTATCATTATCATTCGAGTGGCGGCTTACGCCTTGCTCACTTCCATATCAGTCACACGTACAACTGATCGGGTCGCACGTACTAGGGGCCATAAACCCTTCCCAGCTAGGGTTCGGATACTCTTTACCGTATCCGCAGGTTCATTACCATTGTGCACAATGTCTGATGTATTGCCCCACATCAGAGGGGTATTCTGCTTACTACAGTATCATTAAAACATTTTTCCTTTCCATCCATGAAATAATTCAATGGATAATATATCAATATCAATTAGGTTCTCATCATTGATCATATTATAAGATCAAAACAATATGGACTCATTTGGCCAAGTGCCATAAAGGAATGTTTGACTCACTTGGGCTTAATAATCAAGAAAGTATCATATCAAAGGTTCAATATTCAATAAGCAATTTAAGCTTATCAAGAAATCAAGAAGGTTCAATATACAATTCAAGCTTAGCTATGAATCAAGGAGCATTATAACATATGGTTCAATAAAAGTGAGCAATTCAACTTATAAAGGAGTTGGCATACTTTTAGCAATAAGATTTTCAAGCAAATAACAGGAAACATATTATATTATTAAGTACTCACTGTGGACTCCTTTGCTCCTATGTACATTTGACTCTGATACGATTAGTGCTTCTCATACTTTACCCAATATCCTTGTCCTTGTTATTAGACTCTACACATGCATTTCAATCATATATTAATCACTTCCTCATTATCACATTACTTAATTTAGCTTAACTCATTAACATTTCTATCTTATTCACAACTTAGCATTCTAAAGTTAAGATATTCTAAACCTATACTTACTACTAAACTTAACATTTCTCTAATTATTTTCCAATAACTCACTTAAAAGAATGATTCTCCTTTCTTTCAATTTCACATTTCAATCTTCATATTATTCAAGTAAAATCGATTAAGCAATTTCCACCAACATTTCCATAAATTCAAATTATCCACGATATCACAATCAAATGGTCCAACCTAGACCTTCAATACACTAATCCCATCCGCCCACTTCATTCCTCATTATCAAGCTAATAACCACTAATTCAATCCAATCAATACCAATATCTACATCTCACTTCATTCTTCCAAATAATTCAATTCAATTAAATCAATTCTAATATCAACATTTCAATTCAATCTACCAATTTAATCACCAACAATACTCAATAATCATATAAATAACAATTTATTCCATTCAATTATCTCATTTCACCACTTAATTCAATAAACTATTTACCTAAATTCTTACAAATAAAATTATAATTCACTATCTATACATTATTGGAAATCGAGATTTATACCATATGGCTCGGTTTAATGAGCCGGAGTTTCTGTCCGAATTTGTCGGTTTCAGAGATTGCCGAAATCCGGTCGCCGAAAAATTCCAACGACGACTAAATTATGATCCGAAGATATCATCGGTTAGCTTGTGATGTGAGGAGTCTGAATATAACTTTCGTTTCCCGTAGTCCACTGGAAAACAGGTAGAAACAGCGTCGACAACCGTTGATGTCGTCGGATTCCGATCAATAAAAAGATTATCTAAAATTAGTAAACAATATACCAAATCGAAGCTGAAATCACAAGGGATTCAATCATACCAATTTCGTTAAAAACGGAGATCGGAAAGTCATCGAAAAATGGCCTAGAAGTTTCGGCCGGCGAAGCTTTGGAGGAAGCGTGCGCCGCCGTCCGGTGGCTGCAGGCGACGGGCCTCTACCGGTCGAAGGGGCGGCGGGCGTCCTTCCTCCTGATGCGGCACGTGTCGGTCGGCGATGGCCGGAGGGCGGCGGTCCGGCGTGCAGTCCCTGCGCGAGTTCTCTCTCTCTCTCTCTCTTTGCCCTCTCTGCCTCTGCTTCCTTGTTTCCTTCTGTTTCTATTTCTTCTTCTCTGTTCTATTTATTCTGCTGCCCAATTTGGGCTGCCGACTTTGGTTCCTCCTTTTTTTTTTTTAAATATAAATATCTACTAACTTTAATAATAATAACAATAATAATAATAATAATAATATTTATCATACAAATTCTAAAACAATAATTTTAACCAAAATATTAATTTCATTAATTTCATCATATTATCCATTAACTATAATATAAAAATTATAATATATAACTTCAAATATTAATTATAAAATTTTCTATATTTTATAATAAAATTTCAATTTCTTTAATTTAAAATTTTATCAATTTAGTAAATAATAAATCAATAATTCATTTAATAAAATATTCTCTTAAAAATATTAACATAATAATATAATAAACTAATACCCTTTCAAATATCAATTTTAAATTTGAAATAATTTTCTATTATTTTGAATACCTATATAACAATATTTATAAATCATATATCAAATATCAATATAAATTTAGCTCATTAATATCAATATAATAATAATAAAAATATCAATATCAATATCAATATTCAAATAGAAGTTTATAAATTTCGATAATTTTGAATATCAATATAAATATAACAATAAAGGAAAATATTTTCATATAAAATTATTATTTTAAAACGTTTATATTCAAATCATTTGAATATTGAAAACATTCATTTTTAACTTGGCCACGCATTATGATGTTAAATGGGTATTTTCGCTCGTATATTGTGCATATATCCTATATCGGGTTAGGATATTACAGATTGCCTCCACATGGTGATGATTATCATTAGGTGATGAGGTGTCCCAAGAAGGCTATAGAATCACATGTAAGAAGAATAAGAATTGAACTTGGTTTAGGACTTTGATTTAGTCAACTTTGGTGACAAGTTAATCATATGCCTATAATTCATTCTCTACACATCTTTTACCTTTTATTTTGACCAATCACTCTTGCTCATAAGTTCTACACATTTTGCAATTTTTTGGCTTGCTGGACAACTTTCTATGAATGGAATCCCAGCCGTGTCTCCACCCTTGTGAAGCTACTGGATACAATTCTAATCTGCTCTTATCATACGGCTGTTGTGACCACCCGTATCCTAGAGTTTCTAACTCTTTTTCAATGATACAACTTGTCTTCGGATATCCCATACCTATAAAATAAATACATAACTTTAGGTAAACAATTCTATTGGTAGGACAACAATGTTAACCGATTTCCTTTTGCTATTCTCTTAGCATTAATCATGTATGTATATCCTGTAAGCTCATTGGGTCAAACTAAGTTTGACCCCCATTATACTATTGGAATTTTAATTGAATTCAATTTCCCATATCACTATCATTACCTCCTAATGTCTTAGGAGATGTGAACACCCTTTCACTAACATTTTAAATTCATATCTCAATTAATTCACTAACATAGCAACATTAAATCTAACTCAATTTGACTTTCACTTGTCATGAGATACTTATTAAAACTGATTATATTTCTCACTCATTATCATATCATTCATTTAAAATCCACTTCTTTTGAGACTCTTATGGTTCTTAATGTCCTAATTGACACAGTATACAAATGCCGTAACGTCATTATTACTGTTAAGAAATTTTGAGTGTTACAGGGAACTTCTCCCAAATCAGTTTTTTACATCTATAAAACTCAAATCTGAAATCTTATTTAAGTGATCCAACACCGTTTCTTCTGTACCAACTGATGATTGGTAAAATTAAGATATTATTATATAATGATATTGAAGAATAAATGTTCAATATGGACAAATCATTTATGTATATTTTAATTGTATGAAACTGGTTGGTGGTAGTTTGTGTTTTGTATACTTCACTATATATATATATATATATATATATATATATATATATATATATTGCTGGAGAAAATAGAGCAACCAGGCATGGTTTGGAGCTGGCTTGGCAGAAATAAGGCCATGGCAATTGCATGGTCATTACTCATTATTTGACCTAGCTAGGAAGTTCAGCATAACAACTTTGCATATATATATATATATGTATAGTATTAATTTTCATAATTTTTTTTTACCATAAGATTATCAAGTCTTTGTTTCTCTAGGATTTGGCGTATGTACGTAACTCATTTTAATAATTGCAACTAATTACAATTGAAAATTATTTGATTAATTCATGCAATTTTTTAAATGAATCATTTTTAATTGGACTGATAATTCAGGAAAAAGAATATTTCAAATTACTGTATCCTTCTTCAACTTCAAAAGAAAAATAAAAACTTAATTTCTATTGTATAAAAGGAAAAAAAAAAAAAAAGGGTGACCTACAATCAGGTATGGGATCGAAAAAATAACTTATATCGATATCAGATCTGTTGCAGTCCCATCCATATATATCATCCAATGGTATTTACAAATGACATAACCTAATAATAAAGAAACCAACTCTGATGCATTTATTTTTATATATTCGATTCAATAATCATGCATGTGGTAGCTACACCTCCCAAATCTTTTATTTATGCTAGCTACTCAAAATCATAAATGTCAATTACAAAACATTGAATCTATAAGACATACAACATTATAAATTATAGTTTTTAATTGTAAACATTGATGCATGATGATGAATAAATTTTATTCCTTATATTGTTTGATACAGAGTCCATCATGCGGATGTGAAGGGTAGAACCTATAGACAAAGAAAATAAAGATTAAAAATTATCTGGAATTGACCTAGTAGAGAATCTCCAATGCTTAAGTCATTGAGCTGGAGAGGATCAAGAATAAAAAGAGTGCGTGTTTTTAGGTGAAAATTGAAGAGAGAAAGAAGTTAATCATCCTTCTTTTTTTTTTTTTTACTTTTATTTTACTTATTTATAGAAAAAATAATGACCCCATATACACGTATTATTTAGTTATGAAAGGCTATTCTTATTCTTATTGACGTACTAATATGTTAATTAGCCTAAATCTATCATAAAAATTTATGACAACATTGTATATATACAAATAATATATATATATATATATATATATATATATATATATATATATATAATCACAAGTTTTTCTTTGCTTTTATTTAATTATTTGAAAAAATCCATCATCCTTCCTACATTTCACACAAGAATTAGAATTTTCATATGAGCACACTTAATTAGTAGGTTAAATGAAATCGATAGACATATGATTCCTCTCTTTTTTTGACTTTTTTGCACTTTTGAAATCATAGTTAATACAAAGACAAAATGATACAATCCTCTTATTTTCCCTTAAAGTCCACAATACGTATGCTATCACAAAAATCAGTCTGTATGATTAAAAATAAATAAATAAAATTGTTCTACTCACCATTCATCCAAAAATAATATTGATTTTTTTTTATTATTATTTGAGTTTCAATTGAAGTTTGAAATCAAAATTTCATAACTTTGCACATAATTTTAGTATTGTTCAATTTTATTTAAAAAAAAAATCATAATAATCACCACTTGAAATTACTTCCAAATGTATTAATCGAATCAAATGCCAACAAGGGACTCTACATAATGAAAGAAGCCACTAAATAAAGACTACATGCCAAAAATGTGGAAGTAATAGTAGTTTTAGTGGGCATTTTCCCACTGTCAGTCCTCAGGACTATGGCTTCATAAATTGGCCAACAATTCAACACTACAAAACCTGCAAGAAATAGTTGCAAAATTGATCCCTCCAAATTGGGGTCTTTGAAAATTTGAAGCAGGCCATGGACAAGTGAGATCAAATTAATTAAAGCTGCCATTGTAAGGGTAACAAACATAGGTGAATCCACTCCAAACTCAAAGATGCCTTGCTCATATCTTTTGCTTACTTCATCATCAACTGTTTTGCTTGTCACATTGAAACCAAAACTTGAAACTCCTAATGTCTTAAGCATGAACTCTATAGAGCCAAACAAGTAACAAGTTAGTCCCCTTATGTGCCAAATTCTTTGATCATTCCACCAAGATTTGACCGATCCACCCACCAATACAAAATCAAGAAAATCTTGCCCATAAGCCCCAGCAAAAAGAAACACATAGAGGAGAAACCATGGTAATTCTGATACCTGCACATGCATCACATGTTTCAATTCTAATTAGAAAATAAGCAAAAAGCAGCCTTTGGCCTCAACAACCCAAAGCAAAGAATCATACCCATGAAAGGTCCCAAGTAGGGGAAAATATATCTTTCCAACTATAATTGGAAAACATGGGAAAAGTATCAATGATCATAGCAGCTTTGTTATAAGCAGCACCAATCAATAAATACATTAATCTATTATATTTTGCAAATAAAAAATCTTTTGCCAAATCAAAGACATGATTTTTCAATTAATTAATCAAAATAAAACACGACACGTGATTCTCGCATAGCCGTCTTCAGGTAATAATTTGTTTCCTGTAGCTACTTGAATTAAAGTACACAGTCAAAGTTTGATGCTTGTAATAATTGCATTTTTTTTTTCATAAAATTAATTTCGTACAAAATTGCTTCATCTTTTCATTAAGTTAATAAATTATATTCATCCTTTTAATTATTGAATTAATGAAATATAAATTAATTTCCAACTAAATTTACCAAAAAAAATATTAGTATAATTATATTATATTAAAGCAGTGGAAGAGTCAGAAGATTTTTTTATGGAGTCAAATTTTTTAGACCATAATTTACATCAAAATAGTATGAAGTATAGAAAATGATAGGGAAAAGATGTAGCACAAGGTAGAAAATAATTGCTATATTTTATATTATGGTCCATAACATTTGGTGAATATTAATAATTTGCTTTAGTCCCCACAATTACATGAGTTCTATATTTTTATTGTCCTCTTAATTACTTATTATACCTTTTTCCCTAAGAATTTGGTATTGAGGTTCAAATCTGTTTATTTAGAATTTTTTTTTAAAAAAAAAAATTGAAATTTATTATTTAATTATTTTTAAATTTTTATATTATTAGAATTGTTTAATTTATAATTTTATTTTTTTTCTTAATAATAATTCAAATAATAATGTGGGACAAATCTAAATAAACATGGGCAATAAGTTTCAGGAGGTGTACCTTTGGAAATACATAAACTTGATTGAGAAGGGCTAGCTGGGGAAGGAAAGCATACATTGTGATTGGGACAGCCCAACAGGCCCAAAAGGTTGACTGTGCATAACCTAAGGCCATTAATGGCCCGATGGCCCTAATACCGTAAGTTATTGGGCTGTATTTGGAAAATCCAACCTGAAGAACGCCATGTGTCCATCTCTTTTGTTGGGTCAACAAGTCAATCAAGGTAATCGGAGCATCCCCTAAAAATGCTGCCTTTTTAGGGTTGCAAAATACAGACTTCCATCCTTTGCAATGCATCAAAAGACCAGTTAAGAAATCTTCTGAAAGTGATCCATAGCTAAACCCTATCTGCACATTTCAACCCCAAAATTAAACAAATACACCACAATTTAAAGTTGGAATCAATTTACAATTTTAACCCTCAAATTAGTTTACAGTGCTGTTTGACACTCCATTATTGATTGAACTGCTGTGGAGAAAAGTACTATATTAAAATTTAAAAATATTGATTAGAATTATAAATCATGGCTTAATTACCTTGGTGCCCCAATTAGTCTGGTTCTCATAATTGCAACTAGCAACTTCATGGGCCAGTGCCACTATTGATTGGGATTGGAGAGGTTTTTCCACAACATGGTATGGACCTAACTCAGGTATTTCTGGTGGCAGTAGAGTTGACGGGCCTCCAAAGAAAACTCTCCGAGAAAAGAAACATCCAGAGCCAAGATAATGGGGGCCTATTAGCCCATCAAAACCCATTGGTTGTATCTGATACAGGCGTTCATATGCGCAGGCATAGATATCATTTTTGTTAATTCCATGGAATCTTTGAGGAAACTGAACATACCCTAATTTTGACCTAATTGATGGATCAGGATCACACAAGTAGCAAAGAGCTAGAAGTGGGGTTTGGGGATCATTAGAGTACATGTCACAATCTTGGGTCAGGACTATTGGTGCATTTGTCATGGCAGCCGATACCCTTAGCTGCAAATATCAAGAAATTAAAAAAAACAAA
Source organism: Reutealis trisperma (assembly GCA_947687605.1). NCBI lineage: Eukaryota > Viridiplantae > Streptophyta > Magnoliopsida > Malpighiales > Euphorbiaceae > Reutealis > Reutealis trisperma. The sequence goes on along the minus strand of CANTUT010000039.1, from coordinate 8,700,794 downwards.
TAAATAAACATTAATTACAAGTATCATAACAAGAAGCAAATCACTAAATATGAGTCAATTCAGTGATATTTATTGGATTAGTTTTCAGAACTAAAAGATGTCAAATTGGAAGCAAAAGAAATTTATATATCTTGATATATACGCAAAAAGGCATACCAGAACATTAAGGGCACCAGCTTTAAAGTGGTGAGGTGAAGTCTTGCTTTTTTGTCTAGAGACATATATGAGGTTTGGCATTTGTTGGCCAGTGACATCCCTGTCCTTGCTATTATCTGTTAAAACCTGCTCACAAATTTTATATATATATATATATATATATATATATATATATATATATATATATATATATATATATCCAATGTCAAGTATAATGGATATTACAATTTATTTATTTATTTTTTAAATTAATTAGATTTTGATTGAGTTTGAACTAGTAAATGATAGCCCTAAATATCGATGATCTTAGTATCAAGAAAAATTAATAGCAATTTTTGAGATATGATGACTGGTACTGGAAAAATTCAAACCTGAATGACAGTGGGATGGTCTTGCCGAGTGAATTTATCAGTCCATTTGTTGAAGGCCTCCTGTTCTTGGACTCCATTAATGAACTCATCGTCAACTTTTCCTCTCTCAAGAACATGTTCTATCTTTAATTTCAAGCTTTCATACATTATCTGCGTTATCAAATCACACGTAATTAGTAACTAAATAAATTACTTCTGATAATAGTATAATTAACTGTTCATTTTACCCATGTCTATATCTCAATCAATGATTATTTGCTGGAAGCTGGTCCATTATTTTTACTTATTCTAATTGCATAATTTTGTATCATACATCAAATTAGTAAGTAGTAGAATGTTTTAGCCTATATAATTTTTTGACTTATTTTTACCCGATAAAAAAACACTAATACTATTTTTTTTATTTCATATATTTTTATATCATTAGATTAATATATATATTTAATATAAATAATACTTAATACAGATACTCATAAGTTATTCAAATCTAATTTATAAAATATTCAAAATTGATTTGATTTTAACAAAAACAAAAAATTATTATTAAAACTAAGTCTACAAATTTAATAAAATTATTAAAATTAAACTCAATTGATCTATCTTCTTCAAGATATATAAAACGAAACAGGTGTATGTATTAATGCTCATTATTTTCTTTTACATAATCAAAACTTACTCTAGTATGTGAAAAAAGAAATTTATATGACTATGATATCAAAAATTAATGTTATAACATCAAATTAAATATATGAATTAATAATCGAAATAGGAAAATGTAAAGTAGTTGGCCTCCAGAATTCAAATTCCCATGAGAGCAAAACTAATTTGGTAATTCAGCTAACGTTACAGAACGATGACTCTTACTAGTCAGCAGGAACTGAAATCCAGCTCTCGTCTCGTGACTTGTGAGTGGTCCGCAAAAAAAGAAAAAAAAAAAAGCTCACATTTCATCTTATCTTTTAGTAATTCACATCCACCTAATTTAGTGACGTCATTTCTTTCGAGGAGGACACAAATAAAAGCATCCGCGATGGAAGTCTAATCATAATTATTGAAATCGGTGGAAATATTAATTCAGCCTATAAACTAAATTGACAAATGAGTAATTTAATTATCATATCAATAATTAAATCGATAAGGTAATATAATTAATTAAATATTTAATTTATAATTTTATATAATAAAATTATTATAAAATATAAATAAATTTGATTTTTATAAAAAATAAAAAATTAATAAACTAGATATATTTAAATTTTAAAATATCAATAAAAAATAAATGCACAATAATTTCAGTTCAAAAATATAAAAAAATACATAAAGGCACAAATAGTTGATGTAACATAACTACAAATATAAATATTGGTTGCATATAAGACAATAAAATTTTCACCGACATTGTAATAGTGCATGAGTTATCATTTAAAATCAAAATCCAAATTAGTCATTTATAGAAAATTCAAAATGCACAAAGGAAATTTTGCACCTTGAACTTAATAGTATGCACGAAATCCAACCACATGAAAAACATTTTATTATCCTTTAGGGGAGTTTCAATACAAGAAAAAGTATTTTAGGATTTTAGATTCCATAATGAGTCAATGGTTAAATAATATCCACAAGTCAGTAAAAATTCATTTGGATTGTTTATTTTTTTCAGTTCAATCATCTATCTGGTCTAATAATAAATTTAGCCAGATTTAATATCTAAATCACTACTTCATTAAGTCGATTTGTCAAATCGGACCAGATTTAATAACTATAAATATAATGAGTGCTGAAATATTCTTCTCCTTAATATATTTTTTAAAAAAATTAATGAGTAATTTTCTTAAAATAATTTTAAAAAATAAATATATTTAATATAGAATGTGTACTGAAATGATTAAAATAATGTTGGAATTTCTCTAAAAAATAATATAAAATTTGATTATAGGTTGATGTTGTTATACTTTTAGAGTGCAATTCACTGTAGAAAAAAGTGTAATGAGAAAAGAGATAATGAAGTAATGATACGGTAATAATCAAATTGTGGATGTCTTAATATTAGAAAAATAACACATTTTTATATTTAATAATTGAAATGCTGCAATGGGTTTGAAATTGATTTTCTTTCAACGATCTTTTTTTAATAATAATTAATTAATCGTGCAAAGAAATTAATCACGATAAGTTATTGTCGTTAGCACAGAAAATTATGTAACACAGCCAATCAAGTGTTTTGCATTGGCCTACTCTGCCGGTGCCAGAAATTCTCCAGCATATTCGGTTTTTGTCATCTGTTTGTTTTGTATTTTATACCCTGCTTTCGCCATCAATTGTTGTCCACGCCGCGTCGGTCTAATTAGTTGTAGAATTATTTTCATGCCTTAATAAAACTTTCACATAGACGGTAATATATTTTCTATCGTTTAAAATTTTAATATATAAATTAAAAAATTATTAAATTATTATAATTTTAATAAAAAATTAAAATATGATTTTAATATATAAAAAAATAATTAATATAAATATTTAAGAAAAATAAAAAAGTAAAATTAGAAAAAATAATACATTATTTTTGTTAATAATACTAATATATTAAATTAGTGAAAATTTTCATCATTTAACAAGTGGAAAATTTAAATTCCAGATCAATCAATTTCTTGTTAGGCTCAAATTTTTTTATATGCTCCATCGTTTCATTTTATTTAAGACATTAAAAGAATGTTATCTTTCTATTTTTAATAATTCTTTTACCTTTTATATTTATTTTATTTTTACATATTAATTTAAAATTTTTAGAAAATAAAATTTAATTATTTTTAATAAAAAATATAAAAAAAAATAATATATTATTTAATAAACTTTTAAACTTTATTAAAAAATATGTCTTAAACGAAGTAGGAAGGAAATACTATTTGTTTTAAAAATTGAAGAGGTGTATTCTTATATTTTATTATACTATCATTTTTTTATTGTGCAATTACCAATAAATAAAACAGAACAATAGGACGGAGAAAACAATAGAGCAAGAATCTAATTAATTAAGTATTAATAAAAAAAAATTCTAACAAACTTATCACCTTAATATTTTCTGTCTCCGAGGAATGTGGTTGATTTGATTTGAAATAAGCTTCAGGGCTCCTCTCAACAACTTTATTCATGTGGCAAAATGGTAGCCAATGGGTAGCAAATTTAGCGGCCTCCATTAAAGCAAACAGAGTCAAAGCAGAGCCTCCATCATCCGATACATAAACAGAAATCTTATCCACTGGATAATCATAAGCCATAACTGATAAAGCTGTGTTTACTAAACTTACTGGGGGCTCTTTATACGGATCTGCAGTGCATATAAACACATCCAAACCTGGAAATTCACTTCTTTTCAAAACTTTCTCCAGATTTTCTGGAAATTCTTGTCTAAAGATTGGATACATTCGTGTGGTTTGGGTATTGATCCACATAAAGGCAAGAATTGTATCAGAGATTAACAAAGTGAGGGTTATTATGGAGAATGAAATGGATAGGGCTGTGGCATGGTGATAGAGCAGAGATAGGATAGCACAGGCGTAAATTAGAGCAAATATACGGTTGAAGGGTTTTTGAGGCATGGGTTTAACAGTGTGAAGAGGAGGTGCATTAGTGGTGGTTGTGGTGGTGGTGGAGGAGCACATACTTAGATCCACCGTATGCTAAGATTTGATAATGATGTGCATATTTGGCCGCCTCTGTTAATTTATATGACCAGCATTTGTTAATTTTTTCACCTTAGTTAAGTATTTTAGTAGTTATGGTGGGTTAGGAAACCTCACCTATGGTATTAGAAACTAAGGATATGTTTGGTTGGAAAGATGGAAAAGGTTAGAGAATAAGGAAAGAAAGTAGGAAGGATACGGAGGTCAATTCATCCGTTTTATTTACTTGTTTAGTAATAAAGGAAATCAAAGGAAAGAAATCAAATAGATTATATAGGTTATTTGCTTGTGGTAAAGGGTATGTGTGGGTTATATAAATTAGTATATTTTTATAAAATTATTATAATTTTGTGAATAAATGAGTCATATCCTTAATTTGTGCGAATATTTTATCTGAAAAAAAAAATAAACTAAAAATAATCATGATTTTACTCTGTTTAGTAGGACATGAAAATAAAAAGGAAATTATATTTATTTAATTTAAAATTGAACAGGAAATTTTGGGGCTTAAGAATGAAGAATAAAATTGTAAAATTTATAGATCATGTTTGTTTTATAACTCCAATCAATTTGGGATGAGCTCAAATTTGGGTACTATTCTACACACACATATAAAAATATAATACATTATACATAAAAATAATATAATACATTATACACTCATATTCAAGTGGTATATTTCACCTGCAATTATAAAAGGTGAACTTTATACGTTGAATAGTATACGGTACCTCTTTATGGGCCTGCTTAGAAAATAAGATTTTCTTGCCTTCATTCGGTTTCAGTCCACTCAAACAAACAAAGGAAGTTGAACTTTCTCTCTATTCTTTCCCTATTATCTTCTCTTTTCTTGCATTTTCGTTCTAACCAAACATAGTATAAAATTAATGATTAGTATGGGATTTTATTCTTGGAGAGTTTAAAGGGGATCGTTTAATTTGGTGAAATAAGGCAATTAGTTTACAAGTATAAAAAGGACGTTTGCAAGGAGTAATTTGTGGATCATGTCTCTGATCAGTTGAAAGTGGTTGTTGACTGCGGTGCAGTCCCTCTTTTCATATATTTTATTTTCATATAAATGAAAAACTTTTTTAAAAAAAATAATACATTAATTTATCACTGAAAATTAAAATTTTCAATATTTAATTATTTTAAATTATTTAATAATTTACGCATTAAAAATTTCAATTAAATTAAAAAATACTTAAAATGATAAATTAAAATTTTTAATTTAAAATATAAATTCAATATAATAAGTGATTATATTTTTAAACATTTTTATAATCTAAAAATTATATTCAGTATTTAAATTTTTAATTTTACCAAAAAACACTCTAAATATATAATAACCTATACAGTTAATAAAATAAAATGTCATTTTAAAAAGACAGGATAATTTTGTATTCCATATAGAAATAAAACAAAACAAAATAAACTTATTTATTTATTTATTTTCTCCATAATCTTGCAGTTAACAGTAATTTGAGCTTCAAATTCTTTTTTTTTTTTTTAAAAAAAGCTAAAAATTGGGCATTTTTGCAGCTGGCCAGCACCTAATTTAAAGATGTTTGCGGTTGTAACATTACATTAATCAAGTTGGCTTAAGAATAATTGCCTACCATTTCCATTAAAACGGTGGATGTAACGTTATTATTATAAGCGTTTGACTTGTCGGCTTATATATATATGCACAAGAAAAGTCAATATGCTTAACATATCATCTTACGCATTATATATTTTTAATTTCAATTATTATTATTATTAGATACATTTTACAATTGAAAATTTATTATTTAATAAATAATTATCATTTTCTAAAATTTTAAATTACTTTTAATAAAATATCAATGATTCATTGTTAATTCAAAATTTGATAGAGCAAAAATATAATATGAGAAAATATAAATTCTTCTATAATGTTTCACTCTTTCACATTCAAATTAATTTAATTACACATTAAATAATGTACACATTTAGTACATATCATATCAAATACTTGACTTAATTAATTAATTATTAGTTCATCTTATTATTATTTCTAACCCCACCAATATATTTTTTTAACAGAGAGATAATATTCTCTGAACTGAATCAATTTACATGCACCATACTAAAATCATTTCCATATTCTAATAAAAAAAAAAAATTCTCATATATGGTCTTCAGTACTTGAAAAAGAACGAAGCGGCCGAATAAAGGCAACATGACCCGAATGTGGCAATAATAGTAGTTTTGATGGGCATTTTTCCACTGTCATTCCTCAAACCTATGGCTTCATAAATTGGCCAACAATTCAACACAGCAAAACCTGCAATCAGCATCTGCAGGAATGGTTCATCCCAGTTGCCATCTCTAAAAACTTGAACCAGGCCATGGACAAGTGAGATCAAATTAATTAAAGCTGCCATTGTAAGGGTAACAAACATAGGTGAATGCACTCCAAACTCAAAGACGCCTTGCTCATATCTTTTGCTTACTTCATCATCAACTGTTTTGCTTGTCACATTGAAACCAAAACTTGAAATTCTTAACGTCTTAAGCAAGAACTCTATTGAACCAAACAAGTAACAAGTTAGTCCTCTTATGAGCCATATTCTTTGATCATTCCACCAAGACCTCACCGATCCACCCACCAAGACAAAGTCAAGTAAATCCTGTCCATATGCCCCAAGAAAAAGAAACAAATAGAGGAGAAACCATGGTAATTCTGATGCCTGCACCACACAGAAATCTTATAAATACAACACTAATTAATATAGAGTAGACAAATTGCAAATGTAAAATTGACATATACCCAATAAATGCATAGAAATTAAACTACTCTCTCAGTTCATAAATTATAGTCCACTTTTGTTTTGACGTAAAGATTAAAAATTTATATTTCTTCTGCTATTTTACCTTTATTATCACAACTAATATCATTAATTATTTTAGAGTAATGTAATTGAATATAAATATTCTAAAGCGCATATTTAGAAATACGATAATAAATTTAATTTGGAAAAAAAAATAGACTATATTTTTAGACAGAGGGAGTAATATTTCTAACAAATGTGAGGTTCAAAAACCTGCGGCCAAGACCAAGGGCCTCAGCCTTAACCACTCTGGCTAGGCATCACTGGCAAATTTAGCACTGATTTCATTCATATATGTTATAATAACAACATTGACAAATTGGTTTTAGGACTTACCTTGGGAAATATATAAACTTTGTTGAGAAGAGCTAGCTGGGGAAGGATGGCATAAATGGTGATTGGGATTGACCAACTGGGCCAGAATGAAATCTGTGCATAACCTAAGCCCATCAAAGGGCCAATAGACCTAACACCAAAGGTAATTGGACTGTATTTTGAAAATGAGACTTCAAGTAGCCCAATTGCCCATCTCTTCTGCTGGTTTAACAGGTCAAGCAAGGTGGCTGGAGCATGACCACAAAACGCTGCCCTTTTAGGGTTGCAAAATATGGATTCCCATCCTTCGCAATGCAACCGATAGCCTGTATAGTAATCCTCAACCAGAGATCCATATCTAAATCCTATCTGCAAGTTTTAACAGCAATTAATAAACTGCATAAAGCATTTTAATAGAGAATATTAACATTGGAATTAAGTAAATTTAATATTTGTTGTTCAACTATGCTAGTAACTCAATAATAAAATGTCTGTATCATATTGAAAGAATGTAAATGTTTACCTTCGAACCCCAATGAGTTAGGTTCTCATAATCGCAACTTGCAACTTGATGAGCCAATGTTAAAATTGACTGGGATTGGAGGGGTTTGTCCACAACATGGTTTGGCTCTAGCTCAGGAATCTCCAATGGAATTGGGGCTAATGGAGCTCCAAATAGAACTCTTCGAGAAAAGAAACATCCAGTTCCAACATAATTGGGACCCATTAGCCCATCAAATCCTATTGGGTGTATCTCAAACAAACGTTTATACTCACAAGCATAAATGTCATGTTTGTTAATTCCATGGAATCTTTGAGGAAATTGCACATACCCTAATTTGGACCTAAATGTAAGGTCAGGGTCACATAGATAACAAAGTGCATGGAGTGGCGTTCGGGGATTATTAGAGCACATGTCACAATCTTGGGTCAATATTATGGGTGCATTTGTCATGACGGCCGATACCCTTACCTGCAAAAATTAAGAAATTAAAAAAGAAACATTAATTATAAGATATACTACATATTCTAATAAAAAGTAGATAATTTATGAATATTTAATTTAATAATAATGAAATCGTCTTCAATATTGAAAAATAAGAAACAAATTTTCAATGAATATTTAGTTTAGTGATATCCAAATCGCTTTCAATATTGAAAAATTTCGAGTTTTAAATTTTAATTCTAATTTAAGGACTTGACTAAGAAAAAAAAAAATAGAGAAGACATAATATCAAGATTTTTATGCAAAAGGCGATACCAGAACATTAAGGGCACCAGCTTTAAAGTGGTGTGGTGAAGGCTTTTGTTTCTGTCTAGAGACATAGATGAAGTTTGGCATTTGATGGCCAGTGATATCTTTGTCCTTGCTATTGGCTAATAGAACCTGCTCGCAATTTATATTAGTATTTAATTTAATTTATATCCTAATGTATATATGAAGTAAAAGGAAAATCAAAGCACAAACCTGAATGATAGAGGGATGGTCGAATTTTGTAAATTTCTCGGTCCATTTATTGAAGGCGTTGTGCTCTTGGGCCCCATTAAAGTACTGATCTTCAACTTTTCCTCTCTCGACAACATCTTCTATCTTATATTTCATGCTTTCGTACATCATCTGTGCAACCAGCTCATAGTCAATAATTTAATAAATTAGTAGACAAATTCAACAATTATTGTACTTGTAATTAAGATTGTCGTATCTCAATCATTGTTGAGATGCTGGTCCATTATCATCTTTTTACGTTCGCTCTCAAACTCAATTCACTTCTATTTTTAAAATTAAAAAATATGGAAGTGGAATTTCAGTACAAGTTAAATTTACTTTTGAAATGATAAAAGCATAAATTCTCAAAATTAATTGATCAAATTGATAAAGATAAAGATTCTCCGTAAAAAAATAAAAAATATTAAGATTTAATATAATATTTAATCTCATTACTTAATAGATTAAATTTTTAGGTTGAATTTGAGATTTCTCACATAATATCAAAGTCAACTCTACATCCCAATCTATGTTCTTCTGTCACAACTGTAACTGTGTGTCAATGGAGTCTGACACATATATATTAATTTGCTGTTTTATGTGCTTTTTAAGAGTCTAATACATATCAAGAGAGAGTGTTAGAGATAAAGATCCCACATAGTAGAATAATAAAATATATCAAGACTTAATATAATATTTAGACCTCATCAACTAATAATTTAAGTTTTGGGGTTAGATTTGAGATTTCTCACAAAAAATTTAATAATTAATTTTATTTTTAAAAAATTATATTTTATTTTTAAAAATTATATAAAAAGAGATTTTTTTTTAACATTGGTGAATGAGAGTGTAAATAAGTTGAGACAAGCTGAGTTTTAGCTTGTTCAACCTTGTTACATATTTTTTTTTTTTTAACTCGAACTCAAGTTTTAAATCGAACTTAAAAATCATATTCAACTTAAAACTCGAGTCGAGTTCGAGCTCAACTCAAACTCAGTTCATTAATAAATTATAATCGAGTTAAACTTAAGCTGAACTCATTATAAAACATTATTATAATTTATCAAAATATTCAACTTCTTAAATATTTATTTCTAATAAAATAACTATAATGAAAATATTTAAAACTAATATAAAAATAAAAACATCAAATTAGTGAAAAAATGCAATAATAAAATTGACCATTATATGTATTACAAAGATATTAATTAATAAAAAAATGTTTTATCTAATATAGAAATATTAGGTTATGATAATCAGTAACACACACACACACACATATATATATATATATTAGTCAATTTAAATTAGTAATATATTTTTTAGAGTGTCAAAATTATTAAGTTAATAACAATAATAATAATAATAACACTGTTTACGAGCCCATTAATCTAACTTATTCACGAGTTTATAATTGAGCCGTTTACAAGTTTAATCAAGTTAAGTTTTATTATGCTCATTTATTTACCGAATTTTAAAATAAAGTTTAAGGTTAACTCGTTTATAAAGCGATTTAAATATGAATGAACTTTTATATGTCGAATACTGAATTGTTCGCAAATGACTCGGTTCATTTACACACATATTGATAATTATTTATTTAGGAAAATTGTAGGATAAATATATCAGAAAAAGACACAGAAATGCCGAAGAGATGCCACCGCAGCTTCATAGGCAATGGCATGTGTTGAAAGTTCAACTACATGAGCTAATACGAAGCAAGTTGTATACAAGTGTCATTTTTGTTGGTAATTAGTACAATAATAATATTTTAACCCTTTTTTTTATTTATTTATTTTTAATATCATGTATATTTCACTATCTTTGGAATTTGGATAAACCTTCTTACAAATTGATGAGGGGACATCCTCTAATCCTTTTTACTTCATGGTTATCCATAAATATTTATATATATATATATAAGAAAAACATTATTTATATAATAATTTTTTATTATTTTTTTACTTATATGGTATAATATTATTTTATTCATTGAAATATCTTTCCAAAATTTTATTAATTTCTTATAAAAAGAATGTGTATCAAATACCAATATTTGCAGTGTTACATTTTATTGGTGTAGTAAAAAATTAATATAAAAATATTGATATAAATTGTGGCATTGAATTTTTTTTTTTTAAAGAAATAACACTATTCAATTTGATTTTCTTACATATGGTTTGAATTCAAACTAAATTTAAATTGAATATCAAGTTCAAAAAATTATTTAAAATTAGTTTATTCAATCATCAAATGAGATTAAATTTATCAATGATTTGAATTAAAATTGTTAGCTTTACTATATTTCATCTAAATTTTTTTAATAAAATAAATCAAAAATTATTTTACTTGTGAAAATTTTATTTTTTATTTAATTAAATTTTATTCATGATAAATTACATAAAATATTAAGGAAAAATAAAAAATTTTGATAATATCATTAAATTAATTATTTCTTTTAAACTTAAATTTATATTAATGAAATAGCTCAATTAATGAAACTTTCAATAGCGTTACCTTAATTACAACTATAGAAAGAAATGGATCAAATGATGAATATATTATGATAAAAGAATATAAAATTTAAACCAAGATCATGCATGCAATAGTGATTAGGAATATTTTAAAAAAAATAAAAATGAAAAGATTAATTCTCACCTTAATTTTATCAGTTTCTGAAGAAAATGATGATTGATTTGATTGAAAATAAGCTTCTGGGCTTCTATCTACTAAGTTGTTCTTTTCACAAAACGGTAACCAGTGAGCAGCAAACTTAGCAGCCTCCATTAAAGCAAAGAGAGTTAAAGCCGAGCCTCCATCGTCCGAAACATAAACAGAAATCTTGTCCGTTGGATAATCATAAGCCATTACTGATAAAGCTGTGTTGACTACACTTATTGGCGGCTCTTTATATGGATCTGCAGTACATACAAATATGTCTAAACCTGGAAATTCGCTTCTTTTCATGTTTTTTTCCAAATTTTCTGGGAATTCTTGTCTGTAAACTGGATACATGCGACAAACTTCTGTGTTGATCCACATGAAAGCAAGAATTATATCAGAGATTAACAGACACAAAGTTATTACAGAAAATGAAACCACGATGGTTCTGGCATGGTGACAGAGGAGAGCTAGGATGGCACAAGCGTAAATTAGACCAAATAATCTGTTGAAGGTTGTTTGGGGCATGGGTTTATTAGCTATGTGAAGAGGATGTTCATGGGTGGTGATGTACCCTCCTCTTAGATGCTCCATAATTCTTGGTGCTTGATAATGAAGAGTTGCATGTTTGATCACTTCTATTTATAGAAGTAGTGTAATGTGAAAATTAATATTTTATGTGAAGTAAGATTAAAATATTAATTCTTTTTATATTTTATATATCATCATAATTATTATTTTTTATTAAGAATATAATCTCACATTGATTAATTATAAATATATTAAGTGATTAATATAGAAATAGACTTCCTAACTTTAATAATTAGCTTTTAACTCTCAAAATCTATATTAAAAACTTAATATGGTATCAAAATTTAATTGATATTTGTACCATCTAATGTCTATCATAATTCAGACTGAAACTTTAATTTATTGACTGTAGAGGGTTTTTTTCAAATTTCTTACCCATTAAGGGTTTTTTTTAATTATCTTATCTGTGGAGAGTTTTTTATTTTGCCTGTTAATGATTCATTTTAAATAACTCATTTCGTATCGTAAATTACAAATGTCAACTAGACTTAATAAAAAATTTTCTTCACCTAGTTGCTATTTAAGAGGGATATTAAGAATATAATCATACATTGATTAATTACAAACATATTAAATGATAACTATAGAAATAGACTTTTCAATTTTAATAGTTAGCTTTTAAGGATTTTGTCAAATTTATATTCGAAATGTAATAGATCATTTGATATGTCAAATTCAACAAATAAATACTCTCCTGGATAATAGCAAGACACCCAATAGTTGCTTCACTCTTTAATATGTGACGTTATTAATAGTTTTAAGATGATTAAAAAATTATTGATTAGGTTAAATTCTAAAAAAAATTGACTAAATTATTCTTCTTTAAGATGATATTTAATTACGTTAAAATAGATTTTTTTGTTGAGAATATGTTAAAATAGATTTAAAATTACTACAAAACTATATATGTAATAATTATAGAGTAATAGATAATAAAAAAATAAAAATAAAATTAGAAAGAAAAATTAATGGCTTATTACTGATTTTTTAAAATGACAAATAATTTTAAAAAAATTCTGCTAAAAACATCACATATTAAGAAATAGAGGGAATAATATTTATATAGCTATCAACCAATTCCTTCTATCTATCAATATGATAAATAAATAAATTAGTCAATCAATGATTTAAACTCATAAAATCTTTGATTTTCTAATTTCTCAATATATAAGATCTCCTAAACATTTAAATTTGATTGATTTGTTAATGTGAGTTTGCTTATTATACATTAATAATCAAAATTTATATTTTGGTGTCAATCATATCACATCAAACATAATAAGATGTAGAAAAATTATTATTTACACTGGGTGTATAATTTTATCTTATATACCAAATCAATAAATGATAAAATATTTTACTAAATATTACTCTTTTGCATATTTTTTATCCAGTAAAAGAGATATTGATACTCATTTTTACTCTATGTGTTATTACCTCATTAGATTAGTGTGTTTATCTAATATAGGCAAAAATTATTAATAAGATGTAATAAATTTAGTTTCCGAAAATTTTTACCTATATTGTATTGATATTTATTTATATACATTAATATGTGAATATTATTTAAAAAAATTATAAACTGATTAATTAAAAAAATAATTAATTGATTAATTAAAAATATTAATATCTATGTTTATATCGTATACTCAATACAAGTGAATCATTCGCATTTATTTCGATATATGCTTAAAATCACATGAAAATGTTTTTAATTATTAAGAATAAAATAAGCTTTTAATAATTTCATAATCAATATATTTAGCTCAAATATGTTGATGTAGAGAGTGGTCATTTATTAATGAAAAATGATATAAATTGAATTGAAAGGATAAATATAATTTAAATTGGTATAAATTAAGCTCATAAATAAATTAAATTTAATTAGTTTGAATTAATTATTATTAAAATGTTAAAACTAATTAATTAGATAATTAAATTCAAATTATTATACTGAGATTTGACTTTGACTTCTAGTTGATACTTGAAATTAAATTTTTTCTTTTGAATAGATATAGAGTGAAATGAAATTGAATCGGATAAGATCTGCTATGATTTTAAGGTAAAAATTGAATTGAAATATTGGAAATTGTTTGAATGGATGTGATAAATAGATTGGATTTAATGATTCTTGACATGGTCTCTCAGTCCATTTATATGGGAATTAATAATTGTCCAGATATTTATGCGAATTTAGGGCTGCGCATCAACCAAAATTAATTAAGTACAATCATCAGCCAATTAAGAGATGATATTTTTCTCAATTTAATTGATGACAAGTGCGTAGGAGACGACAGTGAAATAATTTATATATTTGTTGTGTGGTATTAATAGAAATTTTTTCTTTTAACAAAAAGTAATAATATAATGACAAGTCTTTTTGGCCGACACCACAATTATTATTATTATTATTATATATTTAATTTTCAATATTCTCTTTTCTGACATTCAAATAAAATTGGATGAGTAATTATTTATATACAGCATGCATTTCTATTGTAATTGAAATATAATTAAAATGGTAACTTGGATTATTTTTATAGTTGGCTTTGATTAGATTAAAGTACAGATTTAATTGTTTCAACATTGAAAATCAGAGTTTTTTTTTTATCTTGATAATTAGAAATATTTTATATCGATTTATAAATTTAATGAAATTATTTTTTTAAAACGAATTGAAAAGATATTATTTTTAAATTCAATTTGTTTATTATTCAATTCTTGAATAATAACTTCAAGAATTGAATATTAATTGAAGTTAGGAGGATTCATTACCTGTCTTTGTCTGCAATACAAATGTCCTGATGTGTCATGTTCTCTACGCTGTAGCGCCACCGTTGCAATTATCAGTTGCCTGCCACCTTTATTGCTTCGCCAAATTGTATTGTGAAGATTGGACTGCCTAATTTTATATTAATTATTTAGTATATTTATATTTAATTAATATAAAATAATTAATAATAAGAATAGATTAATTATAATTAAATATGGCTATAAGTAATTATTTGGATAATTATCCCTTACCACATATATACATTTAATAACTATTTATCATATGAGACTTTGTCTGATATACCGTATCACAAGTGTTATTTTTTTAAAATATAATAGTAATATTAAATTAAATAGCTAAAATTGGACATAAAAAAAATCAGAAAATCAAGAAATTAGATGAAATTTAATATCATATTAATTTTTTGTTTAAGATAAAATTCTGAAAAATAAATGAATAGAGTAATTAACTGTTGAAATATTGAACCAACTATAATCAAAATCATTATCAATAGAATTAACCATTTGAATAATTGATCATTACCTCATATATGACTTCACTATCTATCATCACTTTAAACGTGGAACTTTCTCTAACACTCCTGAAATAGAACTGGAAGAATATATTCTAAGTAGTGAAACTGTATTTAAAATTATTGTTAAGGATGAAAAAGGTATTTTTATAATTTTTTTATTTAATTGATTAATTTTTATTTTTTTTTATAAATTTATTTTTTAAAAAAATTAATTTATTTACATCTATTTAAAAGTAATTTTAAAAAAAAAAATTTATTGAAAAAACTTTTAAAAAACTCATTCCAAAACGGAATATAAGAAAAAAAAAAAAGAGAGAGAGAGAGAGAGAGAGAGAGAGATGAGCGAATTTTAGACGGAAGTCTTACAATGGATCGAATCCAGTATAGTGTACTACACCATGCTTCCAGTCCATCCTTTAAAGTATGGACTCTTGGACTATGGAGTCATCGCCTACGTGGTCGTTGCGCAGCCTTCAATACTCGAGGGCCCACCTCAATTAAACCTTTAATGGGACAGTTTCAGCATCTCAGAAATGTCCTCTAGTATCAACAACCTGTAACTTCATTTTTAGCTATTAATTCAATTTAAATTTTATAAAAATTGAATAGATCTTATTTATTATGAGGAATTTTATAAAATTTATAAATTTTAATTAAATTTATAATTTAATAATTTAAAAAATAGTTAAAATTTATAAATTTTTAAAAATTTATTATTTTCCAAAATCATTTATTTTCAAAGATTTGTTGAGAAAATCCAAAATTTACAATTACTAATGTATAATGATTTATAATAATTTTTTTTAATTCTAAAATTATTCATAGCAATATATTGATTTTATAATTAATCTAAATAATATAATTCTTAAAATTTATAAATTTCACAATTTATAAATTTAAATTTTATAAATTTTATTAAATTTACAAATTTAAAAATCTCTCAATGATGAAATCTAAATTATTTATAAATCATCCCAACCGTAAATGCTGAGAATTTTGGTAAGATTGTTATTCTTAAGCTTGCCGTGATGTTGTTTTAATTTTTTAATAGAATAGTAATAAATAATAAAAATTACTATATTTTTATTATTTTTTATTCATATTTGAAAATCTTTTATTTTTATTAAACTGTCTTATAAAATATTATTTTGCAACGATTTTCTCATTAATTTCTAATTTTTCTGAATGACTGTCTCTGCGCTTCAAGATTATAATGGGCGTATAATAGATGATTCTTCGTGATTTAATCAAATATTAATCACCCATAAAATTGTGCCACCTCTCCCAATAAACGACATCGTGTCATTTTTTTAAAGAAAATTATTTTTTGGTTTATTGCGTTTGTAGATTGGAAGTGCATGAAGCATTATTGCTAGTGGAAAAAATTGTTAATATTGAAGGAGCATAAGATCAAGGTCAATAAATATATTGTATGTACTAATTAGTATAATTTTACTTTAAATTATAAATTTGTGTGAAATAATATTAAAGTATATTTTATATAAATATAATTGAGAATGAGCACATATTCATTACTTTACAAAATTTATTTTATAAAAAATTAATTTCAATTAATATGTAAATTAGTTTAAAAATACTCATAAGAGAATTCATTATAGTAATATATTTTCTCTGTTCTTTTCTATTTAAAAATTAAAAAAATTATTAAATAGTCTCAATTAAAAAATGATATATATACACACATGAGAGTGATGAGAACCTTAATCAAAATGTTAAAGGGCTAAATTTTAGTTCAATAAGAACTTTCGGATACTTAAATTAGAAATGTGGAGATTAAAATTCTTGAAAAGGAAGATTGAGTTTCTTCTTGGTTCTAGAAATAGCTTGTAGTAATAAAAAGGAGATGGAAAATTGTAAAGTTGAACTACCTAAAAATGATAGTTTGTCTCCTTTTATACTTGCTTGAATTTACTGTTGGATGACAACAAATTTGCATGTGGTAGAATCTCAAAAATAATGATGAAGTAGTCTGACTTGATAAGACAAGCGTCCATTCCAATTTACATATTTTCGGCACCATATGTGTACATTAGCAGTGGCATCACTTGTTGCAAGATAAAGGGCACCACCCCCAATAGATTTTATCATGATGTGTCTTGTCTTACATATTAATAGGTGATAGTTGTTATAGTGCCATACTCAATGACTCTTGAACTAATCCAGTCAATGAACTTATATGCAACGTAGAACTTTAGTGTGATACAAGAGTAGACAAGGTAGTTGCTACTTAAATTTTACGAAAAAAATTTTCAAGAATGAGGACAAGTGCATATGCATGTTTTGCTGGAAGTTGTAAGTGAGCTAATTGCTGCTCAAATTTTACGAGGAAAATTTTCAAAAATGAGGATGAGTTTTGATGAGAATAAAGATGAGTCTCTAAAGAGGAGTTAATACCTTGTCATATGAATTCCAAGCTCCAGAAAATCTATTCGCTAACTGAATATATATTTTGTTACATATGGCTTTTATTTTTTAGTCAAACAATTAAAAGTCATCGATCAAGAAAAAGGAAAAAGGAAAAATCATTTTTGTCAACTATGGCCACCTAAATTAGGTGCAACTATATTGGAAATATGAGATGTGTTATAGCTTGCATGCATGCAAGCTGTAACATAGTATTAGGACTATAAAAGGTTCCTTCTCCTTACAATTCCAAGAACCAAAAAAAAAAAAAATTGAGAGAATTGGCAGTAGCCATTTTTGTATATGAGTGCTTTGTCATTACAAATATTTGAGTTTATATATTTGTAGTGAGTTTGGGTTAAACACTAGGTTGTTTAAATATACTTGTATTTAGGTATTTTTGGGGTGTGATAATTTGAGTGTCGGCTAAAGCCATTTTGTACTCTCCTCTTTTCTTATAGTGAAATCATTTCATCTTCTTGTTCGTAGACGTAGGCTTACACCGAACCACATAAATTCTATGTCTTTGGTATTTTTTCTCCATTTTATTTCTCTATTTTTGTTGTCCTACTTAATATATCTCCAAATAATTATTCTTTTGCTTCCGCATTAAGGCTCACATTTCTAACAAATGATATCAGAGCCACATATATTATTTAGGATTTGTAATGGCAACAGCAAAATTTGACATCTAGAAATTTGATCCTAGCATGAGTTTTGCCTTATGGCAAGTTAAGATGCGTGTGCTCTTGACACAAAGTGGGTTGCAGAAAGCACTGTTACATAATGAGAAATTATCAACCATGATGACTATAAAACAAAAGGTGGAGTTAGATGAAAAAGCTCTATTTTTCATTCAGTTATGCTTGTCAAATGAGGTTCTACAAGAAGTCATACGTGAGAAGACTGCCATAGATTTGTGGAGAAAGCTAGACTCACTTTTCATGACAAAAAATCTCACTGGCAAGCTTATTGTGAAATATCACCTGCACATGTTCAATATGGCAGAAGGGGCATCTTTGAAATCACACCTTGATGATTTTTCATCCATTTTAATGGATTTAGAAAATTTGGAAATTAAGTATGATAATGAAGATCTAGCTGTTACATTGCTCCATTCTTTACCTCCATCTTTAAGCATTTTAAAGAGATTCTAATTTATAGTAAACAAACGCTTTCTGTTAAGGAGGTAAAAGTAATTTTTTTTTCTCAAAAGAGCTTATGAATAAGGAGTTTCTTAACAGCATTAGAGATAATCCAACAACTGCTTTATTTGTTGGAAAAGATGCTAGAGATTTAAGTAGCAAGCATAAAAATTTGACTTGCAATTATTGTAAGAAAAAGGGGCACATCAAGGCTGATTGTTTGAAGTTAAAAAGGAAACAACAGTATAATGGTGCAGAGACACTCGGTGAAGCCAACGTTGTTGAGAGTGAGATTCACTATGATTTTCTCACAGTTATTGAAAATAAAGCCATGACAAGGCAAGGATGGCTTTTTTATTCTGGTTGTTCAGTTCATATTTGTTCCAATAGAGATTAGTTCTCCACATATGACTTAGCTGAAGGTGGAATTGTGTTCATAGGCAATAATAAATCTTGCAAAGTAGCTGGCACTGGTTCAGTTAAAATTAAAGTGCATGATGGTGTGGTGAGGACATTATTTGGCGTAAAACATGTTCCGGACATATCAAGGAATCTTATCTCTTTGACCACTGTAGATCTTTGTGGTTATAAATTTGTTGGTGGTGTGGTGTTTTGAAAATTATTAAGGATGAGTTAGTTGTGATGAAAGCTCATCAAATTGGTATATTATATAAGTTGCAAGAATCTACCATTGTGAGACCAACTTAGTTGGTGTTTGAATTGCCCAGTGGGGCATTTAAGAAGACGACTAAAGGATTCACTATTTTGAAGCTTGACAAAAAAAAAAAAAATCAAAGCCAAGGTGGAGATTGTTAGATATGGCTTTTATTTTTTAGTCAAACAATTAAAAGTCATCAATCAAGAAAAAGGAAAAAGGAAAAATCATTTTTGTCAATTATGACAACCTAAATTAAGTGCAACCATATTGGAAAAATGAGATGTATGCAAGCTATAACATGGTATTAAGACTATAAAAGGCTTCATTCTCCTTACAATTCTAAGAACTAAGAAAAAAAATTTTGAGAGAATTGGCAGTAGCCATTTTTGTCTGCGAATGTTTTGTCATTACAAATATTTGAGTTTATATATTTGTAGCGAGTTTGGGTTAAACACTGGGTTATTTAAATACACTTGTATTTGGATGTTTTTGGGGTGTGATAATTTGAGTGTTGGTTAAAGCCATTTTGTGCTCTCCTCTTTTGTTATAATGAAATCATTTCATCTTTTTGTATGTGAACGTAGACTTATGCCGAATTACGTAAATTCTATGTGTTTTTGATATTTTTTTTCCCCATTTTATTTCTTTATTTTTGTTGTCTTACTTGATATATCTCCAAATAATTATCCTTCCGCTTCCACATTAAGCCTCAAATTTCCAACATATTTCAAATTCATAAATAAATGGTCTCTTATTAAATGAGCTTATTCTTTCTTAGAAAATAGGTACAAACAATTGAGACTTTACCGATTTCATCCCTCGTGAAAAGTAAATGTTAATCAAAAGACAATATTCCAAAGTAGACACATGCAAATCGAACAAGCAAAGTTCCATGTATATCACCATTCACCACTCTCTGAGGGAAAGGGCATAATTAGTGGTTCTTTCTAGGCCGTAGAATGCATGTGAAGCACTAAAGCCATTGCGTAATTTCATGTTTGTTCACATTTAGGGCATAGTATATATTCTTTCCCTTTGTTGAAATTGTTTTATACATATTTTTTGAAACATTAAGAAAAAATTGAAATGGGATGCCTTTGCACAAAGCATAGTCGAATTAAGCAAGAAGACCTAGCTGTCCTTGCTTCTCAAACTTATTGTAAGTTTTATTAATTAATTATTATATACTTTAATCATATTAATTAACTCACTATTGCTAGAAATTTATTTTTTTTATTGGTTATTTCTTTACTTCTATGCCTCACATATCTACATATATATATGTTCTCTTGCAGTCAGTGAAACTCAAATTGAAGCTTTATATGAGCTCTTCAAGAAATTAAGCAGTTCTTTAACAGATGATGGGTTCATTAGTAAAGTATAATTAAATTTCATATAATTTTTCTAAAGCTTAATTATAAATTATTAATAGTGTAAGTTTGACTTTCTATTTCTGAAACTGAAAATGTTGAGTATATAATTATATTCAGGAAGAGTTTCAACTTGGATTGTTTAGAAACAGCAAGACGCAAAGTCTTTTTTCAGACAGGGTAATTAATTAATTATATAAATTTCCAATTTAATAGTTTTTGATTCATTTATATCAATGTTACTTATCTCTCTCTCTCTCTAGATTTTTCAATTGTTTGACTCCAAGCAAGATGGAGTAATTGAATTTGAGGAGTTTGTTCGATCTCTATCTATCTTCCACCCAGAAGCACCTCAGGCAGAAAAAGTTGTTTGTATGAAATTCTTCTCATATATATTATCTATCTTCCTTTGTTTTCTTTTATTTTCTTAATTATATACTTGCCCTGCGGTTAAATGATATCGAGTGTTATGCAAGTGTCAACCTAATTGTGATATCTGGGTTCATCCTCTAATTCATCCGGGCAAATTTCATTAAAAAAATTAATTAATATGATCATTTAGTCAAGATTAATATAAATTATATTAAAAATTTTGCTTTATAATTTGCAGTTACATTTCAACTACATGACATAAGGCAAACAGGGTTCATTGAACGCAATGAGGTAGTTAAAGTGAATTAATTTATATATTTGAAATTTTTCCAAGTTGGTGGCAATTTATTTAAAACAGAATTGCACGTTCTATTATATATTGTTAACTACAAAATTGATTTATAAAACTTATTATTAATTGTAATTAGTTATGGGATTAAAATATATGTAGGTGAAGAAGATAATCTTGGCACTTCTAGAAGAATCAGATTTGATTCTCTCAGATGAAATTATAGAAGGCATCATTAATAAGGTAATTTATTTCTTGAAAAATAATAATTAATTAATTTTCATTGCTTTAATAATAATTAAATTAAATTAACAAAACATGTAAATATATTTGCATAGACATTTGAGGATGCTGATAGAAACAGAGATGGGAAAATTGATATGGAAGAGTGGCAGGAATTTGTAATTCGCAATCCATCCTTACTCAAGAATATGACCATTCCCTATTTGAAGTAATTATTCCCTATTTTTCTTTTTTTTTTAATATATTTATATTTTTATTCAATTAAAATAATATTAATAATTGAGTTTATGAAATTTGCATTTTGCAAATTGCAGGGACATCACGACTGCATTTCCTAGCTTTGCATTGAGATCAGAAATGGAAGATGCTCAATATTTGCAATGATTAAAGAAATGAATTTCTGCTATACCACACCTCTTTATCAATTAACTTTTTAATTCCCTCCAACACAAATCTATAATATGTATCACTTAATTTTATACAATATAAAAAAAAATTAACGAAAAGAATAATCTTTTTTAATTATTTTTCAGATTCTCAGAATAAAATTATATAAGGGCCAATGACAAGATGTTCAGAATGTGAAAATAAATAAAAAAAAAAATATCAACTTTTACAAAATTTATAATTTTTATATGAATTTTTAATTTTGGTAAATTGGATCACATACGCATTTCTTTGATTTTTGGCAAATTTTCACACCATTGAGGATACTGGCCAAATTTTCGAAGGCCTTAGCTGGTATGCTAATTTTTTATTAATATTTTCGTCGCGTCGTGTATGACTGAAAATTAAAAAAAAAAAAGGAAAAAAGGAAAAACAAAATCAATTTGAAAAGAAGTCGTTTTAAATTAAAATGGAAAAGAAATTAAATAAAAATAAAAATTCAATCGCAGTAAAAATATATTTGATAAAATATAATAAAATGTAATTAAATAAATTTTTAATATATATTAATATTAAAAATTTATTTAATTACATTATATTATTATTACATATTTTTATTTATATTAAATCAATTCCTCCTCCATGTCCCAATATTTTAAAAAAATAAAAAATCTCATTTAATTCAAGTATTTCCTACAATTTCCTGCATGTACTGAAAAATCTCAAGCAATTGCGGCTCTCATTTAATGGAGATATTAAACAAGGCTTTTTGGAACTTGCTTCTGCTTGCTAGAAGCTTGTCCTTTGTTGATTAGATTGTCATTCAAAATTGGAGTTTCCAAGGTGTCCAGAATTTACTAATCGTCCAAACCATCAGTGCCTTAAGATGGTGAAAATAGACGGATTTAGAGGGTATGATAATGATGTGGAATTGGTCAGGTACTTAGCTTGCTTACTATGCAGTCTGTGCTGTCTCGCTTGAGAAGATAGTGATTGATCCCAATGTGGCTACAAGTACTCGGATGATTAACCCATTTTTTCAGGAGAAAAAGTTAGAACTTTTTAGTTAATCTTAATTACCTCAATTGAATATTATCAAAATTTAAACCCCATATTAGTCAAGTTAATGCTGCTGAGGGGGGCTGCTCAGAGAGCTACACCTTCGTCTGGGCAATTCAAATGTAATTTCGATGCTTCTCTCTTCGCTCCAAAGAAGAAAATAAATTGTGATTGTAATGGACAGGTTCTTTCTACAATGAATGGTAGTATAGTAGCTCTAATAGATCAAGTCTTGCTGAAGCTCTGAGTTGCAAGGAAGCTCTAAGCTGGGTTAAGCATCTCAATCTAGTCTGATGCTCTTTCACTTGTTCAAGCTATCATAGGCAAGCATCAAGACTTTTCCTATTTTGGTGAAGTTGTTAATTACTGTAAGTTGTAAACTACTTGGCTAAATCAGCTGATTTTGTGTCTATTTGTAAGGAATGGAATGGAATTTTGCCGTCTTTCTTGTATGATGTAATAAGGTCTGATTTCGTATTTATGAACTCTTGGTTAAAGGGTTAGGCCTCATTGGCTGGCCGGTGCATAAAATAGGGTAATTGTTTTGAGAAATGAAATACTATTTTTAAGATAAAAAATTGTCAAAAATTTAAGCCAACCTACGGGTACCTTAATGCTAATTCTGGGAGTTTTGACCCACCTTTATAAAGTGCCGGAAGAACTGTTGGGCATTTATAAGCCAAATCAAAAAATTCAAGCTTGGTTGGTTGTTTGGGTAGTTATGGGACTCAAAACAAAGTAAAGAGACTTGCAATCATCGCCAAGCTTTTGTTCACTGCCTAAACCTAACTTGGCGGCGGATTCTCCTAAACCCATCTCAAACCACCAAACAAAACTCCCTTTGATAATTCCTTCTCTTCCTCTGATAACCCAAAGTTGTAAACTTTAAATTCGTTCGAGATTTTGAGAGGGAGAGAAGAAAGAAAGAGATTAACCTATTGATAGAGATGGCAGCCATTGCTGGTACTTGTTCTTCTAGTGTTCTGTTTAGAAGCCAAGAAATTGGGAGCAATGTAGCTTCTCTGGCTCAATACAATGGGCTTAGACCTCTGGAAAATATGCAATTAGCTTCACCTGGGTCTAAGTCAAGTGGGTTCCTTTCAATTTCAGGTATGAATTCTTGTCCATCTTCTCTTTGTAGAAGCAATTTGTATATTATGTGAAACTTTGGATTAGTTCTCTTTTCTTTTTCTTTTTTAATGTTAAATGCATTTTCTTTTTCTTGCCAAGTTTTAAAGAATGCCCCAATTGCAATTTCCTATCTTGTGATTATTATTGGAATTGGAAATGATTTTTTTTTTTTCTGTGATCCTTCTCTAAATCATTATCAATCACAAAACTGGGTTTAGACTCACCGTAATGTAGCTAGAGTTGAATCCAGTTAGTATCATATATAACTGAACATATACGCATTATTTAACAGCACCTCTTCCAATTTTTGGATTAAAAAAAAAATTGCTTTTGTGTGACCTTTTTATCTCCACTGTTGATTAATTTGGTGTTCCTTGCTAGAGTAAATATATCTTCACTGTGATTCTAAATTTTCTTCTTGTTGATTCAAAATTTCTTTAATTCTTGACAAGAATTAATAAGGTTATCCTATGCCAAATCATTTGATATTGTAGTGAAGTCTAATTTAGTTTACTATATCCAGCTACAAAATCTAGAACAATCAGAGCTATGGCTTCTCCAAATGTTTCAGCTCCCAAACGAGAAAAAGATCCCAAAAAACGAGTTGTCATAACAGGAATGGGACTAGTTTCAGTTTTTGGTAATGACATTGATACATTCTATAACAAACTACTCGAGGGAGAGAGTGGGATCAGCCTAATAGATAGATTTGATGCTTCTAATTTCTCTGTTCGATTTGCGGGCCAGATTCGTGATTTTTCATCTAAAGGATACATTGATGGAAAAAATGATCGTCGTCTAGATGATTGCTGGAGGTACTGTCTAGTTTCTGGTAAGAGGGCCCTTGAAGATGCCAACCTTGGCTCTGAAGTGGTTGAAAATGTAAGTCATTTAACTCCTCATTGCTGAGTGTGATTCGCACATTATTAAACTGGATATTAAGTGATTTTTTTTTAATATGTATGTCCTCCAGATGGACAAAACAAGAATAGGAGTGCTGGTAGGAACAGGGATGGGAGGTTTAACAGCTTTCAGCAATGGAGTTGAAGCTCTTATCCAAAAGGGATATAAGAAGATAACTCCATTTTTCATCCCTTATTCCATCACCAATATGGGCTCAGCGTTGTTAGCTATTGATACTGGCTTAATGGGACCTAATTACTCCATTTCAACTGCTTGTGCAACTGCAAATTACTGCTTCTATGCAGCTGCTAATCACATTAGGAGAGGTGAAGCAGACATTATGGTAGCTGGAGGCACTGAGGCTGCTGTTATGCCGACTGGTGTTGGTGGGTTTATAGCTTGCAGGGCACTGTCTCAAAGAAATGATGACCCCAAGAAAGCTTCAAGACCTTGGGACAAAAATCGTGATGGTTTTGTCATGGGAGAAGGAGCTGGTGTGCTGGTAAATACAGGCTTATTTTCTTTGATATCAGGTTATGTTGGCATTATATCACTACCTTCTTTAAGAGTTAAACACTTTATATGTACGAATTTTGTTCAATTACAACAGATTATGGAGAGCTTGGATCATGCAATGAAAAGAGGAGCCAATATAATTGGAGAGTATTTAGGAGGTGCTGTAACTTGTGATGCTCATCACATGACTGATCCTCGGTCCGACGGTCTAGGGGTTTCAACTTGCATTACCAAGAGCTTAGAAGATGCCAAAGTTTCCCCTGAGGAGGTAAGACCTCTCATTGGTTTGTTGACAAAATTTGCACTTTCATTGATAAGATCCACCATTCTTGATTCTAATATGAAGTTTGCTGTGCTGGATATCTGATTTACAGGTGAACTATGTTAATGCTCATGCAACTTCAACGCTTGCAGGTGATTTGGCTGAGGTTAATGCCATCAAGAAAGTCTTTAAGGACACGTCAGAGATTAAGATGAATGGAACTAAGGTAAGATATTGTAACTGTGTGTGGTGGATCAATGAAATTATGTAGTTGAATTTTATTAAACGTGAAATGGAAAATTCTGTCTTTTTGCTAATTAGTCTGTTCTTTTCTCATCTTAGTCAATGATTGGACACGGGCTTGGTGCTGCTGGTGGACTAGAAGCCATAGCAACCATAAAAGCAATCACCACAGGATGGCTACATCCAACTATCAATCAAGATGTAAGCACCAAAACTCTCGTTTCTCATTTTAGTCTATTCCAATAGTATCTAACTAAACAATTCCATGTACTTGTATTATTGATCTCTGTAGAACTTGGAGCCTGATGTCACCATTGACACTGTTCCCAATGTGAAGAAGCAGCATGAAGTCAATGTTGGTATGTGTTATTTTTTGCTTTGTGCTAGGAAGTCTTTTTTTTAACCAACATTTTGGTGTTTGACAAATGAATTTTAATTTTATGTGTTATTTTTTGCTTTGTGCTAGGAAGTTTTTTTTTTTTTTTTTTAAACAAACATTTAGTGTTTGAGAAATGAATTTTAATTTTCATCAATTTGATTGCAGCTATCTCAAATTCATTTGGTTTTGGAGGGCACAATTCTGTGGTTGTTTTTGCTCCATTCGCCCCTTAACTCTTCGAGCTAGTCATTAATTTTCTGTTTCATTTTTCCACTGATTTTGGGTGTAAAATTGGCTCAAGGTTGCTAGCAAGAGAGTGGATATCGAAAGCATTCATGATTTTTGCAGTGACGAGTACTCGGATTATGCAATCCATTTGATCATAGTTTTATCTGACATCTTGCAACTCTTTGTGATAAGATTGGATTCAGTGTTGCTTAATAAGTGAATAAAGGCATACATATTCTCCTTCATGGTGTTCTTTTTGTTTTTCTTCTTCTCTACTAAATACGAAGTACAAAACAGAACTAACTATAGTTCAGTAATTCTCGAATTATCTTCATAATTAAAGATGTTTAGTGGCATTCAAACCGTCTTTAAAAAAAAGATCCTTAATTTAGATGGAAGAGATTTGTGATGGAAATAGTGAGTTATATTGTAAAGACGCAGCAACATCAATCATGGGTTGAAATATTAGTGGAAAAGTGCATAATTTAATTTGACTACTCACTATGTAGGGTTGTGGTGTAGCCGTCATTGCATGTCACTCTCAACTTCTTACTTCTTCTTCTTCTTCCTCTTCTTCTATTGATGGAAAAGGAACACACTAACAAAAAGTTAGAACAAAGGAGGAGGAAAAAAAACTGAGAGAATAATAACACAAAGGATGGAGAGAGATACCAAAGCCAAGGCATAATTAAGAAAGAAAGTCTTTATAAGTATGACAATGCCAATCGCAAAGATTTGTCTGAAGAATCAGTGTAAAGAAAAATTTTCTGGCTGGGGACAGTTAGCTCCTCCTTAGAAGCTCTATTTGTGGATACGGTATCATTAACATTAAAATAACCTTAACTTTAGCACCGACATTATTAAAGTTAGTGATCCCACTTGCCTTATGCTAGTTACTGTTTTAGCTAGTGGATTAGAAGAAGAATCACCACCACTGAGGAATAGCTTTGATGTTGACATTTACAACTTATTACTACCTTTCTAATTTATTTTTTTTTATTAGGAATTTTTTAATATTCAACAGTGAATCAACTTTAATTTTATTATTATACACAAATTACTATTTAGTTCATGACGTTTAACTTAATTAATTAATTTGTTTTTACTTTTTGAAAAATTAATTAATTATTCTTTCAGTTTTAATTCTATTTAGTCCTTCTATTCAATTTTTATACCTTTTTATATTAAATTTGTAAAAAATAACTAAAATGCCATATTTATATATATAATTTTAATTTTATTATTTAAAAATAAAAAATTTAAATTAATAAAAGCAAATAATATTTATATAATTATATAATAATTATATCTAATATCATCAAATTATAATATTATTTTTTATTACATGATTATATATATAATAAAAAATATTTATATTAACAAAATTAAATAATTATTATATAATTAAATGATTATTATATATTTTATTAATTTGAATTTTTTTATTTTTACATAATAAAATTAAAATTATATTTATTATACATACAAGAGTATTTTAGTTATTTTTCATAAATTTAACAGAAAAAATATAAAAATCAAGGATTAAATAATAATTTATCCTTAAATCTATAATTATTAAGTCGACCTGTTAAAATAAATCCATAAATATTTATTGTAGAATATACAATAATAATAATAAGGATATAATTCTAAATAACACAATTGAGTATGACAAAATAAAAATAATTATGTAATTTTTTTTATATAACGTATGATGTGTTTAAGGATAATTATAGTTTATTTATTTCTTATGATATGATGTATTTAAATTTCATTGATTTACATCAAATTTTTTAACAATGATAATAATTCACCTTTATCTTATAACACTTATCATAAATAATAAAATCTATACTTTCGAACAGACTAATCATATTATATTTGATTAGTTTATTACCACTCTATTATTATCTTTCTTAACCTCATATTTTATGTGAAAATGGTATTATGATAAGTATAGATTAGGCCATCATTATCTAAACTACTCACGAAATCGAATGCCAATGTTACCCTAAATTAAAGCCCATATAGCTAGAGTCCTTGAAGCCTAAGCATCATTAGCTTTTGGATTAACTAGTTGGACACCACATATTAGTCATATAGCAAACTCGTAAATATAAAAACTTGGTGAGGCTAAAAAAGCCATGTTAATATGGGGTATAGGATTAATTAATTAAACCAAACTAGAGGCTGATTAAAGTATGATTATTCTCTGTTTAGTTATGGGAATATGCCTCTAGAGGAATCTTCAACTTGTCACATTTTGTGATACCCGGCAGTAACTAATACTCCCCCAATTCTCTTGTGCTATTTTAAATTATGTTCAACTTGCAATTGTTTTTATTTTTTTAATTTGCCTTCTTTTTCTTACTTTTCCTTCCCTTCTACTCTAAGTTGGGTATAGAAATTTAAGATGCAAACTGTCTATATATATATATATATATATTCCGCATAGTAATTGTCTTTTTGATTCAAATATTCTTTGTGTCGATTTTGATATTAATAGATAGATCTTATTTGATAAATCTTTATACTCACGATTAAAATTTATCAAAAAATTATATATAGACGCTCAATTATTATAATTAATTAATTCAAAGTATCACATTATATTAAAAAAATAAATTAATTTTGAAAATTAATTTGATTGCTAAGAGAATTTATTTATTTAATTATTGATTTTCAAAATTACTATTCTATATGTAATTTTTTAATGTATAAATTGATTATGTGATTATGCTCTTAAACTTATTCGAAAAAAGAGATTAAATTTTGATTAATTTGTAAGATTATCGAGCTGTTTGATCCACTGAATATATATGTAGTAAAAGGTAAAAAGAAAAGGTCATAGCATATTAGTTTTTAGAGCAGTATTGGAAGTCAAATCACATTGATAACAACAATGGAATAAATTTAGCAATAACGATAATTTAATTATTCCATATACCTTAAGGTACCATAGAATTTAAAAAAATAAAAAAAAAGCCAAACCAAAATGTTTTATATCAAAATCCCTAATTAGTGGCTACACTGGCGTGCCAAATGCGAACCAATAATACCGGTTTAGTCGTTTAGTTTAGGAAATTAACATAATAATTACAGGTGCAATGTAGGTGGTTGGGGGCTTAATGGGTCATTATATAATCAACCAAGATTTGACCATAATTTAGCCTGATTATATAATACCATTCAACGGCTAAATAATATTTACCCTCAAATTGTTGGTAGGTAAGCTAACACTACAAGGTCAGTAACATATTGAAAAAGTTAGCAAAATTGCAACTTCGTCTAATGAATGTAATTAAATTAATAATCGAATATTTATTTTATCTTTAAAAAATCAGAAATTTAAATTTTGAATATCCAATAAAATAAAAGTAACGCTTTGTTAATTATAGGCATAGAAGCATTTAAATTTGCTAGTCTTAATTTGTAAATCTTACGATGTCATTTTTCACATAAATCTTTACATATCTTTAAATAAAAGTGGGATAAAGAATAAATTTCTCAAGAAAAGAAAGGCAAGAAAGAAAAGAACAAAGAGCTTGACAACTTTTCTTTATCAAGACATTATATGTTACAAAAATGTAAAGCATCATATTAATAATCATACATAATAATATAATTCTATGGATAGAAAATAAATTTAAGAGTCAAATCTGTAACTTTTCAGCACTTTAATTTTAATCTTACTGTTTGATTAAAGAATGATTCACAAATATTTGACTTTTTTTTTTTCTTTTTAAGAAAGGTAAATGTTTAATAAGGTCAGGCCTATTGTGCTGGCGCTGGTAAAATTATATTTCTCCAATCATCATTATTGTGGCACAAAGCTTATCACAAATAAAATGGTAATTTAGTCATTGTCTTATATAGGTACTCCCATTGACCTACTTTTAAGCACTAAAATCATTGCTAATAGGGTTTTGATTGGCCAATTAGAGTTTAGAAAGATGGAGATTGACTTGGTTAGTATTTAATTATGAGAAAAGGTAAGATGCCTTTGAATTTTATCGATGGCACAAATATATGTTTATTTTTTATTTTTATTTCTCATAGGGCTTTTTTTTTTTTTTTTTTTTTTAAGGTACAGTCATTAGTCATATTTTTAAACTATACTCAATGAGATACATAAATTTTTTTTTCTCAATAGATATTTTTTTAAGTCAAACACATAAACTATTTTGTTACAAAAACAAATAACAATAATTTATCTTTTTAATCTTTATTAATGAACTTTTTTGTTTTATTTTATCTTTAAATAAATATTTAATATTATTGTATTGAAAATTTTATTGATTTAATAATACATAATTAAAAAAATAATAAGCTTAATAAACAAATCACATAAAAATTTAAAATTCAAAATAAATATTAAAAATTAAAATTTGGTGTAATAAAGTTATATTTTAATGTTTTAATTTTATTCATCATCAACATAGTTATGAATGTGACATATTTGATTATAAATCAATATAAAAACTGATTTTTTCTTTGTTTCTCATGAATTTTTTCTTAATTGATTTGTTAAATTTTAATGTTTTAATTTTGTTTATCATCGGCATATTTGTGAATGAAACTAATTTAATTATAAATCAATAAAAAGATTGATTTTTTCTTTGTTTCTCATGAATTTTTTCTTTAATTGATTTGTTAATAACTGAAGATACAACATTAGTGAAGATTGAGGCAATGGTGATGATGTGGACTAATACACACATTGAATAAAATAAACTATCGCCACTTATTTTTGTGACGAAAATGATTATATATTCAATTTTTAAAAAAAAAAAAAAGCTTATTGGGAACCGAAAAAAAATAATAGTGGTCTATTTGTGTCATTTGATATAGTTTGGAAACATGATTGTATATTTTTCAAAAAAAAAATTAGGAAAAAAAATAATAAAAGTCTATTTGTACCATTAAGTATACTATAAGGCATAACTGTACCTTTTTCATTAAGTTAATAAATCAGCGTGGATGTGATCAATATTTTGAGTTTTTATGTTTATATTTATGATTTGTTTCTCAATAATATTCTTATTATAGGAAAAGTCATTGAGAGTATAATTTTTTATATTATCATTTTTTTAATAAAATTATTAGTGAAGAGTAATTAATATGTTTTTTTTAATATAAAAAACAAATTGTACCTCGACTAGTCAAGATTTTAAATGGATCAAGGGAGTAGTGAACGGAAATAACAAAAAGTAAGTAATGTTTACTCCATTTTTAAATATGTATGGTTTTAGAAATTTATGTCTGGTCTTAAATATTTATTATTTTAAGAAATTATTTATTATATTTTTTCGAGTTTGTTATTCATTTATTTCTTTACTAAATATTAATATTAATTATTTTTATTTGATCTCTTCATTAAAATAAAAAATTATTTTAATATATTTATTATAAAATTATATTAATTTAATAATTTTTTTAATCTATGTGTCTAGTGCTTAAACGATAGATATTTAGAATTGAAATGAGAATTTATTTAAAAATACATATATATGATAATGATTACACTAATAAAAAGACACATGTAATAAAAGAACATTTATTACACACGTGATAATTAATATATGAGGAAAATTTTAAAAAGAAGATTCATATTAAACAAACTCTGTATAGTAAAAAAAAATACAAAATGTTTACTGATCATAAAAATTACAAAAATGTTTACTTTTATAAAAATCCTATTAAGGACTTTTTACACATTAATGCAAAGGCTTAAAAATATATATATTATAGCATAAAATATTTAAATTTGAAATTATTTTATTATGCATATTGCTTTATATTACAATTTGAATTATGGTATGATCCTAGCATTTTTAACATATACTAAAATCTATCTATATGTGTGATTTAGTGTGATGTGAAGTATATAAGTTAAAATTTATCATAAAATTATTATTTTTTACTAAATTAAAGTCGTTGTATACTAAAAAAATGCATTTGATAATTTAAATCACCTATCAAGCACTACTCAAAAAGGAAAGCAATAACCTTTTGCAATTAGTTTGTTATAAATTGTCTAGTGTTTGAGATAAATAATTATTGTTAATGAATTGCAAAATTTATATTATTTTAATTATTAACTTTTATTAAAAAATTTAATAGATTATAGACGCCACAGCAAATTCCAGATAGGATTTTATGTCTTTTCCTACCATCGCAAAGGGCAAAAAAAAAAAAGTTGGGCGAAGTAGGGATCCAGCGGACGTCAAGATTTTTGGACTATGAAGGTCTGATAATGAGATCCAACGGTTAGAAAAGCCTCAATGAGTTCAAAAGGAAGTCAAAAAATCTGGTTTGGGGGGGGGACCAAAATCCCACTCAGTCTACCTTCAAATTTAATTAGATTAATTAGTATATATGCTTACATGGAAGTAATTGAAGGGTATATGTAGTCCACTAATTAATAATCCATAAATATATGATTGTCCTC
Source organism: Reutealis trisperma (assembly GCA_947687605.1). Taxonomy (NCBI): domain Eukaryota; kingdom Viridiplantae; phylum Streptophyta; class Magnoliopsida; order Malpighiales; family Euphorbiaceae; genus Reutealis; species Reutealis trisperma. The sequence continues at coordinate 8,667,314 of CANTUT010000039.1, read as the reverse complement.
ACATGGATTCCAACCCAAAATGCCATATATTTAAATATTTACATTACAAACAGGCATCCACTAAACTACACCTTAATTGCGTTCCCTCTTCAATTAATTGTAATTAACTTTTTAGGGTACCCCACAAGAGCAATAGGTGCGTTAGTAGGCTAAAGGTTTAAGTTGCCCAGTATTCTTGTTTAAAAATTAGGTGAATGTTTTTATATAGAATAAGGAAATTAAAGAAGTAAAAATAAAAAATATTAATTTATTTTATTTTTAATACTGAATTTATTTTTAAAGAAGCATAAATTTTTTCTTATTTTTTATTCAGAAGTATATTTCGTGAAAAGAAAATTATTTATATCAAATATTTTAATTTATTTGACTAATAAGAAAGTTTGTTATTTAAATAAGTTTCGTGATGAGAAATTTATTTTTTTATTAATTAAAGTTTAATTCTTAACATCAATTTTAAATGTGATTTTTTTTTTTTTGTTTTAACTATAAATGATTTACTATTAATCTAAGAAAAAAAAAAAACTATTATAGTACGCTAAAATTGACTGGTAGTCCCACCGTATGATTAGAAAAGAAGAAGAAGATGTGGAGTCTTTCATATTGGGCAGCCAAGGAACACCAACCAAATTGGTCTCCACATGGGGCATACATTATAAAAGAGATCACCAATAAATAGAAAAAACAATACAATAATGGGTGTCTTTCCTAAGTCTTTTCTTAAGAAGAGTGTAAAAGCATCCCCCTAAGCTAATTCCTTGTTTCAGGGGCTGGTGGGGAATTCCACAGCATGTCCCTTTTCAAGACTCTACGGTGGATTTAGATCTTCGTGTCATTTAGAACCTCTAGTTAATTATTTATTTTGTCTTAAAAAAATTATTTATTATTATTTTTAAATATCTCAAAATATATTTTCACCTTAAAAATAAATAAAAATATTTATTTATTTTATTTTTATTAGTTAAAAAATATGTATTCTTAAAATTAATAATAAAACTAATAATAAATAAATATATACCAAAGTATAAGTGAAAAAATATAATTATAAAATTTATAAATTGATAAGTAATTAATGATATTTTCTTAAACTGTATGAGAAAATAAAATAGATAATCTTTTTAGTAAGAAGAGAGTATTATATTATTAATTGTGATAATATTAGTACAAAATAATATGGTTTGATATCAATCTCTTAATCAATAGTTTTCAATAGTTTAATTATTGATGGTGTATTTTTATTGATAAATTGGACTCTAATTTCAATCTTAAAAGCGGTATTAGTATTGTGAACAAAAAATTCATTGGTACCATTGATAAAGTATTTTATTATTATTATTATTATTATTATTATTATTATTGAGGAGATGATAAACTACCCTTTTCATTTTAAAATATCTATTTTTTAAAATTTCAATACAATATTAAAAAAAAATTATTAGATTATCATTATAAGATAAAGATATTAAAATGTCTTTTTTAATTTTGATGGGGACAAAAAAATAATTAATGAAAATGCTTAATAGATAAATAAAAAAGATAAAGTTAAAAATAAATATTTTATCAAAATCTTAAATTGATAAATATTTTAAGATAAAAAATATGTAAAACGATAAATATTAAAAAAAAAAAAAGAAATATCTCTTACCTAAACGAATATAAAAATATTTTTTTGCGCTAAACTTATATTCATAAATTATTTTTGGAGATTCAATTAAGATTCAAGCCTTTAAAAACTATTATACTTAGGAACAATCTTACATTAAAATACATTTTTTCATTTTGCTTATAAACGTAAAATATATAATCTTTATATAATTAAAATAATTAATAAGATTTTAATTTAAAGATATTAAAATTATCTTTAAAATTATAAAATCTTTCAATCACAGTAAAATCAAATTTACCATAAAACGATATACATATAATTGAAATAGTCATCTCAATCATTTCATAATTTTTGTCCTTTTTTTTTTTGAAATATATAAATACACGTAATAATAAAGTATGAACAAATATACACCTCAAAATTATATGAACAAATATATACCTCAAAATTATTTTAATTTTAAAAAGACATATTAAATATTTCCTCCATTTAAAAAAAATGACTATTAAAAAAGTTAATTTTATTCATAAATAAGTGATCATTTAGCAATTCAATAAAAAAAATAATAAAATGACTAATTTACTCTTTCATTTTCTAATTATGAGAGATATTTTTCTAATTTATACTATAATTAATAAGAATTTTTTGATAATTTATAATAAAATTATTATTATTTTAAAAAAAATAATTTTTTTAATGGCTAATTTTTTTGGAATAGGCGAAATATATCTTACATAAAAAAAAAAAAATCCTTTCATTAATTGTTGATTTGATTTTTCGGTATGCTGACTATAAATAGTCCAAGCCGCCCATGATAAAGTATCGAATTCTGATGTTCACAATTAGCAGCCTAATTTATGGCATAGTGATATAGGTCACAATTCAGTGTCCTCACAGTTTAAAGTAAATAAAAATGCTAACAAAATATACTTCGTTAAAAAAAAAAAAAATTATTTTTATGGTTATTAGTCACTCATTTTCAAAAAAAATTATTTATTTTTTTTCTTATGCAGTTTAAAAAAATATTATTAATTATTTATCAGTTTATAAATTTTATTACATTTTTTACACTTATATTCTTCGATATACTTATTTATTATTATTTTTTGTAATTTTGAGAATACACAAGTATTATATTTTTTAATTAATAAGAATAAAATTAATAAATATTTATATTTATTTTTAAAGTGGATAAATATTTTGAAATATCTTTAAAATAAATAGTGAATAATCTTTTTAGAATAAAAAGAGTATTATATTATATTATATATCAATAATTATATCTCTAATATTCACAGCCTTTGTCCTTTCATCACATTGTAAAAATTATCTTAACAACCTAGAATACACTCCCTCTATTTTAAAAAAATGTAGCGATTAAAAAAGTAATTTTTGTTTATAAATAAGTGACTATTTAGCAATTTAATAAAAAATATATGATAAAATAGTTAATTTATTATTCTATTTTTTAAGTATGAGAGATGTTTTCTAAATTTATACTATAATTAATAAGAATCTTTTTAATAATTTATGATAAAATTATTATTATCTTAAAAATAATAATTTATGATTATTGGCTATTTTTTTCAACCGAAGGAATATATTGATAAAAACTCTTCAAGGAAGCAAGGGTCGCTATTAAACATCTTCCAATCACTGATAATTAATTAATTAATTACCATTAAAGCAATGGTTTTGAATTAATATCATAGTAAAAGACAGGTGTCGAGCAATAAAGTTCTGTATAAGAAATCTCCTTTTGTTGCTTAATTATGCACATAAACAGGCAAACACACACATAAATAAACTCTGATTGGTTTGTCCTTATTCTTTGCTCGTCATCTTCTCTAATCAAAAGGCTTTTAAAGGGTTTTTAACACCTAAGCTAACAATGCTTATCTACATCACTAAAAAGTAATTAATTACTAAACAAAACGATGGTGACGTGGACAAGACAACTTTTCTTTTTCCCACTTCGATGAAATTTCTTGTAATCACATAGCACACCAAGACAAAATTTTATAGCCTGCAGGTTAATTAGTCCAACATTTTAGATTGATAAATAATTCTAAACGATATAATTTCATTCCATAAAATAAAAGTGATTATATAATATTTTGATATAATTTATTATGCAAAATAAATGTAATTATGGTTTATTTATTTTATATTATATGATCTGATCATATTATATTAATTTGCGTCATTTTTTTTTATATAATTTGTATCATCTAATATTGTTTTATATTATCTCTGTTTTATTTTATTCAAAACATATTTTTTCATAAAATTTAATAATGTATTAAATAATATGTTTTTTTTTATGCCCTTTGTTAAATATAATTTTTATATTTTTTTATAAATTTTATGGGGAAAAGTTGAATTAATATCCAAAGATAAAATAAATATAAATGGTAAAAATAATGTTAAAAATAGAAATTAAACATATTTTTTGAGACATTTCAAAAAGTAAAATGTTCCAAATAAAATAGAACGAAAAGAATATTAATATATACTTTAGTTGTCATAATAATTATCATTTTCGTCAGAAAACATTTTAGGATGAGTACTAGATTAAGTGTACATATATGAAACCAAATTAGGTCGTCAATTGTTGTATTAATCCTCTTTATTCAATGTTATTCTTTCTTTGTAGAGTCATGTCTATCCCACCAAGAAGAAAGGCAGAAAAGGTTTTTGTCTCTAAAAGCTTAGAGAATGTGGCAGAAAAGATTTTCATTTCTTGTCAAATACTCCTCAATTGTTGGCGTAGACATAAACATGTATATAAGTATATTACAAGTTTAAATTAAATTATTGCTTTATGTCAATAAGGCTTTGGTCAATCGATAAAATTCAAATTCAAATTGAGGTACTGCAAACTTGCAAATTCGACTTTCATGTTTTTTTCGCGCTCAATAATATTTATTGATATATATATATAATATACCAATCTTTTATTTTTCTTTTTTGTTAATTAGGTGAGATTGACAAGTTGGCTAGCTATCAACCTTATTTTATACAATGTCACCTGTATATATAATGATAAAAATACCTCATAATACATATACCTTTTGCTATTGTTGAAGATATGATTAATTAAAATAAATAAATAAATAAAAAGTGATCAGGAGAAGGAGCACACACATATAATGTGGTGGGCGTGGAAGGCATCTTATATTAAAGGTGCAAACTAGAAATGCAAAATAATTCATTAATTTAATTAATTAAACTAATGTTTATTAGACAATATTCCTCTCTCTTTCTTCTATTCTTTTTAAAGTTCTCCCAACAAGAAGGTAAAATTAACTTAAATCTTCCGATGTAAGATATGGTAAATTTTGTTATTCACTTCAAATTTGACTGTATTAATTATATAGTAATTCATTGGTCAAACCACCAATCAGTGCCTAATAGATGGTAAATTGGTAATGATGTGATTCATGTTAATATTTTTCAATTCAATATAGTTATTTTTATTTCACTCCATATATATATATAATCAAAACATTGCGTGCAAGACTCAAAGCTGAAAAAATTTAGTATAACTACTCACCTTTTTACAGCTTCACATGACTTAAAATCTAAAAATTTATTTAAAAATATTTTATTAATCTATAATATATATATATATAAATATACAAAAATGCTCATTAATTCATAAGTTATTTCACTAAAACTTTTTCTATCTATATATATATATACTTATATATTCCATTTCCTTCCACATATTGATAAACAAATATATCTACTTATTATAAAATAATTAGTCATTATAAAAAAATAAAAGGATTACAATTTGTTTATTCCCATCAAAGCAATTCTCTTATACCTCATATGGTATGAGATATTTTAAATGAAATATTTTATAAAATCTATGGATTTAAACTAAATCTATCATTTGTCAATCCAAAAAATAGTAAAAATCTATAGATTTTGAAAAATCTCATACCCCCCAAAATTTTTTATTTTTGAAAGTTTCAATTTCCTATCTCATAAGTGAAAAAGTTTAAAATCCAGCATTCTTTATGTATGAGGGATTATGAATTTTTTTTTTAATTTCAATATTGTCCCTGATAATCTATTGATTTTATAGATTTCACAATTTATAGATTTAAAATTCATGAATTTTATTAAATTTATAGTTTTAAGAATCACTCAACCCAAACGAAACCTTAATAAATTGTTGGCATTTCATTAGGATTTCAAGTTAATAAGTTCTACAAAATTAAGGAGATTTCAAGTTAATAACTTATAGATTATTATTATTATTAATGAAATTTTATTATAGTAAGATTTAGATTTTTTTTTTATAAATTCCTATAAAAAGAACTCTTCTATCAAAGTTTTCATTATTTATCAAACCCTAAAATTTTATTGAATATTTTATATGTCCTTTTTCGTTTAAATTCTTCAATTTTTGTTTAATTTATGGGATTCTACTTAATGAAATTTTATAAAAATATTATTTTTAATTAAATTTTTAATGTTGTCTACATTAACCTAATATATGTTTTCACAATTTAGGTTAATTATATATCATAATGATGGAACGAATGATTTCAATTTTATTTTTTTTATTATTTTAAATTATAACTTTTAGACATTGATCATCATTTTATATTATTAACAAATTAATATATATAATTCTCTAACTCTTTACTAAAATTCTTCTAATTTGTAATATATATTAGCCTATAGGAATAAGAAATCCTACATTAATTATCTATTATTCCCTCCATTATGAAAAAAGTGGCCATTAAGAAAATAAGTTTTGTTTATAAATAAGTGGCTATTTAGTGTCACGACCCATCTTTGAGCCGCGACTGTCCTAGGGCATAGGGAGACATAAGGTCACCTAAACCCGTAGAACAACCTATAACTCATAAACTATTACCATTATATTACCCTTAACCCAAGATCGTAGCCATAATTCCCATGTAATAGTCATTCAACATCTAAATTCATTTTCATATTTATCGCTTTTGAACTCCATTTTCTAGTATTTTAATTGCAACTTAAGTGAGTGTTAATCATACATCTGGCTATAGTAAGATAATACCCAACCACACATATTAATGATACTCTAAGTTATACCATTATTACAGACTTTTAACAAAACATGGAGCTCTAGAGTGAAACCTCCAAAATATATAACAAAATATATACATAATGATACCCAAAATCAGCAACGCAATTTCCAAGCGGAGATGCAGAACTTGGAATTTACCTTGCCAAACCGTCAACTGATCATGAATATAAATAACAACTATGGGGTGAGACAAAACTCAGTGAGTACATAATAAAACTGTATAAAATAAGCAAGTGATAGGTGGTTTAGTGATAATTTCTTATAGCAATGAAGTGAAACGGATCAAGAATCATTCTTATGGAATAATTTTCCATATACAGTAATTATTGCATTTTTAGCAGAACATTTCCTTTATGGAAACGGTGTGTTTCCCACATTATCATTATCATTCGAGTGGCGGCTTACGCCTTGCTCACTCCCATATCAGTCACACGTACAACTGATCGGGTCGCACGTACTGGGGGCATAAACCCTTCCCAGCTAGGGTTCGGATACTCTTTACCCTATCCGCAGGTTCATTACCATTGTGCACAATGTCTGATGTATTGCCCCACATCAGAGGGGTATTCTGCTTACCACAGTATCATTAAAACATTTTTCCTTTTCATCCATAAAATAATTCAATGGATAATATATCAATAAATAATCAAAATTCCCATCATTGATCATATTAAGAAATGAAGCAATAAGGCTCATGTGGCCAAGTGCCATAAGGGATATTTAATTCAATAATTGGTAAAACATATTATGCATGCCAAAGAATTGCAATGCATTTTAATTACAAAAGTGATCCAACATTTAGGCTTATATTTAAAGCACAAGAAATATAGTATTATTAGGTACTCACCTCTTACTCCTTTGCTCCTATACTAATAGTTCTAACGCAGAGTATAACAAGGCTCCTCGGTATCCTGAGCAATGCCTTTACTTTTCGATTCTACAAATACACCCAAATAATCATACATTAATTCCTACTCCTTTAACTTGCTAATCTCATTCTAACTCAACTTAACATTAACTTCCTACTACTAATCACCAAACACATTCCAATACATTAAACAATAACATACATAAACACATTAATTATTTAATCATTTTATTTCAAAATCCCATGTTGTCCAAATCCTTTCATTAAAAAAATTAGGTTCCTTTTCCTTCCTAATTCCTTAATTAAATTTTATGTTTATCAAACTAATGCTTAAACAATCAACATTCATTCACCCATTGAAACTAATCTCTTCCAATTCTCATAAACCTTAACTTTACCAAATTGGGATGATTTGGGGAAAACCCAAAATTTCTCAATCAAATCTCAAATTGATCTTGCCAAGATAAAATTAATGTTATGCAAAGCCTACCATAACAATCAAACATCAAACTAAACTTCACATTACACACTTTCTTTATATCATGCATTATGCCTTCAAGAAATTCAATTTTTGAATAAAATCTCTAAATTCAAATTTTACATTTTTAAACCACTTTTCAACATCCCAAATAACCTTAGATATTGTTAAAAAAAATTTTGGACACTTCCCCTAAAATCCCTAGTTTGGCCGAACCTTTTGTAAATTTCTCTTCATTGATCTTTCATGCTTCCCTTGTTATTATTCACCTATTAAACCCCAAATCCTTAACCCAAATTCTCATATTTCATCACTTAACATGCCAAACTAACTCCTCTTCAAATCATTCCACCAAAATCCAATTATAGAAATCAAAAGAAAAGGAATAATTGCTAACAATTTATCATACTTAGGCTAAGGAAAGAAAGGAATCACTTAAGCAATAAATCTCACCTTGAAATGCTCCAAATTTAGCTCTAAGTTGAAGAACAAGTTGGGAGGATTTTAGTCCTTGGTGAGGGTGAAATTTTTGGTGTAGGTTACAAATGAAATGGTTTAACACAATTTCATTTTATATACAAATAAAATCAATGGTGGTGACTTAATCACACAAAATCAATGGTCACATTTTTACTTGAAATGGAAGGCTAAGATTGATCAAGATGGATGGTTGAGATGACCCTTAGATGTATGGTGACTAAGCATCAAAATAATGAACACCATCATCACTAAAGTGAACATAATCATGGTGATAGAAAAGTAGGAGGCTTAAGTGTAAAGTTTGCATAAGTCAACAAATATGGCTAACCTAATTCCTTTCTCATCCTAACCCCTAATTAACTTGTTCTAACCATTCTTTAGTCAAACTCCACCAACATTTGAGGCCTTAGGGCCGGCCACTCTATGGGCTTGGGCTTTGAGTCCAAAAGCCCATTAACAAGCCCACCCGAAAACGTTTCCCGAACTTAAAATTTTTTTCGTAACTTTTTCCCTTCCCTTTCACTTGGCATTTTAAATCTTACCTTCCCATATCATAATAAGCCTAAACTAAGCCATATTGCCTAAAATTAATTCAATAAAACATACAATAAATATTCTTATCTCATAAATGTACACATTCAAGCACTTAGCACCAACAAGAGTTTCTATCATCCTATCACTATGTCATTGATACTATACCCAAAAAATTTATATTTTATGGTATTATTATAACTCTGATGAGTTATGAAGATTTTGGGTATTACATTTAGCAATCCAATAAAAAAATATATGGTAAAATGGCTAATTTACCCTTTAATTTTTTAAGTATGAAAAATATTTCATAAATTTATACTGTAATTAATGAGAATCTTTTTAGTAATTTATGATAAAATTATTATTATTTTAAAAATGATGTTTTTTAGTTGTTAGTCTTTTTTTTAGAATGAATGGAGCATAATCATTGTCCTTTCCTTCCCCTCCCCCCTCCCAACACAACCACGCCGTGGCCCCCCTCCTTTTTTATTTTAATTTTACTTTTTTTTAAGATAAAACTTTTCTTGTATATATACAAGAAAAGTTTTATCTGTAATAGATATTTTATATTTATAAAATACTAAATCCGTATATAAAAATAGAGGCTAACCTCTTTTTAATTGTCTAAAAGAAGGGATTAAGATTTTTTTTCTTTACATTTTATACTACATAAAATATTTAAATTTAATCATTGAGTTATTATTTTAATGAAAAATAACATATTTCTCTATTAAATTATGAACATATAAAAGAATAATTAATAGATATACAAATTAATTAAACCAAATTAATTCGGCTCTCTTACAATAAATATACCAAAGGAAGACCTATTACAATTGGGAATAGATCCCTACAATATGTAAATCACTGCCTTATTATTAATAAAATTTCCTCAACACTTTATTAAATTGAATTGGAAGTAATTATATTTAAAAATTAATTAATTGTCTGAATGCTAAATCATAAAATCATATGTTCATGCATTTAATATGATATGAGGATTCATTCCTGAATTTCCTCTTTTCTGTCTGCTCGAGTACTCCCGCAGAGACAAAAGGAAGTGAAGCTGCAGACATATGATCACTCATTTCATGAGGTGACCATACCGCATACTTTTTTTTTTTAATATCTAATTTTTTTTTTGCCTGTTTCAGATTTCATTATAAATGATTTAAATATTATTAGATTTTTTTTTAATAGGATTATAAACAAATCGTATGGGTGTAAACGAGTCGAGCCGACCGAATCGAGTTTTAGTTTATTCATAATTGGTTCATATTTTTTTTCGAGCTCGAGCTCGAGTTTTTTATCAAACTTAAAAATTATATTTAAACTTGACTCGTTTAAAATTCGAGGTAAACTCGAGCTTAACTTGAGCTCGGCTCGTTAATAAATTATACTCGAACTCGACTCATTATGAAACTTATTTATTACTTATCAAAATATTCAACTTTCTAAATGTTTATTTATAATAAAATAACTATAAATAAAATACTTAAAACTAATATAAAAGTAAAAATATTTAATTAGTAAAAAAAATATAATTATAAAATTAAGCATTACATGTATTGCAAAAATATTAATTAATAAAAAATATTTTATATAATATAAAAATATTAGGTTGTGTTATTAAGAATATATATATTTTAGTCAATTTAAATTAGTAAAAAGTTTATAAAAATTAAAATATATTTTTTGGAGTGCAAAAATTATTAAGTTAATAATAATAATAATAATAATAATAAAATTGTTTATGAGCTTATTATTCGAGTTTTTTGCGAGCTTGTTTACGAGTGTAATCGAGTCAAGTTTCACTTTAGTTAAATTCGGCTCATTTATTTTTTGAATTTTAAAATAAGGCTCAAATTTATCTTGTTTATAAAGTGATTTGAATATGAAGAAATTTTTATCAAGCCGAACACCAAACTGCTTACAAACGGCTCGGTTTATTTACACTCTTACAAATCCGCATCAACTTGAAATATCACTCTATTTATTGGATCAGATCACTTGTAAATTAGGTATTTTTTATAACGAGCATTTATAATTATTTTACTTTTTATTTGAAATTCTTAAAATTTAATTAATTATAATATTTGTTCAAAATATTTAACATACATTGCTTATGTATATCAACAATGTACTATTATTTAATTTTAGTCATATGTATATTATATTTATTCTTAATATATAAATAATAAATATAAGATATCATTTAAAATTTAGATTCAACATTTGATACATAATTATTTATTTTCATCGGTTCAAAAGTCAGATTAAATTTGAAAATTATATTAAAAACAACTCTCTTATATTCGTAGCAAGTAATTTCAGTCATGTGAATTCATTTAATTTACATGCAAAAAAAAATGAGAGAGAGAGAAACTTTCATAATATTAATAACTTTTTAGATATAACTGTGTATACATATAAATAGGTAGCATTAAAAATGAACATTTACGTGGAAGTGTAACAAAAAAGTATCAACATAAATTTGGGAAAAAAAAAATTATAATTCTATTCATTATTGAAAGCATAAATATATATAAGTTACAAATATGGAAACGACGTAACTTAAATATATGGGTACAATAATTTTTAAAAAGTATAACTTATGAAATGATGTGAAGGGACATACATAATCATTAATATTTAATTTAAACATAAGGGGCTCATTCTATGTCAGGGTCTTCTGAAAATTTAGTTTAATGCAAGCAACATTGATTTTTAAAAATGAAAAAAATAAAAAAAAAAGTGAAAAATAAATGTACTATATTTGTATGTTAGTTCAATTAATCTTCACTAATATCTATCATTATTATTATTGAAAAAATTATATTTGAATTTCTCTCTGAATACTAAGAAAAATAAAAAATGAGAGTAAGAAGTAATTAGTTTAATAGTAATGATCAACTATTAACTGCCAGCCGATAACAATCAACAGCAGATAATTAGATGGGTAAATATTGATAGTTAAAAATTCAAGTTAAATAGCTAAATTTATCAAATATTTTATATTAACGGTTGAAAATTTAAAAATTAATCCAAACATGCACTTAAATTTTGATTAGAAGATTTGTTCATATTCAATTTTTTTTAAATTTAAAAATCATTAAAATTATGTGAAAATGTATTGATTTTATGCATATTACTAAATTTAGATGAGATTCTTTATGGAAATTAAAGAATTTTAACAGCTGTTTAATTGTGGAAAACAAGCTCAATTTTTTAGAAAAGAGATAAAAAATTAGATAATTTGTTCAAAACATTTTTTTTTCTAAATTATAAAACAAAATTCCAGTTTTTTGTTTTCTAAAATTATATAAAAATTTGAGAAACAAATAAAAGCTGTTTTCTAAATTTTCTTTTATAAAATTTTCTTTTGTTTTCTACTTATTTTCAAACCAAAACACACTTTTCCTTTTTATTTTCTACAATGACATCTTTCCTTTTTTTTTTTTGTTACAATCATATACATTTTTACCAATAAAAAAAATAGTTAAGCTGCAATTTATTAATTCATTAAATTTTTTAATATATTTGACTTAATATCAATTGTTATTTAATAACTGATTATTATTTGATTATAATTCTAAATAATTATGATTATTATTTAAAAAGTGATAATTATTTAATTATAGTTCTAAAATATATTAATATTTTTTACAACGAATAATCTATAAAAAAATTTATTTTTTATTGCACTGATCAAATAATTTTTATAATAATATTTAAATTGAGAACTATTATATACTTAACAAAAATATAACAAATAGTTCATTAACAAAAATTAATATAATATAAAAATAAGTCAATATTAAATTATTTTGAAGTTTTAATTAAATAGAAAACAATATTATTTGAACATATTTTTTGTTTTTTAAAAAAAGAACTTTGAAATTTACATAAATAAATATACTTTTCATTTATTTTTATTTTTTATATTAATGAAAAAATAAAAATAAAAATAAAAAATATTTTCCACAACAATACATGCCCTTAATTTTAAATTTTGTAGCAGAAAACTCAAAAAAATTTTAATTAGCTCGAGCAGCCACTCAGAAATGTTGATTACGTGGAAGTTAACACGACAATGGTAATTTATACGTGGAAAACCATTTAAGATACTGCTGACGTGTCAAAACTAGGACCACCGAACCCCTCGCAGATTGGGAAACAAAAACAATAAAACACTAGAACACCCATCACATCCCACGTGTTGATGGACCCTACACCGTTGGCAAAACTCTGTAATAATCACTCCTTATAGGGTCAAAATTTATTCATATAAAATTAAAATTAAAATTTAGAAACTATAAACCCCAAAATTCTGCCGGATTAACTCGAGCCACCCCTGTTGCCTGCTTCAAAGCAGACAACGAAAGAGACGGCAATTAACGGTAACGTCAGTCTACCATCCTACAACTTCCGTTAAGCCTGACCACACGCATCCCAAGACTTCTCACTATCTAACCAATCATCTTAAACTAGCCCACCGTTATCTAACTTCAGTCATCCCAACTTTGACTCCCTTTTTCTTACGTTACGAGTGCCGTTCCGTTAAGCTCCCCCTCCGGTTAGACTCTAACTACGGTTAGTTAGGTTAGCGTTACATTTCACAAATGCAGACAAGGAACAGAGAGCGATACAGTTGAAGCAAGAAAGTCGCGTAATATAAGACGCGCGCGAAGCTGTTTTGTGGGGATTCCTTGTAACGGCGTTTTATGTAGATACTTGTCTGTAGAGAAACAAAAGTACTTTTGAGAGAGAGAGAGGCAGCTGCTCTTAGAGAGAGAGAAAGAGAGTGGTTTTGTAACGGTTGAAGTGGTTTTGCGTTACGGGTTTGGATCTCGGGATCGTTACAGAGTAACACAGAGAGAGAGAGAGTAACGGGTGGTTTAGGAGGAGAAAAGTTTGAAACTTTGTAATTATAAATTGATTTTTAACGGTTTGTTAATAATAATTGTTGTGGTTATTGAGGTTTATTGTGGTGATTTAAGTGTATATAACGAGGTAAATTAGAGAAGTTATATCGTGTGGACTTTGAATTTATTTGGTGGGTTTCGTTTTGTTGTTGACTTGGTGAGTTTTGGGTTCAAAAATGATGGCGGCGAACCGAGGCGGGTCGTTTTCTCAGGCAAATAATGAAGGTGAAGCATGAAGCGACTGGTTGATTTTGATTTGAATCATCTTTTTTTTTTTTTTTCCCCCTTCCACTGTTTGTTTCTCGGGAAAGTTTTTTTTTGGCTTTCCGGGAGAATGTTGAAAATTTTCAATTCTGGGTTTCAGGTGGCGGCGGGTGTGATGATCTGTATACTGAGTTATGGAAGGGTTGTGCGGGCCCACTTGTGGATGTTCCTCAGAATGGGGAGAGAGTGTTCTATTTTCCTCAGGGTCACATGGAACAGGCAAGATTGGATTTTTTTGTTTCTGGGGATTTTTTTTTTCTGGTAGAAGTGCTAAGTGAGTGATTACGATTTGTTTGGGTTTAAAAATTATGAATCTGGTGTTGTTTGCTATTAATGGGTGCGTTGTATTTCGGTTGAGAATTTAAAAACATTGCTATTTTTGGGTTGGTGTAGTTGGAGGCATCAACAAATCAGGAATTGAATCAGAGGGTTCCTTTGTTTAATTTGCCATCCAAGATCCTCTGTCGTGTCATTCATATTCAGCTTCTGGTATTTCACTTTCTCATCTTAATTTCCTTTTTCTTTCTTTTTTGGTTTGGATGCTGATAAAATAGTATTGAATCCATCTTGTTAGATTTTTCTAGGAATTATGAACTAAACCCTTATGAGATCACTTGATGAGTTTCTGCATCACCTTAATAGTTGAATGAACCATTAAGTTTAATTGTCAAAAGGGTGTTTGGGTGGATTTTTTAATCCATAGGTTATGTTTGTGTAGGCGGAGCAAGAGACAGATGAGGTTTATGCACAAATTACTTTGCTGCCTGAGCCCGATGTGAGAAACAATTTGGTTTTTTTTTCTGTTTTTGGTTTGCAGATGGTTTGATGATTTTGTGACTTGATTTGATTTTTAATGGCTTTAAATTTTGTCAAAACACTGTAGCAACCTGAGCCTAATAGTCCTGATCCCTGCCCAACTGAGCCATCACGTCCTGCAGTTCACTCTTTTTGCAAAGTGTTGACTGCTTCTGACACAAGCACCCATGGAGGGTTTTCAGTTCTTCGTAAACATGCTACTGAATGCCTTCCACAGCTGGTAATTTTTGTTTCTGTTCTAGAACTTGTTTTGGTTTTTCTATTTGATCATAATTTTATTCGTTCTAGTTACTTATATATGGATGATCTTTAGGACATGACCCAGCCAACACCAACACAGGAGTTGATTGCTAAGGATCTTCACGGTTATGAATGGCGGTTTAAGCATATATTCAGAGGTAAAGAGTTGTTTCTGTCATGCTTGTCCTTCCTCGTGATGATAATGTTCTTTTGACTTGTGCAAGAATTTCCCTCGTTCCCTTCCCTTGTTTTTCTTCCCCATCCCCGTGTTTTCCATTGATATGGCCTTGGGCTATTCAGGATTCCTCAGTCTCTTTTTGGTCTTGATATCAAATGAGCAGGTCAACCACGAAGGCACTTGCTTACAACAGGTTGGAGTACTTTTGTTACTTCTAAAAGATTAGTCGCTGGGGATTCATTTGTTTTCCTCAGGTATTTAGTTTAATTTTTGCTCCTTCCTTTGATTTCCTTTTCTGTGATACAAGGGATGTAGTTCTTATTCATTCAAATTAACTATCCAGGGGGGAAAATGGGGAGTTGCGTGTTGGAGTGAGACGTCTTGCTCGTCAACAGAGCAGCATGCCCTCATCTGTGATTTCAAGTCAGAGCATGCACCTTGGAGTTCTTGCAACAGCATCTCATGCTGTTGCAACTCAAACCCTTTTTGTGGTCTATTATAAGCCAAGGTAAAAACTTGACTTATTTTGAAAAGAAGTTTTTCTATCGTTGATAATTTGGTAGTGCATGTGTTGGTTGGTTTTTTCCTTTTATGTGTTTTTTAACTAGTTTATCTGCAATGCATTTAATTTTTCAGGACGAGCCAGTTCATCATAAGCTTGAACAAATATTTAGAGGCTGTTAACAATAAGTTTGCTGTGGGTATGAGATTTAAGATGAGGTTTGAAGGCGAGGATTCTCCTGAGAGAAGGTGGGACTATACCAGTAATCTTTTTCTTGTTTAAAATTGGTTCTGAACATAAGGAAATTCACTAAAGGGCTTACAGTTCTGATGGTTGTTGATTGATCAGGTTTTCAGGAACAATTGTTGGAGTGGAAGATTTCTCTCCCCACTGGGTTGATTCCAAATGGCGCCAATTGAGAGTAATAAATTCTTTAAGTGACATGATTGTTATATTTAAAATTTCGACATTGTGACCTTAATGATAATCTGTTAATTTCTTTGCCAGGTTCAATGGGATGAACCTGCATCAATTCCTAGGCCTGATAGAGTGTCACCATGGGAAATTGAACCGTTTACGGCTTCTGTACCAACAAGCATGACTCAACCAGTTGCAGTGAAAAACAAAAGGCCCAGGCCACACGTTGAAGTTCCCCCCCTTGGTAAACAAGACTATTGTTTTCACCTAACTTTTGTTTACAAATGAGCTGATTTTTTCTAACCTGTGCTTGCTACCCCTTTCAACATTGTAGATTTATCATCAACTGCGTCACCAACTTGGAATTCTCGATTGACACAGTCCCATGATTTATCCCAACTCAGTGTTACTGCTGAAGGCCAAAGAAATGAGAATCGTATCATGTGGCATCATAAGCAGGCAGATATTAACAACTACAGTAACTCTATCTCTAGGTCTCCAACTGAGGGGGGTTGGCTAACTTCCCCTCATGTGAACGTCTCTCAGCATCTGTTTCAGGAAGGAACAGAGGATAGCAAAAGTGTCTCCAACTGGCCTGTCATCTCAGGCTATTCAACTCCCCCGTCAGCAAAGTTGAAGAATGACCCAATCCTTGAACCAATAGAGAAAGGGAGGAAATCTGAGTCAACTACTAGTTACCGATTATTTGGCATTGAGCTAATAAATCATTCCACAAGCTCACTTCCAGCTGAGAAGAGACTTGTGCAGCCAGTTAGTGTATCTAGTGGCGTTGCTGAAGGGCATGGTCTGAGTACCTTGTCAGCTGCCGATTCGGACAAAAAATCTGATGTTTTCAAAGAAAAGAAACCAAGAAGGCGCACCAAGGTATTGTAACTAAGATATCCTGTTAACGTACGAGTTCGTACACTTTTAAGGATGTTTGAAGTTTCTTGCATTTGATGTCAAACAGGTTCAGATGCAGTGGGTTGCTGTTGGTCGGGCCATTGACTTGACCATGGTGGAAGGGTATGATCAGCTTTTGGATGAGTTGGAGGAGATGTTCAACGTTAAGGGACAGCTTCACCCAAGGGATAAGTGGGAAATTGTCTATACTGATGATGAAGGGGATATAATGCTTGTTGGGGATGATCCATGGCCGTAAGTAATTCTATACTAGCACATATTGTTAGAATTCATTTCAAAACTTTAGGGTCATTATCCATTGCTGAGTGTCATGCTTATTGTTTAATTGTACTCTGATCCAGTGAATTCTGTAACATGGTGAGAAAAATCCTTATATGCTCAAGTCAGGATGTGAAGAAGATGACTCCTGGGAGCAAACTCCCCATGTTTTCCATTGAAGGTGAAGGGACTGTAATAAGCTCAGAATCAGCTGATAACTGAAACATGGAGCTATCCCTTTCTGCCTATTTAACTTTTATCTTTTTATTTTACTTTTTTCTGCTTGCTGTTGTTTGTTTGTTTGCGGGGATAGTAGAGGCTTTCATGTTTGTATTTGGACTCTGAAGGATGGTTGGAGAGAAGAAACACAGCCTAATTAGTAAGGCTCAGTTTTTTAGAGCTAACTACCAAAGATGATAATATTGACTGGGTTCTAAGGAGTAGTGGAAATTAAACCTTGTAGTG
Organism: Reutealis trisperma; assembly: GCA_947687605.1. NCBI lineage: Eukaryota > Viridiplantae > Streptophyta > Magnoliopsida > Malpighiales > Euphorbiaceae > Reutealis > Reutealis trisperma. The sequence continues at coordinate 8,649,270 of CANTUT010000039.1, read as the reverse complement.
GCTAGTCTGTACATTTTTTGGCATTTGCTGGTAGTTGGGGTTGGGGTATTGGTTTCTTTGTATCTGTAAATATTTATGTGCTTTGGCAATGTAATTTTCTTTTTCTTTTTCTTTTTTGGGCTTTTAGAGTGGAAAATTTTAGTGCAATTGCAATTGCCAGCTCTGTTGTACTCTGATTATCATTTTGTCTATGGGCTCTACTTATCAATAATGATGTAAAACAATGCCAACTTTGTGGAAGTGGAGGCAAGCAAGCAGCTCCCATGACCCATTTCTTTTTTCTCTGCAGCTTTCTCATGTGTTGTGGCCCAATATCTCTGAATTTCATTGTGGACTGAAATTATTACATGTTCCTGATTTTGGGATTTTTCACGCATGGCTTTTCTGCTGCCTCATTTTTTTTTATTTGCAAAAATAGCCTATAAATTTAAAAAAATAACATTCATAGCCTTTAATTTGTGCCCTTTATCTACGCTTTATTCAAGATAGAATTTATGTATGGTAATGCTTGTCGGAATGACAATCAAATTAAGATTACTATTTTTTTTAATATGATTTATTTACATTTGTAGAAATTTAGTTGAAAATTTATTATTTGATAATATTTAATTTATAAAAATTTAAAATTAATTTTTAATAAAATTAATTAATATCATTTAAAATTAGTTTTTAGAATTTTAAGTCGTATTTATGGATTTATAGGTGTATGTTATTTGTTATTCTAGCTTTTTTATTTTATTTTTAATTAATAGTTTCAATTATAATTATATATTTTTGGTTTATTAAGTAATTTTGTTAGTCTAGTATAAAATAATTTTTTTTTTATTTATTGATTGGATTTTACAAAAAGTGTATGATGATATACCTATCATAAAATTTGTATTAATTCTGTTTGATATTTCACAAATTTATATATATATATATTTTTTTCAAATTAACTAGGTTTTGACAAAAAGTATGTAATATTAAGTTTTGAATTTAAAAATCAATATAAAATTAGAAATACTAAACTCTTATTTAAAAAAAAAAAAGGAAAAATTACAATAAATAGTATATATTATCATAAAATTTATTTATTTTTAGTACCAAGAGTAAATATTATACATTATCATAAGATTTAATATTATTGTAATAAAAAATTCATATTTAAAACAAATTCAATATACTTTTATAATATAATTAATATATACTATTGTTTATAAAAGTCATAGATTTCAAACAGAATAAAAAGTTATAACAGACAATATACATTAAATAAAAAAAATATACTTTTAATAAATAATTAATATATAATATTATAACATTTAATTATGAAATACATTAAATAAAAATTTAGTCTATTTCATAGGTATCGTTTGAAATATTTCTTGAAAAGTATACTTTCCAGGAAATAAACTTCCTAGGAAATTATTTTTTAATAAATAAATTTTTTAGGAAATAATTGTGTATTTGATTTGTATATAACTTTTTAGGATGACTTAATAATAAAAAAGACAATAATACCTTACGCTATTTGTTTAATTATATTTAATGGAGGGTAAATATGTCAATTTTTATCTATTTCAACTAAGAAAGTCCAACTTCCTTAGCTTTTCCTAAAAAATATACTTTTTTCAAACTTAAAAAGAGAACATCCTATTTCTCGATAACCTTTTTCAATAATGGTTAACAAACAAACTAAAATTTTATATTTTCCAAAAAGTTCTACTTTCTTAATTTACTTACCCTATACCAAATAATATCATAATTAAACTAATATCTATTATTATTTATATAAGTCATAGGTTTCATAATAAAAAAATCACCAACAAACAATATACACTAAATAAAAAATAATATACTTTTAAAAAATAATTAGTATTTAATACTGTTTAATATTTAAATTTATTTTTCAAGAAAATTGAAAAGAAAAATTAAATATTAAAATAAGATAAATTTTCAAAAGTAAAATCATAAGATATTTACTGGACTAAATCAAAACTAATCATTATAAATTTTATTAAATTACTGATCCATTACAAAATAAATATAAGAGATTAAAAACGAAAAAGAAAATAAAAAAAGTTTAAAAAAGTAATAGAGAGGTATAAATATGAAAAAAAAAAAAACATGTGGAGGAGTTTAAATTCTAATCAACTTAAACTATTGTATTAACTATTATATAATAGATTTTCAATATAAAAACACTTTTTCAATACATCTCTTTTAATAAAAATTCTATTTTTTCCTATTTAGGATAAAAATATTTCTCAAGATATAAAGAGTGTGAATATGAAATTAGAGTTGCAACTAAATCGACCCACTAATCAATACTTGGGGATTAATTCCATAAAAAATTATTGTTGCTTAAGCTAAATCAGTAAAACTTGAAAAAATAAAACTTGATTAATAAACATGCCATTTTGACAAAATTTGACTCATATATATATATATATGAAGTATAAATATTTCTCTAAATGAAAAATAATTTGAAAATTAAACAATATACTTATTATAGTGAATAGTCCATGATAATATTTTAAAAAAAAAAATTAAAAGCAGTTCTTGAATTTAAATAAAATGGTAAATATGTTTTCTTTTTAAAGTTTTTTGTGAGCATTGATGAGAGAAGAATCGATCCTTAAATATATACACTTATGCTAGATTATACCTCAGTAAATTTATCTATTTTTTTAAAAATTAAAAATTTAGAATAATTACATATTGGTATTTTAAAATCTTATTACAAATATGCCTATTGTTTTGCTTAATATAAATACATCAGGTATAGCTAAATGTTTATCTTAGAATAATCATTAATCTTGGTATTAATCCTTGCTCACGGTTGAAGATAAAATTCTTTGGAACGGCTAAGTAATCAAGATTTTAAAGGCTTGCTGATTACTGATTAGTTAGAAAAATTCAAAAAGGCACAATCAGCTGTAAACAAATAGTGATAAGGTTTAATACAATAATGGAAAGTCATATATATCCGGCTAAAGACATTTCCTGTATATAAGTTAAAATTTATTTGAATTTTTTTTTTGACGGTAACATTTATTTGAAATTTTTAATAATTCAAAAATATAATTGAAATTTCTCAAGTAATAGACTATGAGAATTTGCATTTCTCATTTTGGTTTTCTTTGTTCAGATCAAAATGGGCTTCAAATTAGTAAAAAGAATAGTAACCTCATCATTAAAAATACACAAATAAAGAACTAAGTTAAAAAAAACTTTGATTACAAACTAAAAACTAAAAAGTGATGATGAAAGTGAAGTGAAATATAAGTGTTAGTGTGTCTTTTCAAAATTGCCATAGTTTTAAAGTGTGTAAGTGGAATTATCATGGTTTTAAAGTGTATACGTGTTATTTATCTATTCCTACGTGCATATTCGTGTGTATATGCATTTAAAAAAAAAAAAAACTAAAAAGTGATGATGAAGGCATTAAACAATTTATATTTTGGCATAATTCCTTGCAATCTGTCATTAAGGGCATCTCTAGAGAATTCTTGGTTCTTATTCATGTTTATGCCTGCGCTTTTGGCTAGGAAATGCCATCTCATTGAAGGAGAATGTGATCCCATCTTCTGTCTTTGACCAAAATTGTGTCTAGTCAACTTCAGTGTTCAGCACAAAGCTAGGAAATGCTCTAGCTAATTCTCTGAAAAATTGAAACCAAAAGAAAATTAAAAAGGAAAAAAAAAAAATAGTAACAATACATTAGCTAATGCCACTGTAAAGAGCTAGGTTATGGAGCTAGAACCCACATGAGATATGGAAGAGTCATGTTCTTAATGAGAGATGGATTCTTTGTTACGAACTTCTTCCACTCTTCTTCGTCTATCTTTCCATCTCCGTTTAAATCTGCCTCGACCATTGTCTGTAAAATTACAGTATAAGAATGAATGTCGAGAAGTTTAGAGCAAAAAACGGTTTGGAAAACTTTGACACCTTATCTACAATGGATTCAATATCATCATTGGAAAGTGTTGTATCTGATTCACTCAAAACTGCCAATACCATCTCCTTCAACTTCCAGATACATCCACAAAATGGTTGAAAATTAGATTTGCAAATATAAGATAATCAGAAAGCAAATATTAAAATAGTTATTTTATAATAATGCAAATTTAAAACCAGAGTAAGACGTTACTACCACTAAGAAGAAGAAATTGTATCACAACTCACAAAGCCAAGAAGAATATAAAAGCAATATATTGACAAATGATGACCTGCATAATGGCTAATTTAATTCTTCATTAGCAACTTCAAACACAAACTTTTTCTTTTTCTTCTTTCTTTTTCAATAATTTAAAGAAGAAGTTTTTTAAAAGCCTTGAACAAGTTCTGTGATAACGATTCATAGCTAACATTTTTTTTTTCCTTTCCTTCTCAACATATTAATAGTGGAATTTTTAACTGACCTAGCGATGAGGCTATGGAGCATTGTGGTGGGGGGAGGTAGAATATCAATGTTTTATTTAGTTCGTTTTCCAATTTTGGTCCTCCAAGCTGTCATCTTATCTTATGGCATCGGTCATTTCATTTTGCTAATTTGACAATCAGTTCAGAGTTTTCTACTATGGTTTTTAGATAGACAATCTGCAAGTTCCATGCAAAAATGATTGACTATCAGCATGCAGCGCATTCCAAGAATGATTCAGTATTACAATCAAAACAATCACAATATTATGTGCATTTTGATATACTCTTGAAAATGTATGGACAAGGAGAAAGCTTCTTGTTTTTACCTCAGAACGCTCAATATAACCAGTTTCGCGCAGGTCATACAATCGAAATGCAACTGAAAGAAGGTTTTTTTCCAGTTTAGTAGTCATAGATATGTGTTATGTCACATGCATAAACTTTCTTATTATTATCAAAAGAAGCATACGGAAAAGAAGAAATCTGTGCATTTAGTAACATACATGAAATTTTGTACGCTACAGAAGCATTTGGGTGGAAAATGCTCAATGACCGAACAAACTCGCCAAATTCAATTACCCCATTACGCTTGCCATCAAAAAGATCAAATACCTGCAATAGGTTGCCATATAACATGACACATCATTGGTTTGATGAAATTTAGCACAGATGAGAAAGTAAGCAAACAAAAGGTTAATGTTCAACATGAAATGAAGATCAGTTGAATAATTATTCATTAGTACTGCACTGACCAGAATCATTTATCCATTCCCTCATAAAAATGCTATTTACAATTGTTTTCAGTATTCTTTAGGATGTCCTGATGTACTGATGCAGCTTTCTGATTGTCTAGACTCTAGATATCGTATCATCCCTTGATGATAATGAAAACATAAGGCACTGTCGATTATGTTCTTAACGGCAAAATAATTTATATGAACATATTGTGCTTGTGGAAAATTTAGTCACAATTACAAACATGAAGACACAATACTGAGAAATAAATAAGTTATAGGAAGAGTGCATACCCTGTCTGCAAAAAGATTCTGTTTATTGCTGTTTCTAAAAAGTGCAAGTCGGAATTCTTCCTGCTCATGAAAAAATGAAACCAGAACTTACTGCAGTTCAATATAAATAAATAAATAAATAAATAAAAAACAACCAAAAGGCCATAGGCCATTGATCCTCAGCTAGTTTAACCGTAGCTTTCAGAATCCAGCTCTCAAAAGGAATAAATATGAAACTTAATGAACTAAATGCAGGTACCTTGTGAATAAGACCATCTTTAATTATGGTACTACTCATCTTCTTGAATAGATCATACAAAGCCTCTATTTCATTTACAGCAACTGAAATCATTAAGAGTATCAAATGTTAGACATGTAAATTATAGAGAATATGACGAACCATGACATACCTATGGCTGGTAATTAAATTTGAGTAAACTCTGGCTGCAAAAAAAACATTCAACTAGTTGAGCTAGTCACACTGGGACAAGGACAGCATAATGTAGTACTCTCTTCATTGGAAAACAATCATAACATGCACATGAGAAGACGTGTTTTGGAGTAACAAAAAATCCAGGAAAGAAGAAAAAACTTAGCAATCTGAAATTGGCACCAAGGCCATAGCAGACAGCACCCAACTACAGCAGGACTAAAGCATGATATGGAAGGCAAGGCATGTCAACATAATGTAACATAGAGGTAGAAGGGAATAGCTAATTGACAGTGACGTACTCTCATGGAAACTTCACAAGGCCATGGCATGAATCACAAACAGATCTGTGGATTGATCTGTTTGAGCAAAAAGATATAGCACGCCATTGAAAGCAACCATTTTATTTATTTATTTATTTTTTATCATTTCACTGGCTTAGCCTCAAATAGCCTGCACAAACAAGCGAGCGAGCTAGCACTGGACTAGGCAAGACATGCGATGAAACCATTAAAGTTAAAAGCTGCAAAAATTATGAAGCATCAAGAGATTTGTTGACGGAGAATAGGAAGACAAGAAACTTCAAATTCAAGGACTCAAGCTTAGTATTATGGGCTAGAATTGAAGAAATTATGAAGGCAATTTCAGCACTTTTAAGGTATATTTAAATAAGTGCAGCTATTGGTCCTTTACTTTAGGTATACGGGCGATTTTACAAAATCTTTCCCTATTTCATTAGGAGTCTTTGTTTTTAGTTTTAAATCTTATTTTGAGTTTTTGTTGGTTTAGGAAGAATTTATTCCCCTTTAGTTTATTTTAGAAGTCCAAACTAGTTTTAGAGTCCTTTACTTAAAAAGGACTAGGAATAACTTGAGTCTACAAATATTTAGTATAGTAATGCTTTTAATTCAGTTTTGTGATTGAATAAAAAACCAACAATTATGCTATTTCGAGTTGTGTGATGCAATTCAACCCTAGGCATATGTCGTTAAACCTTAGGTATGATTCCTAAGTTTAGGTGTGAAGTTTAAACTATTTTCTTTAATTTTCTATTCATACTACTGTTGATTCGTTTAATATTCACAATTACTGTTCACAGCTCCAAAAAGAGCCCATAACTGTTTATTCTTGATTAGTTTTGCATCTCAACCCTCTTATTTACATAGCTCAACCTTCCACTTATAGCTTCCCGCCCATCTTAGACTCCATATAAACCTGAAATTCACTCGTCATAACCAGAAATTCACTCTTTATAACCAGCCTTCCAACCCATGGTACAGCTGTCACTTGTCATTGCAATGGACTTTGTAGTTAGTAAGTGTAATTCTTTGTGGAGTATTCATAACATGACTTGAGCAACTAGTAGTGAGCATATGCTGAGAATTGGAGTACATAATACATTGGACTAAATTCCTTTTGCAAGGTAGATTAGAATGTAGTATGTATTGAATTTCCTGCAGTGTGGTTAAGCATTCTGTTTCTGTTTCATGGGCCCCTCATTCATTTATCTAAGATCTAGGTGGAAAATAATAAGACCAATTATTTGAATTTCTACTCACATGGTGTCTCAGAAGCAAGTTTGATAGGATCCTCAAGCCCTGAATTTTTTCTGGATTGCCTCAAGCCAAAGCAGCCTTTGAAAGCACGCATTTTGACAAAATTATAGGCAAAAGGAAGCGCAAGGTATTTATGCCAACCCGGATTTCCAATAGATATCCTGTCACAAGGCAAACGATAAATCAATGCAAGTTGTGCTTTTTAGTTAAACAATTTATTTCTTATGCTACTGACCAGAATAAAGAACAGAATGGTATTTAAGATCCTATAGAAATCACTGTACCCCTTGTTTCACAGCAGCATATGAAATTATGAATTGAGTCCATTTGATTTTATAAGCACTTAAAATAAAGTCCATTTGCTTTGTAATTTGTATAATATGAAAGATTTTCCCTCTAGCCATTCTAATTCAATGTAAAGTAGCCATCTGACAGCTGAGTGGTTGGTAATTTAAATATCATGATTCAGCCTTTGTCTGCACTTGGCATCAATAATAAAAAATCAAAACAAATAATAAATCACAAATCTTGATTCTTCAACAGTAAACTGATCAATTACCAGCAACAAATTTTCTGGGAGATCACATCTTGAAAAACTAATTCAGAGTCTATATGGGTAAAGGTAAATTGATACCACTCCACAAAACTAGGTGCCAGTTCCAACAGGATTAACTAACACAGATATCAAATTCAGCGCAAATGATGAAGCTACGCCCAAGACCAACCAATGTCACAACCAAAGAAACAGATTAATGTCTAAAGTTCAAAACAGCAAACACCCAATAGCCCAAATTGAGCATTAATTTCTTAGAATTAGAAAGTAAGTCATCTCACACTTTCGAAAGGATAACTCTGGGCTAATGATAGTGCTGCAACTGCAGATGTAGGACCCGTATACAAATTGATAGGGAAAAAAAAAAGCATTATCCTGCAGTTTCTCCCTTGTTACAAGGCAGTTAAGCCTAAAAAGCATAATACAAGAGATGGACAACTCGGAACTACTTGAACTTACATGGGTAACGTTGTTCTAGATATGAAGAGCTGGTAATTTTCGCTTCTTCAACCATACAACAGCTTTTTTGGTTCTTCTCATACTGATAACCCTATGAGTTGACAATTAAATTTATAGATCACTCTCTATTTGCCCCATCCTACAATTTACCACCAGTTTTTTAAGCAAAGAAAGTAATACATGATCCATCTATGATTCTTGGTATTACCCAGTCAAAGGAATCTATCCTTAATTCTTTACTATAACTGGATAAACAAAGCTTGTAATACCTAATCTCTTTACTAGTCTGACCCGTCTTTTTGGTCAATGGTTGACGTGGTGCTTGTCACCATCATTGCTGAATAAGGGTTGAGTTGATTTTGGTTTCTTCTTCTTCATTTGTTTACTGCTGGCGTGCTCTTAAAGATTGCGGCTTTTCCCATTGGATGTTGGGAATGAGCCAAGAGGCAACATAGACGTGCTCAAATTAAACTTGTAGTATAAAATAGTGCACTGTGTGCATAAACAACCGTGTAAGTTGATATGCAAACAAATAAAACTGCCACAAAAATCAATTAGCTCCAACTAAATGTAATATTAATCCTCTTATAAAATTCTGTTGTGTAATATTTCAATATGAAAATTATTCTAATGTACAAAAAATATATAAAATATTTTCAATATATCCCTTTAGTACATTCATATTGACTCCAACCTATCGAATTTCCAATTAATTAATAAAAAAAGAGCAAACTTTCCTTGCCAATATGATGTATTATCATCCATTTCGGGGTCAACTCACACTAAAATGTAATACATACGAAATTTTATATTCTCATTTTGGTTTTCTCTATCTGAACCAAAATGTGCCTCAAAATAGTAAAGGAACGTTAACCACATGATCAACATACACAAATGATCTAAATTAAAAATCTTGTGTATCGCAAGCTAAAAAGTGATGTTGAAAGTTATATATATATATATATATATATATATATATATAGGGTTAGTTCCTTGCACAGAGTCCTCTACCAGAGAATTCATTGTTCTCATTGATGTTTATGCTGCTTTTAGTTCAAAGTTTTCTCATCGTTTTCTGCAAATTTCATCCGAGGAGATTAGAACTATATGCTGTCTTTGAGGAAAATTATTTCAACTCGGTAACTTCAGTGTTCAGCACAAAGCTAGGGAATGCTATAGTTAGTTCCCTGAACAATGAAAATAAAAAAGAAAGTTAGAAGAGAAAAAAGAAGAGCTAAGTTACTAATGACGTCAAAAGGAGCTAAGTTATGGTGCCAGAACCCACTTGAGATATGGAAGATTCATTGTCTTTAGAATAGATGGATTCTTTGCTACAAATTCCTTCCATTCTTCTTGATCAATCTTTCCATCTCCATTCAAATCTGCCTTGACCATTGTCTGTAAAATTACAATGATATGAATCAATGTCTAGAAGATCGAGTGACATTCAAAATATTATGCATTTTAGAAAATTTTTGACACCTTATCTACAATGGATTTGATATCATCATCCGAAAGTGTTGTATCTGATTCATTCAAAACAGCCAGTACCATTTTCTTCAACTTCAATTATGGCAAGGCAATCACAAATTGGAAAATTAGATTTGAAAATATAAGATATTGAGAAAGCAAATATATAAAATAGATATATTCTAATAATGCAAATTAAAAACCAGACGCAGACATTACTGCCACTAAGAAGACAAAATTATATTGCAACACTAAGAAATGAACAGGGTATGCAGAGTATAAGAGCAATATAATGACAACAAATGACGAGCTAGGCTTTAATTTTGGATCCTCCAAGCTGTCATCTTTATCTTCTGGTATCATTATTTATTTATTTATTCATTTTGACAATCGGTTCATTGTTTTGCACTTGATGATGTTGATTTCACATAAGCAATTTAGGAAGTTTCAAGCAAAAATGGTGGACCATCAGCATGCAAAGAATGGTTCAGTACTACTGTCAAAGCAATCACATTATTAAGTGCATTTTGTAATACTCATGAAAAAACAAGGACAAGGGGAAAGTTGTTCTGTTTGTACCTCTTCATGCCCAATGTAGCCAGTTTCACGTAGATCATACAATCTAAAAGCAACTGAAAGAAGATATTTGCCAATTTAGTGGGTCATAGATGTGTTTGATAAAATGATATGTTGTATACATAAAATTTCTTATCATTATCAAAAGAAACACATGGAGAAGAAGAAATCCATGCATGTCTATAGTAACATACATTTAATTTTTTCTTCTTGAGAAGCATTTGGGTGGAAGATGCTTAATGACCGAACAAACTCACCAAATTCAATTACCCCATTACACTTGACATCAAAAAGATCAAACACCTGTAATAGGTTGGCATAAGATTGGCACAGCTAAGAAAGTAAGCAGATCAAAAGATGATGTCCAACATGAAAAAAAGAAGATCAGTTGAATAATAGTTCTCCAGCATATGATTCATTCCCTCATGAAAAAAATGGAACTTTACAGTTGAATAATGGACAGTTTAGCATATCCTGGTATATTCATGCGCCTCTCTGATCATCCAAATATCATATGACCATTAATGATAGCGAAAATATAAGGAATGTTGAATATGTTCTTAAAGGTGAAAAAGCTCATATGAAATTCTTGTGCCTGAAGAAAGTTAGTCGCAGTTACAAATGTATATGAAGCCATAATATTGAGAAATAATAAGTTATAGAGGAGTCATACCCTGTCTGCAAAAAGATTCTGCTTGCTGCTATTTCTAAAAAGTGCAAGTTGGAATTCTTCCTGTTCATAAAAGAAAGAAATCAGACCTTACTTCATTTAAATAAAAAAGCCAAAAGCCCTATATATGCCATTGACCTTCAGCTAGTTTAACCACAGTTTTCAGGATCCAGCTCTCAAAAGGAATATATAGCAGATTTAATGAGCCCGAATGCAGGTATGTACCTTGTGAATCAGATCATCTTTAATTATGGTGTTGCTTAGCTTCTTGAATAGATAATACAAAGCCTCTATTTCATTGACAGTAACTGAAATAATTAAAACTGTCAAATGTTAGATGTGTAAACTATAGAGAATGATATGATGATCCACACCATACATATGCCCGGTGATCAAATGAAAACATAACTCCTGTAACATAAAACCTCCCAACTAGTTGACTGAGTCACACATTGGTTTGACAGAGACAGCATAATGTGGCACTTTCTTCCATGTTACTACAAGCGTAGAGTGTACATGAAGCAGAAATACAATGTACTAACAAAGTATTCAGTAAAGAAGAAAAACCTTAGCACTTTTAAAATTCGAGCCAAGGCCATAACACATAAGTGCAGCAATAATCAATTAAAGCAAGATGTGGAAGGGATGTCAACATAATGTAACACATAGGTAGGAGATATAATTGACAACAGGCATATATAATTAATAATTTCATCGAAATTCATAAGGCCATGGCAGGAATTGCAAATATAGATTTTTAGAAAGATCATTTGAGCACAAAGATATACCACAGCATTGAAAGTGACCACTTTTAGATGATTTGACTGGCTTAGCCTGCAAATGCAAGCAAGCAAGCTACGATTAGACTAGATAATAAGCACATGTAGATACATGAGATGGAAACATTTAATCTAAAGATGCAAGAATTGTGAAATGTAATGCTTTGTGGCGTATCTATATTACATGCTCTAAGCAAGGACTAGCACATGTGCTGGGAGTTAGAGTACCAGTATTAAATTCCTTTTGAAAGATAGATTAGAATGTTATATGTATTGAACTTCCTGCAGTGTGGTTTAGCATTCTGTTTCTGTTTCATGGGACCACTCATTCATTTGTCTAAGATTTAAAAGGAAAATAATAGGACGAACTGTTTGAATCTCTACTCACATGGTGTCTCAGAAGCAAGTTTGATAGGATCCTCGTTCCCTGATTTTTTTCTGGATTGCTTCAAGCTAAAGCAGCCTTTGAGAGCATGCATTTTGACACACAATTATGTGCAAAAGGAAGCACACGGTGTTGAAGTCAACCCGGATCTCCTGTCACATCCAAAGCAGCAATAAATCAATGCAAGATATGTATTTAAATTCAAAAATTCATTTCTTCTGCTATTGGCCAGAATGAAGAACAGTGTGCTAACTTAAGATCCTGCAGAAATCACTATACTCCTTGTTTTACTATAGTATATGAATCGAGTCAATTTGATTTTATGAGCATTGGAAATAAGTCCATTGCTTTGAATGATAAGTGTTTCATCTGTTATGAGACATATAATTGATGGTTCTCTTTGAGTAACAGGTCCAAGCACACTTGAAAATATTGTCTTTTAACCACTGTCAAAAGAATGAACAAGGAATTATAAGACGCTGCCAAATGGTGGCAGCCTCTAGTAACTGCTACTAGAAATGGATAAGCACCATACATATATATATATATATATATATATATATATATATATATATATATATATATATATTGTCTATTAACCTCTTGTATTTTGATTCTTCTGGTTAATGGATGATTGGATTTTCTTTGGCAAAAAAAAAAAAAAATTATCAAGCACTGGGAAAAAAAAAAACTCTAGATATAGGAAAGTTATATGTTACATTACACTTTTTCTAAAGAAGAAGTCAGATCACCTAATGATTGTGCAGCAACTATAGATATAGGACCCATGTGGAGAGGAAAACAAAAAGTTGCTTTATCCTTCAACTGCCCCCTTGTTACCAGACAATTAAGCCAGATTAACTGGTGACTCTCTTATTTATTTATTTTTATTTAAAAAAAAAAGAGTCAAATTAGGATCATTTTGGATGACATGACTTATCCATTTGATTTATGTCCTTCAATTACATAGTTTCTCTAAAAGAAAATAAAAACCAAAAAGAAGAAATAGGAAATAGGGCAAAAAAGCATTCAATTAAATCTCTTAAATCGTACCCCACCAAAGGAAAGCAACAGTTGAAGAAGATAATTGAAAAAACTCACCTGGATTGTGTTCTTGTTCTTCTTCTGGCTACGAAGAAATCATTATAATCTTCACTTCTCCAATCATACAATACCCTTTTTGTTCTGTTCTACTACTACTAGTAACCCCATGAGTCAACGAATTTACAAATCCCTCTCCATTTGCCCTGTCCTTTCCTTACATTTTGCTCCATTTTTTTAAGCACTACGATTATGTACGGGCACACTTTCTCAATCCTTCTTGCCATCTGCCAATCAAAAGCATCTATTTTATTATGATCAAAGCCTGCAGCAGAGTGTTAAAGAATAAAAAAGGTGGAGACTTTTTTGAATTATTGGTTGACATCGTGCGTGCCTGCCAACCTCATCACCTGGTTGAATTTGTTTATTTTTTCTTGGTGAACAAGTCAGCCGATCGGTTTGATGCTTTGAACTATGAAAGATTTAAACTTTTTCACTGTAGCCCAAAAAAAATAAATAAAAAAGATTTAACTTTTTCCATTAGATTTGAGGGATGGGCAGATATTGTAAGCAAAAAATTTGAAGATGGATGTGGTCAAATCAAACTTGTATAAAATAATACAATCTAAGCAAAAACATCATCTTAAATCTCGGGACTTGTGAGATAGGAAGTGCTGAAGTACACTTTTGTATGGGAACTTTTAATGCGACTCAGTGTTCTTGAGTTTTATCAGCCATCCAACAATTCATTCAGAGTTACCGGTGATATCTAATTATATGTAGGGAAAAGTACATGTAGCTTGTGGTTTGACTCTTATATTTAATGGTCTGCCAATTTTTTTTTTGACAAAATATAGTTTATAGTTAGGTTTGTTAACACTTGGTTACATTAGTTAATGTTAATGCGATTAATGTTAATGCGATATAGTCGATATTTTATGGCACTTATAGAGTTTATTTTTTTATTTTTTAAATAGTTACGTAGATGAAAAGTAAAGTCTATAAGTGTCGTATTAGCATCACGTAAATGTATATAATGTCATGTCAATATTGGTTAAAAGTATTAGAACATTCTTAATACGCTTTTCATAAATATTAAACTCTCAAAAAATAAATTTTCAATAGATTTTTTATTTAAAAAAAAAATAAAAAAAATAAGTGGTTTGACTCTCTATATTTAGATAGTCAAATATCACTTTTTATTTTAACTTTAATTAATGTTGTATAAGTTTGTATACACTTTATTTAAGTTAATTTTAATACTATTTTTCTATTGAACAAACTTAAATAATAAAAAATTAAAATAATTAATATTTATGAGATAAAGTAAAATAAAAGGCAAAATATAAATAGTATATTGAATTTAACTAAAATTTTATACTATTTATCAATCAAATACTCTTTATTAAATAAAATATATTTTTTAAAATAAAAACCACTATTGAGGATAATGCTCTAAATAGTATAGATTCCAAACTATTAGCGAAATAAACTACATATCCCTTTTTATTAAAAAAAAAATTCAAATACCCATAAATACAAGAAAGTTAAACCACATTATATTTTTTTGTACTTTACCCTTGTATATATTTACATATTGAGTGAGAGTTCTTCTAAAGTACTTGCGTGGCATTGTATTCCTACTAAATTAAAACCATTTGATTTTAAGTAATTAATATGATTCATTGTTTGGTCAATAATTAGTCCTAGTGGCTTTAGTTTATCTCAAATCTCAATTGAGTTTTTTGTTTTTTGGAGCTAGATCTACTATGGTAGTGTTGCCATTGATCCTTCAGCTTTGCCTGGCCTATTCACCAAGCTCCGCCTTCGTTGGTGTTGGTTTTGAAAGGATGGTGGTGGGTGGGGAAAAAAGGTGTTAACTTTGCTCGGGTCTCTTTGATCTGGGTTCTCAAAGAGCATATTTTTTTATTTGGAGAATATTCCAACTCTCTACAAAAGTTCAGACTTTTCTAAGTTCAGGATTCATTCTATACGGAGCCTATGTTCTATGTCAAGGAATTTCTATTTATGGTGTTCAACGGTAGGAGTAGGCTTATTTGGAAGCTCTGTTGTGCGAGGATAGTGAGTCTAGTCCAAATGCAAAAGTCCTATTTCTTATAGTGATATTTGCTTTCTCTTTGGTGTGGATGGCAGCTCTAGCAGTGACAAGGCAAACGGAGAAGATGGAAGATTCAGATTTAATGGGTGGGCATTTACGGTTATTGTTTTTCTATATGGCCATCAAGTCATTAGTTTTGGGCTTTAATCCATGTCAAAAAGCCCATTTTTGAGGATATTTTATTTGACCAATTGTCTTATTTATTGTAACCTATTGGACTTCCTCTGTACTTGTATTTATTGGGTTTTTTGTCTTTTTTAATACTAATATAATATTTTCTTTGGGCAATATATATATATATGATTCATTGTTTAAGTTTACTTGTATTTTAAATGAGTAATAATAAAAAATTATTTTTTAAAATAAAAATATAATTAGTTATTGTCCATTAATTATTATAAGTATTACATTTATTGATTTTAATCCATGCAACAACAATTACTCTTGTCATTTAGCAATTTTTTTTTTATCGAAGAAAAAAGAAAAGGTTTATGAACTTAAGCTTTTGAAACATAGGCTTTTTTTTTTTTTTTTTTTAACAAATCAATAGACTTCTACCATTTTGCATCAATACAGCAACTTACTATTTTATTTCATATGATGTATTTCTACTTTATTACACATTAATTATTATTTAGATTATTAATATTTTCTTGTAATATTCTATTTTTTTGTATTTGTTGAATGCTTCTTAAAATTATAATATATTGTAAAAATTTTTAATAAATATTTATAAAAATTAAGAAATTAAAAATTATTATTTTTACTTTAATAAATTGAGCAAGTAAATTTAATTTCAAAGAGGAACTAAACCAAATATTTTATGAAAAAAAATTATTTCTTGCTTGGTATGTAGATCTTGAAATTATTGTAATTATAAAAAAAAAAAAAAAAAAGTTCTAAGCGTTAGATTTGCATTCCGAGCACATTTATTGTAATAATGTTATTCTTTTATTTTTATTGGTGATGACAAATTGATAATAATTTAATGTATTTATTATGATTATTGAAAATAATACTTTCAATTGATATAATTTATAAATTTTGGAAAAAAAAAAACTTTCATGCATGAATGCTCGAATTCTAATTTTTAAAAATTTTTTCAAAAGCAAAGTGTTGATTTTATTTTTTTTTTTCAAATAGAAATTAAATTTAATATATAACTATGAACCCTTAATTTTAAACCCTCAACATCCAATCGCAGTCTTAACACTTGCTGAATTTAACTCATTGCGCGGAGCTATTACGGTGGTTCCACTAACCGGTTAGCTGACAGGGGCTCGGGGAGAAGAAAATTTTTTAGACTTCATTTACATTGCCATCAGTCATTCAAATTTCTCAAACTCCATACCAACAACCAATCTCTAAAAAAAAAAAAAAGAGAGAACTTCTTCGAAAAATGTGCCAGCGCCACGTGGCGTGCGGCGCCGCATGCCCTTTCTACAGTGTGCCGCAAATGTCTAATGCGGCGCCGCACTAGTTCTCCGTGCTTCTGACCCCCTATGGGCCCCACCTATGTAAAAAATGACCCTTTTACCCCTTTCAGTCCAGTTTTTAGCCACTTTTAACCCTACCCCTTATGGTCTTTTCACTTTTTCATTACCTAAACTATCCTCACTCATTTTTCCTATAAATATCTCCATTTATTTCTCATTCCAACACATCTCTTGAATTTGAGTAGATTGCTATCCTCAAATTATTCTCTTATTCTCCCTTCAATCACTCTCTAATTAATTAATTAATTAACTCACCCTAACCAAGTTAATTAATCTTTTTAATTAACTAAAACTCTTTTTTAATTAATCACTAAATTAATTAATTAATTAATCTTTTTAATTAATTAATTAATCACTCTTTTTTCAAAAATAATTTCTTTTTCCAAAATCAAATTAATCATTTTTCTTAATCCACTTTTTCATCCAAATTAATTAATTAATCTTTTTAATTAATTAACCCTCTATTAATTAGTTAATTAATCTTTTTAATTAATTAATTAATCTCTCAAATGAATCCAATCACCCGGTCTCGATAAAACGGAATTTCAGTATGGTAAAATCCTTTACCCACCAAAAGTTAAGGTATCAGCCTTTTTCTCAAACCCAAATCAAATCAATCAATCTGATCAACCCTTAAACCCCTCCACTTAATTATGGAATGAACTACGTGAGTTTTGATCCCCATTCAATGGGGTACGTAGGTATGTTTGGAATCTAAATCCAAATCTCAAATCCAAATCCCAATCAATCTCTTCCCCTTTTTTTTAATTAATTTGTAAATGTTTTATTTGCACCATTCATTCATATTTTATCATATTCATGCATTTTCTTTAAAATCATCTTATAAATGTCATTCATGAAATCCAATTTTCAAATCAAATTAAACTTAAGAGCTAAATTTTGATTATTTAAAACTAAAAACCTAATCTCCGAGCTCAACCTGGTTCGAGATTAGTGATTTTATCCATAAGCAAATTAAATTAAAAATTGATGAATTGGAGTCAAATGGGTTTTTTCTTAATTTTTCTATTTAAAAATAAATTAGAGTGGCGATTCCCAAAAATCATTTTTCAAAATCAACCAAATCTGAACTCGAGAGTTCCACCGTGAGTCTAAACTCAAATGAGTATTCTGGTTCCCTCTAGTGAACCGGGCCGGTGCTCGGGTGAGACCTCACAGCTGGCGACTCCACTAGGGACTGGTTGACACCTTTTTTAATAATAAAAAGGAAAATAAGAGGATTACTATTTGGTTAAGAAAAATTTTTCCAAAATAATCTCATTTTGGCTCATTAAGTATAATTTGACTTTCATGCATCACTTTGCATAATAAAGGCTCCATGCCTAAACCTTAGTTTTAGGAAAATTTTTGGATGGCGAGTAACATTGGCTCGACAACTCTCTTTGAGTATGTTGGGAGAGAGCGAAAGCATTTTACCCCGCGACGAATTCCTGATAATTTCGGTGGTGTAACGAGCAATCAGTACTGTTGGATCTACACGAGGCTCTTTGCCTCACATGTGGTTAGGTATATCGATGCCCTAGTGGGACGGGGACCCTTAAATCAAATCACCCTTCACCCTTGTGCATATAGTCACCCTAGCCTTTGACCTTAGGTTCCATGTACCATAATAATCGATACTCTTGCATGTTCATGAAACCTTTTTCAACATGCATCACGATATAATCATGCATACACGACATGAGAAATTCGACAAGGTAAACCCTCAAACACCTCAAATACCCAAATCGGTGGTCCGTTACCCCAAAAATACCTCACACACTCATCCTGTCAACATAAAAACCCGGTGCCCAACCCTATGGAAGGAATCATTTTCTCGACACACCTTCACATTCATGCCATTTTTCCTTCACAAATATGTTTTCTTATCCTTTTTTTTTTTTATATATTTTCTATTTCAAGGTACCAATGGCCAATACCTTCAACTTTGATCAAGACACCATGAGTGCTTTCTTCACCAGCCTCCTTAAAAAACAAAAGGAAACTTTTCAAGCTACACTTGCCACTGCTCTTCAGACCCAAGCTGAAACTTTCACCAATGCTCTCAATGCTCAGTCTGCCACCTTTATTGATGCCCTCAACTCCCAACGCCAGTCTATCATCAATAAGGTCAAAGAAATGACCAATGTCACTGTCGCTCCCTCTTCTACTCGTGTTGAGCCTACATTTGCCCAAGCTGGGACTAGCCATACCCCTACTTTTACTCCTCCCATTATCGATCTCACTGATAAAGGGAAAGCACCTGAGACTCCAATCTCTCTTACCATGGATTTAAACACAACCACTCCCTCTCCCACTATGAATCATTTTCAAAGTGGAGATTTTTTTAGCTTTCCCGAAACTAAGAAATTGATGGAGAAAGTTGAGGTCGTGGAAAAAATGCTCAAAAAGAACAATAACATGATAGATGTCGACTGCTTGGCTCTCTTCCCAAATGCATGAGTTCTACCAAAATTTAAAATACCAGTCATGGACAAGTTTAATGGCACCACGTGTCCCAAAACTCATCTCGAGATGTATATGGGTGCCATGAGACATTTCGGTGTGGACGATGAGCTCCTTGCTCAGCTATTCCAGCAGTCATTGATCAGAGCTGCTATTAAGTGGTTACTAGATCTCGACAAAAATCACAAGAAGAATTGGGATGACATATGTAATGCATTTGTCAAACAATATCACTACAACATCGAGGTGGATGTCACCCGTCGAGATTTGAAAACTACTAAACAAAGGTCAAGAGAATCCTTCACTGCGTTCCTTATAAGGTGGACGACAAAAGCGGCTCAAATGGTGAACCGTCTATCTGAAATAGAGCAAATTGATATCATTGTCAAAAACCTCCTCCCTCAATACCAGATGCATTTGCAAACATAGTACCTCCCTAACTTCAAAGCTCTTATTGCCACTGCTACCAAGATTGAGGATTTGATTCAATCAGGACGAATCAAAGATGAATCCTCTAGGTATCATAAGAACAACAACTACACCACCAACACCACCCAAAGAGAGGAAGAGGTAAATGTTGTGTCCTGTCACCAACAGATGAATTTGAAAACAAGGTGGACTTTCTCTGAGCTGGGCATGTCCGTTAGTGTCGTTTACAAGAAAGCCTTAGAGGCTAAAATGGTTAAGCCCTTAGAACCACGACCTCCTCCAAACCCTTTGCCCAAGGGTTATAATGCTAATAAGTACTGTGACTTTCATCAAGGACCAGGGCATAAAACTGATGCATGCCAGGCTCTGAAGCATAAAATCCAAGACCTCATCGATAGTGGAGACATCATTGCTCCCAAATCCAAAGTCTAACACCACCACCAATCCTTTTCTGAATCACTGAGACCATCTCAAGCTTCACTTGACAATCAGCACTTTGGGAAGAATTTCGCCCTGCTGTGCGCCTATCCAAGTCCTTTGAGTCCATGTCCGAGTCATTTGAGTCCTTGTCTAAGTCACCTATGTTAGGGTTTGTGTCTATTTCTGTTAAATCTCTCTTTGAATTTGAGTCTGTCAAGTCTTGTCCTTTTAAGTATGTATTTTGCCTTCAAAGCTTATCTTTTAATGTAATCATGATGGGACTCTTTTTTCAGTCATAAAAGTTTAAACTTGTTAATTTGCTTTAATTTTTTTCTAATTTATCTTTAAATGAGACATCTTAAAACAAAAAAGAAAAAAAAATAAAAACAAAACAAAAAAAATAAAAAAATGAAAAATACAAAAAAAAATGAATGAAAAAGGTAAAAGGATCAACTAATTATGGCACAGAAAAAAAATTCATACATTACATCTGCATGACAATAGTGAAAAAGATCATAAGCTATTATGCACAAAGACAAGGACATGATAGGGATGCTCCAAGCATCACAGTTTACAAGATCCTGACCTACAAGAAACCTGCCAAGAAGAAGCTGTGGAGAATGAAGACAAAATAGGAAGATTCTATCCGACAGAGACACTATCTTCACGGACATGGATGGAAGTGAATTCACCCATCTTGGCAACTCGGATCAACTGAAAAGATATATCATCTGAAGATGAAATCTGCATTTCATTTCTGTTTCTCATGCATATGTAATTAAAACTACATGGACCTGATTCTCCCTAAAAAAAAACTGACAAAAAAATGATGTAAGAGATACGTAAGCAGCCCGATTCGGGTGCGGTCCAAATCATAATATAAAATATTTTGTTTATATCGCATTCTCATTTTCTTTGTGCCTAGTACATCATTCACTTGATTTTTTTGCCTAGAAAAAAAAAAGAATGCTCACTAAGCTGAAAACCTGAAAAGGCGGCTTAGACAAAAATTAGAGCAAAAATAAAAGATGTCTTATTTAATGATGATCAAATCTTGCAAAATGCAAACCCATCATGAAAGATAGCCATTTCAAAGTTGTCTATAGCTTATCCTATTTTGTGTAGTCCTGTCAACCCGTAATTACTTCAAAAAAAAGAAGAAAAAAAAAGGTCACGTCTAAAGTCATGGCCTAGCTAGTCCTCCTGTACCTCATGAGATGCAAATCTCTCGTGTCCTCATCAAAGTCAAAGTCTGTCAGTCATTACTGCAACCTGTGGTGTCGCACTTTTAGTAGATCCCAGAGTCTCCTTCAAAGATTGAGTCACCCCTCCGTCTATGTTGCAATCCTCTTCCCACTACTAATGACTTCTCATACAGTCTCTCCTTCCTCAACTGCTTCATCCGCTATTCCTCTCAGCATGGTAGCCTGGTACTCTTTCTCAGTTGGCCAAACCACCGTTATCAACTACCTAGTATACCTCTCTATGGTCCCAAGTGAAATCCCAAAAATAAACAGCATGCTAATCCCTCAGCCAGCCATCATCTGATAGCCCTAGCGATAGGAGTTGTGATCTGCACAGACTCCAAGAAAGAAAAGCTGCGAGCACGTCCTAAGTCTGTCCCATCTACCTCAAGACCCTTACTTCCTAGTGGAAAGTCATTCAAACTAAGCCTAATAGGCAAACCACTTGACACCCATGGCTCCCGGTCATAAGAGATCAAATCCTCTACAATTAGTAGTGCTAAAAATGTGTCTTCCGGGGGCAAGTTGCAAGCAACTATCCTATTCGATCTCTGACCAAGTACCAATAAAGCATGAGCAGACTGAAAAGCAGGTGCCACCACTTGAAAATGATCCATCAGCCACGCTTTCAAGATAACCCAAAACTTGAAATAGACATCCACAAAAGCACCCAAAGCAGAAAAGATAAGAATAGACAAATTTTTATCATCAGAAAATAACTAGCAAGACAGTTCATCTCTCTAAATCCTTAACAAAGCAATTGAGATTCATCAGTATCTTTGCCAGCGCAGCTTAAGCCACAAAATACCTCCATTCTATCTGCCATTGTGGCATCACCCTAATCAACAGACCCATGGCTGGCACTCAAAAAGAAAATTAAGGCCTTCATGTTGAGCCTCTGTACCCCTTATATCTACTTGGTCACCAGAATCATGGAACTTTTTAATCACAGTGGTCAAATTCACTTAACTATCACTAACCATCATTTGGCTTGCAACAACCTGAGGCAAGTCAAAAACTCCTGAAAAATTCAAAAAAATTATCGGACTTTGAACTTTGGCACCACCAAAGTTGTCTTTGAGTCGTAGCCAAGCCATATTCCCTATCTCCGTGGAATAAGCACAACTCCTCCTTAGCAACACCAAAATAGAAACCATGGGCCACCAGATTCTAAAATTTGAAGCAACCCCTTGAACTCCTCATAATACCATCGTGGCAACCATCTCATGCCAACCCAAGTTGAGTTTTTCAATCTTGTCGAGTTCCTTAATCCATAAATGCATGTCTCTACAGGACACAAAGGTCACATGAAAAATTGCATTCACAAAGTTACTACGCGAATCCGCCCTCATGTATCCATGCAACTATTCATTACATGCATCATCACAAATCATGCAACATGCATGCATCATCTGTACACCAACATCTATGCAATCATGTAGCATCATGCATAAACTAAGCCAATAACCTCATTGACATCTCCTAAAGCTGACCAATACTTCCTCCAAGCTGACTAATACCTTCTAAAACTGACCAGTGTCTCTTTGAGACTAAAAGATACCTTTTCAGATCTAATCAATAAAGTATGACTTTCAGAGTCCCTTTACTCCCAGCAAAGTTCCTTTGATCCTTCTGAAAGGCCCAACCTTTCACATTCAAAAGCCCAAGTTTCTTTGGCACAACCAAAATCTTGAGCTGACTAGCCATAAACAGAGGCTCTTCCTCAGAATCTAGCTAGTCGACTCGCCATAGGTCAAGGCTCTCTTTTCACTAAATTATCTTGTCCAAAATCTTCTTTACATTAAGGCTGAACAGATAATCTTGATTAAGATTTATCCAAATCTTCTTTACATTAAGGCTGAATAAATAGCCTTGATTGAGATTTACTTTAGGTCATCTTTATCTCTAACATTAAGGCTAGATAGATAGCCTTGATTGAGATTCATACCAAACCTTCTTTATCTCCAACATTAAGGCCGGACAGATAGCCTTGATTGAAATTCATCAAACTTTTTTTTTATCTCCAACATTAAGGTCGGACAGATAGCCTTGATTGAAATTTACCCCAAATCACCTTTACCTCTAGTATTAAGGCAAAACAGATAGCCTTGATTGAGATTTACCCAATCTTCTTTACGTTAAGGCCAAACAAATAGCCTTAATTTAGATTTACCCAAATCTTCTTTACCTCCAACATTAAGGCTAGATAAATAGTATTGATTGAGATTTACCCAATCTTCTTTATATTAAGGCCAAACAGATAGCCTTGATTGAAATTTACCCCAAATCATCTTTACCTCCAACATTAAGGCTGGACAGATAGTCTTGATTCACTTCAGACCTTCTCTATCTCCAACATTAAGGCCGAACGGATAGCCTTGATTGAAATTCACCAAACTTTCTCTATCTCCAACATTAAGACTGGACAGATAGTCTTGATTGAGATTCGCCTCAAATATTCTTCATCTCCAACATTAGGGCTGAACAGATAGCCTTAATTGAAATTCACCGAGACCATTTTCGCAACCAACGTTAAGGCCGAACAGATAGCCATTGATAAAGTTTCATTTACGCTAGAGGTCCTCCTCCCAAAGGACATGACAATAATACACAAGCCCAGAGTCTGACATGGCACCTCTTTCCAACGTTCACTATCATCAGAATCACCTTTTATTCTGTCACGACCCATCCTTGAGCCGCGACGGTCCTAGGGCATGGGTAGCCATAAGGGCACCAAAACCCGTAGAACCCATTCCACTCATAATCAATTGACATTCATTACATTGAACCATATCCCAAGACCGTAGCCTAATCACATTTCCTTAATACCCATTACTTGCTATCATTTCCACTTATAATATCATTTACACATATAACTTGTAAAACCTTTAAAGTTTCATTTCATGTCATTAACTCAATGTTCTATAGTTCATATATAATCACAATAACAGTTATGATACGAATCATATTATACAAACATCCTTTAACATATTAATGCTAACCCATTAATAACCATTCATGTTACATATGGACTTTATAACTTTCAATAACCATGGAGCTCTACTTACAACACCGAAACTTAACAAAACAGTTTCCAAGCGAAGGATGAGCTTGGGACTTTTACTTTGCTAACTCATTGACTGTACCTGAAAAGTTTAAACCACTAAAATATGAGACAGAGCTCAGTGAGTACATAATAAAACTGTATAAAATAAACAAATGGTAGGTGATTTAATGATAATATTTTTATAGCAAAGAAGTAAAACGGGTTACAAGTTACTCTTATAAAAATAGTTTTCCATATACAGTAAATATTACATTTTTAGCAGAATATTTTCTTTATGGAAACGGTGTGTTTCCCACATTATCATTATCACTTGAGTGGCGGCTTACACCTTGCTCACTCCCATATCAGTCACACGTACAACTGATCGGGTCGCACGTACTGGGGGCCATAAACCCTTCCCAGCTAGGGTTCGAATACTCTTTATCCTATCCACAGGTTCATTACCATTGTGCACAATGTCTGATGTATTGCCCCACATCAGAGGGGTATTCTGCTTACCACAGTATCATTAAAACATTTTTCCTTTCCATCCATGAAATACTTCAATGGATAATATATCAATAAATAATCAAAATTCTCATCATTGATCATATTAGGAAATGAAGCAATAAGGCTCATTTGGCCAAGTGCCATAAGAGATATTTAATTCAATAATTGGTAAAACATATCATGCATGCCAAAGAATTTCAATTGCATTTTAATTAGGAAAGTGATCCAACATTTAGACTTATACTTAAAGCACAAGAAATGTAATATTATAATGGATAATATATAATATCAATTGGGTTCTCATTATTAATCATATTATAAGATCAAACAATATAAACTTATTTGGCCAAGTGCCATAAAGAAATGTTTGGTTCACTTTGGCTCAATAATGAAGGAAGTATTATATCAACGGTTCAATATTCAATAAGCAGATTAAGCTTATCAACAAATCAAGATTTTGGAATATCAATGAGCCATTCAACCTTTCAAGGCATAGAAACAATTCAACCATTAAGGTTGGAACAATAAAGGTTCAAGTATATGAAACAAGGAATATTATATTATTAAGTACTCACCTTTTGCTCCTTAGCTCCTATACCGATAGTTCTAGTGCAGATTATAACGAGGCTCCTCGGTATCCCGAGCAATGCCTTTGCCTTTCGATTCTACAAATATACCCAAATAATCATACATTAATTCCTACTCCTTTAACTTGCTAATCTCATTCTAACTCAACTTAACATTAACTTCCTACTACTAATCACCAAAACATATTCCAATACATTAAACAATACATACATAAACACATTAATTATTTACTCACTCTATTCCAAAATCCCATGTTGTCCAAATCCTTTCATTAAAACAATTAGGTCCCTTTTTCCTTCCTAATTCCTTAATTAAATTTTATGTTTATCAAACTAATACTCAAACAATCAACATTCATTTACCAATTGAAACTAATCTCTTTCAATTCCCATAAATCCTAACTTTACCAAATTGGGATGATTTGGGGAAAACCCAAAATTTCTCAATCAAATCTCAAATTGATCTTGCCAAGATGAAATTAATGCCATGAAAAGCCTACCACAACAATCAAACATCAAACTACACTTCATATTACATACTTTCCTTATATCATGCATTATACCTTCAAGAATTTCAATTTTTGAATAAAATCTCCAAATTCAAATTTTACATTTTTAAACCACTTTTCAACATCCCAAATAACCTTAGATATTGTTAAAAAAAATTTTGGACACTTCCCCTAAAAATCCTAGTTTGGCCGAACCTTATGTAACATTCTTCCTTATTGATCTTTCATGCTTCCCTTGTTATTATTCACCTATTAAACCCAAATCCTTAACCCCAATTCTCATATTTCATCACTTAACATGCCAAACTAACTCTCCTTCAAATCATTCCACCAAAATCCAATCATAGAGATCAAAAGAAAAGGAATAATTGCTAACAATTTATCATACTTAAGCTAAAGAAAGAAATGAATTACTTAAGCAATAAATCTCACCTTGAAATGTTTCAAATTTAGCTCTAAGTTAAAGAATGAGTTGGGAGGTTTTTGGTCTTTGATGAGGGTGAAATTTTTGGTGTAGGTTACAAATGAAATGGTTTAACACAATTTCATTTTATATACAAATAAAATCAATGGTGGTGATTTAATCACACAAGATCAATGGTCACATTTTTGCTTGAAATGGAGGGCTAAGATTGATCAAGATGGATGGTTGAGATGGCCCTTAGGTGTATGGTGACTAAGCATCAAAATAATGAATACCATCATCACCAAAGTGAACATAATCATGGTGATGGAAAAGTAGGAGGCTTAGGTGTAAAGTTGGCATAAATCAACAAATATGGCTAACCTAATTCCTTTCTCATCCTAACCCCTAATTAACTTGTTATAGCCATTCTTTAGTCAAGTTCCACCAAAATTTGAGGCCTTAGGGCCGGCCACTCCATGGGCTTGGGCTTTGAGTCCAAAAGCCCATTAACAAGCTCACCCGAAAACGTTTCCCGAACTTAAAAAATTTTCGTAACTTTTTCCTTTCCTTTTCACTTGGCATTTTAAATCTTACCTTCCCATATCATAATAAGCTTAAACTAAGCCATATTGCCTAAAATTAATTCAATCATACATACAATAAATATTCCTATCTCATAAAAATACACACTCAAGCACTTAACACCAACAAGAGTCTCTGTCATTTTATCACTATGTCATTGATACTATACTTATAAAATTTATATTTTATGATATTATTATAACTCCGATGAGCTATGGAGACCTTGAGTATTACATATTCAAACCCAATTTTGATGAGCGGGCAACTGTGAACCCTTAATTTTATACCCTCAGCATCCAATCGTAGCCTTAGCACTTGCTAAATTTAACTCATTACGCGGAGCTATTACGGTGGTCCCGCTAACCGGTTAGCGGGCAGGGATTCGGGGGCGAAGAAAATTTTTTAGACTTCATTTACATTGCCATCAGATATCTAAAATTTTCAAACTCCATACCAACAACCAATCTCTACAAAAAAAAAAAAAAAAAAAAAAGAGAGAGAGAGAATTGCCTCGAAAAATGTGCCAGCACCACGTGGCGTACGACATCCCGTCAGAGCTGTGCGGTGCCACATGCCCTTTGTGCGGCGTGCCGAAAATATTTGATGAGGCGCCGCACAGGCCTGGTGCAGCGCCGCACCAGTTCTCCATGCTTTTAACCCCCTATGGGCACCATCTGCACAGAAAATGACCCTTTTACCCATTTCAGATTAATTTTCAGTCACTTCTAGCCCTACCCTTTATGGTCTTTTCACATTTTCATTACCTAAACTACTCTCACTCACTTTTCCTATAAATACCCTCTTCACTTCTCATTCCAACACGCCTCTTGAATTTGAGTAGATTGCTATCCTCAAATTCTTCTCTTATTCTCACTCCAATCACTCTCTAATTAATTAATTAATTTTTTTAATTAATTAATTAACTCACTCTAACCAAGTTAATTAATCTTTTTAATTAACTAAAACTCTTTTTTAATTAATCACTAAATTAATTAATTAATTAATCTTTTTAATTAATTAATTAATCACTCTTTTTTCAAAAATAATTTCTTTTTCCAAAATCAAATTAATCATTTTTCTTAACCCACTTTTTCATCCAAATTAATTAATTGATCTTTTTAATTAATTAACCCTTCTATTAATTAGTTAATTAATCTTTTTAATTAATTAATTAATCTTTCAAATGAATCCAATCACCCGGTCTCGATAAAACGGAATTTCAGTCTGGTAAAATCCTCCACTCATCAAAAGTCAAGGTATCAGTCTTTTTTTCAAATCCAAATAAAATTAATCAATATGATCAACTCTTAAACCCCTCCACTTAATCGTGGAATGAGCTACGTGGGTTTTGATCCCCATTTAATGGAGTACGTAGGCATGTTTAGAATCTAAATCCAAACTTCAAATCCAAATCCCAATCAATCTCTTTCCCCTTTTTTTTAATTAATTTATAAATGTTTTATTTTCACCATTCATTCATATTTTGCCATATTCATGCATTTTCTTTAAAATCATCTTATAAATGTCATTCATAAAATCCAATTTTCAAGTCAAATTAAACTTAAGAGCTAAATTTTGATTATTTAAAACAAAAAACTTAGTTTCCGAACTCAACCTGATTCGAGGCTAGTAATTTTATTCATGGGCAAATTAAATTAAAAATTGATGAATTGGAGTCAAATGAGTTTTTCCTTAATTTTCCCATTTAAAAATAAATTAGGGTAGCGACTCCCAAAAATCATTTTTCAAAATCAACCAAATTTGAACCCGAGGGTTCCACAGTGAGTCTAAACTCGAATGAGTATCCCAGTTCTCTCTAGCGGACCAACCGGTGCTTGGGTGGGGCCTGACAATAACTTAATTCATTTTAATGAAAAACAAATAATAATGCTATCAAGTTAATTTTACTCTTATTATTTTTTCCCTTTTAAAGTTGACTTTAACGAATCACAATTTTTTTTTTACTTTACTTTCAGGATTATATATGTCATGACTAGATCATAAGTGTAATAACCTAAATTTTTATTTATTTTTATAAAATTTTATTTTATACAGAAATAATGTTATTTTATTAAATTGTTAAATTTTATTTAAAATTTCTTTTCATATATATAGAATTATAAATTTTTATGAATTTGAAAATATTACGTTAATGATAAATTTTATTCAAATGTTTATAATATGTGAATTTAAAGAAAATATTTTATTTATTTGATTTGTTTGTGAAAATAATTAATTGAATTTAATTAGTTATTTTGAAATTCTTTAAAAATGAAAATAATTAATTTAATTGTTTAACTAAATTACAGAAAATTATACTTAAAAAATTAATTGGAAGTTTGAAATTAGATTATTATTATTATTATTATTATTATTATTATTATTATAAAAGAAAGAAGCTAAAAATCTAAAACCAGAAACAAACAGGGAGAAGGTGACAGAAGGTGAGAGATAGTGGGAGAACGGAAGGCGGCCGGCGATGATGAGCACCGCCACCAGCACCACGAAGACCGGAGTCTGAGTGAGATGGCAACGATCAAAACCGGCAAGCATAGGCAAAGTACTAGCTTATTAAAGAGACGCCAGCGGCCAAAGCTTCAGATTGTGATTCCAGCCAATTATGACGATGTTTCCCAATGATTTTTGTAATCCTCTCATCTCAAATTTCAAGTTGGTATCTACCATGCCCTATGAAAGTCACTAGAGAAAGATATCTAAAAATATACCATCGGAAATTTCAAGGTTTTTCTTCGACGAAATGGCGGTGAGTGATGTTTGTTTTCAAGCTCCCGACATCAAGGCAAACAAGATGACATCAATTGTATCTCCAAAACAACCAACCAGTAGTGGCGCGTGGCCGACCGACGGTGCTCCAGTGGCGGCGCGTGATGTTGACATGCAGGCTCGGGTATAGCAATTTGTTCTCATCGTTTCAATGAATTTTTGAACTTTGTTCGACTGGATTTTATGTCAGTAAATCCAAAACTCTTAAATTTCATTTGTTATTGAACTATATATTGGTTTATATTTATGTTCATTATATTTAATTAGATAATTGATAATTTTGTGAATTTAGATTGTAATAAATTAATTTGATGTGGACCCTTATAAAATATAAATGGAATGATTTTAATAGAATTGATGAACTTGAAATTTAATTCATGAAATAAGTTAATTGGTGTTATTATGGTTACTTTTGATTATAGCTTGAGAAATTGGATTAGTTGTGTTGTTTATTGAATTTGAGCCCTATGAGGGGGAAATTATGGAGTTATGATTGAAAATAGTAAGTTAAAGTAATTGTTTAGAAGTGTTTTCTCTGTTACGGTTGGATAAGTCCTATTTTTAGGAAAAATTTTAATGAAATTTCAGCAAGAATCTTAAGAGTCATTAGTTATATCTTTAGAGGTAAGTCATTATTTTTCTAATAATTTTGTCTGTTATTTAGTGTTGATGTTTCTAGCGTCCTTTTGTCGCCAGAGGTCATATATCAAAAGGAAAGTCAGTTAGATGCGTCGTCAAATATGTGATTGATACTTTTTAATATATTTTTCTGTTTTTCATGCATTTATAATTATTGTGTGTGTGTTTGTATATATATATATATATATATATATATAGGCATATGTATATGCATATATGTATGTATATACATATATATATGTGTATGTATATATATACGCATGCACACACATACACAAATATATATATATATATATGTGTGTGTATATATACACACACATATATATATATATATATATAAGCCATAGGGTATTAGAAATGTGTATATATATATATATATTGTGTGCTCTTTGCCCTTTATATGTGATCATCAGACGACAGTTGCATATTTAACATGGGATTGGATTTCTAATACCCTATGTGTCGTTTAAGCTTTCCCTCTGTCGTCGTACTTTAGTTTTGTGTTTTAATCATTAATGGATAGATTTAAACTATTAAACAAAAACAAAGCTGAGACGTTTTTTTATTTTATTTTTTTCATCCCACGAAACCTGTATGCTCGTAGAAACGCACAACCCAAACCCAGGCTTCAGCTTCTTGAAACCTCGAAATTACGAACCTGCCATTTTCTTCTTCACCTCAATCTGCGTTTCTTGTACAGGCAACAACAACACAGAAAAATGCCGGTTTTCCTCAACCGCGGTTAATCTTCAGTTACAGGTAATCATTTCTCTATTTGACCTAATTGCCCCTCTATTTTCCTCTAATTTCCCCCATTTTGCCCTTTGAAAGTCATTGTTTGTTTGCTCCAATCTGACCAACTCTTCTCCAAATTAATCAAAACCGGTAGAGCTAAAATTAGATAAACAAAATTTCATCAAAGTATGATTTTCTTTTTGAGTTTTTTTTTTTGCCCTTTTTGGTTGTGTAGATTTTAATCAGATATGATAATGGAGGTGGATTTTGTTACTGGTGGCTTATTGGAAGAAGAGTCTATTGAAGTTGACGAGAACAATGTAAGTTTCATTTTTAATTTTTTTTTTTAATTTTTAATTTCATTGAAGCAAACTCTACTGAAAACTGTATCTGCAATGGAGTTTTGTTCTTTGCTTTGATTCTAGTGAGCTAACTAGTGATTTGAATTATTGAGAACTTATTTAACATTTTGGCAAATACGTTAAAAATTGTTGTTCATCTTTTTCACTGGAAATTTTGTTAAATAATAATTTGCAGGACAATTCTAATTTTGAGGGTGAAAGATGTGGGATATGTATGGACATCATCATTGATAGAGGAGTTCTTGATTGCTGCCAACACTGGTATATATCTTTAATTTCTTTCCGGTTTTGTCCCTTTTTCACACTTGGAGTGCATTCATTGTGGGTCTAAAAAATTTTAATTAGAAGTGGCAATTTCGGTTGAATTTAACCAAAGCAGGAGTATTTGTATATTTCCATCAACTTGTATTGTTGCTTAGAGCAAATGCACACAGAAAATGAAAATAGTGACTTGGGTTCATTTTGAGAATTTCAGGTTCTGTTTTGGTTGCATTGACAATTGGGCTACAATCACAAATCTTTGCCCTCTTTGCCAGAATGAGTTTCAATTGATCACGTGTATTCCAGTGAGTGATTAAAAATTCTTGAAGCATCGTTGCCGTCTATTTTCATCTTATATTGAACTTTCTTTCTTTTTTTTTTCTCCTTTTGTAGTTATTATTTTGACAATTTCATTTTTTGAGGGGAAATATCTTTCCCTTGATTTCTAGAACTAATTATATTATTAGGCTACCATACATGAAACTTTACTACATTCGGAAGATTGCACAAAGTGATGGCTAAAATATTTCCCTTTGATTATGAAGGTGTACGATACCATTGGAAACAATAAGGTCGATGATGATTCATTTTCCAGGTGTTCTTTTTCTTACTTATGTAATTTCCCTGTTGCTGGTAGTTTCCTGAGCATTTTTCCTCTATTTAGGTTTTTTAGCAGCGATGAATTTTCTTTTCTTTTATCTATACTGCAGGGATGATGAGTGGTGTATTGAAGGGAAGAATAACACTCTTTCTTTTCCGTCATATTATATTGATGAGAATGTAAGTATAGTCCATATATTATCACTTTAAGGTCTTGAGTCCAATTTAGTAAATGTCTTTAAGACACAAATAAGTTTCCAGCTTTTGTAATGACGTTGGCCTCCTCAGCCAAAGTTAAATTACCATATTATTTAGTGAACTTCATACATATGCGGAAACCGTAAATTATATTTTAGTAGATGATTTTAATGTGCTATAAGAGTTTTGAATGTTCCAATCTCGGAGTCATCACCTCATGTTGCTTGTGTTAAACTCTGCAAGTGATCCTCATGTGCTCAACAGCCCATCTTAGTTCTAGATTCACATACTATGGTGTTTTTATATGTGTTTGAGATCATGCAGAATATTCGTTAAGAAATTATTTATTTAATGTTCCTAGCACATGGAAGGACCACTTTCCATCACATCAATGACAGGATAATAATGGAGAGGAAATTATTATTAGCATAAACAGAATGGACACTTGAATGCTCTTCATTCAAATTGAAAATTCCTCAGGAAAGTTTGTGTTACTTCAGAGACTAAGATAAAAATAATGCAATGTTGTTCTAGATAATTCAAAATTATAGTAACCATGTTATAATTCTTAGTCATTATGTCATTTTGTAGGCAGTTATCTGCTTGGATGGAGATGGATGCAAAATCCGAAGTGTATCGGCAACTATTCAGGATGATTCTAACTTGGATACCTCCATTGCTTGTGATTCTTGTGACATTTGGTAAATTTTGACCCCTTGATTTGTATTATAGAAGAATTTTGCATGTAAATTAATGTGCCTTAAGAAAAGCTACTTCACTATATAGCTTTTAGTAGGATTGAACAAAAATTAATGAAATCAACCAAACTGATTTAGTTCAACCCTATCAAAGCCAAAAACTATGGTTTGTCACTTCTATTATAGATTCTGGTTCTTGGTCCTAACCAAACTGAATTGTTTGATTTGGTTTTCATTCAAGGATAGGAAAAACCAGTAAAACCAAACTATATCAAGATGACATGTAACTATGTATTAAATGTCTACTTTTGTTGGGAGGGTGGTGGGGGCTTGTCTGGTCATTTGGATCTCTCATATATAGAGTTACATACATGATCTTTTGGTGATGATATGTTAATTTAGATTCTCTTGTATATTTTGACCAGCTACTAAAACAAATTATATTTTATGCTTTCTTGTTATACTTGGGAACAGGTACCATGCCTCTTGTGTGGGCTTTGATGCTGAAGGTACATCTGAAGATACATGGTTATGCCCTAGGTAAATTATGAGGAATGACAGTTGCATCCTCCATGTTGGTTAAGCTAGGATAATTTCTTATCATCAATGTTGTAATCTTCTTTATGTTAATAGAATGTCTTGACTATGAAAAAGGAATAATAACTTTATTGGGCAGTGCCAGGTTTCTGGTTCTTTTTCTTGATTTGTATGAATGTAATCAGGGAATACTTCTTCCATCTGCAGAACTTCATTTTATATAAATCTCATGAAAAATACTTGCCATTGTTGGGTCTTCATGCCTTGGAGTTACTTGCAGAATGCATGCAAATGGTTTTGGAATATCCATTCTTAGTGTTTGCTTGGTTAGGCGGGGGAAATCAATAAAGCAACATCATATATGTATCTTTTAGGAATAAAACAATGACCATTTACCTCACACTTTCTTAATATCAAGGTCCTGCTTTACCTTACACCTTTTCGATGCCATGGTCCTGGATCTTTCTATGCTTGGACAATTTTATGTAGACTCTATATCCCACTTTTCCTTGTTTGTGCTTGAAAAACTAGCATACAATGCCTTATGAAAGCAAGTCTTCTTCTTTTTTCATTTTTCTTTTTTTTTTCCCCTAATGAAACATAGGTTTTCCCTGTTGTAATATTATTGGTTTTGGTTTGTTGTAGATGTGTGGTTGGTGAAGTACCACATATGTCTGATGCAACTCCAATGCAGAGGCCAAACAACCAGTGTGCTCCAGAAAGTTCTGATACTAACTGTATGACTGAGGCTACTTTTTCTGGGAAGTTGTCTGTATCTGTTGCTGATGCCGGAGAGACTGCTGTTGTTGTCTCAATGGTCGAAGGAAATAAAAGGAATGAAGAGGAAGGTGAGAACTTTTATCCAGCACTAGAAGTTAACAAGGACCTGAAAGTTGATGCAGGTGATGGCCAGAGTATTAGGGCAGGAGCGCCCTCTGGTAAAAAGACTGATCAACCAATCTTTGAAGGGAAGGGACTTGAGCTGTCCTTATCACGTGATACTTCCTTCAGCCAACCTTCTACTTCCTTGGTGCTTAGTGAGTTGAAAACAAGTTGTGCTGATGATGCCATGAATCAACCAGACATCTCTGATGGTGTTAAAGATTCTTTGAGAAAGTTGCTTAATGATTTCAATGCTGGAAGCAAACTGTCTGAAAACGAAAGCAGTATAAGTCTTCATCTTGGTTTATCTGTCAGCTCTTTTCTGTCTGGTAATTCTGC
Organism: Reutealis trisperma; assembly: GCA_947687605.1. Classification (NCBI taxonomy): domain Eukaryota; kingdom Viridiplantae; phylum Streptophyta; class Magnoliopsida; order Malpighiales; family Euphorbiaceae; genus Reutealis; species Reutealis trisperma. The sequence continues at coordinate 8,614,085 of CANTUT010000039.1, read as the reverse complement.
CAGTGTAATAGTTGTGTCCTTTTTTTTTTTTTTTGCATGGATAAATAGTAAACAAGTTATTTGTATCTTTTGTGTGTTTGGGAATTTATTTGTATCTTTTGTGTGTTTGGGAATATGTAATCATGACTTTATTTAATGTACTAACAGCTGATCGCACAGAGTATAATGGAACTGAATATGAAGGGACTGGGGATGTACAGCAGCAAAGTCTTTCTGAAGAATCTTTGTTAAGAGGTATTGATGGAATGTTTTAACCTGTTCATACATACATAAAATAATCCAGGCCATTCTTTGTTAGGAACATAAATAGATCTCTTATAGTTTCTCTTGATTTTTTTCCCTGAAGCATTTGCATTTGCATTACATCATGCGGCTTCAATGCTAAAATGTTTGCAGATGAGAAGATTTCACCAGATGCTAATGAGGAGGCTATCAAAGTGATTGGCTTAAAAAGAAAGCATACAGATTGCAGGTTACTTGCAATTTGAGCATTTTTGAACTTTCATATCATAGCTGCAGCTCTTCTATTTTCCACTGGATTTCAACTGCCTACCACACTTCGTGCTTTAACTCAAATCTACACTGACTTCAATTGTTATCTGGCTATTATTGTCTTTATGATTGATGTGGGCAACTCAAGTTTGTACTGTGATAATGTAGGAGAGTTGAAGTGCTTTTCACTGGAGTAGGCTTTATACTTTTGAAAACCTTTTTAAATTCTTTTAAACTTAAAATCTTTGATTGAACTTATCCAAAATTTTGTGGGTCAAAGTTATGGTTGAGACTCCATGTAGATTTGAGGAAATAGCTAATAGCTTTTAATTGGTTAACTTGAAAATCTTTAGCTTTTCAAAAACTGAAATTTGGCCACCTCAAAACTCTTGGTTAATTTTGTTCTTAGATAATTTTAGTGTCATCTATTTCTCTTTTTTTCAAGGGAGGGGAATGAACGCCTCTCTTCCTGCATATATTGAGTCCAAAATCTTGTCCTCCTTTAGACTTTGCTACTTTTAAGCTATTCATCATGAACAGTTGAATACATACATTATGAGACTCGTGGCCTTCTTTGGTATATGGTCTACATTTGCTAAAAATATTATGTGATCTTGTTTCTAAGAGAAAAAAAAAAAATTCAAACCACCATATATATGAATGTATATTTGTTAATGAGTGATATATTGTAGTCTATGTATAACTGTCTTTTTCCTGTTAATATGTGTATCCTTTAAATAAATAATCATGTCCTTTACTGTTTCTAGGTCAAAAATACTTGACTCCATATTCTTTCTTATCTTCCAGTGATGATGTCGTTAAGACTGCTGCTGATGAGGAACATAATGCTAAGAAAAAAATTGCAGTTTTTGGGAAGAAATTTAGAACCAAGGGCAAGTTGCAAATGACTCCTAAGGACCAAAACAATGAATTTCTTCCTAATGATTCTCGCAAATTGAAGAAGTCTTCAGAGAAGGAAAATGACCCTTCTGATATAATGAGTATAGTTCAGGGGATTGGTCCAAGAACTTCTAAGGGGATTGCAACCTGGAGCCCTGCTGATAAATCTTCGAAAGAAAGAGAGAATGCAGCTGGCCTGAGAGTCAAAAAGATCATGAGGAGAACTACAGAAGACAATGAGTCATCTATTGTAGTTCAAAGACTTAGATCAGAAATAAGAGAAGCTGTGCGTAACAAGTCCACTGTAGATATTGGGGAAAGCCTTTTTGATCCCAAGCTTCTTGCTGCTTTCCGTACTGCTGTAGCAGGACCCACAACTGAAGTGGTTGAGAAATTACCACCTTCTGCTCTGAAGGCAAAGAAGTCTATCCTGCAGAAGGGTAAAATTCGTGAGAATCTGACTAAGAAAATATATGGAAATTCTAATGGTAGACGAAGACGTGCATGGGATCGGGATTGTGAGGTTGAATTTTGGAAGCATCGTTGCATGAGGACTACAAAGCCTGAAAAAATTGCAACTTTGAAATCAGTTCTTAACCTCCTGAGAAAGAACCCAGAAGGCTCGGAAATGGAGCAAGCATCTGAGGGTCAGGCAACAAATCCCATCCTTTCCAGATTGTATTTAGCTGATACATCTGTTTTTCCAAGAAAAGAGGATATAAAACCTCTCTCAGCCCTTAAAGATACAAATAACTCTGAACCGAATAAAGGACAGGTCATTTCAACCGAAAAAGGTCAGAATCCATCTCTCAATGATCATACACAAAAAATAACAGAAGCAAATAAAGTTTCTTCAAAGCTTGCCATTCCATCAGTTCACAATAAAGGGTCAAAGGATAAAGTTCCAAATTCGGAGAGTAAAGCTGCCTCCAGTAAAGCACCACCACACAAAGCCCCACATGGAACTTTGCAGGCCTCTTTAGGTGGTTCTAAAGCCAATTCACAGAAGGGAACCGGTGTTCAATCTGATGATAAAAAGGTTGACAAGAGAAAATGGGCTTTGGAGGTACTTGCAAGAAAAAAGGCTGCTGCAGTTACAAATTCAATGCAAGAAAAACAGGAAGACAGTGCCATATTTAAAGGAAATTACCCCTTACTAGTATGTATTTCACTCCTTCCTTAAAACCAGTTTTCCTGCTAGCTGTTTGTTCAGTAATACATTATGCAAACTGATGTTAATATTTGCTTTTTTCTTTTTCCTTGTTGATGTGAACAGGCTCAACTGCCAATGGACATGAGACCAGTATTAGCAACCAGTCGCCATAATAAAATTCCCATATCAGTTAGGCAGGTAAGCAATGCCTTGTGCATAAACAGGCTTCGCCGATGATATACATCCTTAAGCGATGCTTCAGGTTGCTTTGTGATGGAAAAAGGAAAAGAAAAGGACCCAGATTAGCTGACCCTCTGTTTTTAACTTCAAATGCAAAATTAAGAAGGTGGAATATGTGTTTGTAGGCCACATTATTCATCCACCAGTCCGCCACTAGTGAAACACCACTGGGATCACCTCCAGCACTGCTAACTCATTATCAATGCTAACTTTTCTATTGCTAAACTTGGCACTAATTGCCGTGCGTACCTACCCCAATTTCTTTTAACACTTAAATTCTCTCTTCAAAATCTAAATCCAATTCGGATCAAGCATAGAATTGGCAAATTCTGAATGATTTGGTCATTACTTGCATCAATGGAGGGCAAAGTTCTGTGTATAATTTTTGAGCTTGACTGAAATGTTTTCTAGATTCTTCCCAACTTAGCATGGACTTGATAATGTTTTAGCTAATTCCCAGTGTTTTTAATATGCAGACACAGCTTCATCGTCTGACAGAAAACATCTTGAGGAAATTAAATCTGCCAGAGATTTGCAGAACAGCAGAAACAGAGTTGGCTGTTGCAGATGCAATTAATATTGAGAAAGAGGTTGCTGATAAGTCAAACAGCAAACTAGTATATTTGAATCTTTGTTCCCAGGAAATATTGCATCATTCGGATAACATTGAATCCATTAGAGACAAGGAATCAAATTCTTCAGCTGTATCATTACAGCCTGTTGATCAATCAGAACAAGCTAGTGATGAACTTCCGACTGATCCTGCAGTCATGGATGCATTGAAAAATGCTGGGCTTTTATCTGATTCTCCTCCGTGTAGTCCATGCCATAACAAGGAGGCATTTAATGAAGTAGATGAGTCCCCAATACAGAATGAAGAAGAAGGGCCTGATAACATATTTGAAATAGATTCTCATCCAGAGGTGGATATATACGGTGATTTTGAGTATGATTTAGAAGATGAAGACTATATTGGTGCTGCTGCTATGAAAGTCCCAAAGCTAGCACCAGAAGAAGGTGAGTCAAGGGTGAAAGTAGTCTTCTCCACTCTTAAATCTGAAAGGTTGAATGATGTTCAAAATTTTGAAGATCATAAGAAGTTGGGGGAAATCGAAGAATCCAAACATTCTCCCCCCTCAATGAAGGGTCATATTGACGTAGCCACCATTAGCTCACGAACAGAGGATGGAAATGACAAGTCTTGTGCTCCTGAGCTGTTGCCCAGTGGAGAAGGCGAAGAACCTTCTCTAGCTGAGTGTGAAGAATTGTATGGCCCAGACAAGGAACCACTAATAAACAAATTACCAGAAGACACATCTAGAAAACTATATGGGCCAGTTGATGCTGAAGATCCAGCAGAGATGAAAGTTTCAAGCCAAGTTAAGCATACAACTGCCTCCATTGGTCCAAACTCCTGTGATGGGGAAAATTCATCCAACCATTCTGGAATGAGTGAAAGCATCCCAAAGAAGGATAAATCTAAAATGGAGACAAACAAGCAGCGTGATGCTGTCAATTCTGTTTCTAAGAAGGTATCACATGACCCATCCTTGATCGTATCTCTGCTGCTATCATTGTCCTCTTTGTAACAATTTTTGAAGCAAATGAGGTGTTATTATGCAGTACTAATGAAATGAATTTTGTTTGAAAGATTTTCCTTTTCTATTTTTGGCAATTGTTTTCCTTGTAGACTTCTTCCATTAACCAGTTGTTCTCATTACGTGCAGGTTGAAACCTACGTCAAAGAGCACATCAGGCCACTCTGTAAAAGTGGCATAATCACTGTTGAACAATATAGGTGGGCTGTTGCAAAAACTACTGATAAAGTTATGAAATACCACCTGAATGCAAAGAATGCAAATTTTCTAATCAAGGAAGGTGAGAAAGTGAAGAAACTTGCTGAACAGTATGTAGAGTCCACGCAGCAAAAGGGAAAAAGTGATCTATCATGAGTAGAATAAATCAATCAGTCTCAAAATTTTCAGGGATGCCAATTTCTTTTCCCATTCTCCAGAGCTGCTGCTGCCTTGTGTTTTTGGTTGTCCAACCAATTATTTTGCAGATGATTACAGCATACAAACTTGACTCGTTGCGCATACTGCCATTGTACACATCAGAAATATCAAGTCTTGAGCCAAAACTTGATTTCTAGGTTCCATGTATATCATGTTACAGGGTCATTAGAAGCGATGGCCTCATAGCATAATGTATGCTGAGCTGCTTGTGGCTAGCCAGCAGAAGGGACGAAGTGTAAATTTTTTTTTTTTCAGTTGAATCCATAGAATCTACAGAATTGATCTGTCAGGAATTATGAAACTGAGCATGCATGGACGTCTCCTTGGTGTCTTCTGATGGCTTCCATTGCAGGAACCTCAAAACCAAAGGAAACCTATCAATTAACAGCTGCAAAAGGACAAGTTACGATTCAAAAGCAAGCAGCAGAATGTAGGCTTGAGTAAATGTGCATAGAAAAATGTATTTGTCATATTCCAAATTGAATCCAAATGACGAGGAATGTGTGTGGATAAATGATTATGATGCGGTGCAGCATAGGCCAACTGCGTGAAAAAATATCATGGCTTTGAGCTAAGTTCATATTTTGATGTCCCGTTCCTTTTAAAGAATTACTGAAGGATAAAAAAATTTTAAATGTCATTTTATTATTAGTATTTTTTTCGGAGTATTTCCGTCATTTTAGAAGCTGGGTTGTTGGCAAATTGCCAATTACTATATATAAAAAAATAAAATAAAATAAAATAAAAAAAAACTCATTAAAGAAAGCCATTGTCCATAGCCTATGGGTTTTGTATACCCATTACAGGCCTGCCGTTAAATTCCAAAAAATAATGAGGAAATTACAATATATACTGTATTTTTTATTAAAATATCATTTGTGCTGTTGTTTTTTATTTTATATATCTGCATGCTATGCTCATTTCTTTTATGCATAATTCCTCCTTCCCTTACCAGTCACACTCATGGTAGTCCAAAACCTTAAAATCTTCTTCTCATCTCTCTCTCAAAAATCAAACCAACACCCAATTCTCTTTTTTTTATCAATTTTTCTCTCTCTTTCCTTTTTTTTTTTTTAGCTATACATCCCTTTTCTTCACTCTGTCAGAATCTTTCTCTTGATCATCAAGTCAAGCAATTCTCACCTATACAATAGAAGGAGCCTGAAAAAAAAAAAGGAGAGCTTTCTCTCAACTTTGAGTCTCTCATTAAGATACAAAAATCCATCTCCTCACTCTCACCTCAAAACTCTCGTAGACTTATTCATCTCACGGTTTGCCTAGAAATTCTACGTTGCATCTGTCCTTGATTTCTAGAAACTAAGGTCAGATTCAAGGAAATGTTTAGAATGGGCTAGAATCAGTGATTCATCTTTAAATTCGAAAGGAGAATGAGATTCGTATGCCAACTATTTGGTGGAAATATTGAAACAATTGATTAACTAATAATTCTTGATCATTTTTTTCGTTATTGTTTTATTGATACTTGAAAAATGCCTCTGTCATGGTGAAATTATGGCTTAACCATTATGGATTCTCAAATAATGATCGATACCATAGGCATTCTATGTGAGCCAATGAGCTACCAATGGATTGATTCTCAGTTTTGAGTTTTTCCTTGGTTGAGAGCCTTTTTATTTTATTTTATTTTATTTTTGCATGTACTGTGCAAATTTTTTTTACCTATTATATGGGAGAAGGCTTGAAATGCAGAATTCTTGGTAGATTGTTTTGTATATGTAGAATTCTTCGTCAACAATTATTGTAGTGAGAATATATAGGAATAGAATTTGATGGACCATTTATTTATTTTTACTCTAATTTAACATTTGCAAAGAGTTTGAGTTTATAAGAATACAAATTTTTTTCAGCTTTTTACACTTGCTAAATCGCTCAAAAAGGACCTATAATGGAGAATGGCCATTCACTTATTTTCTTATATGTATTTTCTACAAAATATATACTAGATATATGCTGACATTTCTTGTGTAGAAGATAGAAATGAGAGACCAACCATGGATTCAGTAGTGCAAGCTTTATTGGAATGTATAGACAAGACTAAAATTAGCTCTCCTGAGTTCTTAGGTAATTTCTTTTTTTTCCTTTGGGTATATCTGTTGTCAAGTGTATGTTTTTTGACCGGTTGACTATTCATTAAGTTTCAATAATGATATAGAAGTAATGTTTGGAAAAAAAAATATTTTTATTCAATAACCACCAATTATTCTTTATTTTATAAATAAAATAAAAAATATTTTAATTTTAGTCATGAGACTTCAATATTTAATATTGATCCAATTCCAACCTAAACTCAATATTTCTCATTGTTGGCACCAAATATCAATTTATTTTAATTGTCAAGTCAATAAGCATTTCAACAACTAGCTGGTGGTTGACTTATTGGCCATTTCAAATAATTTTGAAGTTGAGTAACTAAAAATTAACATATTAAGGTTTTTTATAATTTGAAATAAGCTCATAATCATAATGATTGTTAATGCAAAACTCGTTCTTCAACATTATTAAAAATAAAAACAAAACAAAACTTTTGTTAAAAATATACGATAATATATATTTTTCTAGGTTTAGAATTTTAGGATTTAGAGCTTAAGATTTCAATATATATAAATATAAAGTAGTTGCAAATAATAAATATATACTAAACACATGCCAAATTATGTTATATGTATACCATTGACTTTTACTTTGTCTTTTTAATTTTTTCATATTTTCAACTTGAATAAATATAAAATAGTTGCAGATACTAAAAATATACTAATTTATTGTATATGTATAGCATTAACTTTTACTTTGAGTTTTCAATTTTTCATATTTTCAATCTGTATTAATATAAAATAGTTGCAGATACCAAACATATACTAAACATATAACAATTTATAGTATATGTATACGATTTGGGTTTATAGGTATACCTAATTTAGTTAACATACACTTAATTTAGGTATAAAATTTTAGTTAACATATACCTAATTTAGGTATATTTATGCTAAGTATATGTCATTTGCTCAAAAACATATATACCAAACATATACGTAACATAAACCATATATATACAAAACAAACGCCAAACGTAAACCTTTTTTTGGTCTTTTTTTTTTTTTTTGAACTAACTGCAAAATATATATCTAAAATATACTATTTGGTAAAAAATACCATTAATTGAATTTTTATTATTATTAAATACATAATCCAATATTTTTATAAGTAATTAACGAAATATTCTTAAATAAACGTCTAGTAAAATTAATTTTATGATAAATAAGATTTATAAAGTTCAATTAATTGCAATTATATATTTTAATTTTAAATTTGAATTTTCATACAAATTTACAAGTAAAAAAAACAATGGATTCAGTTATAAGAATCAAATTAAAGTTTTGGATTTGAAGAATTTTTTATATTAATAAAATTATCAGGAAAAAAGTGAATGGAGGTGTAATAAGAAAGGAGACAGATAGATGGAGACAATGTAGCAGTAATATAATTTGTGTATCTCAATGGAGTAAAAAAGAAAACTAAAAAAAATAAAAATTAATTAAAAAATTAAAAAGAGACAACTAAAAAAAAATAATGAGAAATAATAATAATAATTATAAAAGGGACCCTTTTGGAAAGCCATTAAGGCATTGATCATTTCGAGAGCCAACCACATTTGTATCACACAGCAATACAACACGTTTGACTAAAGAGGGAGGTGATCCAGTACTTGTATGCATATGCGGCACCATTGCATTGAGTTGAGGTGATATTTTGAAATTTTTTCGTAAAAAGGTTAAAAATGAAATTTTTTAACTTTTTGTGGATTTTTTGAAAATTTTCCAAAAAATAATACCCAGTAGCAGATGCCCTTTGTAACCTTTAGCCATGTTAGCACAAACCCGCTTAAAATAGGATTTGGATAAACTGAAAACAGTTTATGCACTTTCATCTCAATTCCTCAAAAACCCAAATTCGGAAACCTTTGATGTTCATTTCCTGCCCAAAAATGAAATCAATATCTCACAAGCATGACATTTCACAGCAAAACTCCGAATTTGTTTAATGCTAAAAGTGTGAATTTTTAGTTAAACAATGACCACCATTGGTACTCTTTTGTCTACTAGGGTTTATCTTCCTAAACCCTACCAGAAATCCCAGAAATGCACTCCGAAATTTCGATCAAAGACGCCATTTCTTCGTCGATCATTCACAGTTCTATGCGAGTTGAATTCAAGTTCCGGTTCACATCCCAGTGACAATAAAAAAGATGATTTTGTCACTAGAGTTTTGAAGGAAAACCCTAGCCAAATTGAGCCCAAGTACCTAATTGGGGACAAGTTCTATTCTTTGAAAGAGAAAGAGAATTTGAGCAAGAATCAGAATATGAATTTTATTGAATTTTTAGGGAAGATATTGAATTTCAAAGCAAAACCTAAGAAAGAAAGAAATGATAGTCAGAATGAGGATGAGACTGTATACTTGAAGGATATTTTGAGGGAATATAAGGGTAAGCTATATGTTCCTGAGCAGATTTTTGGGGCAGAGTTATCTGAGGAAGAGGAGTTTGATAGGAATTTGGAGGAGTTGCCCAAAATGAGCTTAGAGGATTTCAGGAAAGCAATGAAGAGTGATAAGGTTAAGTTGTTGACTTCGAAGGAAGTTACAGGCAGTACTTACGGATTTGGTTATATAAACTTCATTGTGGATTTGAAGGAAATTCCTGGGGAGAAGAGCTTACATAGAACCAAATGGTGAACGTTAGACCCTAAAATCATTTCTAAGTTTTGGTTTGCTGGATGTTTGTGATGTACTTTAACGATGCTGTAAATGTGTTTTTTTAGGTCAATGAGACTAGATGAGAACGAAGCTCAAGAACTTCTGGTGGAGTACAAGGGTCCACAATATGAAATAGAGAGGCACATAAAGGTGGCCAATCCTCCATCTTCTCTTTAATTGATTTTGTTAATATTTCCTCATTCAGTTGAGCGGATTTGGTAGATAGATATTATGAGCAGATGCTATATATCATTGGTGAACCACGAAGAAGTCCAGCTAGGCTTAAATGTTTACAAAATGTAGTACTAGCCAAGTCATCTCAGAAAAAAATGTCACTATTACTTGATTAATTGAATCAATGTCATATAATGGTTGTAGGTAGTTCATACTCTGCTCAGTATATTGGGGTCATTTCTTTCCTCCAAGATTCTGTAGAAAAAAAAAAGTATTTTTCATGAGGAAACATTGTAAACATGGCATGTACATGGATGCATGCTGTTACTGAGTTGTATGTCTTACTGCTTTATATTTTGCTGCAGTCGTCAGTAGGAAAGTTGCCAGAGTATCCTCATCCTGTTGCATCGTCCATATCTAGCCGAATGATGGTAGAGCTTGGAATGGTGACAGCTGTGATGGCTGCTGCTGCAGTCGTAGTTGGAGGTTTTCTAGCTTCTGCAATATTTGCTGTTACCAGTTTCATCTTTGTGTCAACTGTATATGTTGCATGGCCTATAGCGAAACCATTTTTTAAGCTGTTTCTTGGTATCATCTCTAGCATTTTAGAGGGAATTTCGGATTATCTTGTTGATATTTTCAGTGATGGAGGAGTCTTCTCTAAATTGTATGAATTTTACACTTTTGGTGGTGTATCTGCCAGCATTGAGATGCTAAAGCCTATCACGCTTGTGCTTTTGACTATGGTTCTTCTTGTCCGTTTCACCCTTTCGAGAAGACCTAAGAACTTCAGGAAGTGGGTAAATGTTGCTTCATATCTTCAATTTCTGCTGTTATATGTAATGGGCTAATCTGGTTTGTGTCCCTTTTTTTTATCCTGATTGTTTTACTGATATAGTTTCTCTATTTTGCAGGATTTATGGCAAGGAATTGACTTTTCACGTTCCAAAGCAGAAGCTCGAGTTGATGTTAGCTTCTGAGCATTTCACTATTATGCTTAACTCCAAACTTATGAAGTTTTGCATGGATTTCTTATACCCTTCTGGAATGTTGTCGTTTCAGGGTTCAACAGGAGTTAAATTCAATGATGTTGCAGGGATTGATGAAGCTGTAGAGGAACTTCAGGAGGTGTTTTATTGCATATCTTGACAAATAAATTATTTGTCTTAAAGGATGATTATATGCTCTGTTGTTTGAGATGTGAAATGTTTGCTCTCCTTTTTGCCCAGTTTGCTCTATATATTTGGCAGTAAGCTCAAACAATATTTTGGAACCCTGTTCATAAGAAAATTGAGAAAGAAAATGCCAGCTATGGTCTTTTCACAAGCAACTGATAAATATCAATTAATATGTTGAAGCATCATAATCATTAGCGTATATTGAACTAATCGGCCCTGTAGAGCCATTTCTTTATTTCTTATATTTATGTGGGATATCAAACAATATAAAAATTTGAAGTTTTTGTGAAAATTTCTGGGAAATTATCAATTATGCATTTTGCTTTTTTTGGTGTTCAAATGCTTAAAAGGCCAAAGAATCATCTATGGACTGTGGACATCTGTGAGTAATGCATTTAGTTTTTGTACACTCCTTTAATTTCCTATTAATTGTCTAAATTCTTCTAAGCATGAGATTTTCTTTTTATCAGTTCATATCACATTTATTTATCCATCCTCTCTACCTTATAATATTCTTAAGGTTACGATGAATTTCCATGAACTCTTAGTATTTATCTCCTTTTAGTACATTGCTTTGGTAGTCATGTACGTGTATTTCTTTAAATATCATGCCAAACTGTTATTCTTGTTTATAACATATGGAACCTTATATATTCCTTTTTAATACTTTGATGATTAGTTGGTGAGGTACTTGAAGAATCCAGAACTGTTTGATAAAATGGGAATAAAGCCTCCACATGGAGTACTTTTGGAGGGTCCTCCTGGATGTGGCAAGGTTTGTTATGCTTGTTAACCTTGTTTGTGAATTTCGTGATGAAATTTTCAATATAAATGTTGCCTTAAATACTTTTCCAGACCCTGGTTGCAAAGGCCATAGCTGGTGAAGCTGGAGTTCCATTTTACCAAATGGCTGGGTCTGAATTTGTTGAAGTCTTAGTTGGTGTAGGTTCTGCTCGTATCAGGGATCTGTTCAAGAGAGCCAAGGTAATAAGCTTCCCATTTTGAAATTTCATTGCATCCCAACTTCCTGTTATCAGTTGTTCATGGTCTTTTAGTCTAGATCAATTGTGCTACAGCATTTCTTCTAATGAAATCAGTACTCCAGGACAAGTAATCAGTTATTGGAATCCATAACTGAAGTTATCTTTGTGAAGAGTCTCTTATATTGTGTATAAACATTTACTTTATTGCATAAGAGTGCCAAAGTCAGCTTGCAAACATAGATAGTATTTTACATCGCAAGTGTGTAATCTCATTCAGTAGTTCTTGTTGTAAGTACTTGCTTTGAAGTAATTTTTTATAATGACATGGTCTTTGCAGGTCAACAAACCATCGGTCATTTTCATTGATGAAATTGATGCATTGGCAACTAGGTATGGGCATTATTGTCTGTTGCTTTAAGTGAATACTCTTTGCCCCTTGGGGAAATCATCTTGTCATGAATAGCATGGACCAACTTTCATGTGTAGTGCTATCCTAGGATCACTTGAATTGTTGTTGTTCTAACACAAGTTTATCAAGTGGCGACCTTGATAGCATTAGAGCCTTGGAATTTTGCTGGTAGATGTTCAAAATGAATCAGTTGGATTAATTGGGTACAGCCTTTGTGCATATGTTGTTAGTTGGGTAAACGTAGCTCAACTAATGACATTATAGTGATGGTTACCCCAATTTTAGTATTCTAGTGGACTAGGCATCATAAGTGGATTGCTGCTTTAGCAAATTTATGATCAGAAATTGGTCATTAGTTGCTTTGAGCAATCATTTTCAGAGAATGATGAGGATTGTGTATCCATGCCTCAAATCTGGTGGAGGCAGAGTACCACAGTGTTTTGTGATTGATATTCAGTCAGAGACTTGGAATATTGAAGGGAAACATTAAATGTTGGCTACACAATTGGCTATATTGTATGAGGAAAACTAATAGCTGCTGAAGGACATGCCATAATGCACTGCAAATTTTAAACTATGCTCTGCATGATTGAAAAATCTAAAGGTTTTTTTTTTTTTTATTTGTTACTTGTATGAACAGGCGTCAAGGGATTTTTAAGGAATCTACTGACCACCTCTACAACGCTGCTACTCAAGAAAGGGAAACTACATTGAACCAGCTCTTGATAGAGCTCGACGGGTTTGACACGGGCAAAGGTGTTATATTTTTGGCTGCTACAAATCGTAGAGACTTGTTAGATCCTGCTCTTCTTCGACCAGGTCGTTTTGATCGCAAGGTTTGTTTATGCCACTAGAAGAAGGGGATGGGAAAAAAGGTTTTCTTGATCTGCTGCAGGTTTTTTATGCTTGGAACTGTGCTTTAATTCAACATCTTTTCATCTAGCATTGTTGATGTGTATGCATGATACTCTTCATGAACAGTTATTGTCTTAGAATTGTTTGAAGAGTGTATTCAACCGTCTTCATTTTCCTTGAAGTTCTATGTTAGCATTGTCCGATGGTTGTTAGTTCTTATCGTAATGCTGGTGTTTCTCCTGTAGATAAGAATCCGTCCTCCTAACGCTAAAGGGAGATTGGAAATTTTGAAAATTCATGCAAGCAAAGTGAAAATGTCAAAATCTGTTGATTTATCTACTTATGCAAAAAACTTACCAGGTATATGTTGTTTTGGGTTATCTGTTGAATTTCCTGTTCAATGTCTATTCTTCATGTATGCAATTATCAGGTTGGAGTGGAGCAAAGTTAGCTCAGCTAGTCCAAGAGGCTGCTCTTGTGGCTGTCAGGCAAGGGCATGCATCAATTATCCAGTCAGACATGGATGATGCAGTTGACCGACTTACAGTAGGACCCAGGCGTGTTGGAATTGAGTTGGGTCATCAGGGACAATGCCGTAGAGCTATTACTGAAGTTGGAGTTGCTATGATTTCTCATTTGCTTAGGCGATATGAAAGTGCAAAAGTTGAATGCTGTGATCGCATTTCAATTGTCCCTCGCGGTCAGGTTCTCATTCTTTTCTCAATTATTTCTCTTTTTCTTTTGATGCAAACAAATTTTCTTTCATACATTTTAGTATTATATGCTGAGGACATCATCGAACCTCTTTCCCAAATTGGCTTGAAAGCACATTTTAGTAGAGGCGTCTGAATATGGGTGAAGTACTGCAAAATATGGGCATCATCAAATGAAACACCCATTGTTGTGTTGTTGCAGGCTTGCAGTATTAGATGTCTGTATTTCTGATACCCCAGTGATGTGAAGATAATCCTTTCTAAAATTATTTTTATTTTTATATTTTGTACTCGTTGACTAATAAGTTCCACCTACTGTGTGGGACGAGTTAGTGTTACCCCTTAGATTTGGCTTTATGATGTTTTGTGTCACTTAATATCTATGGTAACATATTCCAAATAATGTCTGTAGACATTATCACAAGTTGTGTTTCATCGGCTCAATGATGAATCATACATGTTTGAGCGTCGACCACAACTGCTGCATCGTCTTCAGGTGTGGACTTAAAGGTTCTCTAGTATAGTCCAACTTGTTTTCTTTTTCATATTTTGTCAGATTATTTTAACAAGTTAATTTCTATGTAAAGGTTCTTCTTGGGGGGAGGGCAGCTGAAGAGGTCATTTATGGGCAAGATACATCAAGGGCATCAGTTGGCTACCTTGCGGATGCATCTTGGCTTGCTCGTAAAATTATTACCATGTTGGTCTTTAATTCACTTCTGCAATGGTTTTCCTTCTGTCTTATTGGCGTTTACTGTTATATATATATATATATATATATTTTTTTTTTTTTCTTTTTTGTCTTCAACAAACAGATGGAACTTGGAGAATCCAATAGTTATACATGGAGAACCACCTCCTTGGAGAAAGAAAGTTAGATTTGTGGGCCCACGCTTGGACTTTGAAGGATCACTTTATGATGACCATGACCTAATTGAACCTCCTATCAACTTCGACTTGGATGATCAAGTTGCACAGAGAACTGAGGAGTTGATACGTGATATGTATAGTAAAACTGTTTCTTTACTAAGACAGCACCATGCAGCTTTGCTCAAAGCTGTGAAGGTAATTGGATGTGGAGTGTTAATTATATTGTTTGCACTTTTTTCTTGATTTATAGTATGAAATTCTCTAGTAAGTTTATGGGAATATTTTCTTGACCAAAAAAAAAAAAAAAAAAAAAAAAAACAGAGAGAGATCAAGAACAAAAAAGGAGAGAGGTCCATACATTATAAAGTTATAAAGTTATTTACTGTCTTCTCCCACTCGCACACACACTTCTTTTCCTCCTAAAATTGCAGACTGCATCGAAGACATTTTGTACTGCACTAGTGTTTCGATAACATGAATTTTCTGTGGCTTGCAAGGGCTGATAATCTTATCTTAGGCTTTATAATTCTTCTGTTAGGGTGATGAAATTAATTAGCAGAAGCATAAACAATTACAAAGTTCGCTAACCTAAACCAATTGACCCTTGAAGATTTTGAAAGATTTATGTTTAAAAATGGCTTGTATTAGGATTTTGAGTTTTGAATTTTAGCAATTATGCTAGATCATTTTTTCTTTCCTTATTTTTGAATCTAGTTTCTGCTTCATTGTAAGGAATGAAATAAAAGCAGTGGCATTGAGCACCATAAAATTGTCTGAGCTGTCTATTCTTAATTTGCAGGTTCTTCTTAATAAGAAGGAAATCGGTGGAGCAGAAATTGATTATATTTTAAACAATTACCCTCCGCAAACACGCCTAAGTCTTCTGTTAGAGGAGGAAAATCCCGGAAACCTTCCGTTCACCAACAAAGAAACAGGGAATGAATTAGATTATGCACTGCTAACTTCATCAGAAGGACAAACCTTATGAACGAGAGTTCCTGCAGTTTTGTATTGAGACAGGCACAGGTGCAGCTGTCAGTACACACAAACATTAGCATCACTGGAACCTTTTTCTGTTTGAGAGCATAAATGAGATACACTCGTTTTTTTTTTTTTTTTTTTTTGGGGGGGGGTGGGGTGGGTGGTTTATTTATATGAAAAAATACTGATTGTAAATTATTTCATTATTCATATATATACTCTTTGATCTGGTTAAATGTTGGCAGAGAATAAGTTGAAGCTAACCTGAGCAGGGCTGTGCAAATGGTCGGTTCGGTTCAAAATCGAACCAAACCGAAATAACTGAATAATTGAAATTAATATTTTCTTAAACCGAACCGAACCAAACTGAAGAAATTCGGTTTGGTTCAGTTCGGTTTGTCAGTTTTGGCTGCTAGGCTATTTTTTTTCATAAATATGATAATGAAATTTATATATGTATGTGTGTGTGTGTGTGTGCGTGTGCGTGTGTGTGTGTGTGTGTGTTGGTTCAATTCAGTTTATTGGTTTTGGTTGCTAGGCTTTTTTTTTTTTTTTTTTTTTCATAAATATGATAATGAAATATATATATATATATATATGTGTGTGTGTGTGTGCACGCGTGAGT
The DNA here is from genome assembly GCA_947687605.1 of Reutealis trisperma. Taxonomy (NCBI): domain Eukaryota; kingdom Viridiplantae; phylum Streptophyta; class Magnoliopsida; order Malpighiales; family Euphorbiaceae; genus Reutealis; species Reutealis trisperma. The sequence goes on along the minus strand of CANTUT010000039.1, from coordinate 8,597,724 downwards.
GCATGTCAAAAATATTTATATTAATTCATTTTATTCAAAAAAATTCAATTTCCAATGATAAGGATAATGAATCATAAAAATACAAGTGAAAAAATAATTAATACTAATTCATTTTATTCAAAAAGTTCAATTTCCTATAATAATAATAATAGTAAGGCATTTAAATCTATTCATTTTCCTATATATATATTGATTCATTTTATTTTAGAAAAGTTCAATTTCCTATAATAATGATAGTATGGTATTTAAGTCTATTTATTTTCAATATATATATATATATATATATATATATATATATATATATATATATATATATATATATATATATATATTCTTATTAATTTCTTTTATTCAAAAAAATAAAAATAATTAATATTATTTCATTTTATTCAAAAAAAAGCTCAATTTTCAATAGTGATTATAATAAAGCATTTAAACCTATTTATTTCTCAATATATATATATATATATATATATATATATATATATATATATATATAAGTCCAAAAAATAATTAATAGTAACTTATTTTTTTAAGAAAAAACTCAATTTTCTATAACAATTATAATAGAGCATTTAAACTATATATATATATATATATTAAAAAACTTTGGTTGGTTAGGTTATAATCAAAATTTTTTTTGCTATAACCGAACCGAACTAAAATTTAATTCGATTCCTCAAAATAAAAATCAAACTGATCAGTTCAGTTCAGTTTTTCGGTTTCAGTTCGGTTTTACTCACCCTTTAACATGAGATAGGAAATATAACATCCGGTTTGAGTAAGTTGGAATTCTGCTTAACTAGCTTTGCTTTAATTTATGAAACATTTTTTTTGTTCATTTAATATCCAACTACATTACCAGCTGATATTTTTTTGAAATTTTACAAAATTAGTATTTTCTATGATTTAGTGTGCCAAATTTCCATAGATTAATTGGAATATGTTGAGTGACGTAGGTTGTATAGAAAAAATTTGATATAAATTAATGTAATTTGAACATGTTATATAGTAAGAAACAAATAAATAATAATTATTTTTTTTACATTATAAATTATGTTAAAAATAATATATAATTATTTATGTTTTATAAGGTATAATTACATCATTTAAGATTATTTTAATTACTACCCAAGTAAATAATTACCATGAGCTAGAGGTCATTTAGGAGTTGTTAAAGGTCTGAATTTTTCCTCATAATCCCTTTTGAGAAAACAAAACTGGGAGAAAAGAAGAAAATAAAATGGATTATGAAATTCCAAGAATGCCCCCCAACAAATATCAGCTCAGTTGAAGGACATTTAATGAAGAATACATGAAATGATCCGAAATAAGCGCCCACTAAATGGTAGAAAGTAGTTTCCGGAGGAGCAGGACTGTAAACAAGCCACACAAAGGCTTAAAGCGGGGGACTTTGTAAAAAGCCACGTGGATTTCTACTTCCTTTGTTAGTTCTCTCACATGACACAAAAACAAAAAAGAACCAGAGACCCACAGACAACCATTGTTTTTGCTCCCATCGTTGAGGAAACACAGACAGCCATCCAAAAACATACAGACATACCCTTTTTCTGTACGGACAAGACATGAAGAAACCTCGAAATGGTTCCTTAATACTAAACGCTATTAGATGCCAAAGCCTCAAAAACAGAAACAATGATAATAGCAGCAAGAACAGCACCAATAACAATAACAAGAATAACAGGAGAAGCTTTTATGAGCTCTCTTTGTCTTTGATTCTTTTACTCTGGTGTCTTGTCTTGTTGTTTTACACTAGACTTGGCCTTAGCCACGAGAATGAAGGTGAAATTTTATTTTATTTTTATCTTGTTGTCTTTTGTTTAATTTCAATCCCTTGTACAGATTTTTGGTACGCTTTGTTTTTTTTTGACTTTTCTCTTACCCATTGTTTTGATTTGGATTTTCTATCAAACCCATTTCTTCTTCTTTCTTATAGACACATGAAGTTTAATTTTCTGCTAATTCTCTGTTGTGGTTGCCCAGAAAAACTTGAGGAATTAAAATGAACAATTTTTCTTTTTCTTTTTTTCTTTTTTTTCCACATTATTTTAGGTTAGCTTTTAAGGAGCTTAAAGGTGCAAGCTTCAATCTTTTGTGAAGGGTGAATCAAATTGTTCATTTATTTTTTATTCATAATGTTGGAATTAAAATTATTGTAAATTTTTCAGGGAATTTGGCAGTTGGTAACAGAAGCATACCTTGTCCTAATGTTTTCAAAGATAAGCTTTGTAATGATACACACTCACATATTGGAAATAAAGGCTATAATGATACAAGTGGACTTCTGCTAGAGTTTAATCTGTCTTCTAGCTGTAATAATTCCACAGTTCATATTAATTTTGCGAGTCAGAAGTTCTCAATTTCAGAGACAAATAGGCTGGAAGAAATTATTTGGAGTTTTTTAGGTTATAGATCTTTAGTTTGTAAAGTACAAAATCCAGAAGAATGGAACATTGGTAAACCAAAAGAGCTACCTGGTGGGAGAACTCATCATTCTACTTATATCAATTTGGATGAGTTTAGGAACATAACAAGGCAAGAGAAAGGGCAACAAATGCCCAGTCAGTTTGTTAACATCACCCATCGGCTTGAACCTGATGGTAAAGAGTACAACTTTGCCTCTTCAATGAAGGGTGCAAAGGTGGTGGCACATAATAAGGAAGCAAAAGGAGCAGGTAACATATTGGGGAAGGATCAAGATAAGTACTTAAGAAACCCTTGTTCTGTGGGAGGCAAGTTTGTTGTCATTGAGCTTTCAGAGGAGACATTGGTTGATGTTGTAAAAATTGCAAATTTTGAGCATTATTCTTCTAATTTTAAGGATTTTAACTTGTTTGGAAGTTTAAGCTATCCAACTGAAAGTTGGACTCAATTGGGTAACTTCATTGCTGCTAATGTCAAGCAGAGTCAAAGCTTCAAGCTGCCTGAACCCAAATGGGTGAGGTACTTGAAGTTGGATCTACTTAGCCATTATGGATCAGAATTTTACTGCACATTAAGTGTTGTTGAAGTATTTGGAGTTGATGCAATCGAACGAATGCTTGAAGATCTATTTGTTCCTTCTGAAGAAAGCAGTTCCAATAAATTGCCAAAGCCTAATTCTGCAGCACCAACTTTGAAGCCAGAATTAGATACCATTGATGAGAAAAGAAATTACAAAATCCAAAATGGGGTTGATTATGTTGGTATAGGGTCAGAAAACAATGACAATGCTCAGCAGCTTTGTGCTACCACCACAAAAAATCCTGTGACTATAAGCAAGAATCCTGATCCTGCAACTGACGTTAGGCAACAGCCAGTAAGCAGAATACCTGGTGATGCTGCTCTAAAGATCTTGCTGCAGAAGGTGAGATCACTTGAGCTGAACTTATCTGTACTGGAGGAGTATGTCAAAGAAATGAATCGGAGACAAGGAGATATTTTGCCTGACCTTGAGAAAGAGCTATCCAGAATTTCATTGCTTTTGGAAAAGAGCAAAGCAGAAATTAATGATGTTGTGGAATGGAAGGAAAATATGGTACTTCCTTTGAACTTCTGAATTTTTCGAAGAGAAGGAATTACATATGATTGCCTAACTCATGTGTCTCCTTTCCGTTTTCAGGATAAAGGATTCATGGAGCTTGAGTCATGGAAAGCCATTGTCTCATCTCGTATGGATACACTGGTCAGAGAAAATATGATGTTGAGGTTTGAAATTATGCACTCTATGATCAAAGTTTATAAACAAATTTCAATCTATTTTTAGTTATTTTCTTTTCTGAATGTTTTGCCTATTGCTGTTCTAGCAACATGAATGTTGTTTTAGCATTTGTGTTTAATATAGATACTGGAAATGATTTTCTTTTTATCCAATAGGCAACTGGGTAATCATAGGTCAATTTTTTGCTGCAACATAGTTAAAGTGAATTATTGACTCAATCTGTATGCGCACATGCTTGCGCACATGCCTGTGTTTTAGTTAATGATCCTTGCCTCAAGGTTTCATAAGTTGAAGTACAGCCCACTTCTTAGTCTGAATAAAATAGTGTATGTTAGATCTTACTTGAAAAGATTTATATTTGCTGTAAGATTTGCAGGCTTCTAGTTTATGAAAAATTTAGAATCAAAGCAAGCGGATAAGTTTTAGAGGCAGAGGGTGATTTTTAATAATTCTGGTTCACTATAATGAAAATTGCAAATGATTTTAAATGGAAACCTGGCCTCAATAATGCATTTTGCAAAAACTTGCCTGCTTCTGCTTGTAATTGATCAATGGTTAGGACAGTACATGATATTATTTGGTTGGTGAATTTTGCTCTTATTGGATTTTTTTTTTCTTACCATCTTGTCTGTATGACAAGCTTCCCTTTTGTTTCATCTACTGTCCCCTTTATTTCTACAGATTAGATGTTGAAAAGGTTGTAAAAGATCAAGCAAATCTAGAGAGCAAGGAGCTTGCTGTATTAGCAATAAGTCTTTTCTTTGTGTGCTTTGCAACAATCAAGCTAGTTTCAGCAAGAGTTTTGAAATTTTTAGGAGCCTCTCAGTCGAATAAGGTATGCCGGACAAGTAGAGGTTGGGTTATGATACTTGTTAGCAGCACTATGACAATATTCATTACTCTTCTCTCTGGCTAGTCCCTTTGTTAGTGAGAATTTTAACAAGTTTTTGGGTTATCCAAGTCAGACAACATATGCCAAAAGAACAGATTTGTAAACAGTATTCATTGACTTGTTCTCTAGCTAATCCCCTCTCTTTGTCGCTCTAGAAAATCAGATCTTTTTTCATTTCTGGCCTTGGCCTCTTTCTAAATGTAGCTTTCATATTACGGTAGAAAATTTTGATATTGCAGCCTTTCTTTCTTGCTATATGTGGGTAATGTGGCCCATCCTTGAACCTTGATTGCAGGAAACACAAAAATATTACTAGGCCAATAATAAAGCTTGCAACAGATGTAGAAATCTTCCAGCTAGCTTTTTCGTTGTAGTTATTATTATCTCCTTTTTTTTTTTTTTTAATAGACATTCAAAATTAATTTAAGAATGTTGCCTTAATAAGCACTAAGCTTTTGGGTTGAACTAAAAAATAAACTAAAATGGTCGCCATATATGGAATGTTATATATATATATATATATATATATATATTAATCAATCTAGCTTCAATTTTTTTTTCCCAAAGAAAGAAAAGATTAGCATTTAAAAGGGTATGAAGCTTAAAAAGTATAATTAAACTTAGAGAACAATGAGCTGGTCCAACAGTTAATGAACATACGCATAAAGTCAAGTAGAAACTTATTCACAAATAGGTTTTTGGATTTGGGCTTAAAGCCTAGACAAAGCATAAGAGTCCTAAGGCTACCGCCCTATTGAAACCCACTACTAGCACTTCAACCTCTACCGTAAGAGACAGAATTCTAAAGTGGAGCAGTTTAATGACAGTTGTGGTTGAGTAAACCCTAAAAAATTTGCACTTATAGGCTTGAAAATCACCCTCCATTGCCACAACCAAAATGCAGTGGTTTCAAGGTAGAAAACAGGTTCCCTCTGCTGATAAGACCAAAAGCAAAGGCAAGGAGGAGCCAGCTCTCTACCAGGTGTTTCAGAGTTCAGTCATAATTTGAAATCACCCTTGTAAATATCTGCTGAAAATTTCAAACAAAAACTAATCATTCTTTTTCCTACCCATCAAAGACACAACAAAAATTTCACAGATCAAAGCTCAAATCAATGTGTGGGCTGGAAAACACCATAAGAAAGGACGTAACACTGCTGATGATGATCACCTTCACATATATAAAATCCTGATATGAAAGGGAGACAAAATTCACATATTAGTTACTCTAAAACAACTTTATTGCTAGGTAAAACTAGAAATGCACAAAAAAAAAAAAAAAAAGGGTATTACCATCAATGGCTAAAGCTAGTAGGGATAAACCAAGTAGCAAACCAGGGGGGCTAAAGAGCAGGAAAATCCTAGGAGACAAAAGTAAAGTTAGAAGGCTTGTTCTATTGACATCACTTATAAATCTAGCTTCAATTGAGACTCAAAATTGAGACTTTTCACATACGACCTCCATGCTAAGTAACCAAAAAGCTCATTGCTATGAAATGTTGTATATTAATAGTATTAATGTTCTAGTTACAAACTATAAAAAGAAAAAGAAAAAGGATAAATTCACTTGAGTGAGAAATGAATTGAATGGACATGTTAAGTTAAATCGAAGTGTGTGGTAAAGTCATTTTTTAAAGAAAAAAGGAAAATTAAGAAATAAATAAAAATGGAAAAATCAATTGAACTCTCTATTTTCTTATACTTTCTAGTTTATTTTATACGGTGTAATATATTTTAAAAGATTAAATTAGAAATCAAGAGCCAAAAAAAAACACAAATATCATTTGGTGAACCCAAAAAAATATGTTCCTTCACAATTTGCCGCCAAATTAAGAGCCAATCAATTTTCACATTTTTTCTTTTGGATAATTTACTATTTAATTTCTAGATTTGGGCCAATTCACATTTAGATTCCTTTATTTTTAAAAATTAATTATATCATCTTTTTATTTTGGTTTCGTTTATTTTTTGGTCATTCTGTCTAATTTTTACTCACTTTTCTGTTACGAGTCTGTGAAATGACTATAATACCCTTAGTCTTAATTCACCATTTCTACCTGCACCACCAACCAAAAATTCACAAATTTACTAAAAATTATTTTACCAAAAATTTAGATTCATGAATTTTTTTTTTTTTTTGGCTCTCTATTGTTCACAACATAAAGAACTCCATGTTGTAAAAATAATAATAAATTAACTTTAATAATTGATTTCTTAAATATAAATTAACAAAAGAAATAAAATAATGAAAATTGAAAAAAAAAAAAGAAAGAAAGAGAGAGAATTAAGGCTTAAAAATACTAATGATACAGTACCTTAGTTGAATTATTCAAGTGAGCTCTCGTTTGCACTTTTAAGTTTAACCCATTAGCATCAGCCCATGAAATTCCTCACTGGCATTAAAAAAACTGATATTCCTCTTCACCCAAGCTACGCCTTGTTCTTCGGGTTCAACTCATGAAATCCACCTCCATAAGCAATGTGCTAAAATATAAATTTTTGAAGCCCAAAGTAATGTGCTAAAAAATAAATTCCTTTGACACAAGCAATCCCAAACAAAAATGTTTCAATTGTCAATTATTTATAAAACCCATATCATCTTTAATAATTCAACCAAGATACCGCATCATTTTCTTGATTTAAACCCATTTCAAAAAATGATATAAATTACGTTGCCTTCAAATAAATCACCTAAATTGTACTTTAAATTTTACAACAAAATTCAAATATTTAACTAATCTATATCAACAAATAATAACTAAAAAACACAATTCTTTATGCGTAGGAAATCTCCATCTCAAATCTCTACTAAAAGTACCGAAAATCTTGAACTCATCTGCAATAAATTCCATTAGCATCGATGACAAGGTGATTGCGATAAAAGGCAAGAGAGAGAGAGAAATGATTGTTATTTTGATTTTTAGCTTTTGTGTTGAAATGAAGGTGTTATAGGAATATAATTAAATTTACTATTTTTAAAGTTTATAATAGAAAAGTAAAAAAAATTGGACGAAATGATCATAATGTAGACAAATCAAAACACAAAGGAGATATATTTAGTTTTTGAAAATAAATGGACTGAGTATGAATTGGCCAAAGATTCAAGGATTAAATAATAAATTAACCTTTTTTATTATTTATTTTGTAAATCACTCATTACCCTTCCTATTCAATGCCTCCAAAAGAAATTTAATATTGTTAAAATTGAAATATACATTGAAAAGGAAAAGAATTAATGGGTTGGAAATGGAAAATAATCTCAGCGCCTAGCAGTGATGAAATGATATTTTTTGTGCCTCAATTTAGTAAAATTTATCAATTTAGTATTTGAAATTGCAATAGTTTCAATTAAGTATTGCAACATGTAAAAATTTTTCAATCAAGTGTTATTAGTAAGTTACTAATCAATAACCTTTAATAAATTACAAAAAAATATTTAGAAAATTATAAAATGATATAAAAAATTTAAAATTCTTATAACTAAATTATCTTTTTAAAATTTCAAAATTCTTACTAAGATTATTGCTTGCATGTTGTGGATGAAGCCTCGCTTTGCTTCTTATCTAATCTTCAAGGTATCAAGATTTTAAAATATCATTTCATGTAAAATTTTTAGATAAATTACAATTGTATCAAAATATCAAATAATGCTATAATGATGATATTCTATATTAAAATAACAAAATTATAAACTAATGATTTTATAAAAATGTTATAATCTACATAATCACACCTACTTTTTCATAAGTGATGTAAAATTATGAAAAGACACTAATTAATTATTAATTATATTCAAATATTGAAATCTTAGTTTAGAGTTCACAAAAATAATTTTCTCATTTGCCAATTCTTAATTACTTTAAATTAGATTGTTTATCATTTGTTTTTCTTGCACGAGAAATAGTTTATTATAATATTTGAATTAAAAAAATTAAATTTTTAAAAAATTTGATCGATTTTCTACCATTATTTTCTTTATAAATTAGTATTCCTAACAATATAATATATAAAGTAATGAATTAATAATCATTTTATTTGTCATCAAGCTATTAATTTAATAATACCATAAATAGTTAAATATTCAGTGATGATTCTCGCTTGAAAAAGTCAAAACAAATCACTTTTTGTAATAAAATGGTAAATACAATTTTGAAATTTTTAGATCATTTTATAATTTTTGAAATTTTTTTTTAATTTATATAAGGTTATCGGTTGATAACCTGCTACTAACACTTTATTGAATTCCTTTTACAGATTGCAATACTTAATTAAAATTTTTATAAGTTTAAATACTTAATTGATAAATTTTACTAAATTAAAATACCACAAATGTCATTTTACCCCTAGCTATATTGCTTATTTTTTATTAATAAACAAGATACAAATGGAAATAAATAATTACTGTTAGATTAAGTGTCAGCACGCTTACATTTTTCATTTGTATCACTTTATGTTCCGTTTAATATTATTATAGGGGAATATATAATCACTGCTAGTATATTTTTTCTGTTAATTAGGTTTTTATTAGACAATCTCACAACTCGATTTCAAATGATAAATGATTTGCATTTTGCAATTAGCTCTGATATATTTAGCAAGTAAATCATTTTTTAGCAAATAAATAATAAATGATTGAAATTAGCAAGCTGGAATGATTAATTGCTTACACCATTAATATTGAAACTCATTTCTACTTTTATTACTTTTTATTTTTTTTTTCACAGTATACTTGCTAAATGATTAGCAAATTAGCTCACTCAAAGTTGCTTATTAAGATAAATTAATAAAAAAGATTTAAAAAAATTTGAAATTTAGTTAATAAAATGAATAAATATGAGCATACCGAGATATAGCCTATCAATAATTATATATTTTTCTGAATAATAGATTCGATATCAATTTCTCCTCCAACACTAAAAAAAAAAAAGTAAATATGAATATAAACATAAATTTGGTCTGATATAGCTGTATATGTTTGTAAACATATTTGTTTATTATTTATTTAAAATTTACTTTTTTAAAATTAGTGTTTTATTAATAGATGAGTAAAATGTTGTCTTGAAGTTTATCATATTAAAAAATTTCAGTATATTGCTATTTAAACAAAATAAATTATACATTATAATACATTTAATTTAGAGTATATGTATATAAAAAATAGCAGCAAAATTTTCATTTATTTTTAAATAAATAAGAGTAAATTGAATTTAAATTTATTATTTAAATTATATATATATTTATTATTAAAACATATCTTATTGTGCCGCAGCATAATTTATAATTGAATACATTTTAAAAATACTTAAGCATTAAACCTCCAAACAAATTTAAGCTTTTTATTTACTTCTTAATTAGCATGTTGTTATTTTAATTCTATTAATTACCAAAATTACGTTGGAGTTTGTGAATAATTTTGGTAGACACAGAGGCGCACGGGCACACGTTCGGGTTTCTTCTTCTCCAGTCAGTTGCAACTTACGAGTCACGAGTTACGAGCCCCACCTTCTCTCTCTCTCTCTGTCCTCTGCAACCAAATTTCGACTCTTTCTTATCCACCATTGTCCGTTAGGGTTCCATTAATGAATCAAATTTAATTAAAAATTTTAACTTCTCAAAAAAAAAAAAAAAAATTAAGATTCCTATTCTGATTCCAATTAGGGTTTGATGTTCTTCTGTGTAGCTTTAATGTCTTATGAATGGAGATTACTTTCACTACTCTCACTCTCGCTTTCTCTTCTCAGCCTTTCCTTTTAGCCTCTTCCCTCACTCTTCTCTCTCTCTTACTCGCCCTCCTCACGGTCCGATCAAAATCCCCCAAATCCAACCCATCTTCTCCTCGTGCCACCTTACCCAAGAGGCCTAAAACTTGTAATTGTTGCTGTTCTTGTAACGGGATTGTAGAGAATTCGGATTCTTCTTCCTCGGCGGCTGCGGCGGCGGCGACAGCGACTCGTAGTGAGTACGTCAACGGTGGTGGTGCTGCGGCGGTGGAGATGGTGGCTGCGGCAGCGTCTCTGACAGAGAAGGCAGTTGAGAGACAAACTGGTGCGTCGATGATGGAGCAGTTGGTGCCTGAGATTACGACGCACGCACTGAGTTATTTGGATTATCCGAGTCTTTGTAGATTGTCAATGACAAATTCGTTGATGCGAAAGGCTGCTAATGACGATAATGCCTGGAAAGCGCTTTATCATAAGGTATATATAAACATCTTTTTTTTTTTTTTTTGTTCTTCTGGTGGGTTTATATGATGCTGCTTGTTGAATTTTGGTGGTAATGTTGATTGCAAGTTCATAATTATTGTTATTGTTTTTAATGTGGAATTGCTATTTTTCTCTTAATTGGGGGGATAATGTGAGCAAGTCTGAGAATTAGAGCATCTAGTTAACTGATGCTGTTGTAACAACTAGGTACGAAAGGGTTTTAATCTGGAATCCTCCTACATGGGTGGTGGAAGTATTTAGGATCATATTGGATGTTTTTCTTGAGGGCATTATAAACTTTCACTTTTTGTTTTATTTTGTGAGGCTCTGTATTTCATTTCCTTTTTATTTTATGAGGGCTATTCATTTTCCTTATGTTTCTGTTTTCTGAGTATATGCTTTTAGTTAGTTTAATTGGCTTCCTAAGTCTTAGTTTAAATGGTAAAAGTTTGTCCTTGACTTTGAACATGCATGCATTTATTGATATTTAGTATTGACTGCAATGGATTTCTCTATTTTTTGCAGGTGCATAGTTTTCATTTCTTTTAACATATCTCTTTCTTTTTTTGGTTAGGATTTTACATTGGAACAAGATACTGTGACGCCTGTTAATGGGTGGAAGGCTTACTACGCGGCTACAAGAGCTATTGTGAATGTCAATGCAGAATTCTATGATATCATCAAAGAAAGGTCTCTTCCAGCAATGAGCCGATTTTGGCTAAATGCAGATTATGTGAAATGCATTCATCCGTCTGGGGAACTTTTCTCTGGGTATGTGAGTATATTTGAATAATTTATTTCTTGTTTTGCTTATATATTGGGTTTAGACTGTTTGGACATAGTTTATGGTATGAACTGTCAAACGGCTTGAGTGCTAGTAGCATGCTTTGTGATGATTTCTTGTAAGTCATACTGTTAATGGAGCAGAACTATAGGGACTTGCTGCTGGTATTGTTAATTTATACTGCATTGGCATTGCAGGAGTTAGGACTTAGTGTGTGGCCTGCTAAAATTTTTTTACCACTTACTACAGTTAGAGGAGCCAAGTTGAAGGGTGTTTATAAATAGATGATAGTGTTGTTGCTCATGAGTGCAGTTTCTGAATTAGAAAATGATTTTATTCTACCTGCTTCTTTATTGAAGTGCATTGATTATAGTCTTGCAATGCAGTATGCAGCAATCTACATTTTTTCCCTTTTTTTTTTTTTTTTTTTTTTGAGCAGGGGTGGGGTTGAGGGGTGGTTGTTGAGGGAAGGGGGGAAGGAATAACCTAATAGCGTTAGAAAAGTGCTCATATGCATTGGAAAAAAAAAAGGGTGTTAAGGTTTTTGTTTCCCATTTGTTCAATAGGCATTGGAGGCATTGGGATTTTGAAATAAAGAGTTACATTAAGGTGTGGGCAACTTATTGTCCTATACTAGTAAATTATTTTGAATCCCAAAATATTGGAAATTGAGTGCAAGTGTTCCCTGATATGATGAGGAAATTGTCTGTTAAAAATTACTGCTAGATGAAGCTGTATGTTTTACCAGTGAAGCAGGTCTGGTGTTGGACCCGAGGGTCTTAGCCTCTTAGGTGGATCTTTTCTGGATGTCTGAGTCTTTTATTGATGTAGCATTTGATTGATATGAACACAATATTATGTGATCAGATGGTTTATGCTGATAAATTTTGGAAAAAGAATTTCGAAGTTATAATAGTCAGCTCAAGGTTCTGAATATGGAGATTGTCATATTTAATTTTGTAATATTACCTCTGGGAATTTCAAACCTGAAATTGGAGAATCATTCTAAGTTCTAACACAGATTTGTCATTTTTCTGCTCTTAGATTATGGCAAGTAGGGGTCTCAGAATCATCTGTTTTAGACAAGTGTTGTTTGTCAAAAAGGTTTTGTCTTCTTTTAGAACTGTTAAATACTGAGTTTGACCTGCTGGTGCCAACTTAATTAGGTTTTTTAAGTGTTTAAATCATTATCTGCTGCGTCAAGTCTGAGTTAATAGTTTTTCCTTCAACTGTTTTGATTTATGTCAAACTGGATTGAGTCATATGTTGCCTATGCAGGTATAATGCTGTAATGCAAAGTTGGCAGCTTGCATTTAATTGGCAGCAAGGGCTAGACATTCAGGTTCGTGACGTACGGGCTCGGGTGCTGACTGACATGGCTTGGGTTACCATGAAAACCTATGTTCACATGGATACTGGGCCATTTACTGTAACAAATGTCTATGAATTCCATAACGGTCGGTGGTATATGGTGCACCATCACAGCTCAGTGATGCTCATTGATGGAGATGTGGACCAACAGATTGTGCATGCATAAAAGAAGAGAGAAGAAGAAAATGATACCAATGATAACTTCAGTACTAGTTGCAAAATAGTGGTATTTATTAGGAGGGAATTTCTTGAATTTTCTCTATGAATTCTTCAGTGGAAATTCATTTCAGTTTTTCCAACCTCAGTTTTGGTTTTTCTTTTTTTTTTTTTTGGGTAAAAAGATGTCTGTCTCTCTCATTTTCTTTTTCAATTACTCCTATCTCCTTTCTGCTGTAATTTTTTTTTTTTTTTTTGTTTTTTCCCCCTAGTTTCATTTATATACTACCACATGTGCAAATAGGAAAAAAAAAAAAAAAAAGTTTCCACTATTTGAAGAAGCAAATTGAGGGTCAGAAGTTGAGAAGTTAAATGGGGAAGTGGTTTATGTGGAAGCACGAAGTGGATAGGCGGCTAAGAGTGGAAGAAGAATTGATTGACAAACTGTTTATTTCTTGTAGTAAATCTTTAAATTATGCCCAATTGTTCTTATACATTTTTTTAATGTATTTACCAAGGCCGTATTCTCGTCCTTTCACAGTCTCTCTCTCTGCTCTTTTCTTTTCTGATGACAGGCAAAGCGAAGATTTGTCTATTTTATCTCCAGCAGTGATGGGATAGGGGGGGCCCAAAAAATGAAAATTTATCCATCCTTTTAATCAGTCAGCTGACTGATTAGAACAATTTTTATTTAACTAATATTAATATAGTAAGTGGGGGTCAATAAGTTTCCACCTATTAAACGTGGGATGGCAAAATTCATATTCACTTTTGAACTTAAAATATATAAATAAGGTTTGGCTAAACCTACCATGTGGTTCCATGGTCTAGTGGTCAGGACATTGGACTCTGAATCCAGTAACCCGAGTTCAAATCTCGGTGGAACCTCTTTTTAACTTTGAAAAATATTTTTTGCGCTTTCTAGTTTTTACTCTAAAAAATCTATCTTCCACCTGCTGGGGCCAGAGATTGTTGCATTTGAAGCTAGTGGCCATTATCCATTGCTCAATTTGCTCTCCCTCCCTATATACACAGTTTAGAGATAGAGAGAAAGAGAGAGAAGGGAGAATGGCAATTACCCTTCTCTCAGTTCCAACATATCATCAAACCCTTTTCTCCCAACGCTTTTATAGTTATAGTAACAGCAATCCATGGTTAAATGGGTTACCACCTATTATTAGATACCCATCTAAGTCCATCATTCCTCTTTGTTCTTCTACTTCCTCAACTCCTGTTGTAGAAGACGGTCCTTTGCCACCTTCCCAAGGTGCTATTCCTCTCCAATCAGACTCTGCCATTGAAGATGCTGATGAGCTTCTTGCTGGGTAACTCCGCATTTTTACTTAACAAATTAGATCTGCCCCATAAAGTTGTATCTTTCTATAATTTCATTAGTTTTTTTATCCAGACATCTAAAGGCAAAATAAAGTAATGAAGTGTTCTTTCATTAGTTTAATCCTATCTCTGTTGAGCAGAGCAGGTGGTGAGGACATATGTTAATCATAACCAAGCTTTTAAATCTCTTCGTAGAAATTCCCATTAAAAATAAAATAATGTTCTTTTTCTGAAATTTTCCTAATCATATGGTGAGAAGCATGATGCAGCTTAGCAATTGTTGGGACTAAGGGAAGTTTATGAATTCAACAAGTTTAAGGTCTCAATTTCTTTAACTAAAGAAATGACTTTCAATTATTGATTTTACAGTCTTTCGTAATCTATTTATAGAAGAACATGAGATTTTGGCAGCGGCTGAATTTTCCTACATACATACATAGTAAATGGGTATCTGGAAGGCATAAGCATTCTACATCACAAAGGATTCTATTTTGGCTTTCACTGATTGAGAGGAAGAAACTATGTTGTTGGATTACTGAGAAGTGTTTTAATAAAGCTTTCTTTAACTTTCAAGTTCTTGCTGTCAAAAGAACCTTTGCAAGTGCTTATTAAACCTTTGAAACTGATATTTTGATTCTCAGCTTACTATACTTATATTGTTGTCCACCACAATACATTTCAAAATATTTAAAGTTCACTCCACACTTGGAAATTGATGGGCTGATGAATATATGTGTGCGATATTGACATAGTTTCAGTGCCGTTTGTAATGTTAGGGAATATGGTTAGTGAACGTGAATTGGGATAATGTTGAATGCCTAAGTCACTGAACAACCTTTTCTACAGGGGTTGCAAGGCCTGTGGGAGACTGGAAATTGAGAGTGGCTGCAATGGTGAGGGAAGGATTCAAGGTGGGATTGCAACAGTCCCAGGATTTGGTTGGTGGCCAATAAAGGCTTATAGGCCTTGTCCTGGATTTGTGGCATCTGGTGGCAGGTATAGACGACGAGGGCAAAGCATGGATGAGGTTGCTTTTGGGAGGGGGGAGAAAGGAGAGAGCAGCACTGAAGCTGTGTCCAGGTAGAATCATTAAATCATTCTCTGATTATAGCTAAACAAAAGTGCATGCTGCTATATATTATGCCTTCTGATATTAACAAAACAAACGCTCAAATTTGATGTGAGCTTTTAGTTTTAGATGGCGTGGCCACAAATGAAATTTTAGTTACTCCATGTTCGCCTTGAAATCCTACTTGATGCCAGATGACGGAATTTTCAGTTGAGTGCCTTGGTCTTGTGTAAGGTTCTTGTCAACTTATATTATCATCTGAAATCACAATTGTGAATTGTCTGCCCGTGAGTTTGCTTATAACCTGTAAACAGAGATGTCTTTCTATTTTGCATGTTTGCTTCGTTCTTGTAGTGTTTTTGGCAATTTAAGCTATAAATCTCTCTTTAATTAGTTTGCATGTCAAGAAAAGATGAGAAAAGAAGCAAATATTATACCAGATAAAAATTTTTGATTCTTATTGAGAGAAATTACTACTCATAATTTATTTTCTCTTCTCTTTTCCTTTCCCTAAAAAATCCTTAAAGTTCTCTTCGCTTTACTTTTGTTCACACTATCCGTTCAATCCAAACATATTGTGTGTGAATTTTTCATGGACTTCATGTTCTGTGTACATTTAGATATTAGTTTAAGCAGCCAAAACAGTATTGCAGATGTTGATTGTTATTGTCAGTATAGTTGCTGGACGCAGTGGTAAACTCATTGTGTTATTACACCTTCCATTGTTGTCTAAATTGTCTATTTTACCTGCTTGTAGATTTGTTTGCTTGTTTATTGTTCTTGCAAGCTACATCAAATTAGTATAGGATAACATAGAGAGAGAAAAAATTGCTATCTGCTGCTGGCTTTCTTGTGAGACACAAGTCTAATATTTATGGTGTAAATCATGCAGCAAGAGAAGGCGAGATCCGAGGAGATTTAAGAGGTAATTTTGTGAAGGAAATGACTTGCAGGTTGCATAAAGCTCAATTGAGAATACGTGTCAAGTTGACATTGATATGTTGTTAATGCTCAGAATTTGACATTATACTTACAAGTTTTGATGTTCATTTTATTTAACTGTATCATATGTAATTTATTTGTTAAGGTCTACATATTTCTCCAAGTAATTTACCTTTTCAAATGAAATTGTGCTAGATGTATTTTTTTATTATGTTGTTGGATTTGGATCTGTTCGGACTGACGGGGCTCGAACCTGCAGTTTTCGCCTTGATTAGTCGAAGCACCACTTGTCAAGGCGAAAACTTATGATTTCTTTTATACCTTTTCTATTTAGATTTTAGATTTGAATCACCACATTGCAACTACATTTTACACCCAAAAAAAAAAATCCTTTTAAATATTGCAAGAAGAAAAACAACGGGCTTTTATAAAACAAAGCAACATAACCAATAGTTCATGCGGTTTGGCAAAATAAAGCTTAATAGATGAACCTTTTAAGAACATTCGTCGGCGCTCTACAAAAGAATGGGGTCTTTCCTATAAATACAGCATTGTGTTTATTGAAATTGAAATGATTGTGTTGTGGCTTAATTTACGTAATTATTGAAATTATCTTTTTTAATTGAAGCCCAAAGGAGGCCCAATAATGTGTTGGGGGATGTTCATTTGGGGTTATTATTGAAGTGTTCTTCGACTCTGTATCTTGCTTTTAAATGCCATGCAACGTATTTTGATTGTTTCATAAATTTGATAACAGATACAAAGAGCAAAAGAGCAGCTACTACGTAGGAGCTTTCTCCCTAAGCCAACTCAGTTGCATAACACAGCTATTACAAATTTCATCATTTCTACAAATACGACAGCCGCTAATACAGAAATTAGTTTTATGGAGTTGTCCCTTTCTGCAAATGACGGGAGCCATTTTTCAATTCTAACCATTATTTTGATCTTAGCAATTTGTAATGTTAATCAACATGATCCAAGAAAATAAATCTCCTAGATTTAGAAAATCAGCAACTTTTACATAGGAGAATTCATACTTCTAGCCAATATAATTGTTAAAGTATTTCACGATCAGGTATTTTTTATGATTACTTTATTTTTAAACAAAAAAATTTATTTTATTTGAAAAAAAATAGTTTTTTAAGAAAAATAATAATTTTATTTATATTTTTTCACAAATTAAACTATTTTTTCATAATATTCTAATTTAACGAAAATAAAACTTATTTTTTGCAAAACAACAATTTTATGAAAAAGAAAAATAATTTCATAATTACAAAAAAATGACTCTTATACAAAAAAATCATAATCTTTTTATATTTTTTAGTAAATTAGACTATTTTTTTTATAAAATTTATAGATATATAAATTTAAAATACTACCTTAATCATAAATCATGCTAGCATTTCTTATTTTTAATTAGTGAAATATAATAGTAGGTTAATTTAATTATAATACTTTAAATATTTTAATTATATTTATTAATTATAATTATCCTATTGGTCATAAAAAATAAAATTTCGTACTTTGTTTTAAAATAAAGTAATATAAAAATTTACTTATCTGATGTCTTTTATATGAAAATTGTGATTTTTTTTAAAAAATAATATTTTTTTCATAATTATAAAATTATTTTTTTAAAATTATTATTTTGTATAAAATAAATCATATTATAAAACAAATTATATTTCTATAAAATTTGAACTTTTTTTATAATTAAATAAAAATGTGAAAAAATAGTTTAATTTATAAAAAAATATAAATAAAATTATAATTTTTTATTTTTTTTTTACAATAAAATAAATTATTTTATTTAAAAATAAAATAACCATAAAAAATATTGTGATGATTAATGTAAAAATACTCTTCAACCTTTGCAACATTGCGTAGTAATTTGTCTCAAACTTTCTAAGAGGAGGACCGTTGTTGGCAATGCCTTCAGAGTTCCCGAGAGATCTGAGAACAGTCTTGTAACCCAAAGTGTGCTTGCCACTCTTCATAACCAGAGCCAGCATATTGTTGATACTCTCATGAATCATGAGTTTGTAATAAAGTCAAATCCATCATTAAAAAAAAAAAAAAAAAAAAAAAAGGCTTTTCGGATAATAACCTTCAATATCCTGCCATGAATAAATAGATAAAACCTACACTAGCTAGGAAGAACCCACCACAATAAAAGACAAAATTTCCATCTATTAGAAAAATAAATAAATCTATCATAATACTGATCAAATGATGAGATGAGATAAACTAAGCCTTATAAAATCTAACTTTAAGAGAATCTCAAGACCAATTTACATATGAACTCTTAACAATAATTAATAAAAACCAAAATTTTAGAGAAAATCCAAACCAAAATTTTCCATTCAAATGCTTCCTTCACAATCTATTCAGTTATAAGGTATTGCACTGAAATTAAACAATGAAAGTTACTTCTTAACCTCCTTTGTCAATTTTTTTATAGTGTAAAATCATAAATTCAATTCAAAAATTTAAATTATTAAATAGTGAGACTTAAATGTTATATTAAATTTTAATATTTTTTTTTTATGTGAGATTTTTAACTCTAACACTTATAATGTAAATAAAAATTAATGAAAGTTAAATATTACAAATACTCATTTTTTTCAAGTATATTTTAACCACAGATCTTAGCAAAACTATTATTAATGCATACAAATTAATACTCTTCAAAAACTATAATTTGTAACTGAAAAATCCATATGCTTCAATCAGTATAATAACATATCTTGCGAATTGTTGATACGACTCCATCATGAAATATTATGTTAATTCTTTAGAAATTAATAGAAAATTACTCCACATAGGATAAAAATTTTCTCTCCTCATTACTTATCAATTCAGATTTTGATCCCTCTCTATTCATTAAATCCATATCCTTTGCTTACTCTCCCCCTCTCTTTCTTTTTTTGTCACTCTATTTCTTAGTAAGAACTTCATTCATTCATCACCTTCTCTCTTTCCCTGCTTCTTGTGAAATAGTAACACGGGGGAGAATAAGGGATTTTAACCGAATAGAATGAGCCAGTAAGAAGAGATAAAAATCTAATCCCATGTAAACTAATGTTTTTATTAAAAAATTAATACATTCCATAGACTTGGCTATATAAGCAATTTTGGCAAGATATATATTAAATGGAATCCAATTTCATTGATATTATCATTATCCTAATTTATATGCGAACTGAAAGTTTAAAGAGATTTATGTGTATTACTGTGGTATGTAGGTAAAGTTTACTTGCCATTTTTCTTAACCCTGATGTTGGGGGGTTTAGAAGATGAAATATTTAAGGATTTCAAATAGATATATTTATATACTTAAAACTTCCAAACAGAATAATGTTAATCAAGTCTCATTTCCATTCCATTCTATACCCTTCACCTCATTAACTTTTCATTCCACCCCTTTAAAACTCTCATGCAAAACTTAATGGTATGTTTGGGGGAAAAAAAGTTGGGCAGGGAAAGAAAAAGTGGGGAAAGAAAAGTGGGAAAAAGAATAGAAATAGTAGGAAAAGTTGTTTTTGCTACCTTGTTTGGAAAGGCATAGAAAAAGAAGGAAAGAAAAGAGGGAGAAAAATAAAAATACAATTATACCCATGAAATAGAAAGTTAGATGAACAGAAGAAGGAGTAAAAATGTAATTTAAAGATTAAATTGCATTAAAATTTGTGTTTTCTCTAGCATTTCTGTCTAATTTAGGCTATATTTATTTGAGTGAATGAAAAGTGAAAGGATGTGAATTTTATAAAAAATATTGTCTAAATACATTTCCTTCCTATTTTATATCTAAACAATATTATTTATAAAATTCATATCCCTTCACTTTGCCATCTTCTCAAATAAACATAGCCTTAGACAGAATATAAAACGGTGGGCTTAAAGAAAATTTTACTGTTATTAATCTATTCTCTCCGTTTTCTCTGTTATTAATCTATTCTCTCCGTTTTCTTTATCTCTTCTAAACATGTGATTGCCCCTTTTTATACCAACTTTTTTTCCCTAGGTTTTATTTCCCCATATTTTTTTCTTGTTCCCAAAAAAGTTGAAAGTCTCTAGATACTACACTAGCTACACCTAATGCATACACTAAATTTAATAGGAGAATTACATGTAGGTATAAATTGTAATGGCCCAAACCACCTAACACAGGGACACTGGGGAGCCAAATACTGGAGAGATTATCATCATGGGCTTTAATGAGTGACATACTAATGAGTTTGATACCACACTCCAACCCAAAACCTTAAGCCAATGGGTTTATGGGTCATTCTCACTTATAAATCACTCACTAAGTCCATCTCTTTTCAATGTGGGATTTCATTCACACTTGATATCCCAACATAAATAAAATATTTGGCATCTTTACAGATAATAGGCATATTTCTAAGAAAATTTTAAAATATTAAAATTAATTTGATGTATATAAAGATAGTTTCAATAGGAGTAATTGAGAAATTTCCAAGTCTCCCAATAGAAAGGAAACAATATCTGTATTGAAATTAAAAAAATATTCTTTTATATATAATTAATTTGGCCACACTCAATAACAATATCTACAAATAAATTGAGTCATTCGATTCAATCCAAGACGCTTATATATTAATTAATTCTGTTATCATCCAAGATATAAAACATTAACCCACTATCCAGAGTTTAAGCACCCAAACAAGCACTGAATTGATTTGTACAAGGACGTGTTCATTTGATCTGAACAAATCAAATGAACACGCCCATAAACAAATCAATTCTTGAAAGTGTGGAGCAGTCAAGACATGGATAACCTTCGATATCCTGCCATGAATAGATAGATAAAACCTACACTAGCAAGGGAGAACCTACCGCAATAAAAAGACAAAATTTCCATCTATTAGAAAAATAAATAAATCTATCATAATGATAAGATGATGACATGATAAAAGAACACAGAACTTCCATTTGTTAGAAAAATAAATAAATTTATCATAATGATCAAATGATGAGATGATAATCTCGAGTCCAATTTATATACGAACTCTTCCTTAGTAATAAAAACCAAATTTAAGGGAAAATCCAAATATAATATATGCACTTTTGTTTTTTTCCGAAATTTGTTGCTTCCAAATGTTTCTTTCACAATCTATTCAATTATAAGGTATTGCACTAAAATTAAACAATGAAACTTATTTATTAACCTTCGTAATTTGTTATTTTCTTATTATAATGTAAATAAAAATTAAATAAAGTTAATTGTTTACCCTAATAAATTTTCAAATACTAATTTTTTTTTTCAAGTAAACTTCAACCACATCGGTCTTAATAAACCTTTTCTTTTCTTTTTTTAAGTAGGGAAGGAGAATCGAATATGTGTCTATTGGTAAAGTCATATATGCACTTATCATTACGCTATGCCTTAGTATCCAATAAACTTCTTATTAATGCATACAAATACTTTTATACTCTAATTTTTAATTGAAAAATCCATTTACATTAATCGGTATAATAACAATATCATTTAACTTAGATTTGATACAATATCTTGTGAATTGTTGATATGATCTCCATCATGAAATATGCTAATTCTTTAGAAATTAGAAAATTACTGCGCATAGAGTAAAAATTTACTATCCTCATTAGGTTTTTTTTTTTTTTTTTTTTTTTTTTTAAGTGGAGATGAGACAATGAATAAACAAACACTAAAAAAAACAGAAGTTTTCACTCACAATAGTTTCAATAAACAAATGAACCACAAAAAGAAGGTTAAAAATACCGCCACTGCAAAGCTGCAAGAGAGACACCCTCCTTAGCTAATTTGTCAGTTATTGAATTACCCTCCCGATTGATGTGAGTGACTTAAAAATTGCATTTACTTTGCACTCTACAATCCCAAAGTACCTCTAAAGAGCGGGACTGAAAAAATTAACGATATACGATGAGTCACAATCCAATCAAAGATGATTGAAGGCTATTTTCAAGATATTACAGATTCGTTTGGATAACAACAATCCAAATAGAATAAACACTAGTCTCGACTAGTTGATATTTTCGATCTTATAAATACTTAACTAAAAAAAAAATGAGCTAATGGATCAAAATCATTACTTTTGACGATTAGCGATATCGTTTTTTGACCAAATTCCTTCATTTAAGCCTCTAATTTAATATTTTTTGTATTTATGACGGTTTTTATTTTTTGTTGTAATTTTTGATAAGGAGCTCTAATTTAGGCGCCCTATGGGTTATTTTTCTTATTTTAATCCCTATTTTAATTTGCTATATTTTTCTAATTTTGTAATTTTTAACAGTTTTTCTTGTTTAAACTTTACAGTCCATATTTAACCTCCTATTTTGCATGATTTGAGGTATCAAATAAAATTTAGAAATCTTAAAACTTTAATTTGACTTTTTTTTTAACACTACGTCAAAATTTTAAAAACTGCAAACATAGTGGCTTGCTGCTCTCTCACAAGTGCAAATGAATTGCCGATAGGGAATCCAAAAGCTAGCATGAGCAAAACCATGATACTTACGAAAAATACCTGCTGCATTAGAGACTATCCCGAGGATCCTAGAGCTAAGCCATCAATAAACCTTCATCCAACCAATAAGTAGAGGCTGCCTAGGAGGCCGGCTTGGAATGGACAAAGATCGATCTAAGGACATGTAAATTCATCAAGTCATGAAACATCGTCCCTAGTTTAGAGAAATCAACTTCTGAGTGGCCAACAATTTCTAAATGCTCTCCTCATTTGTTATCAACTCAGATTTTGCTATACCTCTCTTATTCATTAAATCCACATCCTTCTCTCTCTCTCTCTCTCTTGTCACTCCATATTTTTCTTTGTAAGAACTTCATTCATTCATTACCTCCTCTCTTTCCTTGCTTCTTGTGAAACAGTAATTTATGTTATATTTATTTTTAGGGGAGAGCATCAGTCGGTTCGGTTTCCGAACCAAACCGAAATAAATGAAAATTTAAAACCGAAACCGAACCGAACAGAAAATATTCGGTTAGGTTCGGTTCGGTAAATCGGTCACTGTATATATAATTTTTTCGTTTAATTTTAAACATCATATTAAGGTTTGCCTAGGCGGATGATGTATGATTAATTTATATGAGAGGCGCGGGTTCGAATCCTCAATAACGCTCAATTTCTTTTCTTTTTTTTTAATTATGTAACTAAAAAATTTAAATTACCGTGTGTCGAACCTGAGATCTTAAAGTAAAAAATGTCTACTTACCACCAAACTAAAAGGAAATAATTAACATTTTATGGAAAATATATAAACATATGTATAATTCGGTTCGGTTCGGTTTTTTCGGTTTTTCTCACACAAAAACCGAACCGAACCGAAATTTTTAAAATTTTCAAAATAAAAACCGAAAACCGAAATAAATTTCGGTTCGGTTCAGTTTTTCGGTTAAAACCGAATAGTGCTCACTCCTATTTATTTTATTATCATAATCCCCGACATAAAGCTTATTGATTTTTTATTGGGTTGAAACTTGAGTAAGACAGTAAGAAGAGATAAAATTCTAGTAAAATTCTAATGCTATGTAGACTAATGATTTTATTAAAAAAAGAAATTAATACATTCCATAGAAGAGGCTATGTAAGCAATTTTGGCAAGATATTAAATGGGATCCAATTTCATTGATATTATCATTATCCTAATTTGTATATAAATTAAAATTTAAGGAGATTTATGTATTTTTTTTTTTTTAATCATAAAGAGGGACAAATCCCAAGCTATATCCTTACATTACAAGCCGTAAATCGCGAAAAAATAACTATATTGAAATTAAAATAATTACTAACAGTAAATAAAATAAATATTGTTTATATATACAGTTTGGCCGCACTCAATAACAAATAAATGAAGCCATTCGATTCAATCCAAGACACATATATTAATTAGTTCTGTTTTCATCCAAGATATAAAAACATTAACCCACTATCCAGCTAGGGTTTAATTAAGAACTGTCTAGGGTTAAAATCAACCATCTAGGGGTTTAAGTACCCATACAAGAGGGACTAATTGACGAGAATTTCTAAAAATTGAAAGAGTCCCTGAATAAATCAGTAAGTGAGGTCTTATGCACTACAGTCACTGAACAAATCTAATAAACACCTCCATATACAAAATCAGTTCTTGCACGTACATTTATACGTAAGCAAGAAGCTGTGGAGATATTAAAATACACCAAGACAAATACACATGCAGAAATAATCAAGAAATTAACAAAAACGATTCGCCACGTGCACGTCCCAAACACTAATGACTAAACCCATTATCCATGTTTCTTCGTATAAATACTAATCCATTTCACTCCTCATTTCACCCCAGTAGCCTGTCTTCTTCTCTTAATTATAAACAATGACTAATTCTTCTTTGTTCTCTCTTACTCTTTGCTTTCTTGTTCTCTTCCATGCCTGTGTTGCTCAAACCGATCAAGAAACGCGGCATCAGAACCAGCAAGGCCGCTCACAGCCAAACGAGTGCCTATTCGACCGCATAAATGTGGCCGAGCCAGTTTTGAGATTCCAATCTGAAGCTGGTGTTTCAGAGGTCTGGAGTAAAAATGATACGCAGTTTCATTGTTCCGGCGTTCATGTTTTACGCCACACTATTGAAGAGAGAGGCCTATGGCTCCCTCAATATAGCAATGGACCTAGACTCATATATGTAGTCCGAGGCATGTACTGTGTTCTTAATATAATACTAATATATTTTCATTTATATATATATGTATATCTATGAAGAGCTTTGATTCAGTGGTACTAGAATCATGGTCTTCAAGACTGTGAGTTGCAATTAATTTTGAAAATCAGTTAAAGCCAAGTTTACTAATAAGATGACCATGACTTTTTTTTTCTAATGCAATGAATTCAGGTAGTGGTATTCAAGGGCATGTATTCCCAAGTTGTCCAGAGACATACCAATCGTCATCAGAATCACAAGTGCGAGGACAGAGTCAGGGAGACCAACACCAGAAGGTTCAAGAAATACAAGAGGGCGATGTTCTTGCTGTGCCAGCAGGAGTAACTCAATGGATTTATAACAATGGCCGGTCTCGTCTTGCTTTATTTCAAGTTGTTGACGTCAGAAATCTAGCCAACCAGTTGGATCCGAGTCACAGAGTGAGAAAACCACAAAATTGCATCCAATGAGCAATATTTATTTTTTCATACCATATATGTATATATTTTCTTACTTTGATATATCATTCAGGCTTTTTTCGTTGCTGGTAACCCCTATAGCGCAGCAGGCCTGAAAGGACTTAGCAACGTCTTCTCAGGCCTAGACGAAGAGTTGTTGGCAGAAGCTTTCAATATCAATACTGAGATTGCAAGGAGACTAAAAGGAGAAAATGATAGAAGAGGCCCTCTTGCTAGTGTGCAACGTGGCTTTGAGATCCCCAGTCCACGAACAAACCAAGAAGAAGAAAGACGTGAGAGTGAACTTCGGAGGCCATACAATGACGTTGATGAAACTATCTGCAGAGGCAGACTGAAGCAAAATCTCAACCACCCATCACAACCTGATATCTACAATCCACATGGCGGTCGTGTGACCAGTGTCAATAGCTTTGACCTTCCCATCCTCGCATACCTCCAACTCAGCGCTGAGAAAGTTGTCCTCTATAGGGTAAAGCTTAAAAACACATAAGTTATTCTAATTAAATATAAAAATTTTCAAAGCAATTCTTTTAATAATGCTCATTTAATTCTATACTTTATTTTGGTGTAGAATGCTTTACTGGCACCACATTGGAATATCAATGCCCATGCTGTAAATTACTTCACAAGAGGAAGTGGTCAAGTCCAAATTGTAGATAACAATGGAAAAACAGTATTTGATGGACAGGTTCGAGAAGGTCAGGTATTAACAGTTCCAGAAAACTTTGTGGTATTGAAGAAGGCAAGCAAAGAAGGTTTAGAGTGGGTATCTTTCAAGACTAATGATAAGGCAAAAATTAGCCAACTAGCTGGACGGGTCTCCGTAGTCAGAGGTTTGCCAGAGGAAGTTGTAGCAACTTCCTACCAGGTTTCTAGAGAAGATGCAAGAAGGATCAAAGAAAATAGACCAGAAGTGACAGTATTTAGCCCTGGGTATAGGGCTCAGTATTAACTCAAGGGGGGAAAAAAAAGCTTGTCATGGTATGTGTATGTAATAAGTTGAAAAATAAGATGGCCTTAGAGTGCAAGAGGACCAGTTTAGTTCCTTGTACTATGAATTTAAGTTGATAAACTTTCCTATAGTTGTACAAGTATCGATGTCGATGTATGCATGTGTATGAGCTTTCAAAAAAATTATAAAAAAAAAATTCACACCTGCATATCATTCTCCACTCCTTCACGCTTAAGGTGGTGCTATGCTTTGCCAAAAATCCTGATCATGGTTTGTCTATGGGTCTTTAAAGAAGATCAACTAAAATGTGGTTTGATGTTGGTTAATTAGTTCTGGACTAAGAAGGCTGAATATAGGGAATGGAGGGTAGAGTTTCATCATCTTTATGGAGAGGCTAATATGTGTGGTGATGGTTTGGCTATAAGTGTTATCTCCATGGACATAGGTCTTGGCTGTTATGAATTTGAGGAGGGATATTTGTGGGGGTGACTTTCTAACTATTTGTTTTGTTTACAATTTGAAGTGGGTTTAGTTATATATCCAATCAAAGTTTAAAATTTAATTAGATTTAGTATTCAAATTAATGGGAGAAATGCTTTGTAGCCTTATATGAAATGCCTTGTAATGCAGTAGTCTGTTTTCAAGTGTGAAAAAATAAGGAGAAAATCAGAAAAAATTTCAGGAAATTATCTTCATATTTCTTTAGTTTTTCTCGTGAATTTTCACCTTAGTTCCAAGATACCAAACATTAACCCATTTTCAAAATAAATAAATCAAACATTAACCCACTGTCTGGGGACTGGGGTTTAAGGACCCTTTACCCGTACAAGGACAAAAAAAAAAAAAACCAACAACATTATTCAATTCAACATTTTTATCCCAACTGATATAGTATCATTACATTAGAAAATATTTTATATAATATATTTTTAAAAAATAAATTTAGCAAATAAGATAATGACATATCAATTGAAATAAAAAATTAAAATAAAAATATTAGATTGTATAACATTTAAAAAAAAACAAGAGAATCTAAAAATAGAAAGAGTCAGCGAATAAATCGAAAAGCGAAGTCTGATATACTAGATTCCCTTGTTTGATATAGTGATAGAAAATGAAATCTCTCCTGGTTGTCTCAAGGCCTTTGCCTTGCTTTTGCATGTGAAAAAAGGAAAATGAAATCTCTCATCAGCGTGGGATACAAAACTAAAAGCTCAAATATAAGTTGAGGGTCAAACAAGCTAAAATTGCTTACGTCATTTTAATAGAAGTGAAGTCCACAATAAAGCCCAATATTATTGAATGCCCAATGCTCCTATACCCAATCCATATAAAAAGTCCATGGTCAAGGAATTTTAACAAGAAGTTTCATATTTTTCATATTTATAGCACTTGATGAAGCTCAAAAAAGAAAAAAAATAGAGTATCCTTTGTTGGATATATAAATAATGGTTTTTTCTAACTTGTCCCTAAAATATTAATTAAAAACAGTTATTTCAAACAAAATATAATTATAAAATAATTTTTCAAGTAAATATAATTGAATTAATAAAAAATGAGTTGCCCATCTCAATTGATATTGATAGGTCAAAATTCTCACTATAGTGATTTTGTAAAAACGTACTAATTTATATATATACAAAAATTATTTATTTATTTATGTCTGATTTTTTTTCCCTAAAGGCATTCATTAGAATAAAAAATACTACTACTTTTTATCTTGCTGTCGAACGAATAGTCGTCCTTTGTTTCTGGGAAATTTAACTAGATGAGAAGAGGACGACAGGGCGTCCCGATTTGTGTTGCACCCAAATCCCTTAGACCGTGACTAGCCCTTTCCTTTCAACGCTTGCAATCGCTTTTACCTTAGACTCGGCTTGAAGCACAAAAACAGTATATAATCAGGGAGATAAAGTATCTTGTGGTTTTAACTAATCAAATCTTAAGCCAATTCTAAAATGGAATCTAAAGTTGAAGAGGGGAAAAGGGAACCATAAGTCACTAGCCGATGAACCCTTCAAATCCATCATTAGGCCCGTCATCTAAGATTTCTTTGAAAATCTTAGAAATTGAGCCCAAAATACTAGTGCTCCACTGCAAGTAGAATTTATGGTCAATTTTTGCTATTGCTTATGCTTCAATTTTGAGTTTTAGTTTATGGGTTTGTTGTTGATTTTAGTTGTGGATGGTGGCATTGTAGTTTGTGAAGAATTGTTAGGGTATTGGAGAAAGCTTAAATCCTTATATGCTCTATTTGGTTGTAAAGATTGACCTGAATTAGTTGTATTAGGTGATTTATTTATTGTTGTTCATCATAGTAATTTTAAAAGCTGGAAAGAATTTTTAATCAGTGCCTTCAGGATGGTTAATGGATTCTCAAAGACGAGAACTTGGCATTTGTGCCAATATGTAACTTGGAATTAGCTATTTCCTTAACTTGCTAATGAATGAACTTTCATTTTAGTATCTTCAAGAACCAAAAGTATATTTCACTGAAGTTGTTAATGTTCGATTAGAGAGCTTTAGATTATTTGTTTTCTGCTGACTTCCTTTGATCGAGTATGTTGTGCGTCTCTTTTTGTTGGATAGTTAACCAAGTACATAACCAATTCTTCAAGCCTACGAGAGTTTGACTCTTCTATTTTGCTTGCCCTATTTTGTTCAAGTAAATTCTGCAATATGTGAATTTAATAGCATTAAAAATATTTTAATTTGACTTGCTACTACTATTTTTCTAGTTATTATTGATTCCATCATTGGCTTTTGTTTTTATTTACGAGAATATACTCTTTTAAGTTTCTTACCATCTTGTGTTATGCCTAACTTGTTGCAGAAAAAGAAAAAACGAAGTAGATTCCAATGGATTTGAGATGTTTTTTATTTTTGTTAGAAAGATATTTACCTGACCAGAGCTTGATTCAATACTAGGTACAGAGCTTGTCATTTTATTGATGGTGATCTTCTGCAACCATATGTTATGGACAGCTTTATAATGATACACTGAGAATGTGATCTTCCATTTATTTTCAGTAGTAGTTTTCTGTATTTTTTATTGTATTTGTTTTGAGAATGGCTAGTTATGTTGTATGTTCCTCTTGGTTTTATCTTAGAACTACTTGGCATATGACGATCCAACAATTATTGCATGTTCCTCCATTATTTTTGGCTTCAATATGGAAATGGGATTGGGAGGCCTAAGCCCAATAGATTCGTAGAAAGTTTCTACATGAGACTATCTTTCATCAACTTATAGGTATTGGCAAGAGGTTAGAATTTTCTTCTAGGTTGGTATTAGTAATATCATAAAAAACCAATTAGGATTAGCTTATGAAGTAGAATTTGCACTTCATACTATACTAGTCAATAACCTTTGTGATATGAATTGGACAATGAATCTCTAAACACTAATATTTGTGCTCAGAAATTCTTGATTTTAAATAGCAATTGAGGTATAAAAGTAAACATGTTTTTATTATCTAGTTTTAAAGGACGTATTGCTGCATTTAAAGCCTAAGAATCTAACCCAAACATCATTTATATAATCACATGTTCTTAAGACATCTTCCTTGCCTACCACCTAGTAGTGTTTCCTAACTGCATTGGGCTTAAAAGTACAGGGCGAGCTATTTTGCATACTCTTAGAGCTACCGAGATCATATAAGTAAATGTCCGTCTTCTTGTATTTGCTGCATAAAGGGATTCCTCAAACCTTCTTTTTCTTTTCTTCATAAGGCAGATTCTTAGAATCTTTTATTGAATAGCCACCTTTTTCATTTTTGATCTTATTCACACTCCTTCAGTAATCTTTCATATTTCAACCTACGTCTCATAAGTTATCGGAATACTATTCCTCTGCGAATGAGTTGAGTAAAAGATATTTACTGGGAAATGTATCTACTGATCCCATTCTTTGGTCAAGATAGTAGTCTAGCCTTTATGTAAACTTAATTACATTCGTTGCTTTTCACTTTCAAGTACTACCTCGTAGGTAGCATTGGCATGCTAGACTTTAAACTATTGGATTAAGGGTAGGGATTTTCCATCGAATCCTTACTAGATGTGGAAAGTTCCTTATTTTAAGGGAAAGTATGATATATTACATTCAAGCTAATGCTCCAGTGAGTTCCTTATTTTATTAGAGTAGAGTCTTTTCCAACTATTGGAAGTTCTCCTTTAGACATTAGGAATTATAGTTTCCTTAATAGAGGTGGAGTAGTTTTTGATGTTTTACCAGCCTTAATAAATTCTATCTATTCAATCGAACCAATTACTGTACTCAGATCTGAGCACGTAGATCTCTCTATGGTCCTATCTAATAGCATATCTGGAAGTGATAGGATATCTTATGATGACATCTTTTTTGGTATAATTATTGAACAAGACTCTGCTAAAAAATACTATTAATTTAACATCTTTACATTACAGGTTTTACTTTTGCACTTAAAATTATAAGGCATATCAAGCATTACAAAATTACTCATGAATCATAAAATCAACAAATTTCTTTATTAAGACACCCCTCTAACCACTCTTTCCGAGAATATGAAGGCAATGTTCTTCTCCTTTGGTCTCATAAAATTTCACTTTCCCATTCCAACCACTATTACCCAAAATCTTATAATAGTACTCTCCTTTATCTCTCAAAAAATATTTCTCTGCCACACAAACCAACACTTTCTCACACCCTAATTTTGACAAATTTGAGTCCGTTGCCGATCTCAATTTCGGCTCATCATCTCACGGAACTAGTTGGATACAAATACTTGTACAACTCATTTTCCCCTTTGTCCATAAAAAATGGATGCACTATAACTAATCTTGCAATCTTTAAACCACTTAATCCAATGGTACTAGCTTGGACTGCAATGTATTGAGCTCTGTTTTTCCCAACACTCTTACCCTATAAGAAAACCCGCCCAACATCCATATGTTTGTTGAGCTATGGTTTCGGTCTTAGACCATTAGCATGGCTAGCAATCCATTAGAGCTCGACCCATGCATCATCATATGCAATTGGTAAAGGATGCTTTGGGGCTAACTTGTAGTCGATTGAAATGGCTAAGGACATTGGCTTGGACAACCAAAGAAGTAAGAAAATTTTTGGTCAGAATATCAAATGGTGATCCGCTGCAGAAACCTCTAAAAAACCTCCACCATGGTAGTAAATGAAAAGAGGTAATTTTTGATCTGGATTATCGAGTTTTGGGATAAAGATACGAGCTTTGACATTAGTATTAATTGAGATCACAATATCTTTAGATTGAACCCTAGTTTCTGAGTGTAGCCCTAGAGGAACAAGTTATAAACTTTGAAACCTCTCTACGCGAGCACCTTTGTAGACCTTGAAGAAGGGTAGAAAGTTATGGGTTACTTGATTAGTGCTTGGATCCATATCTATACTGAGAAGCAAAGAAAGGTAGATTTGGGAGAATGGAGTTGGGTTAAACTAATTCTTAAAGAACCTTGACTTTATTTTTCTTTTTTGTGGTGGAAGAATGGTCGGTGAAACTGTTAGTTATGTCAAATGCAGTTATTAATACAAGTTACTCTTGCTTATTTTTTACCCAAACTTTACTCAATTTAACTTTGAGTGATCTCAATGTCCATATTCATAAATGGAGTCTGAATTTATAAAATACATTTTTTATAAATTAAAACTCTCGATTTTGTGCTGATAAATAAACTATCCACTAAATAATTTTAGAATTTAAAACGATACGTTGGATTTAAGCTTTTCTTTAAATGGTGTTTTTGGTATCTTGGATGATTTTCAACACACTGACAAATTTTTATGCATGAGTGATTTTTATACTTAGTTTTTAATTTAGAATAATTTTTATCATGGTTTTCACATCCAACTTGATCTTAAAAATCGTTGAAAATAGAGAATTACGAATTAAAATTTTAATTGAGATCGAATCAAAATTTTAAGAAATATTATATATTTATTATTTACATATTAGAAATAAATATCATATACTAATAAATAAATATTATATATTAATAAATATTATTTTTATACATATAATGTAGCGTTACATATGTTATGAATCAACATTATAATCAATTATCTTATAAAAATTTAAGACAGACTTGAACTAATGTATAAACAATTATCAACTTTTTTTTTTAAACTAATCAGGCGATCCGGATTTGAAAATAATGATTTTTGCTGATGAACGTTTCTAAACACGTAAAAAGGATAAAGGTCCACCATGCTCTAATACGTCGGCTGCATAAAATAATTTTCAACAAATATAAATATTTTTACTGGTTAATTACTCTATTTATTCTGAAAAAAGTGATCATTAAAAAAAATTAATTTTATTTATAAATAACAGGCCGTTTAATAATCTAATAAAAATAATAATAAAATGACTAATTTATTTTTTTATATTTTAATATGAGTTATATATTTTTTAATTTATAATATAATTTTTTTGTAACGATCATTTTTTCATATCAAAGGCGTACATTTTTAAAGCTAAATTAACCGACGAAAGGTCACACTGTGCTTACGGGTGTAAAACAACCCTTCTACTCCACAGCAGCAGCCACTTTTCTTGTGAAGTACAGTTGAGGTTGAGCAAAACGTCACAATTTCCCTAAATTGGGCGGGCAAGCAAGAGTCATCAGTCCTTCTGGCCTTTGGGTTTAGGTTCGGAGAATCAGAAACTGAAAATGGAACCCAAATTGAAAATAAAAATCGAGCACACGGTAAGGGAAATTCTTGAAGAATCGGACATGGAATCAACGTCGGAGAACCAGATTCGGAAGATGGCTTCCAAGAAGCTTGGCCTTGACCTCAATATATCGGAATACAAGGCCTTTGTTCGCTATGTCGTCAATAACTTCATAGAAGAACAAAGAGCCAAAGAAGAACAAGGAGACCAGAGCAAGGAGCCCGAGTATGATGATGACGGTGACCTCATTGTTTGCAGGGTCAGTTGCTCTACTCTTCTCTTTGATTTTGATTCTTTTTTTTTTTTTTAATTTGATTTTAAAAAAAAAATCTTTGTGGGTGGATTTTTCAGCTATCGGACAAGAGAAAGGTAACGATTCAGAACTTCAGGGGAACAACGTTGGTTTCTATAAGGGAGTTCTACAAAAAAGATGGCAAAGAACTTCCCAGTTCCAAAGGTAGTTTCTTTCTTTCTTTCCTATGTGTGTATGTGGCTGTGGTTGTAAATTTTTGTTTTTGTGTTTCTTTTGTGTGTTATATCCTCATTTTCTAATGCCATATGAATCTGATTTTGCAACAAAATATTCTTTTGTAGTTGAAGTAATATATTAGTTAAATTCAAATTCAGAGTTGGGGAAGAAAGGGTAATAAAGATTATGATATTCTTTGCCACTTGGCTGTCTAAAATTGTTAGGGAAGAAATTTGCATAGTGTGGTAATGGTGAACTATTGGCTTTGCTTTTAGAGTTATATATATAAGTGACAATGGAGTTCATAGTTACGATTTGTGAAAATGTTGTCTGCCTGCCTTTGATGGGTTAGTCAGCATGGGCTGAGAGGAGTTATAAAAATTGCAAGCATTGGAAGTCTGGTCTTGAATCTTGCTGCTTTAGGACTTCCTTTGGTCGATCGGTGATGGGCATGTAGAAAAGCTTGTGGAAACTAAAATCTGCTATCTCATGTCGAGTTGAGTTGTCACTGCTACCTATATTGGTAGTGTTATGCTGTCCAAAATTAAATTTCAACAGCATCTGCCAGGGGCTCAGCCCTCAGGGCTCTCTCAAATTTAGGAGTTGATTTCAATCAGTTTTGTAATAATATTATTCATCGCTGCTGATTTTATTGATGTTTGATTGACCCAATTTCTTTTCTGTCTGAGTTAAAATTTTGTTGTGTCAGGTTTGACTTTCCAATTTTTATATATTACAGTCATTGTGTTTGCGTGGTCATTGTTTGATGACCGATGCTATTCCTGTAATTTAATACTTTAATTGGAAACTTGTATAGACCATGCTAAGGTTTTGATTCCTGTGAATGTGAATTTTTTGTCACAGTTACTGGAAAACTATGATTATTTTTTTGTGTATCACACTGCATAACCCCTGGCTATATGATGTTCTGATCATTTAACATATTAAACTTGATTTACCTTGAAAATATTATGACATCAAGTCCAAATGTCCAACCTATGAGAATTTCCAGGGTTTAAATATTCATCAGAATAAGCTTCGATGTTATATGGAAATAGTGTTCAAATAAAACTTATGGACTTGCATATGTACAGAATAAATTAATGTGGATCAGGCAGTGTAACAGCAGATCATTAATTTAAAGTAAAATATGTATAAGGTTTGTGCTTTTATCTTGATCTACATGGTTTTAAAGAAAGTTGTACTTATGGTTTTGATGATAAATGCATGATGCCTGTAAATGTCAGAGTAAGATTGTTTTATAAAGTTAAAGCCCTTCTGTTGCTGCATTTCTGCATTATGGTTCCTTTCAACATGTTTAATGATATTGCATATTGTTCCACCAGCATGTTTTCAAGCGAACTCACTAGAAAGGATTCAGTGCTAGACTCTTAGTACGCATAGGAGCAAGAGAATGAATTATTCTCAGATTTCGGACAAAGGCAAAACTCAGTGTGCGCATGGCCAGCTTTTGTGTTTTGTGTGGGCTGGAATTTGGGCCAGCTGATTAATTCTTGTTGTGTCTGTAAAAGGGCTAGTCCAGCATATTTTCCTTAATTAATTTGTGTAGTGATGGCATTTTAATAAGAAACACATATGGGACTGAATTTGTGCTATATGTTCAGGGATAAGCTTGAAAGAGGAGCAATGGTCAAACTTAAAGAAGAACATACCTGCCATAGAGGATGCCATAAGGGAGATGGAAGACCGGTTGTAATGAGAGGTGCAGGTTATGCAATGATGGTATCGAGGAATTGAAATGTTTAACCTTTTTTGCAGTTGATGCCATCTTTTGAACCTTGTTTTGCTGTTGGTTGTAAGGTAATTTTACTCGTTTAAGGGGCATAGACCTGCTAGTTTTCTTTTCCTATAATGCCTTTTGAGGATTTTGAGTCTTAAATGGTGTTATATTCCTAGTCTAACAACAGTCTTCCATGATACTAATCCTTATTATCTCATTTCTTTTCTTTCTTTCTTCTTCTTCTTCTTCTTCTTTTAATAATTTACAGAATATTTCCAGTATTTACAACTTTAGTTTCTCATACCCATTCCATTTATATATATAACAGGTAAGCACAAAGAGAAGTCATTGCAATTTTTGTACTTGAAATCGTAGTTTCCCAGACCATTTTCATGCTAATTATTTTTCAGAATAGGCAACAAAATATTTACATCAATTGCTTGACACCGTCAAGAACGATAGGGGCTACAATAACTGTAATATCATCAGCTCTGCTGCCGCAACAGCCTATGTTAGCCACCCTAGCTGGCTCCATGAATGGGGTGAATGTGCTTTTATCTCTTGAGCTATACCAGGCAAATTCAGCTAATCTATGAGCCACATGTTTGGAATCTAAACCTCTCTGAAATTTCATTTCAACTTCTCCCCCAATTTGATCTACAAACACGTTACCAAACAACCCATCTGTGCCAAAAGCAATTATATCTTCTGGTTTCATATCAACATTGAATACCTAAATGTAAAAATTAAAAGGATTTCTTCCTTCTTTTCTTGCTTTGCTACCATTTGTGGCATTTGTCCTGCAAACAAGCCCTTCTCTTCCTTGATTAGCAGCAGCTCCCGCTAAAGTAGTTGCTGCTTACAATAGCTAGGCGAACTCCCACTCTGATCCAGCTACCCGTCATGCTTCGCCAATGTGGAATAATAGAGATAAAGAGAAAGAGAAGAAAGAGAAGTTCATTCAAAATGAGTTTGTATAATTTTTGTCTATCTGTTGCCCATTTATCTTCACAAATATCCTTTCTTAACGGAAAATTTTAAAAAATATGGATGGAAAGACTTTGTAGTTAACGGGTTTAAAATATAGGGATATTTTAATTAGTTTTTAAAAACTGAGGAATTTTATTGTATTTCGAGTTAAAACCTAAGAATGAAATAGTAATTTATTCAAATTTAAAATTATATGTCAAAAATAAATGTTTAAACACAACAGAAAAAGAAAACATCCAAGAAAAAAAAAATCATTCGAGGTCATGTAAACATTATATTAGAAATCCTTTTTATTACATTATATCAGGCCATATTCTATGCTAATACATTGGCCACTGTCACTGCTTCCTCCCAATTGGTATGGTTCATTAAAATTGTGTTGTTGAATTGGTGATTTGTATATATCATCTTCTTTTATGATCCTTACAAAACTACTATCTCCAATGTTCACAACATGCAAATGCTATTAAAAAAAATAATTAAAGAAGAAAAAACATTTATCAAAAAAGAAAAGACAAAAGTATTTTCACACGGTTTGAGTATTGAATCTAATCTAAAAATATTAAATTAAAGAATTTCGTTGAATAATAAGAATATCAATTAATTAATTTTACTTGTTTCCTTTTTCAATAATTTATTAAGACTGTCAAATCTAATTAATTTTAATTGATTCTTTAGTTGGTTGCGTTAATGGTTAATTGATATTCGCTCCATTTAAACACATAAATTCAGAAAGTCATTAAATTGTTACGATTACCCTTTATTGATTTTGATACAGTGAAAAAAAAAAGAGGGCAATTAATGTAATATTTAGTGGAAGAATAAATTGAGGATAAAATTCAAAAAAAATAAATAAATACCTTCTTAAAATCCTAAAATAGGAGGGAATTTGTTAGTTTTATCCTTGTACTTAAAATTTTTATCCTTGGAGTAGGACAAGCTTTATTCTGCTTGTTCTAAATTATTGAAGAGAAGAATAAATGTAAGACACGTTATATTTATCTAGTCTTATTTTATCTTTTTCAATTAAGTAAACGTAGTTCAAAAGTATACCTGCGTGCTTGGAATAATATGGTGTAATAATTCTGACAACATATATTATGCTCTTTCTGTCTCAAAATTTCTTTTTAGGATGTTCCAAAATACTTGTCTACTCTAAAAATAGTTAGGATTTGTTCAATTTATTTTTATTAATTAAAAGGTATATATTTTCAAAATTAATAATAAATGAGTATATGCAAGAGTATAAGTGGAAAAATATAATAAAATTTATAAGTTGACAAGTAATTAATGATGTTTTTTTTAAACTGTGCGAGAAAAGAAAGTGGATAATATTTTTGAGACGGATGGAGTAATTCTTCCGAAAGAATGATGCAAGAAACAATAACTATAATATCGTCACGTTTTCCTCCATGGTGATTTTTTCCAGCCCTTAAGGAAGCCTGCGAAAATGGGGTAAAAGCATTTCTGTCCATGGAGTTGTAATAAGCATGTCCAGCTATCATCCAGGCAATATCTTGTAGATCAAAACCTTGTTCAATTACTTTTCTTGTAACCTCTTCAATTTCACTTTCAAGTAGGTTATCAAACAACCCATCCGTACCAGTAATAACATCACTCTCTCCAACTGGAATTGTGTAGAGCTGCATGCATTTCAATCAACAATTAATCAATTGAATAAATGATATACTAATTAGTGTTTAACTTAGTGATATTAATTAAAGCTTGAAATGGTGAGTATTGAATTCAATTAAATTTAAATTAATAATAACAAAAATAATTGCAGGAAAATTAGGCATGCCTATGCAGAACTTGGGTTGTTGTGTTTTTCATTTGCCAGCTGATATGGGGAATAGAAACTATACTGTTGAATTGGAGATTTATCTATATCTGCACCCTTTCTAATCAACATAAATCCACTATCTCCCACGTTCACTGTACGCAAGCTCTACAAACAAAGCACAATTAATGGAACTGAATTAGGCATAAATTTTAATGAAAAATATAAATCTAATTAACTTTCCTTTGTATAATATGGATGAGGGATTGAAAATTGGCATTATTAGAAATTAGATATATACGTACATTGTTTTGAAGTGATATAATGCAAGCTGTGGAAGAGCCTTGAGCTCTGGTATTTGAATAAGCATCTTTCAAAATT
The DNA here is from genome assembly GCA_947687605.1 of Reutealis trisperma. NCBI lineage: Eukaryota > Viridiplantae > Streptophyta > Magnoliopsida > Malpighiales > Euphorbiaceae > Reutealis > Reutealis trisperma. Next base: position 8,559,070 of record CANTUT010000039.1, on the reverse strand, counting down.
GTACGAGGATCAACATTGTGTAGTGTTTGATTTTGTAGGGATTTTAGAGCATTAGACATGAGTTGTTCAGCATAAATTCCAGCATCAATACCCTTACGTGACCAACCACCAACACCATCTGCTACCCCAATTATTTGCTTCTCATCACTTATAAAGTGAGCATCATCTCCTTGTAGTTTTGATAGCCCTTTCGGTATATAGAAAGACCCGCTAACCATTGCCAATTTTCCTTTTTCTCCATTACCTCTGAAAAAGAAAAAAGATTGTAAATTTGTTATTGATTTTTGGGGAATTTTGGGTGTGAAATTGAATGCAATTACAGACTATAATATGCTTTTATAAGAATAGCTAGCTATTTCATAGTAATTATTTCTCACTAATAATCCATTTGATTTCTAATAAGATTATTAATCTTTACATTTTCAAAGAATCCTTCGTCAGAGATTGTAAATGACCGATTTTTCTCAATCTATTATTCTATTTGAACTAAAATTAAGTATAGTTATTTTTTAATCCTATTTTTGTGAATTAATCAAAGAATACAAGGGCATGAACAAAATACAAGGTATATAATTCACATACCTATCAACAGAAATAGTTTCTTCGACCTGAATAGTACTCGTGGAAGCCATTGTTATTGCTATTATGGAGTACAACAATAGCTTATCGTATTATTTATATATTTTTAGAGAAATCGATCCGCTTCGAAGCAGTAAAGGTAAAGCATAAAAATAAAAAGGTGTGATTAAAGGGCGAAGACAGCAGAACAGAATTTGATTTAATTGCTTAACTATCATATTAGAGTCCAAATCTCATAGGTTTCTACAAAAAGCAATTAGATAATGCCAATATAAGTATATTTATTTATTTATTTTTGCCAAATGTATTTAATTTGGTCGTTAATTTGAAGTCAAAATCTCATTAGAATAATAATTGGAAAATTAAAAAAAAAAGTGATTTGACTCTTTCATATTTATAGGTCTGTGGATTTTTTTTTTTTGACAAAAAAAGAATCCGTGATTTGATTTATTAATATTTTAAATCCACAATCTTAACACCTTTAATCAACGCTAATGTGGCATAATTAACTTTAACATGATATTGATATAGCACTTACGAATTTCATTTTTTTATTTTTTAGATAACCATGCAAATAAAAAAATAAAGTTCATAAGTATTATATCAGTTTCAATTCAGTGTTATAATAATGTTGGTGACATAGATTTTAAACTACCAACGAAATAAACTGTCAAAAATATTATATAAACCAAGAAATACAAAAAAGTTAAATCATATAGTACTTTTTTATATTTTTCTCATGACAATTTATATAGGATGAGAGGTTGCAATGAACTTTAAGTTAATGGTATCAAAGTCGTAACTAAGATTATAAAATTTGAAATTCAAGCTAAAAAAAATTAAGATGAAAGATAACGAATGTCTAGCTTAATTATATTATAAAATTAAAAAGTTACGGGCTGTAAGAATTTCGTTATTTTCTCAATAGTACAGTAAATTGATGATTCAAGCATAAAAGAAAAAAATCTAAAATCAAATTACCATTTATGATTATAAGGGAAATACCTTGATCATTTATTTATTTATTATTATTGCATATCTCCCTTTAATAACTAATACTAACAAATCAAAAGTTTTTAACAAGATAGTTGTAAGTTTGAATTTTAGTGCTTGGCAATAAAGATGAAATTAATAAATAAATTGCATGTTAATTAGACAAGAAAATTTTAATAAAGAAAGGTTCATAAAGCATAACCTTATATGACAATACCATCACTGCTAATTTGCTAGATTTACATGACACTAATAGTAATTAGCATCCTAAAATTAGCTTTTATTTGGTCCCATCAATAGGAGATTCCTTGAATACATTAGAAAGGCAAGGCTTCCAATGACTCTTGCTCCGCCTGCTAGGTGCTGAACTAGCTGCCATTCTCATCTTCTCAATCAAAGCCTCAGTGTTCCCTTCCTCCGATAAAATTTCCTCCAATTGCTTTGGATTTATCACCAATTTCACTTTCCAAACTCCATTCCCCTGTGAAGGCAGTACCTCGACAGCCGGTGCCGGTCCCGATCCCTCTCCTAAATCCAGTGCTACCCCAGATGACAACTTTGGCGACTCGATCAATCCCATAGTTGCCTTCTTTTCAAAACCCAAATTGCGAATTTCATCATTAGTGACCCTATTGTCGGATAACATTATTGGCGTCTCTTCAAGTGGAAGAAGATAATAAAATTGCCCACCAATTAAATACTCATAACTAGACAATGGAGACGAGGCATTTCCCTGCCTAAAAATGGCATAACCTGGATACTCACTAAGGACATTTTTAGCTAGTTTAGGACCTTTCATCTCTATAATTCCGCCGGCATCAGTGAATAACCGGATGTTATTATTATAAGAACACTCACCGGTGACCCCTTTAAGAGAGCAATTACCCATTACTAGAATTTTAATTACCTGTACAATACATCTATGTCAAAATCAAGTTCACATTTATATGCATGAAAAAGATTGAGAAAGGAATCTATATAGTAGCAATTAATAAGCAGAAGCAAGTGGAAAGACAATGGGAAGAAATGTCAGAAGAGACAACGCTGGCAGTTGTAGCCTTTTTTCAAATGTTAATCGGCGCCCATGTGATATTTAGACCGTTGTTAGGATTATTTAAGGAAAATTCTTGAGGTGATCCAAGGCATAAGAATAGATATATAGGATAGGGAAGTTAAATAATAATAATAATGTCAAGAAACGACATTTCATTAGCAGCTAAATTCAAAATTTTGCGCCATATAAGGGGAATGGCGTTAATTCTATAGGTATTAATTTAAAATTTGAGACAAGAAATTATGGTATGTGTATTCAAAGTAAACTAAAGACAAAAGTTAATAGTCGTTCCGTGACAAGGATTATTAACTGTTGGTTAGTTGGTTCAATGTATTAGCAATTTAGCATCTACTTTAATTTGGAATTTTGGATTTTGTTCCCCTTTTTTTTTTTTTTTTTTTCTTTGTATAATGGTAGGCTTGGTTTCTGTTAATTTCCAAACCCAACTCCCTGTAGATGGACCAAAAATGTAGGCAGGCTTTTGGATTTCATGGAGGAATGAGATCAAAACTCAAAAGGGCGATCTTCCTTTTAAACAAACAAACAAACAAAAAAAAAATATTGAGAAATGAGAAAAGTATAAGATCAACCCAATGTATTAGACACGGTGCATTTTCACTCATTTTCAGATAAGAATTACTTTATATAAATTATAACTATTTCAATGTAAATGCATGACATATTTTCTTTTTAATGGATTGGATCCAATTTAAAAAAAAAAAAATCATCTAATCCGCTGAATAATTTCTCTAAAAAACAAGCTCAAAGCCCAGTAATTTTAATAGGGGTTTTTACATAATATTATCTTAAAAGTTAACAAGATGTATTTAGTGTAATTTTCTCTTTTTTTTTTTTATTTTTTTATTCACCCTTCCACTTTTCATCATCTTAGAATGAATAAAAAGACTAATCAAATTACACCTGATTAACTGTAATTTTCTCTTTTAAATATACCCAAAAAATAGTCAAGGTTTGTTTGATATTGTTGTTAGGAATTAAAAAAAATACTTTTATAATTTTTTTATTTAATTGATTAATTTTTATTTTTTTTATAAACTGTTTTTCAAATCTACTTATGAAAAAAGTACTAATTTATATGTTTTTATTTAAAAGCAAATTTAACAAACAGTCTTGAAAAAATATAAAAAATTTTGTTAAAAAACGCTTTTGTGAAACTCAATCTCGGTCAAAACTTTTTTTTTTTTTTTTAAGTTTTGAAGAAGAAATTTAATTAATAATATATTATATACTAAGATTTGAATCATGTGATTTTTTTTTATTTTTTTTTTGAGGGAATGAATCATGAGAACTTTATTATTAAACTAAAGCACTAATGCAGGCATCCTTTTAAATTGCTAGGTGTACTGTGTAAATAATACTCCATCTGTCATTATCAGTGTTAATTTCCAGATAAATTTTTAGCCAACGTAGGGTTCACATTCACCATTTTTCAAGAAAATTCAACCCATCATCGACGATCAATGGCGGAACCAGTCATCCCAAAACTTAGAACATTTAAATTGATAGGGATGTAAACGCCTCACCCACATCTTTGTTATTCAATTCAATAAATTAATTGCCATTTTCAAGCCTTGAGCGTGTTAAATAAAAGATTAATCATCTTACTAATTTCTCACACCTTCAGTTTTTTTTTTCTGTAAATATTTATTCTTATTATTTTTTTAATGGAGTCAAGAAATAAAAATCCAATCTTTGATTGATCTACGACCTAAAAGCCTGCTAATAATTATACCATTAAATTAACAAAAAAAGTTCTTAATTAAGTAGCTAATTAATTGAAGAGGAGAGATCTCTCATTTGGCAACTGGAATATGACCTTCAAGACACCGCAACTGATAAAAGATTTGGCTTCTTCATTTCTGTAACTAGAATGCGGATGAAGAGCAGCTAAGGGTATTTTGGGTATTAAAGTATTTTTTCTTTTTTTTTTTTATTTTTTTTAACGGAATTTTTTTAAAAAAATGAAATGACTAGATTATTTGATAGAAATAAAACTGAGACACTATTTCATTAGTTTCTTAAAAAAAAAGACATTATATTAATTTAGTTAAATCTCATGTAGCAAATAATAATTTACCCATTTCTAAATATATTAATTTCATTTTTCCATTGATATGATATTATTTTATTTATTCACGCTCTAATTATAAATTTATAATCCATAACAGATTTGTATATGGTTAATTAAATATGATTTTCTCTGTAAATTCATATTTAATAACGAAAAATTAAAATTGAATTCATATGAACATAAACTACTTCAAGATGAATATAAAATTTTATCTTTACATGAATTAAGAGAACATTCTACTTAATAATTCCTTTTTAATAGCATATCATATGTCAAATACTAATAGTATCTTCTAATCATATATAGAATAAATCGCGTGCGTGTACATACACACATATATATATATAAGCCATACAATTAAAAAAAAAATAAATACATTTAATTGAATAAAAAAATGGAAATATTTCTGATCACTCATATTTCTCTTTTTCTTTTTCTTATTACATTCTCATTTAAAAATGTTATTAAAGGGACCCAAAAAAAAATAAAAAAATCTAACATACCCAACAAAAGAAGTGACCTGTAAACGCAAGATAACCTTGCATAAGAAATCCATCTAATTCCAAATTGGCATAAATCAATAGTACGTCCACTCGGCCAATTCAGCCACCACAAACCAATTCTAAGGCTGAGATGTCACAGACAAAATCCACAAACACATTTTGAGTAATGTGTCGATAAAGAAACCTACTCAGCCCACTAATACCTCCACCAAAACATTCTCTATTTCCCTCCCACGTTTAAATCACATACACAGCTTGCTCAAAACTCAAGTACCCAAAATGGGCTGCAGTTCTTCCAAGAGAATTGAGGCCGCCGTAGATGTTTATCGTCCACCACCGTCAAGCTTTGCGGTTTTCGATATCAACTCCATACAAGAACCATGGCTCTCCCTTGATAATCCTGATAAAGAAAAAAAAGAAAAGCCTTCCCACGTACCTGCTCCTATACTAGACAAGCTCAATAAGTTGGAAACTGACACTCCTCATCCTTGGGAAGAGGTTAGCAAAGCTTTACAAGACCTCAAGCCCACTCTTAATAACAGAACTTCACCTATTGCTGCACCGCTGGAAAAAGTTACCACCGCCACCACCCCAGAAAAAAAACAACCACCCCCAACTAAAAGCTCCTCTTTTCATACCCTTGAAGAGCTTGACGCGAAACTATCTTCAAAACCCCAAAAAGCTCATACCCTTGAAGAGGTAGACCCTAAACTATCTTCAAAACCAGAGATGAGAAAAACCGAGTTGAAGAAAGTTACTGAGTCCAACAAGACTGAGTCAGCAAGAATTGTTGTTGAGTCAGCAACCGAGTCAGGAAATATTATAAGGCCAGTGAAAGAGAATATTTTCATATTAAGAGATAGGCAAGAGAGAGAAAAAGAAGGGAAGATGGCAAACTACGACAAAATAAGAAGAGACCCACTAAGTGACTACCCAGAGAAATGTCCACCAGGGGGAGCTAACTCAGTCGTAATTTATACGACATCATTACGTGGGGTTCGCAAAACATATAAAGATTGCAACCGCGTACGCTCCTTATTGGAAGGACACGGAGTCGTGTTCGATGAAAGGGACGTGTCATTGCATGGTGAGTTCTTGAACGAGTTAAGGGAGTTATTAGGAGAAGAAACAAACGTGCCTAGAGTTTTTGTGAAAGGAAAGTACATAGGAGGAGCGGACGAAGTGGTGGAACTCAATGAGTCAACTCGATTCGGAAGGATTCTGAGTTGGGCACGTGTGGAAAGAGGAATAGGAAGGCAAGCGTGTGAAGGGTGTGGGGGAGCTAGGTTTGTACCGTGTTTGGATTGTGGAGGAAGTTGTAAAGTATTGGTGGATGGAATTAAGGAGAGGTGTGGCAAGTGTAATGAGAATGGATTGGTACTTTGTCCTGCTTGCATTTAATTAATTAGTTTTGTTTTTGGGGAAAATTTGTGGTTGTAAGTGGAAGAAATAGTGCGGAGAAGCTTCAAAATTAAGTTTGTGTTTTTAATATAATTTCATTTCATGTCATGAATTGGACATATTGATATAATATATAATAGTACATTAATTATGAGAAATTGTATTAATTGTATAGTTTTACATGTTTAATTTATAATTTGTATAATAGTGCACTTTTTAAATATATATATATATATATATATTGTTATTATTACAGTTTAGAAACTATTATTATTCAATTATATTAATTAAACAACGAAAAATTAATCTTACTAATATTTTTTAATATAAAAAAAAGTGGATATTCTTATAAAATATAATTTTTAAATCCATATTTGACTCATATTGAAATTAACCTACATTTAAATAACTTGTTTGACATGAATAACATATATTTTTAAATATAATTATTAAAATTACTATTACTATTAGCTAGGGTTTATTCAATCACTTTAAAAATAATGAAAGCATCAATGCTTTTACAAAATTAAATTCATATCCAAAACAACCAAACAAGAGACAAGAGTTAGGCCCAATATATATAATTTGCATAGTTTTGCTCATGAATGAAACGTTGAATATGGGATGATGCAACACCTAAAACCTGTTTGAATGTTATTTGTTAATCTAATTAATTATTCTTTCTTTTAATTAAATACTCCATGTATAGAGTAGCCACAAATATTAGCTTCTTCTTCTAACATGAGATTGGTATATATTCGGAAGCAACTGGAATCAAAGATTTTGAGATTGGGGACTCAAATTTAACTTTACACAATAAAACAGATACAAGAATGATGTATTTCTAATTAATTAAGTACTCAAAAATGAATGATTAGTTTGATCATACTTTGAAATACAAGTGACTATTGATAAGTGAGTTTATTTTTCATCTCATTAATATTATTATATGATATAAATAATGTTTAATTTAACTGAAAATAAAAGTTAACTTATTAATATATTTTGTAAGTATATACACCAATTTAATGAGATAAGAATACATGAAAAATGATATCTATAATTTTTTATTAATAAAAAAAAATTTCTTTGTTAAAATATCTTATCATCCATTGAGTTTGATATATGAAATAAGATTATACATTTAATGCTAGTGTTAATGTTAGTGTAAGAAAGAAAAAAGAAAAAAAAAAAAAAAGGAGAAAGAGTCAACATCTGAAAATAGGCCCCCAACTGCTTTGCTTAAACAATCATCGGCCGTCGAATAAGTCCATGCTGTTTTTCCCCCTTTTCCATTTCTCTATTATTATTGTCATTAAAAACGTATACAATTGTGATGAAGAAGCAGTCCATACGCATAAAGATAGCACATTTTAGAATTTGGAGTTAGGTATGTATATTATAGTTGACAAAACTAATGCAAAACCTAGTCTTGGACTTTAAGTTTCTTGGGTGGCCTAACCACCCATTGAAACACTGCTTTTCTTTCAGCCAGTAAATTAAAGCCCTTCAAGTGGGTGATCCAATTTTCAATTATCCTCACCCAACGCCTGTCTTCTTCTCCCTTTTTTTTCCTTCTAAAGTCTTAACCATATGTAGCTCTCGCCACAAGCCAATTCAAAAAATCAAACTCAAATTTGATAGAACTAGCCAAAAATCATAGTTACGATTTCAATTTAATTTCAGGTTATAAGATATTCGATTCAGTTCTAATCATATTTACTTAAAATTTGAATCAGAATCACCGGTCTAATTCCAATTTAAATTGTAACTCAAAAACTTTAAGGAATATTTTTTGTAAAAAAAAAAATAAAATTAATAAACTAATTTAAATCCAATTCAAAACCGTACAAACTAAAATCAAAATCAATCAATTATCTATTTTCCAATTTCATAAAATAATATTGAATCATGATTATCAATCTCGATTTCAATCTAATTTAAAATTGTAATTAAAGCTCTTTATATACCCAAATTAATAAATTAAATAACATTTTAACTAATACTTATGTTCATTTTTTTTCCTAATAAAATATAAAATCATTTTATTCTCAATAAAAAGTTAACATACTATTTTTAATTGTATGATTATCATATTAAAAAAATTGTACTTTTTTACCGTATCATTACTACATTGGACGAAAAACCTAACGCTTTAGATATTTCCAAGTCTCATGTGTCATTTTTCAAGAGTCTTAACAGAAGCTCTCCATTGTACTGCATGTTAAAAATTGAATTCTGAAGTGGACTATTTCTAAGCTTTTTTTCTAGAATTTCACACTTCTAAAAGGCACATGATCTTGACTTGACCGGTTCCAAGCAGTCTCAATTCCCATCCCAAATCCAATCCATCTAAACCAAAATCCATAGCCAAAACTGCCCATAAAGGTTTTCAAGGATAATACAAAACAACTAGCCCAGTTGGATTAGAAGGTTATATCAATGTTTAAAGAACTTAAAAACATAATTATAATAATAATAATAAGCTCATTCTTCAAGATCATTCATTTTCACATATGAGAATTAACATGTTTTCTGTATATATAAAGTGCTAAAACATATCAATATAAATAAAAAGTTACATTTAAATAAGAGTATATTTGTACTTATTTATATCCCAAACCAGAGAACAAAAAGGACCATAACAGCCTCCACATGAAAAATTATACATCAAACAAGGCTGTAAATATGTTCAGCCCCCTTCCCATTCCCATAGTATTCCTCCCAAAAACCAGCTCTCTTTCAACTCCCTCGATATATTGAAAGCTAAACAACTCTTTTTTTTATCTTCTATTTTTTCTTTAACTCTTCTTTTTCACCTTGTATGTGTATCTGTATGCCTGTATATGGTAAACTGTTCAAGGGTCTTGTTCATCAAATATGTCCAAGAGGGAAAGTGCCTGAAATTTCACCGAAAATAAACAGAATCAGAACAGAGTATATTAACTAATTGAACGTTAACAACACAATATATACAAATATCTTACTATCATGGTTTTGAATTAGGTAAAATTACCTCTGGAATGTTGAGTTCAAGCCGGAACTTAGGGCCATCATAGTGGTGGAGAATTGGCCTAAAAGAGTCCTCTTCCAATGGCTCACAAATTTTCCTTGTAACAACTCTCACCTGTAAACAAAATAAAACCATTTAATCCAATATAATTCGATAATAAGATATACAGCCAATTCCAAAATTTATAGATATATACCTGAGCCGGAAAGCGAGATTCTCCAGGGCACTTCTTGTCCTCCCATGCTGTAGGATCAATGTTTGTTCCTCCAAAACTTGCAGCCTGCACAGGCCATATTGGAAGATATATATAAATCACTACTTGATTCACCAAAACTGACACTTGATTTTCATTTTTTATGAATTTCATGCTAAAAACCTTTGACTCCTGGAGAAAAAAAGTAAAAAAAAAAAAAAAAGAGAGAGAAGGGAAATGCTAACCTCGAAGATCCCATGGAGTTGGTGGGTGGAGTAGTTGTAGAGGAAAAGAGGCAGGCCTGGAGTAATCGCCCTCACTGAATCTCTGTAACGTGGAGGCAAACCTACAAATTTATAATTCAACAAATAATTTAGAATTGGGTGATCATACAAATGAATTGGTAATATTATACTCAAAACAAAAATCGAATGAAATAATTCCAACAAAATTTGTAGCCTATTATTCCCAACTAAAGACTTAAGATCCAATCTTCAAAAGTCCAAAACTTTCTATGCAATTAATTCAGGAAAAGTTAGAAGAAAAAAAGAAATTGATGAACTTACCAAAGAGCTGCCTCTTGAGATTCTCTTGCATAGTATCATTGTTGCAAACAAAAATATACCCACCAACAGTTTCATTTCTAGGCAAAGATTCTGATGGTGGCAGTGTCTTAAATCTCTTGTCAGCAGCGTTTTTGTTATCCTTACCATCATTACTGTTATTATCACCATTGTTTTTCTTGTTACTGTTCTTTTTCCCAGTTTTGATCCCATGGTCATCCTCTCCCTTATTCTTATTACCCTTTACATTAACATTGATGTTGTTCAGATTATGATTATTTTTAGAATAAATGCCCTTACTGAACCCAGCATTGATCCCAACATTCTTCTGAGATCCGCCAGTAATAGCTTGACCAATAGGCCCAATAGGACCAAGACCATAACTTTTAGTAGTAGATCCCAATCCCATCTTCCAACTATCGTTAAATCCATTCAAATCAGCAGAATTAGAAGCAGCAAAAGTAGATCGTATCTTCCACCCATCATTGAAACCATTTAAATCAGACTCTTTTGGCTTAGAATTGATAACAGAATTCACTTCACCTCCAACTCTTATATCAAAATTCCTCCTTTCATCTGGCCTTTTTGACACATAAGAATTGCTCCATATTGAGTCGTTGAGTGAAAGATTTGCTAAGTTTGAAGTGTGGAGCCTCAGCTGATCACTGAATTGATAAAAAGATTGCTGGTTATTCTCCATCTTTGACACCAATTCCGTTAAAATCGATCAAAAAATAAAAAAAGCACAAACTGGGAATTAGAGATAAAACTAAGATTTATAAAAACAGGGTGAAAAACAGAGGAGGGAAGTGGAAAGAAATGGGTTTGTAATTTATCTGAGAAAGAGGAAAAACAATGGGTGAGAAAGGAAGTGTTAAATAAGAGAAACCTTAGTTTAGGAGAAGGAAATTTCCAGGAAAGTGAAATAATTTGAAGAATTTATCAATTGCGTGTCGATTTGTCAAAGTGGAAAGTTACAAAGATGAAGTGAATTTAATTTTTTTTTTTCAAAAAAGTGAATTTAAAATTAAAATATATTTTTCTGTTTTTGTTGCAGGAAACAAAAATAAATAAATTATTAATATTTAATATTTAAAATTTAACCAAAATTATATATATATATATTGCCAAAGAACCAAAATTGCATTAGATATTTGTGATAAGTATTTTATAATACTATATGCTAAGATTTTTTTTAAAATAAAATAAAAATTAATTTGTAATTTATTTATTAAATTAAATTAAAATAAAGTTGTAAATATTTAGTTGAGCCAATACGAAGGAGTGATGTTTGATGGCGGCAAAAACGCGGTGTTGTGTGGGGTAGCGGTTGGTGAGGTGGCAGACGTAGGGAGAAGGAGAGTGGAGGTTGATGAGTTGATTTTTGTGTAATTTTCTAGAAGGTCTTCTAGCGGGATTATTGGGTTCACACTTCGCGAATTTTTTTTTTTTTTTATTTTCTTAATTGCTAAGGCTTGTGAATGATTAATTAAATAATTAATTACTTATTTGATAAAAATTAAATTAAATAAGGAGAGTGTAGAGCATGTGAGTGGCGCTTGGGCACAAACGTGAAGTGAGGCAATTTTACACGGGTGTCGGCAAGAGGCCGCACACGTACTAGGAGACAAAGTCTACAATGGGAAAATTGGAAAGTGAACTTTGTTGTGTTGGCTTATGTATGTGATGACTCATCGCTCTCATATGCTGTCCATGGATACCGCAACAAAAGGCATCCTATGAACCCTGTCTCATCCAAACTTAGTTTCAACGTTGGGCATCCTATGGACCCAACCTGATACCAGTCCAGAAAAAGCCTCAAAATCGGATTTTTACTAAATATAACTTGCTCAAGTCTTTTTTTTTTTTCGGTGCCAAATATATAAAGGATAGCTTAAGTTGGAGTTGGGGATACCTGCAAGTTTTTCTTTTTTTTTTTTAGCTAAATATATAACTAGCTCAAGTTGGAGTTGGATATAGATTTTCCTTTTAACATGCTATACAATACTGTAAAAGATAGTTTTTCCTTTAATATTTTTTATCAAACTAGTAATTACTATTTATAATTTAAAAAATATCAACTTGAAATCTTTCATTTTTCATATTTATAAACTATGCATTTTAATTTCTCTTTTTAATTATGCGAGATCTTATTCAACTACCTTGGCAACTTAATAAATTTTTTCAATCTGTTTGGATAGAAATTAATCAAAAATTAATAAATTTGAAAAAAATTTGAGTCAGTATATTTTAATTAAATTTTAAATCTTTTATAATTTTTTTTTTTTGAAAATAAATCATTATACTTAAAATTCAAATATAATAGATTGCAAGAAAACCCAACATGATTCGAAAATTAAAAACGTAAAAATTTAAATTTTAATACCGCATGTTCTCTTTAAAAAATTTTGAGAGAATAATTTATTTTAATAAAAAAAAATCATACTTAGATAAACAAGTAGTCCATTAAATTAATAATGCAACTATATGAATAAGGAATTCAAGTACTAATATTTTCTTTCTTAAATAATTTTTAATATATTACAAAATAAAAATAAAGAAATCATTATAAGCTGAAGGATAAAAAGAACTGCAATCCTAATTTGAAATAAGACCCAAAATTGGCCGGATTCTTTCTTTGGATAATTAGCTTAGGATCACTAGGTCAGAAAAGCAATAACTACAAATATTATTCTCTCACCCATTTAATGGCCAACCGCTCTACCAGTCAGCTATTGAGGAAGTCACAGCTATTCGGCTTACAGATTTATATTCCGCAACATCTTTATATTCTTTTTATTATTTGTAAGAAATGAATCATGCTGTGACCATTTATCAACCCTTTATAAAATCCCTCACTTTTACATAAACTTTTAGGAAATAATAATTCACTTTGAATCAAATTCTTTTCCCTTACTCTAGACTAGGAATTTCACTTGTGTAGTAATAAATAAATTTAATGGAAGATTTTTGCTTAACACTAAGTACGTACACAAATTTAATGATATAAGAATATATAAAATAAAATAAAGAGATATTAGTGTCTTTTATTAAATAAAAATAGATAAAAAAAACTGATATTAATTTAGGTCTATAAAATAAGGTTGTGCGATTATTATACTCCTTTCATTCTGAAAAAAATGGCCATTAAGAAAAAATTATCATTTTTAAAGTGATAATAATTTTATTATAAATTGTCAAAAATATCCCTATTAATTGCAGTATAAATTAGAAAAACATCTCTCATACTTGAGAAATGAAGGGATAAATTAGCTATTTTATTATTTTTTTATTCGGTTGCTAAATAACCACTTATTTATAAATAAAATTAATTTTTTTAATAGTTACTTCTTAAAAAATGGAGGGAGTAAGTAAGAATTTTACTAAATCTAATGCCCAAAAAAAACCCCTAAAAAGGAAATTGAATTGCTTGAGCCGACACACATGGGCCATACTAGCCCAGCCCTTTCCCTTATTCACATACTTTACTTGGTCTTTAATGACCCGAGCCAATACGGAATCGGAGTTTGGTGTGCACATATATATATATATATATATATATATTCAGGAAAGTGCCGTTTCATGAACCTTGTTTGAGGTCTAGACAATGGTTGGCTCTAATTCTACATCTAAGCTGCGCGATGGAAGGAAGAAAAGGATTTCAATCCCAATTAAGAAAAAGAAACAGGAGGAGTTGAAATCACTATATGATTATATTGATGTAAAGGAAATGGTGAAACTTATTGATTTCAATTCTGTTTCTTGGATTTGGGATAAAAAAATTTGATGACAATATCAAGAAAACAAAGATTCAGTTTTTCCACAGAGGGATTGATTATATTTATGGATTAACAGATGATCTTCTTCTCAATATAATTTCAAGATTGAATTAAATTTAAAAGGAGCCAGAGCAAGCATTTTCTCACCTAAATGGAGACATATATGGCCACTCATAGACATCATTTATTTCAAGCCTTCAGATTTTATGTGTTTTGACAATATGCCTGGTAAAAGAAAATGAAAACAGCTTAAGAAAGTGTATGATTTCCTCAGACAACATCAAGGTCCAAGTATAGAGGAACTCAGGATTTGTTTCCCAGGATTATATAGGTCATATCCATAGTTGAATTGATGTCGCCATTTCAAAAAGGGCGAAAAGACTTAAATTAGACTTGAAAACTGCAGAAATCTATCCTTCCCCATTGAACTCACTTGACAATAATTCCAGCTTTAACTCCCTTGTGTCTCTCCAATTGATTAATGTTCAAGTTCTTCCCACTCTATTCACTGCTTTTATCCAATTTTCTACTTCTTTAAGTCTTGTCTATCAAAATGTTAAGTTGTCTCTCAAGCTAAAGCCCCTTAATTTAAAGTTTAACCAAATCAAAATTCTTGAAATATGTGCACCCAATTTGGAATCATTCAAGCATAGGGCAGGTGAGGACAACACAACCTTGTGTTTTACTTCTAAGGATGCTCCTAGGCTTACCCAAATGTGTTGTAAAGGAGGGTTCTGTAAAGCACTTGGAAAAAAATCTGAATCATCTTTCTAGTTTCCCAGCGTCTGAAGATTTTACGCATTTTCCTAAATTGAAAAATGTCAAGCAAATGCAGCTTTCTTTACACAGTGAGAAACATGCAACCTTTGCCATTTGCGTCCGTTTGATGAAAGCCTGTCCTTGCATAAATTACCACTCAAGTCGAATTGGTATTCGTTTCTGCAGCAGAAACTGGAGCTGACTAAGCACCCTGAATTTACAAGCCGTCCAAAACATCAATGCCTCAAGGTGCTGGAAATACTTGATTTTAAGGTTTCTGATAATGATGTGCAACTGGTCATCTACTTAGCTCACTATGCAGCCTCCTTTGAGAAGATAATAATTCGTCCCATTAGTGATGACCACTCCCAAGCTGCTACAAATGCTCGGAAGTGGCAATCTAGTCTACCTTCATCCGTGGAATTGGAGATACTGTACGTAGTTTCATCCATTACTATGCTCTTTGGCACAAGGGTTCTGTTTCTAATGCTTGCTATATGCAGTTGTTTATCTTGTGGCAGATGCAATGCAAGAACGCGAGGCAAAGCATAAACAACACTCTAGGCTTTTGGATTTCCTTACACGAAAGTTTCAAATGGGCATTTCAACAAACATCTTGTGAGAGCATCAGAAACCTCAAACACTACTAATATATGATGTAAATCACCACTTATGCATATGCTTTTGCCTTCTGCTGTTATCTTGTTCTTAATTCTTAATTAATTAGCTACTTGTGCTACTTAATTCTTTCATTTACATCTCTTCTGTAATTATTAACTAAAAATCAACTGATGGAGTTAAACATGAATTGTCACTGTGGTTCTGATCTAGAAGGTCTATTATTACCATTCTTAATCAAAGGTTCATGACATGGGGCCAAATACTAAATAGATTGCCACTTTTAGCATTGAGTTCATCATAACTAGTGCTCAAGCCCAATTGACATATTCTGCTTTTATCAACCCCAGAATCATCTATTACATCCAATGAGTTTCAAATTCCGTTTTTAATACTATCTAATTTCTTATCAACCCCAGAATCATCTACTACATCCGATGAGTTTCAAATTCTGTTTCTAACACTATCTAATGTCCATTTCAATCTAATTAATCACGAATTAGTGGAAATTCACAATTGCAGCATTTCCAAGCTTTATACTGATATCAGAAGTGAAAGATGATCACAAGTCTCAACAACCAGATGACAACCCTGTACTATCTTCCAACTTCCATACAATGATAAAGGAAACTTGAGGCTTCATTAAAAATGCATCAATTACCAACCTTGCAACACTTTTACCTATCTCTACACCCCCAAAATTCCACAATCTCAGTCTTATATCTATACATGAATGGTTACAAGCTATTCTCATTTCTTACAAAAATGACATTGAAAAATTCAGCCATGCTTAAAGCTTCTACATCGAATTATTTCACCTAATTAAGGAGCAATCATGTCCTTCAGGTTCATTGGATAGCACATTTTCGTATGCAAGCCATTCCACACATTGTCTGCCAAAATGGCATTCACAGCATCAGTTGGATGGTATTGATCCCACCAGATATGGTTAGAAGCATTCTTGCAAGCCATTTCTGGTGCAAGGCACGTTACCCAGCCTTTGTACTTTCCTAACCCACAGCAAGCATCAGTTGTCACATTAAAACCTGTAAAACACAACAAAATCAGGTATGAGATATGAAAATGAAATGACAAAACGGCAAAAAGGAAAAAAAAAAAAAAAAAAGGGGTCTATTTTTTTACCATAACGTTCGTGATGCTTGATTATATCCATAGAACCTTCATACATGTCACAAAAGATGAGTTTCGCATCAGGAAGTTCCTGACTTAGCTCCTCAATCATGTACCTCATGAAAAAATTGAACTCCATAACCATGTCATTTATCTCTCTGATACACTCTCCATTCTTGCTATTGAACCTCCACAAGTAGTGAGGAGCACAACCTATTGGTGCCAGTCCCATTACCACAACTTTCCTCACATTCATATTGTACAAGTTCTGCATTACCAACATTAATCAAATTTGGAACTAGTAATATCAGTAAAAATATACTAGTTAAGGTTTTGAAGATTACTCACTTTAATTTCTTGCCTCAGTTCTGATGCTAAAAACTGGCTGAAACTCCATGGAAGGTACAAATTTTGAACATTGGATACATTACGAAGATAGTAATGTATATAGTCATTGATTCCGATTGAGAGATAAAAGAGGGAGTTGGAAATGAGATCATTTGTAGCATCCTCACCCAAACTTAAAATAAATGACTGTAAGGTGTCTGTGAACTGCTGAATTTGTTGGGTAAAGGAGATTCTTTGACCCTGTAATGAAATTACCCCATTAAAGATGCACACAGTTAACCAAAATGAAATTTCTATGTGATTGAAATTTTGAAACCCCATTTAAAAGTGAAGGGCATACCAATTCTGATCCACTTGAGAATATAATTCCAGCACCAGCGGATGCATAATTGACTCCGTGAATCATATCCTCAATACTACCCATCTGCCCAAGATAACTTGGTACAAAGGGAAGCCCTAGGCGCAATGCTGATTCAAGTATTTACACCATATCAAGTTAATTACAGAAATTCTGAACTAACAAAACCCAGTTTCAGAAACAAAAACCAAAAGCAAGATACTGTAAATTTTCAAATTGTACCTTATCAAAGACTTCATTAAGAGAGAATTTAATCAAGATTCATTTCAATTTTAGGAAGAAACCCTACTTATCTGTTTGGTTGGCAAGAAAATAAGGAAATTCAGCGATTCAACTGCTTTTTCATCAGAAAAATAACAGAAACCCTCCAAGACTTGGCCTTTAGAAACCGAATCTCTGAAAGACCAAGTTCAGTTGGAATTTTATTTCCTTAAAAACCGGTGTTTGCAAATAATCTCCAAATCTTATTTTTCTTGCCAATTTTCCTACTTTCTCAGCAACCAAACAAGGGAGTGTGCCAGATAGAAAATACACATAAAATCAGGAAAAAAAAATATCCCAGACAACAATAATCACATATAACAATCAAGCCTCACCATTTTATCCTAAATTTTGTCTAACCCAAAAGATTTAATCTTTTTCATTAAACAAGAAAACCGAATTTCTTTTTCCTCTGTTTTCAATTCCATCTTTCTCAGTGGCCAAACAAGGGAAATAGGAAAAGAAAACCAACAAGAATCAAGAACTAAAGAATTACCAAGATAATCAACAGGGATTCTGCCATTGGAGAACCTTCCAGTGGGTTTATGGGTATCAAAATCTCTACCATAAGGAGGACGATCTGCACGAGCCAAGGTACCGAGATAATTGTTGGTGCCGCTATCAACAGAGGAATCACCGATAATAAAGAAAGCAGGCACTAAGGGACCAGTTGATGATGGGTCTGATGGTGGCAATGGAGAGATTGAAAAAGAAGAAGGAGGTGATGCTGTGGGTGTGTTAAAAGGGATCAGATTTTGAGAAAATTCACGAAGTTCTTCAGGGACTGCAAGACTTGTTGGCTGTGGAGCCAAGGTGGAGATCAGAATACAGAGAAACAGAACAAGAAAACTCAGAGACATGGTTGCTGCTTTCACAGAGAGAAACAGAGTAGAGTAGAGTAGAGAGAGAAAGAATGAAAGATAGAATTGGCGGGTAAGAGGAGGAGATTTGAGTATGTGAAAAGTCTAGAATAGCCTCAGATGTCACATCTAAACAGTTATGAGTCGTTACAGATAGCTAAACTTGGGCTTTGTCGTAATGGCTTTTGATCCATTAAGCCCAAATATCGGTCCGGAAGCGTTGTTGGGCATTGAGAGACAGCAACCTTTTCTTTAAAGAAATAAAGAAAAATAAAGCTAACAGGACAAGGACACGTGTGCAATAGCTTCGCCGACCATAACGTTAACAGATTACAGAATATCAGCATCTACTCCACCATCGGCTAAAAGTGAGGGCAACGTTACTTTGATAATAACTGACACGTGTACAAAATATTTGGGCTCTTTCTGTTTTGACGGTGATTTTTCAGCAAGTAGTAATATATATATTTAGTCCAACTATTAGTAAGTACTATAATTTCAACCTCGATTCGTTTATTAATTACTGTATTTTTAATTATATTTTAACTACAATTCACACTTTCCAGTTGAATATTAAATTATAAATTAAAGTTGAAGTATAGAAAAATTCTCTCTATACTCACCATTTAATTTATTTTTCTAATTTTTAGAAATTTTTATATAATATTTAGAATTTAAAAAATAATTAAAAATAAATATTTGGCAATTAATTGGGTATTTAAGATGAAATTTTAAGATTTTTTAAAATTTTTTTTAGGTAATAATCCTAATTGAGTAAATTAAATAAAAAATAAAAAGTAATCATATAAAAAATAAAAAATAAGTAATATAACATATATATTATCTCATAATTATTTTTTTGTTTTAATGAATATATTATGATTGATAATTTAAATTTATTCAGTAAATAAAGATAAAAATGAAAATATTGATGGAGAAACTTATTTAAAAATATAGAATAATAATAATAATAATTTACATAAAATATACAATAAATTTATATTTACATATCATTTCATTTAGAATAATACTTATATATTCTTATATTTTTATTATACATGAAAAATAATTAAAAAATATTTTTTGATAATAAACCGTTGGAAGTAGGGATTTACAAACAAATTTGTAATTGAATGTAAGTGAATCTTAAAATTGAAAAACAAAAATAAGAAAAAATTAATGATTAAAAGCTGGAAGGGAGGGTGGGTATAGACAGCAAAGTAGTGCCCCACACCTTGTGGGAGTGAGAAAAGATAATTAAGTTTGTTCCCTGTCGTCCTTGAAGGGAAAATTGGGGTAAGGATTGTAATGATGTTACTGATAACTTGTTTGAGATGGACATTCATACAATAGAAACATGCCACACAATTTCCTCAACCAATTCCAAGTTTCACATCCCATACTTTCAAGTAATATGTTAGGTAGGGGGTGGAGTGATTCTAACATTGTTTACACAGTCATAAAATTGTGATGTTAAAATTTCTAAAATTATATAATTATTTTGTCGGTTAATCCGATTTATCAAATTACTTAATTATCTTACTAGTTAATATGGTTCTAATTATTTCAAGTGATAATGTTGAATATTTCATTGTCACTTAAGAGAAAGTGTTAAGAGTATCTCACATCTATTAAATACAAAATATTAAATGATTAATATAAAAATAAAATTTTTAATTTTAATAGATAATTTTTAACATAGATTTTTCAAAATCTATATTAAAAATTTAACAGTCTTACCATTTTTGTGTCAATTTATATCTTAATAATACATTATACTTACTATATGTTAAACATGCATATATACATATATTCCAAAGAATAAGACTGATAATAATTTATTTAAAATTTAAAAAAATCACCAAATTAAATGCATTTAAATTATGAGAAGATTGGCAATGGCCACATGAAGAATCATGATAGTTGCATTTTAGCTAGGTCCCATAAATTATTAAATTAATTTAACTACTTTATTTTATATTGCACTATTATACATTTAAAAATTAAGTAATTAATTAATTAATATCCATCTACATCAATAATAATCCCAAATAATGCAACCACTAAAGGTAAAAGGGAATAATGATAGAACTTAATTAAGGCCTACGAATTCAAACCTTTATGTATTTATTTATTTTTTTCTCCTTTTGCATGATGAATCATAATTCATAATGCAGTTTCCCATGTTTTGGACCTTAACTTGCTCTCTTTTTCTCGCAACTAAAGCCAATCTCAATACAATGAAACTCTCATTCAATGCATTTACTCACCATATGTTTTTTGGGAACCTTCCTTCTTACAACTTAATTATCAAGTTTCATGCTTCCCTAAGGAAAAACAATTTAGCTTTTGGGTACATCATTAAAACTTTAATTAACTAATTAATACTCCCTCCATTTCAAAATAATGATCTCTTTAGAAATTTTATTGTGTTTCAAAATATTTATCATTTTAGGATTTTTAAAAAAAGCTTATTATTTTTTTTATAACTTTATCATATTTTTATCATTCTATTAAATATTCATATTAATTACTTTTATTTCTTTACATCAAAATAAAAAAAGAATATTTTAGTCTTTTTAACTTATATTTATGATAATTAAATGACTTTTTTAATATATGTGTACTCTCCTAAAGCGATTATTAATTTAAAACGGAGGGAGTAGTAATTAAGCATATTACTTAACTCCTTCAATTATGCATTAGTTTAATATATATATTCTAAGTAGCATTTAGTAAAACTAAAAATTAAATGTTGAATTTTAAATGTCCAATAAGATAAGTAATACAATTTTCAAATTATAAAAATATTTAAAAATTTAATCACTTATTATATATATATTTTAAATTAAAAATTTTGATTTATCATTTTAAATGACTTTAACTTAATTAAAACTTTTTAAAATATATGTTACCAAACAATTTAGAATGATTAAGTGTTTAAAATTTTTAATTTTGAGTGTTAAACAATATTATTAAATGGCATCTAGCTTTACTATTTTTAAAAATCATTAATCCTATTATATAATTAATTAACTAAATTAATTATTTGCACATCTAAATATAAGTCATCGATAAGCGTATATATATAATATGATGATATATTTAAGTTCGAATTTTCCTCCTCATATGAAAAAAAAAAAAAAAAAAAAAAAAAAAAAAAAAAAACTAAGTTAATTGTCTTATTATATAGCTTTCTATGAAAATAATAACAACTGCTTTAACATCAATTTTAACCATGTGAACGACAAGAACTCAGTGCTTTGACAGATTTGTAATATGGATTTGAGACCCTTTTCGGTTGGCACGGCTATGAACCTGGTGCATTGCACATAAGAATTAATTAAGGTTCCAACGTGAGCATAAAACAAAGAAAATTGAGTGTACCTAAGTAATTGATTGCTAATTTATTTAATTATTATTATTATTATTGTCATCTATTCTTGTTATTTAATCAATTATAAATCTTCAGATACAATTTAATTATATGTGTTTATTCTTAATTTTTATATAATATTAAGAAATAAGTAAAACTTAATTTATCGTATGGATAAATTACTCATTCCGCTTAATTTTATTTGTAATATATTTTTTTTATAAAATTTAATAATATATTAAATGGTATATTATTTTTTCTTTTGTACTCTTTATTGAATACAATTACATTTTATTTTTGAAAACTTTATAAAAAAAAATTAAATTAATATTTGAGAATAAAATAAATATAAAAAATAAAAAATATTAAAAATAAAAATAAAATATATTTTTTGAAATATTTTAGAAAAGAAAATGTCCAAATAAAATTGGACAGAGGGAGTCTTAATTCGACTGCTAAACATCTATCTTGCAATTGAGAAAAGATTAAAATTCAAAATTTAGTAATTTCTAATTTCCCTTTGAAAATTTTGTGATTAAAAGAAAATTAAATTATAAATGGAAAGTGCAAAATCCACTCAAAAGTGTACCTAACCTTGAAATACAGTTCTATGAATCAGCTGATGAACGGCCGTTAGTGTAGTCCGTTAAGCATCAGTACGTACACGAGTCACTGCTCACTGGTCGTCACTGAAAAATCCAACCGTTCACTGTATTAATACGTCCATACCACGTGGGCTGTTTCTATATGCTCTAGTGCAAAGTTCAACGGATATATTTGCTTTTTGAATGTCTAAAATAGCCATTCTTGTTCCATTAATTATTTAAAATATTTGAATAAATTATTTTTTAAAATGTATATAAGAGTGTACAAAATTGAATCAAAATTCAAATAGAACTGATAAGTTTAATTAGGTTCAATTTTTAAAAACTTCGATTCAGTTCCATTTAAACATTTAAAACCGAATTAAATTTGAATTTTGTTCAGTTTTTATTAAAAAATTTCAGTTAAAATCGAACTGATGATTTTATATATATATTAAAAATATATTAAAATTTACTTGAATTTTATCTTAAATTTATGGGAAAAAAAGAAAAATAGCCAAAAAAATAAAACCAACCTAAACTTAATTAATCGAACGGACCGTTTGTACACATAAAAAAGAATTATGTATACATCTCAAAATTATTATAATTTTGAAAAGATACGCTAACTTTTATATTTCACATACACACACCCTACACTATATATGTGAGAGGTTAAAATTTCAGCACACTCTTTATATATATATATATTTAAAATGACTATATAAGGAAAAAAAATAATCTTTTGTGTTTGAAATTTATACATAATATTTGTATAAATAAGATATTCAATTACATATAAAAAACTTAGATAAATTTATATCATTATGGAATAATTTGAGATGTATATTTGACAAAGTGTGTAAACCTAATTCATTAGATAAAATTTTTTGGATATGCTAGTAACAAATTATGTGGTGATTTTGTTTTTATATACATTTATCTTCCAAGATGTATTCGAGTATATTATTAATGAAACTATATATATATATATATATTTATTATACAAAAAATTATAGATAATTTACAAAATAAAATAATGCATGCCTTTTCATCCAATGAGTATGGTGATCTTGATATAATTTTTTTTTTTTTTACTATGAGCTCTTTGCAAAGTGCATAAAAAAAAAAAAATTAAAAACTCTCCTCGTAATTACCAAAAAACTGACACATAACATAACAAAGGAAAAACAAAGAAAGATTTGACAAAAAAAAATTGGAAAAAGAAAGAATATTTAACGTCGTCGTTCGAATTTAACTCCGTTATAGAATTGGGTCAAAGTTCAAACCTTCTATAAAGCCAACGGCTACAATTCAGTTTAACTTCTCTTCCTCTCTCTCTGTAAACAGTCATCGGAGATAAATTTATCATTATCCGTTGAGAAAAACCCGGCGAAAAGATTGCCTTCCATTGTAACCGGTGACCCCAGTATAGCGGAACCAGAAAAAGATGGGCTCCGACAATCAATCACCGATCTTCCATTCCTTTTTCTTTTTATAAAAGCTCCTGTTTTTGGCCTATTCACTTTGGTTCTTTCCTTTTGGTAAGAGTCCAATTCCTCATCCCTGTGTTCCTTGTATAAATTTCTTTTCTGGTATTTTTCATTTTAGACATAAACATTGAAATTGTGATTTTTAGCATGACCCAATTTGATAAGCCCAGAAGCTGAAAAGAAACCTTGTTTTCTTTTCTAGATTCAGCTTCTGGGTTTATTTTGTTTTTTCTCAAGTGGATGAGAATCCCATGTACCCTTTTAACTAGTTTGGTTTTTAGATTCTAATTTTTTAAGCTGAAAGGAAAATTTGTTTCCTTTTTTTAGTTTCAATTT
The DNA here is from genome assembly GCA_947687605.1 of Reutealis trisperma. Taxonomy (NCBI): domain Eukaryota; kingdom Viridiplantae; phylum Streptophyta; class Magnoliopsida; order Malpighiales; family Euphorbiaceae; genus Reutealis; species Reutealis trisperma. Next base: position 8,534,776 of record CANTUT010000039.1, on the reverse strand, counting down.
CTAGTGTAATTTGCTTTTTGTTCAATTTTTTGAGAAATCCCATTTTCTTCTAGTTGGACTTTAGATTCAAATTTTGAAGCTGAAAAGAAAGTTTCCATTTTTCGAGTTTCAGCTTAATTTTAGAGTCAAATTTTGAATAGATAGCCAAAGAGAAAAATAAAAATGTCTGTTGTTGACGTTGCTTTGAGTCCAATTATCAAGGAATCAGTTTCTTTTCATAGTTATTGCAACAACAGCCAGCAGGGAACTGTCCCTGAAGGTTCATCAATCCTAATATATCTTAGTGTTGCTGGTTCCTTCATCCCTATGCGGGTTTTAGAGTCGGATTCTATAGCATCAGTGAAGCTAAGAATCCAAAACTCTAAAGGGTTTGTAGTGAAAAAACAGAAATTGATTTTTGGAGGAAGAGAATTGGCCAGAAATGATTCTCTTGTTAAGGACTATCGTGTCACTAGTGGCAAAGTCTTGCATTTGGTTCTTAAGCTCTCTGATCTCTTGCTCATCACTGCGAGGACCACTTGTGGATGCGAATTTGAGTTCCGTCTGGATCGATATAGGAATGTTGGGTATTTAAAGCAGCGAATATTCACTGAAGGGAAAGGTTTTGTTGATGTTGAGGAGCAGGAAATCTTTTACAATGGTGAAAAGCTCGATGACCAGAAGCTTATTGGTGACATAGGCAGCAATAATGATGCTGCCATTCATTTGATGGTCCAAAAATCAGCACAAGTAAGGGCTAAGTCTTTGGAATATGATTTTGAGATTTCTGTTGTGGCAGAAAATACCGATGAGAGAAGGGAGAGCGTAGCTGAAGGAGGACAAAATCAATCTGACTATGTTCAGGTTCTGGCTAAGGAGCAACCTGGTAGATATTTCTGGTTGGAGCCTGTTATTGTAAATCCTAATATTAGATTGAATTCAGTTTTTTGGAATATGATCAATTCTACATTTGAAGGATTGGAAAGAGGTAAACCGCCCATTAGATCATCTCATGGAACGGGAGGAACTTATTTTATGCAAGATCCATCAGGTCAGAAATTTGTTTCTATTTTTAAGCCTGTCGATGAGGAGCCAATGGCTGTGAATAATCCCCAGGGGCTACCTGTCTCATCTAATGGTGAAGGGCTGAAAAGGGGAACAAGGGTAGGAAGAGGAGCAGTGAGGGAAGTAGCAGCTTATATTTTGGATCATCCAAGGAGAGGTCCAAGGGCAGTAACTGGTGATGTTATGGGCTTTGCTGGTGTACCTCCTACTTTAATTGTTCAATGCTTACATGAACAATTTAACCATCCGCAAGGATATGAATATGCATTGAAAAATGTCAAGGTCGGATCTTTACAGATGTTTATGAAGAATGAAGGGAATTGTGATGATGTGGGTCCGGGGGCTTTCCCAGTAGAAGAGGTGCATAAGATCACTGTGTTAGACATGAGATTGGCCAATGCAGATAGGCATGGTGGGAATATATTGATTAGCAAAGGGGCGAATGGTCGGACGGTGCTTGTTCCAATTGACCATGGATATTGCTTGCCTGAGAAAGTAAGTATTTCATTAATCATGCTAGTGGCTGAATTATTACCACCATTATTCTTTGCAATTACTTTCTTTATCTCTAGGCTTTTCTGGTAATTTTTGTGAGATTATGGGATTATCTTTGTGATCTATGTGAGTTTATGATCCAATAGTCCACTTATTCTCTTTCTGCATGCTTGGGATTAAGGCAAAGTTTTGATGCAGCTGATCAATTTCATTTGGAGCTAATAAGTTCCGTAGGTGCTAAGTGGCAAAAATAGGCTTGAATATGAATTCATGTGATGGAATATGCCCATCCTTGTTAGTTTTTCTGAGCTGATAGCCAATATATATTTCTACCTTATTTAAAAATTTGGATGGATTATTCATGTTCTATAAATTACCTATGTTTGGAGAACAAGCCAATGCTTATGCAGAAATGGGGATGATTGGACAAAAAAGGGCTTTCTGAAGCAATCACATCGTTTAGATGCTGTTACTTCGCTAATCTTTTCTATTCTCTGGATCTGGCATGAATTTGTTGTTACACTTGTACGAATATTTTTCATTAGTGTTAGAGTTATCTTCTTAATTTCAGTCTCTGAAAGATCTTTAACTTGTAAACATTTCCCCTATTTGCAGTTTGAAGATTGCACATTTGAATGGCTCTACTGGCCGCAAGCCCGCAAGCCTTACTCACCTGAGGTTGTTGATTACATAAATTCACTAGATGCTGAAAAAGATATCGCACTTCTGAAATTTTATGGGTGGAATATTCCTCATCTGTCTGCCCGCACACTTCGTATCTCCACTATGCTTCTGAAGAAAGGGGTCAAGAGAGGTCTTACTCCCTTTACCATTGGAAATATGATGTGCAGAGAAACCCTGAATAAGGAATCTGTGATTGAGGAGATTGTTCAAGAAGCTGAGGATTCCCTGCTCCCTGGAATGAGTGAAGCTTTGTTTCTTGAAACTCTCTCCCAGATCATGGACTCCCGGCTCGACAAACTCTCCAAGTAATTAAAATTCGGCTCAAGTCATGGATTCCTTGGCTTGATGAGCTCCGAAAGAAACAAAAATTTTCTTATGATATTAATTATATATATATATATTGTATGTAACAATCATATGATCAGTCCATTTTTAGATGGATTGCATGATCTATGATATATGGATATATGGCTCATCCTGTAATGCATGATGAGCATGAAACCTTCAATTTTCTTTCTGCTGTCTAGCAATGCTTCTGTCAACCGATTCTTGGGGTTGTATCAGGATGCTAACTAGTTGAATAATATATGTTTATGTAGATTCTGTATAGTGTAAATTACAAACAAGAATGTCTGGTCTTGTGTGTGTCCCAAATTTAGTCTTGGGGAATTGGTGTGGCATTTGCAGTAGTCACATTTGTTTATAAGATAAGTTGGGAAATTATGGCCAACTGAGAAATAAGTTATATATAGAGTCCAAGCCACCAAAAATTGTATTCTCTTATCCCTACTTTTATGCAATAAATAAAGAAAAAAAAAAGTTGACATAAGAAATCCTGAATTGCTATTAATTCTTTTTCCATTATTTGCATGAACAAATAATCATTGTAAATTTGCTAGATTTTCTTGAAACAATGTCAATGCAAACAGTATTAGTATAATATTATTTTCTTGAAACAATATTATTTTTGGGGACTGAGATGTTATTGGGCCACGAGGCCATAGCTTAGGTGAATCTGTCCACAAGCCCATCATTAGTAGGTGAATTTAAAGTCCATGCCACTGTATAAATAAAGTCTTAAGTTGAATTTCCTGTAGGGCTTAACCCAGCAGGGTCCACTTCACTTCAAAAGAACACAAAAGGAAACCAAAAACCATGAAAGTAATCAGAAACACTTTAATCCTTTTCATCAGTTTCATTTTTCAGTTCAAATCAAAAATTCAGTTTGATAATAAAAACTTTAAAAAAAAAAAAAACACTTTAAAAGAGAAGGCTGCTGCAAAGCCCGCTGCGGAATATGGGTGATAGCGATACTATACCAGAAAACATTGTGGACTTTCTTTTATTACAGCAGGTGGCTTATAAGTGGAATATAACGTTATTAAATATATTTTTAATATAATATTTATATTAAAAATTTATTTAATTATATTATATTACATTATATTATGATTAATTTATATTATAAGATTTCAATTATTATTAAAAAAAATACCAATGTAAAAAATATTAATTATAAATTATTAAATTTTATTTTTTAAAATGAATTTTAGGAAATTTGAAAATAATACTTTTAATTCTAAAACAGAAATTCATTTATTTCTTTTACGTTGCTACAAATTGGCGTTGGCAGTCCTCTTTAGAGCCAAACAGAAGACGAGGTTGATTTGTGAGTACGAGTACATGGGTCATGTCTTCCACCAATTTTAAGACCAGAAGTAGTGGTATTTAAAGGCTGCAGAAGGCTGCAGGCTGAGCCTCCACAATCACCACCACCACCACCACCACCATCTCGGCCATGGTTGCAGCACAGTTGCCAATCAATTGCTGTCCAAGGTGACAGTCCTTTTCTGACCATAAAATTATTGAGTGCACTGTATGGGTGATGGTGACTTGGGTTCCCTGCTTGTGTTTCCCGCCATTTCTCATAGAAAGAGACAGAAGAAAGAAGTGAAAAATACTGTCTTCCACTGTTCATAATAGCACCAAATTAGATTTTGAAAAAAGAATCTAAGCTCCGCCTTTCATTATTTCCTTTGACTAATAAAAATATTTAGAAAAAAAAAAAGGTGAGATTTTTTCTTCAATGTTGTCTTTTTGTCTTGGTGAATTAAATTCAATTCTATCAATAAATTTAAAATCTTTGCAAAAAAATTCAAAATAAAATTCAAACTAATAATAATAATAAATTAAATTTACTTTATTTTTTAAAATTATCCTTATTTAGTTTCAAAACAACTAATGATATTAAAATGTAAGACTACAAATCAATCTAATTAATAAATTAAATAATATGATTATTGTTTATTTTTAATTTTTTTACATTCATATAATTAAATTAAATTTATTATATTTAATTCATTTAAACTAATTCTTCTAAAATTTTTAATTTTCAAACAAGGCTATTCATTCTCATTTATTTTTCAAGCTTTCAAAATAAGAGTTGCTCCAATTTCACTCTAATAATTCATTATCATTAGTATGAGATCAATCAATAGAATAATGGGCTAGATTTCTTGGTAAGAGACCTGGTTTGACAAGCTTTATAGGGCTTGCAAGACAGGAAATTGAGTCATAGGGAGCCAGGTAATAACTTTTGGACGCTCAAATCAGTCTTAGAAAAAATAGAGATGAGAGAATATAAAAATCAAGTCACTTCATATTAAAGATGAATTATCTCTTTCACACCCTTAGTACTAATGTCCTATATGGATAGATGTCATTGTGTTGTTTGTTAATGGGCATTATAAGTTGTTTGTCGATTTGGGTGGGAGCTGACCAGAAAGTGCGATTTCAAGAGTGTCAAAGCATAATTCATTGTCCTCGAGTGAGTCATTCATGGCAAATGGTGCTCTTGCAAATTTGATGTGCAACGAGCATAATCTTATAAATGTGTGTTTTGTTGGTACGAGAGAAAAGTGATTTCTATATGCCTTATTAAAGAATGAGTACCTGATAGACTTCGCTTCATTGAGCCCAATAAATCTAGCATATTTTATCCTTTATCACACTATAATTTTATTGAGATAATTATGAACATTTTTTTCCTTCTTGTTTGAATCTACAAAAGATGCTATCCAACATACTAATTGCAACCAAAAAGTGACAGTTTTTTGTTTAATGGAGAGATTCTCATATGTTGAATTCAGTTTAGTGTCTCTTGTTCATCTTCTCCTCCGATCATAACTTACAAATATTCTCATTTTCTAAGTATTCTCAACTCTCAAGTGGACCCATTTCTCTTCACCTTTCGGCTACCAACAGGATTAAGGGTTATCCTTTTGCACTTTGCACATACAAATCTCATGTTTTGTGTAACTTTTTGACTATATATATATATATATATATATATATATATATATCAATTAAAAGTATTTTTAAGTTAATTTATTTGGCAACAATAAAAAAACTAAATCTTTTAACACCACAAATTGGGAATATATAATTTCTAAATTTTATGTCTTTTTTTCTTATTTATGAGTGTTTTAATTATAATGTGAATGATTGATTTTTAGGTAAAACAAAATAAATTTAGTTCAGTACATAAAATTTATACAATAATAGCTTAATATTCAAAAACAATACTCAATAAACTTACAAAGAAGAAAAGAAATCATTAAGCAGCCTTTGGACGAGTGTTAACTAGAGCTAATTGGCAATTTTAAATTCTCAAGTTCTGACTTAAATCAATTTTATGATCATCAATAGCTGATTAGCACCTGATTGTCTCACTATCACGTACTCAATTTGTACAATTGTATGAATATCCACAGAGGATAAAACCTTATAAAGACAAGGGGAAAAAAAAATCGAAACTAGTAAGACAACAACAAATAATACAAGGTGTCTTCATTTCACACTTTTCCTTCTCTTTCTTTCCCTTGAACTTTCACTTTCCCTTGTCTTAAATTTCCTATCAACACACCCAAACACCCCCTTTCATTTCCTCCATTCTTCTGTCTTATATAGATTCCTACTCGCTCCTTTATTTCCTCTCTTTAGAAAAAGAAAAGAAAATTTGTAGATCAAAGAAAAAATGAGCAAACCGCATAGACCACCGTCTGGCCGTACAAATCTTGCTTCTTGTATAGTTGCTACAATTTTCCTGATCTTTGTTATTATCATCATTCTTATAGTGTTTTTCACAGTTTTCAAGCCTAAAGATCCTAAAATCAGCGTTAACGCTGTTCAGCTCCCTTCTTTCTCCGTTTCAAACAACACTGTTAACTTCACCTTCTCTCAGTACGTCTCCGTCAAGAACCCTAACAAAGCTTCCTTTTCTCACTATGACAGTACCCTTCAGCTCCTCTACTCCGGTTCTCAAGTCGGTTTTATGTTCATTCCCGCTGGCAAGATCGAGGCTGGCCGTACCCAATACATGGCTGCAACTTTTGCTGTTCAGTCCTTCCCGTTGTCCACGTCCCCAGATGCGGCAGTTAATGTGGGTCCAACATTCACCAACGGTGGATATCCCGGTGTTAATGGCGGTTTTCGAGTAGGACCCACTATGGAGATTGAATCAAGGATTCAGATGGTGGGTCGGGTTCGAGTCCTGCACATTTTCACACATCATGTTGAGGCTAAGGTTGGTTGTAGAGTCGCCATCGCTGTGAGTGACGGATCTGTATTAGGATTTCATTGCTAGTAAATCGATTTGGGTTTTTCTTGATTTTAGATCTTATAACAGTAGCAATTTTAGGTTTTTTGGGTGTTGAATTAGTTATTAGCATATCCAATTTGTTGAAGAAAGTGTAAAAATTGAACTTCTTAGTAGACTTTTTTTAAGTAAGTGGACTCTGATCTACATTTTCAAAGTTTTTTAGAGTTTTTGTAATTATACTTAGTTTAAGTTTTTCTCCAAGCTTAAATTTTTATTGTTTTAGGCTTATGGGTAATGAATTTTTAAGTATCAGAAGTTGATTAATGATGAGGTTTGTAGCAAAAGGAAGAAGCTTTTTTAAGCTTTCAATTTATATGATTAAAGGGATTAATTACACTGCAAGTAAAGGTTTGATACTATGATTATTATTATTATCATCATCATAAATCATCATTAAAGATTGAGCAAGCGAGGGATGGGCTGTAAAGAAGACCAAAATATTGCTATTTTTTTTTTTTTTTAAATTAGTTAACATTTTCTGTTTTTGGCTGGTAATTACAGTGATGGTAGTTGACAATATTGTCAGTGAAAAGGGTAATAAAGTAAAAAAGCTATACATGTCGTTTTATGGTAATTGGAGATTAGGTAGTGAGGCAGTGAGTGAACTAGGGAAAAATGGTGAAGTGGATTTACAGATGGATGTGGGACCAATGCATAATGCAGACACATAATTCATGAGAGAGTGATGACTGATATCGCATTTTCCACTCTCTTGGGATTCGAGTCCTGGATTTTTTGACTAGAAATCTAAAGTTCGAGCAGAGGCCAAACCTGATAACATTCACACCCACATCTTGGTTGATAGTTTTCTCGTGGGAGCTTTTGGTGCTAGGGGAGGGGTGTAATTGTAATATCCGAGATATCGAGTTCGATATAACTAAAATCTAGTTCTGTGAATCAAGTTCAAATAACTCGTGAATAATGATACGCACAAGCCACGGCTCTTGATGGGCTATGGCTGCTTAAAATTCTTCTGTTTAGCAGCAGCAGAAATTTACATTTGAAAGACATCACAAGAGTGAATGGGCACTTATGTACCCAATTACTAACTAATAACTGTCTTAAAGATACAGAAAATAAATCATGACATAATCACAGAACAGATAGGGGACCATTTGCCACAATAATCATCCAAGGAGAAAGACATATACAAGATAAAGCTATCGATACTTGTAAAGCCTGGACTGAACGTCCAAATCAGGTCTCCACCACTGGTGAATTCCATGGGCTTCCTTGAAATCCCTAGATGGAGTTAAATTGATTGTCAAATTTGCTGAAGGAATGAGGTGGAGAGGCTCCGACTCCTTACCTATTGCACCCATAATAAGCCCACCGATCGAATGCTGGGTTGCTAGCTTCTCAATAGCTCCAATCCCAATGTCATCCATCTTCTTCCTATGTTCAAAGTAACCAATATATTCTGAGCAGAGGTGATCGCTGGGATTGACAAATAATGACGGAATCCATGCAGACAGAGCAGCAAATGGATCAACAGATCGACTGTTTTGATTGTTCTTCTTTACAGCTGCAGCAAAGGCAAGTCCTGCTGTTATCACACTCCCTGCAATCCGTAACCCATGTTTCACCCGCTTATCTTTGATTCTCTCAATTGGGGCCGAGAAGAATGGTGAATTAAATAGAAACGCTTGAATAAAGATTCCTGTCTTGGCCATGGTCTTCCCAGCAAGCATTGTCATTGCTGCCCCCAGGGAGTGACCTGCCAACCAGACATTTGATTCACCAACAATAGCAACCACATTTCTAACTGCCTGGATACCAATTTCAAAGCGTGATGTTTCATGGAGTCCATTTCGGATGATGTGAATGTCCAACTCAAGGTCTCGTGACATGGAATCTGGCTTGGTTACAGTGCCTCGGAATGCAATTACGTATCGTGGACTTTCATCAAGTGAATGGGTAGGGCAAGATGTTGGAGGTTTAAATTCATAAATGGCACCAAAAATGGAAGAATCAACATCATCTACAAGCTTGCGAAGCAACTGAAAATGAAAGAACTCCCACCAAGGATTAGCAAGCGCTTCTGGACCTTCACGTTTCAACTGGCGGTCCCGCTCTAGAATGTAGACACCCTGAACCAAACAAGCAGCAACAGACCTTCGATGATGTGCATTTGTCCTGCATAAGATAACACACAGCATTACAGGAACTGGTCACTACAAATATTTAAGTTCAAAAAAAAAAAAATGAAAGCCAAGAGAAAGTGAAAATTATATCACTATTTTTACTAGAATTTACAGCTATAGCAGTGCAGGACTCTTTCATTGACTTTCTTCACAATCAATTTCAGTACTGAAATACTTGATACAAAAATAAGCATTACCAATGTTGCAACAAGAGAATATGAAAAGCATTTTACATGCGGTAGTCAGCAGTACAGGAGAATATGAAAAGCATATAACATGAAAGCATCAAAGACAGCTCACCTAAAGTCTAGTTAGCCACATCTAACTGGTTCAATTGCATGAGTAAAAACCATGGCATGTACTTCCTATATATTACCTTGAAAGAACTTCAGAAATCTTAGAATATTTGGCCTTAAATTGAATGAATTTTTTTTTCATGAAGAAAAGAAAGGTGTGTTTAGTGGAGGAACCTACCAATCAACAACAGTTAGGTGTAAGGGTCCTGAGAGGCTAAAATCTTCCCTCTCAGTGGCCATTACACTATCTGTTCCTCTTGCTTCTTAATATCCTGAAAGGCACACTGCACTGCACAAAGAAAACCAAGTGAATGGTCAGTGGCTGACAATTATAATTTTGTCAGCAAATGTATGGAGTAACAGACGGTTTCACAAGAAATACCAGCATACCACAAACAAGTTAAACCCATCTGAATGTTTTTACTAGGGCAAACTCTGCATTGATTACAGGAAGCAAATGTTTCAAATTTGATAAACTACGCAATAAACCATTTAAAGAAAAACACATGCCAGCATGTGTCCAGCAATGTGGACATAGAAGAGCTGCTCAGCATATGGCACATTCTAATATATGGATAAAGCTGAAATAGAGATTGGATACATCCATGGAAATAGAACCTTGTTTCTGATCGAATTTCTTGACCTAATAAGGTTTCAAGGATTTTTTGCTGATTGACACCAGACAACTAGACAAGTGAAACATGGTACTACATTAATCACCTTAATTTTTTCCTCTTCTACTCAAGTAATTACTCATTTGTAGTACGCTGGCTATAACTTTTGCGTAAAGGTGGAATTGGAATTGATGAAAGTTGATCATGGAAAAAAACTATCCAATTTATCCAACCAAAGGAGATTCTGGTGAAGTATAATACGGCATAATACTACTATGGCATGTGAATCTCAATATATTAAATTACTAGCTGGAAACCATCACCATCAAATAGATAAAGGTCAAAAACTCACAAGAATTCATTAACCACATCAGTTCCGATTAAGATTTGAATGGGAAACACATTATAATCAATTAAAAAATTTCCCTTAAAAAAAATTAAAAACAAAACTAATATTGCATATCAGCTAGAATACAAACTTCCTGACAATGACCCTGAAGGTAGATGTAGATGTAGATCCATTATAATTTATCTTTTAAAAAAAAAAAAAAATCCAGCAGCCAATCTAATAATTCAACATATTGTCTTTTTGCATTTTGTAATATTACCAGATCGATAAAACAAAACAAAAGAATAAAAAAAATGATAATATTAGAAAACAGTGAGAAACCCACATTTTCATAATAACTCATTATTAATTATTGAGGAAAAAAATTTAAAAAAAGGGAAATTTTATTTAGGCAATGAGAAAAACTAAGAATGTAATGTGAGAATAAGATCGAATTGTTGGAGAAATTTTTTACCTTCAAGTGCTGGGAAGAAAGAACAGATCGGATAGCGCTCTTCACAGATTGCTTCTTTGTTTTCTTTTCTTCTCTCTCTCTCTCTCTCTCTCTCTGTCTTTGTGCGTCCTCTTTTTTCTTTTTCAACCGTGGAGGATGTAAATAAATTGCAATAATTAATAAGTCTTTCGTGCGTTAAATTGTTATTATCAGAAAAGGGCCGTGGCTTAATTTCGTTTCATGGAAGCGAAGCGATGACGATTTGAGGAGAGTGAAGTTGACGTGCAGTCGACAGTAAGGTCTTTAGCGGCGTCGTTTCGTACTTGGATTGGGCTGGCTTCAATGGCCCAAGTTTTATACTACTTCAATGGCCCTTTTTTTTTTAACAATTGTAAATATAAAAATAGTTAATAATAAAAAATTCGACGCACCAAAATAATCAATTTTCAATAAGTTACCAAGGTTTACATGAATGATTTTTTTTAAAGAATTTCATAGTCAATAGTGTCATCATTTTATTAAGTTTTGATGATTTCTTTACTTTTAATTTTCCTTCAAAGTTGAAACTCTCATTAAACAGGCCAGCTCCATCAACTGGTTTATAAGTTCCAAGATATGCAACATCCCTACTTGAAATGAGAACCCCATTCGCTTGTGGTATGGATGATAAGAATGCCATTCAAAACAGCCTCTATGCACAGGCTTTGAATTAATGTCTCAAATATTACATGATCCACCATGCACATATCTAAGCATGGACAATCAGAAATTGATATACTATCATATTACATATATGTGGAATCTCAAAAGGAAATGAATCAGAGTCACCTAGCGACATATAGCTAATGACCCCTCGGTTAATTCATAGCACAAAACTCATGAAGATAGTGCTCCCTTCTTTCCCAATACAACAAATGAAAGAATGACACATCCATCAAGCCAAGGTCTGCCAAAAAAACAGAGTTTAACCACTGTGTATCTACTTAGACCAAGCAACAGTATCAATTTCTGCTTGAGCGCTCCTGTATAACTCCAGTCTCTTTGCAAGGGCAGAACGGCGTTCCATCACTGCTGGATCCTCATTCAATAAAGAAGATAAGTATTTTTGCTGCAAAAGTAAGTTCCCAGGTAAATTACATTCATCATGTGATATTTACACATCAGATATTTCAACAGCAATATATAAACAAAAGTAGAAAGAGAATCCACTCACCTCCATTTTACCCAACTCTGTAAAGAAATGATCAAGCAGGCTTCGTTTGGCTTCACGCACTTGGCAATAAACAACAGACTTGGGGATAGAATTACGAAGACTTGCACAGACCATATTGACATAAGACAAAACCGTTGTTCCTGTTCATACATTGTAAGAAGTCGTAATGTAAATAGTGAATCTTCAAACAATGTAAAGTATCATCAAATATATCAGCTATCAGATAGGAAATCACAAGTTCTTTCGGGACTATACATGTAAGATTGCAACTTTAAACTTACCAATTCTTCTAAGATATGAATCATTATATCTGTCAAATATTGAATGTGTGGGGTTACCGCCCTTGTCAACATCTTGTGGAAGCTTCCTGAAGAAATCAACTGTCAGGTAGCTACACTCCATATCCACTAGCTTCAGTGTAGCTTTCCTGCTTTCCTCCTTCATTCTGTCCAGTGACTCGATAGCAGCATTGCCAACCTCTACTCTGAGGGCAGGATATTGCTTTAACTCCTGAGAAACAAGAAAAATACTGTTCATTCAACAATTTGAAAGCAATAAAAAGGATTCCATGTTTGTTCATTCTTTTTTCAAGTAGCATAATTTTTTTCATCTTTAAGCATGCAAGCACTGCTCTGATAAAAATCTAAAAGCACGTGAATTGGTGCTGCATATAACACTTAAAATAGGATCCAGACCTTGCTATGACCTTCAAATGGATTCTACCAGCAGGTAGACATTTTATTCATAACTTGCTAAATATAAATTCATGTTCTAATGGTTTGAGACAGGTGAGAAGTCGCATTGACTGTTCCTCCTCTTCATTTTATTTTGTTATTTTGACCTTTTGAACACAGTTATTATAGATCAATTTCTAAGTGTATTATTTTCTGTTTCTTAAAAGTAAATGCCTAAATTTAACATCCAATATTAGATAATAATTGGAGTTCATGAAACTTTCATGTAGGACAGTCTATCTGCTGCTAGCATGAAGAAAAGCCTTTTCTGTGGTCAAGTGATGTCTATCACACTTAACTGTGCTGCATTAAGTGTACCATTGTCAATTCTGGAAATGCAACGCACAAACTCGAATACACATATCTGGTGACTCAGAAATTTTCCAACAAGCACTAAGAGCAAGGGGACAACAGAAGCAGTTAGCATTGACAGGAACATACCGGAGTCTCACTGATAGCCTTGTGAACCAATTCTTTCAATAAAGCATGAACCTGGAATTGACATCCAATAAACAAGTATAAGCCCCATGAAGTAGCAGAATTCAGAAATTGCAACTTACACATAGAAAATCAACTACTCAATTTACAAAAGACCAAAAGGTTCAAACCAGAGTTTTCTGCCTAGGTAAATTATTTACCACAATGCATCTGGTTATACCATCTGGTAACATTTGAGACATTATAGTCTGTGGACACATAAGCTACTAATTAATACACCTTACTTCTACATGATCAGATTCAGAGTGAATCAACTTGCAATCTTTCCCACCTGACTCACAAAGCCTATGCCCACAAACAAACTTAAGAGAAATAGCATCACAAAGAAAAAAGAAATTTCATACTTGGATTGGGAGAAAAAGAAAAAGGAATTTAGGGGGAAAAAGAAAAAGGAAACCAATGAATGATTATTAGGAAACTAATTTCATAATGAATGATTATTAGGAAACCAATTTCATACTCATCTGCTTTACTAATACATAGAAAAAAGAAATTTCATGCATTGGGAGAAAAAGAAAAAGGAAACCAATGAATGATTATTAGGGGGACAAAAGCAAATGAGATTATTATCGAAAAGTTCAAAGAAATTATCATTTGAGACGGATGTCATAATTTAACACTAGCGGTGGGACTGGCTGATGCTCCTAAGAAAACATGAGCAGCTAGTTAGGCAGTGATAGGGTGGAAGCCATGCAGAGTTTTGCTCCCCTATTAAATCTGTGTCTGCCCCACTTGCTCTCATCTTTCTGTCCACACTTCCCAGCCTGACACAGATCTCTCTCCCCCTGTTACTCTCTTCTATGCTCATGGGCCAAGGTTACTACTACATTTACTAAGAAATACAATTTCTAGAGAAAGCAATCCCAAATTCCCAATATTACAATGAATTGTTTGGAGCAAGAAAAAAGTCCATTTCAAGAACCATATTGTGAAAGAGATACCCAGTATTTGAATTGGAAATATCCAAGACTTGAGATTACTCAACTCTGTTGTATCATATTCAGTAATTCCAGATCTAGTAGCTATTTCTTATATATGAAACTGTCTCAACAAACCACATGTAGAGGCAAAGATGCAGAACAAAGAAAAATATTAATGATCATGATGGAGTACTAACATAAAACATGCACAATATTCATGCATGCCAAGTGGATAGTTCAATTGTATTCTAATTTTCATGCATACCGCATCAACAGCTGCCTCAGCAGGACCTCTAATGGTAATTAAAGAAGATTCAATGAGTCGGCGATATCCTTGTTCAGGAGCTATCAAATGAGGTTGGTATCCATCAGCTTCAGTGATCAGTTTCCGAATATTTTCCATTGAAAGTTGCTTGTCAAACTGCAACCTTTTTAGAGCAGCAGGAAGTTGGTTATCAAAAACATTATAGATTTTTTCACCACCAGGTCGCCTGTCAATAACAATAAAGTATTAACATAAAACACGAAAGGCTACAATATAGAATTAAGTTAATTACAGGTGATTAAGGAAAAAATAAAAACACAATACATACACTCCATCAAGATGCTCTTTGTATATTTGATCAAAAAGACGACATATCTCCATGATTGTGTATAACTTTCCCTGCAAGTCACATGACATGATTCTCAGCAATTCTTGCAGAAATGAAGAAACAGAAATAGAGAGAGCCTTGGTCTGCTTGACCTTGAAAATAGCTACTGATTGATATAATTTGCCAAACTGGGCAAAAAGAAAATACTTACTCCAGCATCAGCAGCAATAGGCTTTCCAAGACGACTCAATTCAGATTCCAGTTCAGCAATTGTTTTGTTGATAAGGGACTGGATGCCTGGGATTCTGGACTTGATTACAGTTTCCAGATGCTGACATACGTACCATGTAATTAGTTCTTATAATTAAGGCACACTAAGCATTTTAACACATAAGAAATATAAACCCAATCACAGCTAAAAACAAAGAATTCTCATCACTCACCTTCGATAGCATCTTTGCTAGATGCTCAGAACCCATTCTGTGAGCAAGGTGCTTGTACTCTGGGGAGTTAGCAAAATACTCACGCTCTCTACGCCGAGCAGCAATCATGTCAACATTCTTATTAATATCAGCTTGCGAGCGGTTCACAACACCAACCCAAGGAAATTTTAGCCGATATGCTTTTCCTTCCAATATCTAAGCAAGATAAAATGTGAATCAGGATGTCATAATACAAAAAGGAATAAAGTGCTTTGAACATAAACAATTAAGCATAAAAAAAAAAAAGCATGCATAACACAACATTACTCAACACAAAAGTAGATGACGCATGCATGGGAGAAAGATGCTAATGGCCATCTGCAAGTGCATTTCAGTTTCAGAGTGCTTTTACTCTATGGAAATCTCATGTGATCTTTGATGAGTTCACAATGTTTAAGCAATTTTATAGGCCAAGTTATGTGAATTATGGAAAGCAAACTTGAATTTGAGATTTTATATGGAAAGTTATGGAGCTATTTAGCAATTTTGAATCCCCTAGCATTTTACATCTTTCTGATAAATAGCCAAGTCTATAGTCCTTAAATAGTTTCTCAGAGTCTCAAATTTACTTTGTTTCTGTTCTGAATTTTTCATAATGTAATTATATAAGCAAATGCTTAGGGATTAGATTCGGAAGACATGGACACTGGATAGCCAAGTCTAACTTTTCTTTCCCCCCTTAGCACACTGCTGTTCCATTTTCCATGTTATCCAAAAAGCACACAAGGACCATGTAACCTCCCTTGTCTACGCATGCATAATTGCATATAGAATCTTAAAGCGTCAACTTGAACGAACACACTAATACATCTCTCTGTACTGTTAACAACCAAACACGGTCCAGTACCTTCCCTAATATGACTTGAAAAAGGCATCGTTCAAACCAACAATAAAGCATTAGCAAGATAACAAATTTTATAACAGCAATAGAAACTAAGCAACTTACATCAACTGCATCAGTACCCTTATCCATAAGATCAATCTTTGTCAGGACCCCAAGAGTTCTCTCTCCTGAAAAATATAAAAACCAGCTAAGAATTAGAACATCTAAGGCATCATATGTGCTCATTTCTCAAAACCATGAAACCATATGACAGCAAATTTTGATGATTGCTCTTGTAGCTTTAAATCTTAACACCCATTTCTACCCAAACTTGAGAAAACACTAAATTTCAGGAATATAGCAGTAAGGCAAGTTTATAGCACCTTCATATACTAAAATTGCATGAGGTTACCTGTAGGATCCACCTCACGGGAGATTTTAATTGCATCAGATGTTGCAAGATCTTGATTAGCAGGTGAAATTGCTAGAATTATACAGTTGGGCTGCAGAAAAATTTTAGTCAATTGAACAGTATGACATTGTAAAACTCCATCCTTGCACAGAACTATTTAGGGCCTAGATTAGAATTCAAGCAAAACATGATTCCTCAATTTTTAAAGAGAACTTGCCTCTGTAAAGAAATCAAGAGAAATGAAATAAAATTCAATCTAAACATTTATTCCAAAAGGATTCTATTTTTCTTTTCTAAATTACAGTATTTGAGATGTGTATCACCTTCTCAATGTAGGAGCGAACCATATTTTCAATATCCTGCACAATACTCTCTGGCTGACCCTCTGCATTGCAAATACACATAGAATCAGGCCTTACCATATTGAAGCTATAACAACCATAAGAAGGAAAGGATGATAAGTGTGATGTTTATATATTAACCTAGCTGACTCATAGGACAACATAAATCAGCCAAACTAACACATAAGAAACACTTAGTTTGATATGCGTTAGAGTAATGTTGGCCTTGGATCCCTCATTATTATTCTTAGGCTTTTGAGAAACCAAATATGAAGTAAAAGAGAATATATAGAGATGACTAACAAGTCAAGACCAGAAAGAAACATGCAACTTACCAATGGCTACTTTTGTGAGCCCAGGAAGATCAATCAAGGTCAAGTTTACAACTGTCAACATTCAAAAAAATTCATAAAATTAATGCTGATGAGAAAAGAAATAAAGATATAAGTATATTCAAACACAACTAAATATAAACACAAGTAATATCTAAAACATTCTTGTAGATGTTCAGATCTTACCATTGGGAGAGTATATACTCAGATGAATTGGAACACTAGAGATTTGTTTTGTACGCCCAGTCTCACGATCAGTCTCATCTTGAATCTCTTTCCGCACAGCACCTACACATAAAAAATTAACATTAACAAATAGAACAAATAACAACATGTGCAGTTATACTAGAGGAACAGTTAATCAAAGCAAATTTATAGGACGTGCCATACAGCAAATGTTGTGATTAGATAACAATATGCGTGAGATGCACATTATCTTATAAAGCAATAATTAGGAAGTAGTTAAAGAAACGTACCAAAGTCGGTGAACCTTTTCCTTGGAAGGTGAAGGAACTCTGCATATTCCCTGGAACCTTCATCACTCTTATGAAGCTGCAGCACAAGAGGTCGCCTAGTAACAATTCCTGCAAACATATTTCAACACAAGATTTTTATTCCTGCAAACATATTTCAACACAAGATTTTTTTCAATCACAGAAGAAATAGTAGATAAACCAACATTTCAATTTTCCAAAAGTATCCGTTGTTATTCATTACCAGATCCACGAGGTAAGAAGTCCTTCCCAACAACGCTCTCCAGCACTGAAGACTTTCCTGAACTCTGCAATCCAATTCAAAAAAAAAAAAAAAAAAAAAGGCATATAACCACAGCAATTTTGCCTAAAAGATGCCAAATGATAATCCATATCTAACATATAATGACTCCTTTATTGAAAATCTATTAGTCATCTAATCATCAGCTCAAGTCAAAGCTCATTCAAACTCAATTGACTTCGAGGTCGTAAAAACTGCATTCAAGTCGATATCTAACTAATTTCCGAATTAAAACTTAAATAAAACCTAAATATCAATCATAAACGGAAACAGTGTCTCCGAACCCGCAGCGAATTTCTATAACTTCAAAAACAAGCTTAAGCTCGTGACTCTGTTATAATATAGAGAAGAGATCTGAAGTTGACCTGGCCACCAACGACGGCAATAGCAGGTAATGAGTCCCATAGAGTTGGTAATGCGCTAGCTTCACCGTGATCACCAAGAGCTGTACAAGCTCTTTGTATTTTATTAACTAGAGAAATCAAATTCTCCATATCTCAGAGACGAAGGAAAATAATAGACAAAGACGGAGATAGATCGGTGTCAGTAATCGCCGAGTCAGATTCAGATCGCCTGGATCTGAAAACTTCGCCGACAAACAGCACCGATGAGGACAGTTTATGGATCTGTGAAAATGACTTGCCGATTGTAAGAACATGAAAAGTAGCTTTGAGCTTTGAAGCCTTGAAGAAGAGAAAAGCGCGTTTTTGAGAGGCTTTGGAGAATTTGGTAGCGTTTTGTTTTTAAAAGAAGGGAGCTTAATAAATGGGACAAGAGGACTGTTTACGAGGTGGCCGGCTCTTTGTTTAGCCTTTAGATACAGTCACGACTCACGAGTCAAAACAAGAAAGAGGTGGAGATTGCAGAATCTTAACTCGCGAGATTTTCGTTGTCGAGTCATTTTCGATTTTTCTATTACTATTTTCCAGCTAGTCATTACTTAATTAGTAGTATTTATTTTTTCTGTTTTATGAAAAATTTTGGATTTTACATGAAAATTATAAGGTAGCAAATGAGCCAGAGCAGAGCTATAGTTTACTCAGATTGCGTTCTGTTATTTTTTTTTAATTCAAGCTCGAGTTTATATTCAAATTTAAAAATTATATTCAAACTTAACTTATTTTAAACTCAAATTTATATTAAACTTAAAAATCATGTTCAAACTAACAAAAAAAATTCAATTAATTAAAAAAATCTAATTATAAGATTAAGTATTATATATTTCAAAAAAATTAAAAATATGTATATTTTAGTGAAATTAAATTACCAAAAATATTGTCATAGTATTCAAATATTTTTTTTGAGTGCTAAAATTATTAGGCTTACTATTATTATTATTATTATTATTATGTAAAATAATCTCTCTTTTTTTAAATTAAACTTGTCTACTATTTGATGAAATTATAAAATATAATATCAGCGAAATTTATTGTATGCATATATTATTATTAATTTTATAATTACAAAAAATAAATTATAAATGTTTATATTAATACATTATAAATGAGCATGTAAACGAGCTTATTTGCTAGCTTATACATCGAATTATTTACGAGTTCAATTGAGCGGAGTTTAGTTTTACTCAAGTTTGGCTCATTTATTAATCGAGCACTGAATAAGATTCAAAATTGACTCATTTATAAAATATATCAAATACGAATAAGCTTTTATCGAATCAAATATTAAGTCTTTTATGAATTGTTTGGCTCATTTATAGCCTTAGAGAAAAAGAACCATGTGATTTAAGAGAAATGTTATTATTATTATTATCTATAAGAAGATCTATTGCACCGTGAGTTACATAATTAGAAGTCACTTCCTTATTTTTATCATAAATATGAAATCTCACATAACGGAGCAATGTTATTTAGTTTTGCTAATAGTAAATTATATACTATTTAATTCTAAAAAATAAAAAGTTGAATAAAGGAAAAGTTTAATGTTATTTAAACCTCCTTTTTGTTTTATTTTGATAATTCGAGTGCAAAATTTGAAATTGCTTGTATTTTGCTTTTATATTCATTGTGAATTTTTTTATAGTTTTCATTTTTTGAAATGAGCTACATTATAAAAATTAATTCTTTTAACATAAAAAAAAATTATTTCAAAATAATTAAAAATTTCATTTCGTAAAAATTTTAATTTTATTGTAATTTTCATTTCTTATCAAATTACAAAAATCTATATATCATATATATTTTTTTAAATTTCAACACTATTAATTATTATTAAATAAATATAGATATTTAAGAAAATAAAATAATTATTCATAAAAATTTAATTTAATTTAATTCTATTGATAAAATTAAATTAAATTATTTCAAATAAATTTTTTCAAACAGACCGTATAACATGTTAAAATTTGAAAAGAGAATTTCAATGCCAAAATAATAGTAAGAACAAAAATAACTCCAACCAAACAAAACAAGGACCAAAAAAGTACTTTTTTCTTACACTAAAATCTTCTTTAAGAACAAAAGGCTAGAAAAGATTTCTCTCTGCCATATTTAAGCTTAGATTATATTGATATAATTAAAAACAAGTTATTCAATAGTTTAACAATTTTAGTAAGCAAGCATTTGTTAATAATGTTAAGTTAATTGAACAATCTCTTGGGCAAAATTAGTAGAATTATTTATACTACTTAAAGCTACTTTAATAAAATATTATTGAAATGCACGAGATATTGATTTCTATAACTTTTTGTTTCTTCCAGTCAGTGGGAAGTGGAATTTAAATGGGTGGTGTTAAACAAATTTGAATAATACATTTTTGAAGAAAATGGGGTCCACCCATCTTTTGAAATTTGAGAGTTCTAACCAACGGCACAAATTGCATCGCTTTGAGGTCCGGCCGAATTTGAAAAGGGAAAAGAAGACGAATGCTTTGTTTACCAACGGCACAAATTGCATCAATTAAGTTCTGCCAGAATTATACTGACTAAATCATGAAATAAAATTATATGCTGTGAGAATTTCCTCAATTTTTGAATTATAAAATTCTTTGGACGTTATCATTACATTAAAAAAAAAGAGTGGTTTTACTTGGGTGGATTATCTGTCAACATTCCACTCAAATCCTTTCTTGCCCGTTACCAAGTTTTGTGCCGAGCATTCAAATATGATAATGATTGCAATTAACCAATGAGAAAATTTCAACGTGTTAAAAATAAAAAAAAATCAAAGAAAAAAATTTATTATGAAAATAGATTTCACGTTAATTAAACATAAAATGTTAAATAAATTTATATATAATTAGATTATCCAATTCTTAATTTTTGAGATTGACATTCTCATAATTATATAAACTCTCAATATTTATGTACAATGCCAAGTCATTCAGCAAATAAGCTTCAGCCATATGTATCCAACAAAAGCAAAGGCCTTGGTAACTGTCGATAATAAAAATTCTAGCAATTGTTAGCATGTACGTATTTGCAAGTGGGAGATATCAATGCTTACAGGAGAATTATAAGTCAAAATGGGCATTTCATCTGTTTTCTCTCAAATAAGTGTGACTCTAAGAAGTAGTCACATGAAGAACTGTGCATTTGCAATACACTACGAGAAAGATACATTGTCAGTCCCAAACTTGAGTATTCAACTCACATGCCAATCGTATTGCTAAGGCCAGATTTTACTCTGGTGTTCAGGTTAAGGAAGGTCAAAAAAAATAATAAATGGAATGGCCAAAAATGTCTCAATTCACAAATGGAGAAAAGAAAATCAATAGATCGTAATATCCCAACACTAAATGGACAATGAAACATAGCCAGAGGGATTTTGGATAAATAAGAAATTACAGATATTTACTCGTTGAAAAAAAAAAAAAGAGTGCAGTTCACTAATCATCTTAAAGAATTAGCCCCTCAAGTTACAGTCAGCAAAACAGTGCTCTGTAAGAGGGACAACTAATTGGACATTTACGAATGGGCAGCAGCTTATTTGCAGATGATAACACCGCATTATTTATCAGCTTATAAATTCTACCAGAAAAGTTTAGGAAAACCTAAAATCCCTTTACAACTTTATACGCATTGACAAATTACGACACTAAGTCTACTATAAAGTATATTTAGTCTTTTACTTAGTGGTCCTCAGGGGATCCATAGCCATAAGGGTTCTTGCTGGCCCAGTTCCATTGATCTCTGCACATTTCATCAATACCATATTTTGCCCTGCAAGGAAAATAACATGCGTCAGAGGAATGTCAAGTGCTTATAACATAGTGACTCGACCAACATTTTGCTGGCCATATAATGCTCAATTACTCATCTTTCCACACTTGTTTTCCCATTTGTCATTTTATTCCCACTAATTGTCACCAAAACAGCATTTTGACATTAGTAGTTGGATTACACAACAAAATGTATGCACGCATCTTCGCACTTACTTCCAATTCAATTCACGTTCTGCCTTGTCTGTTGATGCATAAACAATTTCAGCATCACCAGGGCGCCTTCCAGCCATTACAAGAGGAATTTTCTGTCATAGCCATAACAGGAGCGTTAACAAGAAGTAAAATGAGGCAAGATAGTAGTACAAGAAAAATTGTGCAAAGAAAAGCAACAAACCATGATAAGAACATTAAAAAGGAAGAAAAGGAGGACATGAAAAATTGTGCAGAAACAAGGCTCAAGTTCACTGCAGGAGGAAATATCATATGTTTTGAGATATATGTAATCAGAAATCTGACATGTAAGTGGAAAATGACATTTGTTAGAATAGTATTTTTTGGATTTACACAGCGGCCAAACTTTGCCTCTTTGACCACCATGTGTGGTGGAAATTGGAAATAACATCCACCATAAACACAATTGAGAAGCTCTAAAAGCCAAAAACTAATTCTTCAAATTGACTACAGTAATAACCCTAATCAGTACTTGTGCTTAAGAAATGATATTTTGACCTTAAAAACACGAAATTAAACATCAGCTAATTTTTTTTCAAAATAGGCTTCCATTTCCTGAAACATGTTAATGCAATGAAACAAACCACAAGCACTACTGTATGGCAAAAAACACATTTTCATTGCAGTGTAAAGCTCAAACAACAAGAAAATTAAACAGTACCTTTCCAGATGCCTTTTCGAATGCTGTAACCATCTCCAAAACTGATGTTCCCTTTCCCGTTCCCAAGTTGTATACCTCACAACCTGGGAAACATATTCATGGGATTAATGCCATCAATACCAATAACAGTGATGCTTCTTACAAGACAAGAAGTTAGTAACAAAATAGTTTCCATATCCACTTGCAAAAAATTTCCCCAATCTGATCATGCAAGCTAACGAAATCAAGGAACCCATGCTTTAGAATTGAGACAAAAGGTAGGGCACAAAGGATTAAAATTAAAATTCCATTCATGAATTATGATTCCAAGTTTTGTCAAGAAACGTTGTTAATGCTGGAGAATTGCAGTTGGGATCCATGAAAACTGAAAGAACCACAATTATCCAAATGACTACATAATAGAGGTGACAAATATTATCTTACTGAGAGCTAAAACTGGCCACTTAGATTGTTCAGACACCCCACTATTACTGACACATCTGTGGAATCTCTGCAGTATTCTAATACCCATACAGGTTACCAACAAATTCTCACACCATTAACAGCCATCACTAAAAGCAACCACCCATTCAATAAGGTAAAGTAACAAGCAACTAGAGAAAACTGTGCAAAAGAAAAATTAACAAAACAATGATCACGATTAAAGCACATACCTATTTTAGCATCGGAGAGCTTACATAGTGCAGCAATATGGCCATCAGCCAAGTCGACAACATGAATGTAATCACGTACCTGAAAGAAGATTAGTATCAATAAGATGACATTGAAGAATGACAAATTGACCATGGAACTCCAAAAAATAATAAATCTTTGCCCCGAAATGCTTCCAGATACATGAACATGATATATAAATTTCACAAGGGAATCCTACTAGCAATGAAGCTTACCCCTGTACCATCCTTGGTTGAATAGTCATTTCCAAAGACTGTCAGATGAGGACGCCTACCAACAGCAACCTGCTGCACATAAGGCATGAGATTGTTTGGGATTCCACGAGGATCCTCACCAATATGGCCACTAGGATGTGCACCAACTGGATTGAAGTATCTTAGCAGTATGATCTTCCATTCAGAATCTGAACGGTAGATGTCCCGACAGATCTCTTCAATGAAAAGCTGAAAGATTAAAATCATCAGATTCTCTTCATTTTCCATATAAAATCAGCTACTAATTCACTAGAGTAAACAATAGCTGCACCTAATGGTTGTCAAAACAAACAAACCTTGGTTCGTCCATATGGATTCATTGCACATAAGGGGAACTCCTCTGTACATGGAACCTCCTTTGGCCAACCATAAACAGTAGCTGATGATGAAAACACAAGCTGAAAGCAATTGAAAAAAAATGCAAGATTAATTGACATATTTCCAGCTGTAATTTGTAAAACAGTCTAGAGAAAGGTACCTTCTTGCATCCATGGGCAGACATTACTTCCAGCAATGTAATTGTTCCAATAAGATTGTTGTCAAAATAGAGCAATGGTTTCTCGACACTCTCACCAACTGCTTTGAGCCCAGCAAAGTGGATGACAGCATCAAATCTACAGGGAAACAGGGACCATAGGTAAATAAATTATAGATTTATTTTTCCCTTTCACATTCATATCATTTAGCAAATGCACTAAAACTAATAAAGCTAGCTATTCAAAATGAATTATAAATTTAATTCAAAAATGAATTTCTTTAATTAAATTTATTTATTTGCAAATGAAATGAATTCCATGTTCTTATGTTCCAAAGGCCATGTGCGCAATTATTTTTTTAAAACAAAAAAGAATAGAATGTGCCTTCCTCACATAAACAAGACAGATAGATTCCAGTGTGCAACCAAATGCTCAGTGTCATAATAAACAATTAATTTAACAGAAACATAATCATACTTTTTCTCAGAGAAAATTTTTTCCAGAGCTGGCTTGTCACGGAGGTCAACCTGGCAAGTAAAAGCACATACTTAAAAATAAACATACAATCATTTAAATTATAAATTAACACCGAATTGACAGCGAAACAATCACAAATCACATATAATCAAAATTTTAAAAGTAATTAACTGACTAAATAAAAAATATAATTAACAGAATTGAATTTCTTAAAAAGAAGAAAGGAATTTCAAAAAAAAAAAATTAACATATCACACATACCTTATGAAACGAGAGGTTTTTGCCGTGTTCGCCGGCGATTTCCTTGACTCTGTCGAGAGCAATATCAGAAGAGTTATCGAGATTATCGATGACGACGGTAGAGTAACCACCTAACAAAAGTTGAAGCACTGTGTGACTCCCAATATAACCGGCGCCACCGGTAACCAGAATATTCTTCGCCATAATAAAAAAAAAAAGAGAGAGATAGGTAGAGAGAGAAATTAATTTGTTATGAAAAAGCAAATATGAAATATCACGGATTTATAGCCATCGAGGCGGTGAGTTATTTATGGAAGGAGAGGAATATAAGAAAAGGAAGAAAATGAAAAGTGGAATAAACCTTTTTTTATAAAAAAGAAAAAGAATAAAAAAATTTATAAAGAGGAGATGATCGGCACGTGGCCGTCGGATGAGTTTGTCTGTTGCATTTTGCATATCTTCGGGAACCGGCTTTGAATAGAGAGAAGTTGGGGGAGAGTTCATGGCTAAGTTTTAGATTCCCTGTTGTAAAGGAAAGAATGGCTTTTTTTGTTTAAATATGAATTTACTGAATTACCCTTTTATTTTTGTTTATTTTATTTTTTTAAATAAATAAATTGAGTAAATTCTCTGAATTTGTATGCACTTGTAATCTTCCTGTTTGTTAAAGTCCAGAAAATTCGGTATAGATCTGGACCGTTGAAGAAGATGGAGATATGAGATGAATATGTTGCCATTTCTAGAGGGGAGAAATTATTAATTTATTATGTTTATTGTTTACCATATTTGAGAATGTTAGGCTTTGAGCATTTGCCTATAGGGGATTAATGTAAACTACTTAATTAAAACGATTATTAGATTTTTTGTATAAATAAATTTAAAAATGAAATTTATTTACAAATCATAAAATTTAATTAAAATATTTTTATTCGTATTAAATATTTTTTTCATTCTAAAATATTTACCGTTTAAAATTTTGGCATATAAATTAAAAAATTATCACAATTTTAATGTGAAAAAACTAAAATATCCTATTAATTTTGATGTACAAAAATAAAAATAATTAATATAAATATTTAGTATAAAAATAAATAGAGAATAAAGTTAAAAAAAATAATAAATACATATTGAAATTTTAAAATGACAAATAAATTGAAATAAAAAATTCCTTAAAACAACAAATATTTTAAAAGGATAAAGTAAATTTTTTTTTTTTTTGACAAAGAGAAAGTAATTTTATAAAATTCATTTATACAACATTTTTAATTTTAATTTTTTAAGAGATGAGATATAAGTTTTGAATTTTTTTTTTTGTTATTACAATTAAAATTTTGAAATTTTTTATAAATAAAAGAGAAGGCAATCCAACAGTTTTACTCAAAGCTAGACTTATGCCTCTATTTGGTTGGAATAATAGGTAACAATCGAAGTCGTACTATATATATAATCATACTGAACTTATTTTCTCAATTTCATATATTTTTATTTATATTTTACTTTGCATATTCTCTATTTAATTTATTATTATCTTTTTATGGAAAGAGGATAATTATTGCTGTATAGAAAATTAAAATGATTGATCTATCATTTTATAAAATCTTCGAGAAAAGGCAATATATATACTACAACTTGTATAATATGAAGACAAAATTATTGAATTTTTTGGGGGTTGAATATTAACTTTTTTTTTTGGTATAAAATTATTATAATTTTATAAATGAGTGTGGGCTGTTCTTAATTCATATATGTATATTTTATTTTTAAAAAAAATATTATTTTTCTTTTCAATAGAAAAGCATGGATTCTATTTATCGATGGGCTTTATCTTTGGGAATATATTCCATTATTTATATCATGAGCAAAAAACCGACCTTATCCTTTTGCACCTTTTAGGTGGGAATATTGGGCACGAAATTGCAACACATTTCTACAAGAACTACAGAGTTCTTCTGTGGATCCGATAATGCCTCTTAACTGATTTGACAAAGAAACAAGTAAAAGGATAACTATATTAACTAAATTTTAGCAAGTTTACAAATTAGAAAAATTATTTAAAAGATTCAAAATTGGCAAAATATTCTCATGTAATTAAGGTACATATGGGTGACCTAAAGCTAATTAAAGTGCAAATAACTGCTCAATTAACAACCTCACTAACTTTTGCCGACACCATTAAAAAAACAATTGCATGAATTGGATTTGCATGTTGTTACACTCAGCTCTTTTTTTTTTTTTTTTTTCCCCTTTTCCATCTTTAAAAAATTCTATTGACTTTACATGCGTAAAAAAGCTATTGGCTTAACGAGAACCAAACTAAAAGCTGAAGCCAAAGCCATGTCTAATTTAATAAACAAATGTGGCGGAAATGAAATCAAAACGAAGAAAAGTAATTCAAACCACCTTTTCCGCCACCCCCTCCCTTCTTTGGCCAATTATTCAGAGCCAACAAATCAAAAGTAATAAAAATAATACGGGAAATTAAATTAAATTTATTAGATCTAACGTATATAGTCAGCCATATATAAATGTTACTTGGACCAACAGCAAAGCTAATTAGGTGAGCTACTGAATTAGTTGACTGACTAGGAAAAGGCAAGCTTGAATCAATCCATGAATGAAATCTGTGTGCCACCTATTTTTAAATTTCTTTTACCAAACGGTTGGCCATTGGCGAAATCCATTTGTAAGTCAATCAAGATATAAGTAATGGAAAGACAAAATTAAGGGAAAAAAAAAAACAAGAGAGATGCGCACAGTTTTGATCTTTTGAGGATGTTCATTGTTTAATCCTTGGATAAGTTGTCCAAACTTGCGCTTAAGAAAACATGAAATGATTGTTGCTTCTTTCTACAGAAATAATCAGAATTTCTTTATGTACAATATTATTACACAGAGAGAGAAAAGTAATGAATTGATCTCTATTTGTACAAACATTTCTGCCTCGTAATAGTTACAAAGAAGATTATCAATATATCATAATTTTCATACACAGAGAGTGAGAATGAGAACAATATTACACTATTATACATAAAAACGCCTTATACCTCAGGCCAAGTCGCTTAAATGAGTTGGTGGAATAATTTTAAGCTTCAGCACGTCCAACCACCTACCTTCTCATGGTCCATTTCCAGATGTGCGAATATTTCATTTGAGTCTAACATGCACGAAACAGGAAATGTTGCTGATTCAGCAACTGAGACTCTCAGAGATTTTCTGGAGCAGAAACATGATATTCAAAATGATGCACTATGCATATCATTGCAAAACTTGCTAACTTGGATTGTGCTAGCTCAACCAGATAACCAGTCACATGTCTAAACCTGTTCTGTAGGTAACGGTTGGGAACTGAGAAGTCTCTCAGCATCATCATTTGCTTCAGCTTGTAGTTTCCATCTCTACATTAAATAAAAAAGAAAAAAAAGGTAATCAATAATTATACGTCCCTAGCAAAATGCAGGATGCAAAGAAAGTTGAAAAGAAACTTCAAGGAAAACAATTCAAAACAAAACAAAGAAATCTCTCTTGAACTGCAAGACTTCACCAGAGTCCACCCTATTCTGAACTCCTGAATAACTGAGTCATTAGTAAGTGATGTCTTCTTAAGAAGCTGTATTTCAAAAAATCCCTTTGGAATTGACACAACCAGGTCTATGCAATTCTGAGAAATCACTACCAATACACCCACACACTTCTTTTTCTTTCCAATTTTTTGCAATTATTATGATTGAAACTTTACTTAGCAACTTCAAATATGATTTATATTCCATACAAACTGTGTCTGAAGAATAGAGAAAAAAGAAAAGAAGGAACATGCCTCTTCAAGATTTTCTAGTTCCATTAATTGTTCTATCTGCTCAGCAATGCTTTCCTGCAACAAAAATTTATAAATAAATAAATAAATCAAACCTCAAGTAACTTCATCTAATTAAGCGATTGGGGATGGGAAAGGATAAATAAACAAGTAACACGCACTGCATTGCTCACTGATTCAGCAGCAAGAACATCAGAGTCCATTTCCACCTCAATTTCAATCATTGAAGAAATCTGAAAAATGAATGTTGAGCATGAATTAGCTAATGGCAAATTGAGGAACACAAAAACTGAATGTATATGTGCACATCTTTGGAGGGTGAGGGGTGTAGGTCTATTTTGAGGGATGAATTGCTTTTACTCGTGTAGAAGGTAGAACACATACTCTGGCATAGCTGTCAATTAGTTCTATCCGTCCCTTGAGGGAATTTTCTAAGCCTTCTCGGACCCTTTTGACTTTAGTTCTCCGAGCACTGAAGGGAAGAAACAGATATATTTTAGATTTGTTGACTAAACACAGATATAAATTCAGTAAAGAAGTATGAACTAAGAAACACCACTAATAATGTCAAGAAGGTCTCACCGATAAGAAGGTTCTCCAACAGCAAAAATTTTGTTCTCCAGCTGACACATGCGAGCCAACATCCAAACCTACATATGCAACAAAAAGAAATTTTTTTTTTTTTTTTTTTTTTACGTAAGAATTTAAGCATGATATGTTAATTGTGTATGAAATGATGGTGTAAAAGATGCGAACTTGCACTCTTCTTTGTGAGCATTGATCAATTTTAAACCTATTGTAGAAATTGATTAAAAAAATTTAACTTTGAAGTGGTACTGTTACAGGCATGCACCTCAGCAAGTGTGTGCAACCATATCTTTTTTTGAACTTCTGATTCCAACAGATAATGGTGGAGCTCATTTGACGAATTACAGAAACGTCTTCCAAATCTCAAGTGGCACAGCTCAAAAAATTAACTATGGAAGTTGTGAGAACACTGCAATCACAACATGTGGGAACATACCTCTTTTTCAGCAGCATCTTTTAGGTCCTTAATGCGAGACTGAAGAACATCATATTGAGATAACAGTTGTTGTTTGATAGTGACTGCATCCACTGATCTCTGAGGAAGCTGAAACCATCAAAGACATGACCATTCATATTGTGTCATCTTGGGGGAAAACCTTAAACCGGTAAACAGGTTCTATATCAGTGATTAAACAAACATATTTCTTTACCAAGTAATACTGTCCATTTTCACAATAAAAAATGACCTCATCAATATTAGCTGTGGGCAGGCAGATCCATAAATGCAGCATCTACTCAAACAAGCTGAATGGGTTAGAATATTCTACCTCTTCTATGAAACTGAGATTTAGGAGCTTATAGTAAGGCCTACATGTTTCAACAGATGGAAAAAGTAACATAGGTTTTGGGAGGTGTCACATATTGCCTACAAGTTAAAAAGTCTTCATGAACCGAAATATGAAGAAAAAGGAAGGATAGACTAGTTCCTTCATGCTGGTAACTAACAGCTATAAATGATCAAATAACCATTCTTCTCTTCCTTATACAAATAAAGCACTGAAGAGACAGAGAAACGTGAATAAAACATTCTGTCAATAGAATTTCAAATTTTGATATTGCTGATATGAAGAGACTGGGAGCTAGATGCCAATCTTAAATGAGTACTTATAATACTAATGGCAGTGAGAATTTTACAGTAAAAGAACTACCACAGAAAAATTTGTTTTCGAACAACAGAAGAATGCAGCTCACCTGATTCAACTGAGGGAAAACCAGCATATTTAGTGTAGCTCCAATACCAAGAGATGCAACGGCAGCTGCTGAAAGGAATTGCGGCAGGCTGGGATCAATAATCCCAGATGCAGCATCTCCAGTAGCCAGAACAGCAAGCAGTGGAATGAGGACTGTGGGGTTAAGTAAAGAAAGCTTTCCATCTTTTATGGGGGCTCTCAACAGAAGTGATTCCCGACCATTTTCATGGTTTGTCAGGCACATAGGTTCTCCAGGGTATGTGTTGGGGGGCTTTGGACTAAATTTAAAGGGGCCCACATTTCTGTAAACATTTGATGGGGTTGAAGCAATGGTTACCCTTTCTCCTTCTTGTGCTGGGAGATCAACTGTTTCAGTAGCAAACCTGTGTGTACGTGCTGTTCCAGAAGGGGTTTGTACCTAAAGAGAGGAAATGGATAAAAATGATTACTAGAAGGTCAAAGGAAAGAGTTCACAAGTTAATAATAACAGGTTAGGTAAGGGCAGATTGATGGATCTAATTTGGAGGCCAACATCTTCATTGATATAGTATGGGATTATTCTAGTTAAACAAATAATGAGAGGGGCCGTGGAAATAAAGGAAGAGGGAAAGAAAAGGAAGCTACATCTATTATCATCTAAACCGAACCAATAACTTTACCTGCCGAAAAGGAATGGTATAATATCCATGTAGAACAACCCATGTCCTAGTCTTACCAAGGAAAAAGAGACATACAGGTGGCCATTGAAAATGACTAACAGTAAAAAGGAAGGCCAGATCTTGGTGTTAATTGTATGCACAGTGCTTCAAATCCTATAATATACAAGACTACTCAAATCAACTTGTGAAATAACTCCTAGTTGTGAAAAAAAAAAATTATATATATATATATATATATATATATATATATATATATATATATATATATATATATATATATATATATATATATTAAAAGTTGTAATATCTTTGAAGACACACAATTCCATGTAGAAGTTAGATAACTTTCTCAACCTAAAGAACATGATCACTGTCACTGATATGCTAAAGGGAACAAGCACCATGACCTTATGTGTTTCACAGCATCTCTTAGAATTGACCAATAAATGAATAAAGTTTGGATCTGAAATTAGAAGGTACCAAATGCCTTACAATAATGTAATTAAATTCTCCAAATTAAGAAGAAACCTATCAAAAATAGAAGTATAAGAATTAAGAAACACGAAACATTCATTTGGCATTCCAAATTAAAAATACAAAAGAAAAAAGAAAAAAATTAAAAACTATACCACAATGGAATGAACAGCTGCCGGAATGCTTCGTTTCATGATCTGCAGAAATCTTAGCCCTTTTTCCCAAGCAGGAAGGTCCTTGCTGCGTTCGGCAGGAGGAGTTCCTTAGAAAAGTGAATATCCCAGGATCAACATCATACACGAATATATCATTTGATCACCACAATAGTAAAATATTGTGAAAAAGATTGTATCATTTAAAAATATTTATTTTTTGAATAAAAGATATTGTAAAAATGCTCTCAGCCATGCACTTGATTTGAAACCATTACAAGCATAACAGAAAAAATAACACCAGGATCCAAGAATAAATCAGTATAAATAAATACATTTAGATGGAAGTAAACCAACCTGATTTCTTCTGAATTTATAGTAGTTATGTCTCCAGAAACAAGCTCATACTGATACCGGCATTTGGCACAAGACGCAATCTGCAGCAAATGCATTATGTCTACATCACAAAGCACCATTTACAGATATGTATATTGCGACCATAGAAACAAGAATACGTATACCTGAATGCCATGCTGGGGTTGTGCAACAGCAATAGCTACCATGCAAGTTGGACATCTCACAACCTTACCAAAAGGAACCTGCAAAGCATCCAAGAAAATAAGTTCGAAACAAAAGCTCAATTAGGCAGTAGAACGAAAAGCACTGTGCTCACTTCTTCACCAGGAGACACTCCTACTCGACAAATATAATCAATTGTCTTAAGTGCATCTGAAACCTTCAATGATGAAGCAAGACCTTGAACTAATAGAGTGTAAACACCCACATCCGGCCTCGACCACTTCCATCTCTCAACCAGAGGGCCATTCTCACTAACACCTGAAACCAAACGCAAACCTCAATTTCAGAACCGTATTCAAAATCACTCAAGAAATAGAAGAACGAAAACGGACCTTGATCAAAGCTAGAACGCATGGCGTAGAAAACAGATAAAGCCAGGTCAGCATTGTTCCGATCAAGAGCGGCGGTTATAATGCGACAACAATCGGACAGGCTAACTACGCCGCTAGTAGTATTAGAAATTTCAGCAATTATTTCCAAAGCTTCATTGGCGTCTTTAGCAACAGAGACTCTGCAAAGCAACTCTTCGTCGTTTGATAACAGAAGCTCCGGAAGAGTGTTGTCTTCGCTGAATGAAGCTTTTGGTTTGAGCAGTCTCGAAGAGGAAAAAATTGAATTGTTGAAGCCAGTGGAAGTGGCAGCTAGTAAGAGAGAAAAGAGAGAGTAATTGGATTTTGGAGAAGATTCAGGGAGTTTAGGGAGGTAAGGAAGGCGAGAAAGCCAAGGAGAGCCCAAGTTCAGAGTCATCTTCTTTTTTTTTTTTTTGTTGAGGTCTGTGTTAGAGTCTGTCTTGATTGGTTTTGGGAAGAAAAAGGATCAAGAGATTAGGAACAAGAGGCTGTCATAGGCCAGATGGGATGTGAGTCATCATCACGAAAATTAGGAAATTTTTTTAGCCGCTGATCCAAACCAACGGTGGAGCTGCGGGGAACCGAACCCCGTACCTCTTGCATGCGAAGCGAGCGCTCTACCATATGAGCTACAACCCGAAGACTGCGGTGATTTTTTTTTTGGGTAAATCCTTTAATCGCTGAGATGTCATTCTCTTATACCAAATGATTATTCCGTTAAAATTATGTGAAAAACCTTAAATGACCTTCAATTTGCAATTAAATTTTTTATTTAAACCATCTCTGTTTTTGCAACTAAACTCAAAAATCATAAATGAAATAAATCAACAAATGGCTAACTGTAGATGCTAATTGATTATTTTTATATTCTTTTTTTTTTCCCTATTTGCATGTCGAATGGATCAAATGGAAAAATAGTGGGTAATTTGCTGAAGTCTATAGAATATGAAAGGGACATGTAGCGAAACTTGAAAATCAAGTCTTTATTATTTACTAAATTTAATTTTTCTGATGTGGCGGTCACTTCTCCATCGACTTCAAGCTTCGGGCATTTGACCTATGTAGTGTATTAGAAAAAATAAATTCTTAAAATAGGTGAAATGTAAGGAATTTCTTGGTTTAGAGGATTTTGGAAAATAATTCTCAAATAAAAGTGAAATTTTTGTTGACATGATGATAAAAGTCAATTTTCATCAAAATATTATGTTTAAAACAAAAACTTGTTTTTTATTAAAAAATTTGGTGGAAAGGAATTAAAAAATAAAAAGTAGTTAGTACTTATGCTAGTATTGGAGCTAATTCACTATCTAATTTTTTAAATTTATTGACCTTTTCCACCACTTTTTTTTGCATATTTTAATTTTTTCCCCATTATTTTTAATAATTTATATATTTTCCGCTAAAAATTTTAGTGAAAAACCTTTTCCACCGAAATTTTTAATGTTTTTAAAGTCAAACTTAGTATTCCGCTAAATATTTTTGAGATTTTGATTTTTCAACCAAATTTCATCCTAATTTAGAAATAACTTTATAAATCACCTATTTTTAAAATTTATTTTTTCAAATACCCTAAATTTGTCAAATGCCCTCAAGCTTCTCTATTTTGTTCCGCTGCAAACGCTATAATTTGTTGGTTCTCATCTGACGATAAATTCAACCAGTACAATATGCTAAAAGAGTTTGACACAATGCAAAATAATAAGAAAGTTGATTTGTTGTTGATGTAGAAGCTGTTGGTTGTCGATTTTAGAAGTTGTCGATTGTTAGTCCTAGATTTGATAAAATCATGAAACCCTTAAAAATTGGTGGTATTACTGCCAAGAAGTATTTTAGGTATCTAAAAAATATTTTTAATTTTTTTTTAAGGTAAATTGTTAAAAATTTAGAAGAAATGACCATTTAGTCAAATGGATTAAAATTTTAAAGATTAAAAAAGCTCATTTTTTATAGAAATCAAATCATTGATTCAAGTAAATCTAGAAACTAAATAATACATTACTCCTTTTTTTTTTTTTTTTTTCTCCAATGCAAGGGATTAACCACCTTTTCTACAGTTCTCTCTTATCTGCCATCTCTTAAATCTTTCATTAATTATAGTCACCAACAATCTTTTATTGCTAATCAATGTTGGTCTTCTCCCTCCACCTTATTTCAATAGGATAAGCCTAGTACCGTTGGTTTTACCTGATCATCAATATTTAAATTTGTCCTTAAAAGTTTTCAGTAATTACTTCTATCATATTCTTTTTTGTAGATTGATGTGTTCAATATCTTACACATAACAATAAATTTCATACGAAATTTATCCAAATTGCACTCAATTAATTAATTTGTAAAATACATAAAATTATTCACCATTCCTTTTAAGAATACCCAAAAATACTTATCCACTTTAAAAATAAATAAACACCCCCAAAATCAACAAAATATAATAAAATTTATGATTTAACAAATAATTAATAATTTATTTTAATTTATATTAAAAAAAGTAAATAATATTTTTGAGACGAAAATAATAATCAGAAACACTCTAATTTTTGAATTTTTTTTTTAAATAACAGACCGTAGGCCAAGCTGTTTATCATTGAACTACGATCATGACCCTCCAAGCATCAAAACATAATCAAATATATGTTACATTTGAAGAATACAAGAGATTAAATAATATATGCACAGAGTTATTGAGGAGGCAACACAATTGCTTCCTGCCTACTTAGTTAGTCGTTACACAAGGAATTAGATTTTTCGCAGCACAAATCAATCGGGCAAATTTAGCGGCAATCCAAACAGAAGCAGCAAAGGAGAGAAACAGGTCACCTTTCCTTTGTTCATCACATCACCCTTCTCCACCAGCCCAAACCAATCATTGGTAATTTGGTACAATCTTAAGAGGAACAAGCAATTTTAAAAAAGCAATAGCAACATTCAATATCCTGTATCGATATACATTGCCGCCAAAGAAGCACCAAAATCAAAGTTGTGGTAAAATATAACCATGCAAAACACAAAAAATTCTAGTGAAAAAACTAGGGTTTCATATTAGCCAACTTAGCTAATCCAACTTCCGACAAATAGGTATGCAGGACGACCGAGAAGATATGCTCTTGAACTCCCTTGCTTCAGCACCAAATGATCCTACTTCAATTGACACCTAGTAAAAGACATGCATTAATTAGTTGCCAAATCGGCCTCTTGCCCATGGCACCCTTGGCCGAGCACCATTGGCATTGCGCTGTACAACGTTATTCCGTTGTAACAACACTCTCATCCTCTCTTCCTTCATGTTGGCAAACCGTGAATCCAGTGTTTGAGGCCTTGGCTTAGCACTTCCATCTCCTTGCTGCTGCTGCTGCTGCTGGCGCTGTGGTGACTGCACCGCAAAACAAACAACTTCAAAATCATCTTGACAGCCTAACAGCAAACTAAAGCAGTGGCATTTTGCTGTTGCTACCACAACTAGTTAATCACTAAGAATAAAACAACAGTACAGTCTAGTTGTCTTTTATCAAAAAAGATCTATCTTCAAGGAAGATTAATGTCAAATATAGCATATAATACAACAAATATCTTGAGAAGTCCAACAGAGTTATTAGAAGGAAGACTACCTTCCCAGCAAAGCCTCCATTTGCAGCCTTCCCCTGAACCATAGATGCTCCAGCAGTCCTGCATCCAGAAATTTACAAAAATGACACTAAAACAAAGAATAATGAAGCACCTGATTCCAACACGAGAACAAAGTCCTTCCATACTTGAAAATTTGCAGCAAAGTCAGTGTCATAAAATTAGCATGTATAAAGCCTGCCTTGGTTGAAACTTAGTCTTTTACCATGCTGATTTATATTACATCCAAATAAAAGAAATTAAGACAAACCATTATAGGACACACAGTTTCACTTGAATAAAAGTGAAGGACCTGTTCTCTGGACTTTGCATCTCTTTTAATTCCACAAAATGATTTTAAATTACAGAAGACCATCTGAACTTCAGGTCTTGAGCTTGAAATGCTCTGGCATCACAAAAACCACCAACATATAGCACCACCGTATGCCACAACTGAAGACCTTCAACACAGAACAACGGAGGACCTTCAACACAGATCAATAGGCAGAAGAGTTCTTCCAAAACATAGGTTGCCAGAATAGTAACACCACCTGCAGAAGCCAAAGAGCTTTTGCAGGAAAAGAGATTTATGATTCCCATCCAAAGCTTAAATGAAATCTTCCACGATATCCACTTTTAGACGTGCTCCACAAAAAATTCCAAT
Organism: Reutealis trisperma; assembly: GCA_947687605.1. Classification (NCBI taxonomy): domain Eukaryota; kingdom Viridiplantae; phylum Streptophyta; class Magnoliopsida; order Malpighiales; family Euphorbiaceae; genus Reutealis; species Reutealis trisperma. Next base: position 8,497,678 of record CANTUT010000039.1, on the reverse strand, counting down.
CTAATCAATTGAAGCACTTAAGTTCTGAAACACAAAGCTCTTTTTCTGTAAGCCAAAAACCATCCATTTTTACAACCAACATCATTGTGCCCACAAAACATGATGAACCACTCATGTAACAGGCAGGTGATAAAAAAGAAAGATGGATAAGATTGAAGTATCATTCACCAGTAACTAAACTCCAGAAGTCTACTTATCACTAACTTGACGCAATAAAGAATAAGCATTCCCATTTGATATCATCCCAATTCTGGAAAATCAACAAAATTTTAGGTCAATGAAGCAGATAAACATAGGATGGATGTCAATTGACAATCCATTTAAATGCTCCTTGACAATACAGCTGTTCTCACCAGAGAATACTACAACCCTATGAAAAATAACCACAGGTTATGGCATCATGATTCACACCCTTCACATGACAAAAAAATATAATAACCATGCACTAGAGCTAAAAAATGGGTCTGTAAAGCTATCCACATACTACCCACTTAACACTGCTGCTAGACAAGACAATAACAAGTCCTATCTTGCAATGATAAGCAAAGTCTGCCAAATGCATAAGAGCCATCTCTTTACATTATGTTCATGTAACATCACTCAGCAGATCACATTTGCAATATAATTTCATAATCATCACATCAGTAATGTGCTTTCAGTAAACCAAACTTTCAGCTGATTACATAACCCAACATCTTCAAATGAAATTACTTCAGTCACATAAATCTATTTCTTGCAAAGCCTACCCAAATGATACAATTTTGACTTCCAAACAACCACAGCCATTAAACAAGAGATGCATTCACCATTAATCCTACTTGACAAACATCTCACTGCAGGAGCATGCTCAGTATAATTTGCAGAGAAGCCGTAAATAACTAAGGCTCCGAAATAGGTCACTTGTCAAGTGTCAACAAACCAATCATATATGCGAGTTCCACAAAACTATGTGATGTTACAACAATATTAACCAGAAGACCACATGGCAGATGTCATCAAAGTTACCTGCAAGAAGTACATCATAAGCCATCACAATTAGAGGCCTCGACCCTTGTTGCCACTGCTTCAGTAAATTGTTCTAAAATCATAGTTGCAGAAGTACGAAAATAGCATGAAATTGTGAGGCATAATACCTTGCTTTGTCCGAATTCGCCACCGCATTACGATCAAAAGGCCTATTTCGAAAAGGAACAACTGCAGCCTTCCTTGCAACCTCAGTGGTTAAAGGAAATTGGTTCACCTGAAAATTTGACCTCCTTTGAGCTAAAGCGCCCTGCCCACCAAATGCAAATCAAATGAAGAGACAACAATCATTAACTCATCAAACATAGGCCAAAGATTTTGCAAGTTAGCACAAATTAGAACTAGTAACTTCATACCTGTCGAACAAAAGGTCTTGAGTCCATATAACGTCGCATCTTCAAAGCTTTCTCTTGTGCAGCATTATTAAAAACTTTCTGACTTTTATTCTGCAATAATAAGACATATCACATGTCAAAAATGTAGAACTGAGAAATGAAAAGCATATTCTTGTAAACAAGTTCCATACCGGAGCCCTATGCTGCTTCTTAGCTTTAGTTGTATTTTTTGACATTTTGATGATATCGTCTAAAACAACACAAACACTATACTAATGAGCAACCAAATAACCATCCAAAAAGAAAAACTACCAAAGAGCCTTTAAGTCATTAATTTCAGAAAAGTGTACCTAATGGCATGTCCAATTTCTTCTCTGTATTAGCAATTTCCTCGAGCGTAAGAGGTTTGGTAGCCATCTGACAAAGCGTACAAGGATAAGCCGCCGTGGATGGAAACAAGCAGGAAAATACAAAATTGAAATATCTTCAAAACTGAAAAATATTTTGAGAGCCAAGTGACAGAACTCTCTGTAGCACTATTAGGGGAAAAAAATGAAGAGAAACCAGAAATCCTACGACTCCATTTTTCATGCATATCAAAGAATCTCTAGGAAATTAACATAAAAATTTGTCCGAAGAAGCTAATACCACAGCAAACAAAGCCAATAAGAGATTAAAGGCACTTTAACAAGCTCACCCTAGCCTTATCAATCTATCATCAACATCGATTTTGAATTTGGACTTTTATTACAGCTTAAAAACCTAAAAGCTAGTTCAACTAGAAATCGCAAGCGACTTAATTCATCAGAGCTGCCTTTCTCAAATCCAAAGCAATTTACAAATAATTAATACAAAATTCATAAAAAAAAAAAAAAAGGGACTACAGCCTAGGGTAAGAAAATTCTTTGAATAAACAAAACTAAAAGAGCCAATTGTCAAAATTGCTAAAAAATCAAATAAACTTACAGAGTTTAACGATATTGATGATGGAGAAAGGAGAAATTGAAAACTTATTTTAGGGTTAGGGCTTCCAAAAACTGTTTCGAAGTTTCACGACATCGAAGAGTTGCTTCCCGGTGAAAGGGCGACAGGTATGTTCGAGAGAGACGTGAGCCACTTTGACTACATTTATTTATACTTACATATATAAATTGTTATCAAAAAAAAAAAAAAAACATATATAAATAATAAAGTAAAGAGAAAGTAAAATGAAAATTACAATGCGGTTTCAATCATTTTTAAAATTTTTTTTTTAGTAATATTTTTTAGTCAATAACTTTTTTTTTAGTAATATGAAATTTAGAACGCTAATGTTGTTGATCAATGCTAAGAGAGTACTCATATAGTTTATGGATATATTTTTTATTTTTTACTAATAAAATATAATTTATTTTTTAAAAATATATAAATATACACAAAAATAAAAAATATATATATATACACTTATACACTTCCAAGTAAAATTCACTTGAATAATTAAAAAATAAAAAAATAATTTATTTGTTTTATATTTAATAAATAACACGACTTAACATATTTTAATTGGTATTATTTGGCAATGTACAAATAATTGTTAAAATCGTCTACATTTAGGTATAGTTTGCTAATTTATAAGAGCATCTCTAATCGTGCTTTTTATTTTAAAAAATATATTTTATTTAATAGAGAGTATTTGATTGATAAAAAATATAAAATTTTATTTAAATATAATTGACTATATATTTTGCTTTTTATTTTACTTTATCTTATAAACATTAATTATTTTAATTTTTCATTCTTTAAGTTTATACATTAAAAAAATAAAATTAAAATTATCTTAAATAAAATACATAAAAATTTATATTGTATTAATTAAATAAAAAATAAAAAATTTAATAAAAAATTAAATAATATACTAAAAATATTATAATAGATTTTTATTTTTTGAGATAATTTTTTATAATAAAAAATTTAATATATATAAATAACATACTGAAGATGCTATAATAACATGTAATAAAATTAAATAAAATATATTTTAATATATATTTATATTAAAATATATTTTATTATATTATATTATATTTTATTACGATATAATATACTATATTTCAAGTACGCTTGTAGGTATCCTAGGAATTATTGTGGAACCTTTTTTTTCTTTTTTGCCGATTGAATTATTGTGTAACCTTAATGACAAAGTAATTGTGTAGTAATATAGTGCGGAATTGCATAGGATAGATTTTAGATGGTTGTGTATTTCATAACGTGTGCCGCGTCTCCTGATGAGCAGTTGCTTGATATGTTGAGTTATTTCATTGGTTTTGATGCAAGTTAAATGTACGGAGCATAGTATGTAATTATCTAATAATAATTGAATAATTTGCCATCACGAAAAAGAATAATTAATTATTGCGTGAAAAATGCATTATTTATAAAAAAAAAATTTAAATATACTGAATCTATTATAAATTAAATCAATAATATTATAATTTATAGGTTAAATATCATTAATTGACATATTATATCTCTATTAATTTAATTTATGAGTTAAACAATATTCTTATTTTTTCTGAAATTATTTGTCTAAAAATCTTTTTTATTAGGAAATAACAGCATAATAATATTGAATTGTAAGGATATTGTATATAATATCTCATAAAAAAAATTTCATATGAAAATATTGAATTTGATGTATAGTGACAATCTAAACTGTAGAATTACAGAAGTGCAAACTATTCTTAATTTTTTTTAATGTATATATATATATATATATATATATATATATGTATATATATATATATATCTATATATATATATATACATATATATATATATACACACAAAGTGATACAAGAAAAGAATATGTGTACATACATATTTTAAAATTATGATAATTTTAAAAAGTCAGGTTAACTCTTTTAGATTATTCTTAATTAATTTTGAGAGTTTTTTTTTTTTTTTGGCAAATAGGATTTGATTTATTGAATGTTAAACAAAACGCATTAAATGAGATGTATAATTTGTGCAGCTATTGTCATTTTTATAAATCTTTGAATTTCAATAGATAAAAGCCATTTTTTTTTTATGCTAACAGGAGATTAGTAATAAAAGAATAAATTATGATTCTGACTTAACAAAATTTCAATTTTTCCTAGGTATATTTCCCCTTATTAACCTTTATTAGTTTTTATTTATGTGATGATTTCGGAATTATAATCTAAAGTTTCCCCAATGATAGAAATGTAGGTTGAAAGAGTAGAAAGTGACGTCAAATTACCACATCACCAATTAAATCTGGCAAAACTTTATGTCATCAGCAGCTAATGAATGGCGCCCTTTCATAAATTACAGCCTTGTAACCCAAGAATAATATCTTATTTTGCCAAGGAACGTTCTTCCAAAAAATATTAAACAATAGGCGATAGAATAGTTTATGACTTTTATATGAGTAATTGATTGAATGGAGTTCAGGTGGAATAGATTATTGCTAAATTTCAACATCGCCAATAGTTTGCGGCGAAGCAATATTGTTGTTTACCTCAGCAGAAACAATCTTATTCTGCCAATTATGATTCTCCTCCCCCCCCCCCAAACCCTAATTGTGGGACCTAAATTCCTGTAGAAAACAAGTCATCTTTCATTAGTTGTCTCCGTAGATCCACTTTTCAGCATTGCTTGTGTAGTTAACCAATTCCTCTGGTTTGAACCATAGTTTAATCTCATCCTTGGCAGTTTCTGGGCCGTCGCTTCCATGGATGATATTTCTACATGGGAAAACAATGATGATCTTACAATACTGATGTAATAACACGTTAAGAATGTCTGGAAAGCAATTGTGCAAAGTGAGATTTCATATCATACCTTCCAACAACAACAGCTAGATCACCCCTAATAGTTCCGGGTTCCGATTTCTGGGGATCTGTCGCTCCAATGAGTTTCCTACCATATTTAATCACCCCTTCTCCTTCCCAGACCTGCATAAGTTGGATCAGTTTGCATAATACAAAAAGCATATATAAGTTCAACGTTTAAGTGGAGAATTCAGGCTTTTCATACCATGGCGACAACAGGACCTGAGCTAAGGAATTCACAGAGGCCATTAAAGAAGGGTCTTTCCTTCAGATCATGATAATGTTTTTGAGCAAATTCCTTTGAAGGAACCACAACCTTGATTGCTACAAGCTTGAACCCTTTACGCTCAAATCGAGATATGATTTCTGCAATCTGGAACAAAAGGTTACATTACATGATATCAGATATTCAAACAGCACTAATCTAATAGAAACAAATACCACAAACCATCTAAACATCAAGTTGCAAATATAGTACAAGAAAAATATTATTTAAAGTTATTTGCTAACATAAAGGCCTCTTTATAAATAGAAGTGAAATGCTTGTCTTACCAACCCTCTCTGCACTCCATCAGGCTTGATTGCAATGAAAGTACGCTCGAACTGAATAAACAATCAAAGATGAATTATTTATCTTTTAACAAAATAACAAGACAGGAAAAAAAAAAAAAAAAGAACGGAGGGGATTGTTAAATGGATACAGAATCAAATGCTGATCAGAGTACCTCTGCAGCGTGTGCCTCCTGCTCTTGGAGCATGTAAACTAAAAAACATAAAGTACCAAAGGAAAAGTTAAGATCAAAGGTTTAAAAAACAGGGGGAAAAAATCCATTAGTGAAATCATGCCAAAAGAACCCAAGACCCATTCTCTAACAAGGCCACTACCCTCCACTTCTGTTATCATTCCATTCAAGAGATTTAAACACGATTATTTGTAAATCTAAGATTTAAACACAATTATTTGTAAATCTGAATTAGGAATTAAATTCTTTGTATCATTTAAGGTAATCTTGGACGTAAAATAAACATAAGAAATCTGGAACCTATATTATAATGGATCCAAAAGTATCACAGGAATGATACTTGTCTCTTATTTTTATATTGGTGGTGAGCAATTGGAAAAGAGGCAACTTCTTAGAAATGGATCTGAAAGCATGTCTCATGTGTGAGGGATAATAAGCAAAATTTTTTGGGAGTTCAGGTGTAATGTCTGGGAGAAATTTTGGGAAGCAACCAAGTCTTAAAATTCATCCCATGCCTAAAATTTCACCCATCACCATGCTAAAGCACAGTGTGATTCCTGTAGAAGAGGTCCTGGATGCCACAATGCCAAAAACTCAAACAAGGGACAAGGCTCCCCTTCATTTTCTATCCTAAATAGTAAATACAAGACAATATATATCACACATTTCCATATCAAATATCTAGATGATGCTGAAAGAGACTGTATTTAGGAATTGCACAAAATCCATATGAAAGCAGTAAAAAGATAAGTTTTATCAATCAAAACCTGCCGCAGGAATTGCAAGAGCTCCTGAAATCCATTGTGCAGAAACATTTGTAGAACCAGTCCTTCCAAAGGCAGAAGCTAGGAAAGGGGCCTTTCCACTGAATGAAACTGCCGCTGCAGCAGCTACAGCTCGCCCTTCTACGAAGGAAAAAATTATCGGATCAAGAATAACATTGATTTTCAAACTCTCAAAATTAATCATAAAAGAAAAATCATATCTTAAAATTAATCAGAAACCGAATCAATCACAAAAGATTTTTAGATTTAAACATAAACAATCCAATCAATATTAAAAATGAACATATTCAAAGAAAAATGAATGTTACAGGAATTACCCGAGTAGAAGTGAGAGCTCTTAGAAGCAGAGAGAAGAGACCTGGTGGCTCTAGAAACAGATCTGAAAATCTGAGAGCTCATATTTTAGGAAGAAGAATAGAAAATGTGAAGTGGAGAAGCAGAAGAGAGACAGAGAGAGCAAAACTGAGCAAATAGCTGATAAGAGTGATAGACAGTGAATGCTATGTATTGTGGGCATATGAGGTTTTTGGTTTGGTTTGGTTTGGTTTGGTTTGGTTTATGGTCAGTCAAACCCTACCCGACATGTGAGATAACCGTCAAATCTGACTAACGGTTTGGGAGATTTTTTTTTTGTTGAATATGTGTTTACATATTTTTTATTGAAATCTAAAATAGATTATTTGAAAAGTAATTGAAATTGGTACTTTGGTAGGGTAGGCTGCACGATCGATTCAACAATCCCATTAATCCTTTGATTAAATAATCATTTATTGTATTTTTATCTTGTCTATTGTGCATGCTAAAAAAAAAAAAATAGAGACCTATCAAATATAGTTTAATTGGTATTTTCATCTTTTTTAAGAAAATGAAAAATAAAAAATTTTATATTTCAATCTTCCATATTACAAATAGTTATTACTAATTTAGTAAAAAATGTTAAAAGGAATGTTACTTTCTTTTTAGTATCAAAAAAGAAAAAGTATTTTGTTCTCTATTATAAAAAATGTCAAATTTTGATTGATAATATAATATATTATAAAAGATAAATTAATTTTTTATTATAACTCACAATAATAAGTAATTTATAAGTAAATTTCAATAGTTCATATAAATATATAATATAAGATATTTCGCAGTTCACTATTATTTTTTTTTTTGCCAAATCATAATTAAATTAAATCATTTCTTACTAAGATTTTAGTTTAATAGAAGGTGTAGGTGCGATTCTCATCTTCTTCCTTTTTTTTTTTTTTTTATAAAAAAAAAAAACAGAAGAAGGGGAGATCCCAAAAAAAATAAAAATAAAAAAGGTCCTAACTGGTGAGGACACCAACTATTCTTGGCCAAGCCACTCCAACTTGATCATTCTTCAGCAAAGCCACCGCCCCAGCAGGAGGATTATCCAAAGTGTGAGTACCCCTTAAATACTTAAAAGACTCATTAGCCATGTAGGTGCGATTCTCATATTTGTTTTTTTTATCCATTTTAAATTGTAATATTTGATATAATTATCAATTTAATATTTCACTTGAAATTAATATCGATATTATGTATAATATATTTCGACAAATTAAAAAATTAAATTATATTTTTTTAAAAGAACAAATTTCAAGTTTAAAGGAAATAATGAATTCAATTCAATACTCTACTTTTGAAGAAGTTGAAAAAAAAAAAAAAAAAAAGGGTAATGCTCAAGGTAAAAAGGAGGATGCTTCAACCTTTTAGGTTCCTCCTTTTTATGAATGGAAAGTAAGAAGGAAACTTCTCCCTAACCAATACTTGACGTACAGATGGATGGCGACCAGCGGCACTTATTCCTTGCCCTAACTAATTAGGAAAATTCGTTGTAAAGAGACACGTATAAACTCTGCCTTTTTCTTCTTTTCTTTTGGCTTCATAATTAATGGGCACTTTTTAAGTTTTAATTTAACTCCCCCCTCCTTGATGATAAAAATGGATACCTACCTTAAGAAAGGGAATGGGACCTTATAAGCACCTCCATTATTAGGTCGGGTTATTAGCCAAAATTCCATTATGCCATATTCTTGATCTTCATTACACTTGAATATATGATATTGTCTCATTCATCTCCTCAATTAAAAAAAAAATTGATGTTAATAAAATAAATTATAATTTATTTATTAATATATTACATATATTTTCAAATGTAGGAAAGATTATAAATGATTCTCCCATATGATTTATCTCAATAAATATATGAAGTGAATTTGGCATGTGATAAGTAGTTTGCATAATGGAGATGCTTTTCATTTTTTATTATTAGATGCTTTTTGCTTAGAGCAAATGATTTACTACTTTACCAAGACAACAAAAAAGAAGACAAAAAAAAAATTGCCAAAATGAGTCATGTTTACTGCCAGTCTCGATGGGATAGAAAAAGCTTGAAAATAACAAAAAGAGGATTGGTGTGTTCCACATGTGCAAAGCTTGAAATCAACTCTTAAAGAAACACTCTTACTGTTGGTAGTTAAGACTATAAATTGGGTAAGGCAGCTCTGAAATCTTAACAGTTAGGCTTCCTGTCTAGAGTAACAGCTAACAGGTTAGCTTCACCAGAGCTCCTTCATCCCACATTCAAGGCAAACTAGCACAAAATGAGGAACTCTCTTTGAAAACAAAAATAAGAACAGTAATTGAAGGGAAAATGTGCTTCACAACGACGCCGAAAAGAGCTACACTATTAACTGCGAATATGTGTGCATAGGTCATATATATAGAACAGAAGAATAAGAAGATTTCAGTGGTAGCCTCTTTTACAGACCCAGCTGCAAGGAGGTTGTCCAAAATCAGGAGACTTCTGGTATTGCCTTTGTCTTGGTTAATATATTAATAACCTTACCTATAACTGTTTCATAATAACCTGAAACGTTGTTTATGCTCCTTAACTGACATGCACGTTCTTACCTCTTCTACCATAATATCTAAAATTCAGCATATGCCAATATGTGTGCGTGGCAGTGAGGATCCATATGAGTGAGAGACAAAGAAGTTCTGCATAAGAATTGGAAATGACATTTTGCTCATCCCAAACAACATAGACAACACGTCAAAAGACAACCAAGTTCTATTATCAGTTTATTCTTTGAATAAATTGCAAAGAATGAGTTTTCCGCAAGAGCACCATTTACCATTCCCATCAAATTCAAAGGTCCAACAAATGCAAGAATGATAACTTGTATGTTAGTTGAACTTATGAAACACAGTTTAGTCATAAAATGACTGGCACAACATCAATCCCTGATAATTTATTGTGTCATTCTATGTACAAAACAGAATGAATAAATTAGTAACATCATTAAAATCTAATATTCACTAATCTAAGGTTAACAATTAAATTTTGGCATATGTACAGCTTAAAGGTGAAAATGCCTACATAGTTCACATTTCACTTACACCATTGGGACCTTTTGTACCAGAGCCTGACTTGCAGTCAGTTTGTAATGTTGCCAACCATGAATCCACCTAAAGAAAGGGTTAAAATTACAGAAAGTCAATTTAAAATGTACAGTTGCTAATAAAATTTAAAAAAAAAAAAAGGTCTTCTTAAATTATACTAATACACCTGTAGTAAGACAGGTAATTCAAAAATGATCTTGTAAAATTGGTAAAGCACTTTTCACTGATCAACTACTTCCATAATTTTGTTCTCAAACTGGACATTTGACCGAGTTTTCCAGATAGTGATCACACACTGAAGGAAACAACCAACTCAACCAAAATTGATTACAAGGCATCTCATTTCATAATAATGACCACATACAAACTAAAATACGCACAAATAAACAATCTGTCACAACACAAATAAATATGTTGCATGCCTGCTGCCCATCCAAATGTTACATTGCGTCCTTAATATAGCTTAGTACTCAATTATTTAGTTAATTAGACAAAGTATTCATATAGAACAACAATTTCTGGCATTCTTAATTGTTATTGCAAGCTTGTTATGAAGGCAAGGATTCAAGCCTCCCAAGCTGAATCACCTTCTTCACCTCTCAAAATAAAGGGGGAAAAAAAAGAAATTATATCATGATATAACCAAGAGAAAGGATGCAAGAATTCATGCAAGAGCAGCAACAAGAACAAGAAGCTATTGTTTATGTGTAAACCATCGCAACATCAATCAATGTTAGCAAGGAGCAGTCCAAACTGCATGAATAATACTGTAAGTACCAGTATTTTAGAAATACTTGAACATTCGTATCGCAGTCCATGACGAGTTAAGATATAAAAGGAATGCCATGTCTCATCATCTTCTCGTTTAAAGCTCGGCAAAGAACCCACTTCAACAATATCAGACAGTAGAGTGGAATCCTGAGGACTCAAATCTGCATAAATTTTTGGTTTCCATAAGCAAGTGATACAAAATACAGTTTACATAAAAGAACATATGCATAAGAGAACGTTTATCAGTGCCTTATTGTGCTCCCTACAAACAATATTGACTTTGTAAGTTTTTTGGTGTCTAAAGTGATTTCGAACTCAAGTAACATAGTGAAGCAAACTAAAAGAGGATTGACAATAGCATCACCACACCAAAGTTAGTGGTTCACCAAAAATTAAAAATAAAAAAATAAAAAAAAAGGAGAATTTTCAGAGCTGTTACTATTATGTAACCTTTTTTTTAAACATAAAGAATATGATATTGCTGAATGTGAGGAAGTCTATCAGGCCAAATTGCTTTCATCAGTTACTAGGGGATGAGAAATAAAACTAGATGACAAACTAGGGCATACTACTAACTGATAATACTATAAAAACAGCAGAGCACACAAAGAGAAAAGAAAATAGGGCAGTTAATGACGACAGTTCTTCTCTAGCATATAGATTTTGCTAAAGTGCTGCATAGCAAGTGCACAAATTATCAAAAATTATTGCATAAGACCAGAGATAGTGCTCCTCATCTCCCATGCATTATTGGGTCCAGAAGTGGAACCTACATGCAAGTGAAGAAGCACCAATTCCCATCCCATGCAATAATTCCTCCACATTATAACTAATAGAAGGGAACATTACTAGAAAATCAGTTACCTGTGCACAACAAATAAAAGAAAATACAGGGCCCATGAAGGACAACAAAGCGGGGAAGCCAATCATCAACATCAGTATCATCTATCGGGGGAGGTTCTCCAGGTAAAGCTGTCCATCTCTGTTACGGGGAAAATAAAAGAGAACAGAGGAAAAAGTTATATTATAAGGGCAAGTGCACAAGATATTCCAGCATGAAGTAATTGAAAGAAAGACAAGTGAGATGAAGAATTTCTGTACAGTGCGAATGTACAAATAGCCAGAGAAGCGAGCAGACCGCAGAATTTCATCAACATGTTCCAACCTGTGTAAACAGATGTTTCATTTGATTACTTTTGCCTACTCTAAAGCATTGTCGTTTTTAGGGTCCACAATTTAACTGTTGGTATGAGAAAAAAATATATTCTCTACAAGCACAATGTATGCTTCTCAAAAACCAGGAATAAAACATAATGAATTTCTGGTTTTTCAATATTGAAGATAATCAATAATGGAAAATGCAACATCATAAATAATTCATGTTGAGTCATTTTCCACAGTATATAGAATGGAGCTATAGTCAAAGGCCCTAAACTCATCAATTTTTTGGGTGCTCAGTTCTTATGATACAACCAAAATACAGATAAAATTGTCAATTAAATAATCAAAAGATTTATTATTTGCTATGCAAAATCACCCATCAAAGTTTCAAAGCGAAGGATCCAGTTGTCCTTACTGTGCTTTCAAGTGAGCTTCCTTCTCTTCTATGTCAGCAAGTTCCGATCGAAGGGATTCTAACTCTGCCACAGTCAACTGGACCTGAAAAACAAAAAAGGTTTTAGTGGTTAATGAACAAATATGATACAAAATCACTAATAAGACAGTCTAAAAGACAGTTCCAACAAACCTTTTCCTGGCCATCGCTGCTAGAACCCCATGGCAGCCCCCGTAGACTAAACAAATTCAACATTAATGCAGCACTCCTTAGTTTTCTTCCAGCCCAAAAACGACTACAGGACCTATTCTAAATCAGAAGAAAAAATGAACTGAAATCAGCTCAAATTTCTTAACAATTCTATTTTCTTTTCAATTTCCTTCAAGGGAAAAAATAAATAATTACTTCTTTGAATGATCAGTTCTTGGCTGCAAATTAGATGAAGTATTAGGTTGAGGAGTGTCCTCACTAGAAATTGAAACTTGAAAGTAATCTGGGACAATCTTTATCTTCCCAAGACCATCATCCATGAAGCTATATATTCACTTCAAGAAAGCACAAACCTATAACCAGGAAATAAAAGGTCATGAGAATAAATGTGACATAGATAATCTAGCTCGAGACATATAAGAAACTTAAAATCAGTGAATAAAATATGAATCCCTTAATCACTGGATAATTTGTATTCCTTGTCTACTATTGTGATATCTAAAAAACACTAGCACACAGATACTGGTAATAAATTCAAAGCCCCAAGATTCTCAAACTCTCAATGCACTTCAAATTGGAAAATAAATTGTCAGCACCAACAACTAGAATTTTGACCAAACTAAAAAAATCCAATGAATCACTTGTTTTAAGAATGCATACATAGAGCAAGAACATTACTTTCTCGTTATTAGAAATTCATAAATCAAAACTAATGAGGTATCTAAATAGTTATTGTTCCCCACCAAAGCTAAAGTTAACAAAATTCAGATCACAATATACTAACAATTTCTCAATCGATTCCTCCAACAATCAATCCTTAACAAAACATCAATTTCAAAACTATTGCACATCATCAAGACCCAAAAGAGCAATAACAAAACATTCAATTCAATCAAATCAAGCTTCTATAACACTGAAATTCTTCAAGAAACACAAACAAAACTTACATAACTTGAAGAACACATCAAATCTTAAGAAAGAAAAAAAAAATAACAGATAACGGTTTGAGAAGGTAAGAGCAAAGAAGATAATGGTTTACTTACCGTAATCGTCTGTAGAAATGAAAATAAACAAAAAGGTAATGGAAAAAGTTCAGAAGCTCACGGAAAGTGTTTTGACCCCATGAAACTATATATACGATGTGACTGGTAGGTGCGGTTCTAGCAGGTTTTTTATTCTGTTTGTAATGGTTTTGCAAAAGACTCTTTTATCCTCTACTAGCTTTAACTTTTGTTCTTCCTTGCATTTATTAGCCATCATAGCCAATCGCACTAGGAAAGCAAAAATAATTTTTTTCATATTTCTTTATTTACAAGAAAAAAATAGTAGCTTTTTTTTTTTTTTTTTTTTTTTACAGAAAAGAGATTTGGTTAGGAAGAGGAAACGAGACCTAACTCTCTTGGATGGTAAAAAAAAAAAAAATCCACAAATAAAATATAAAGATTAGCTTAAGAATGAATTATTTTAATTAATTTATGAATAGATACATTCATTTATCTATTTATAAATTGTAAAAAGAAAAAACTCTATTATCTTTGATAAGTAGTTGATAAATAATTTTACTAATTATTTTATAATTTTCCTTCACTGAATTAATTCTTAAAATTCTTATCAACTTTGTTTTATGGCCTTCAGGTATTGAATTTCAATATCTAATTTTGGTGTTTTACTCAATTTGTTAATAAAACTTGGTTTTGATTGATATGACAAATTTAATGTAAAAAATTCATATTTTATTTTTTTATAGAGTTTTAAAGGTAAAAATAAACAAAATGACTAAATAGAATGGTGAAATTAAAATGGACAGATTAATTAATTAATTAATTTAAAAAAAATAAAAAATAATTTGCCCTAAAATTGATTTTGCTAGAATACGTAATCCAATTATAAGCAGTTTGCTCGCCTTTAATATCGAAAATTTAAGTTAAACTGTAGTGATCATCATCATCTTCTTATTCTTCTTCTTCTTTGTTTTTTTATAACCAGCAGTTTTCCTTTTCTTTAAAGAAATGTTTGATATACTCTAAATAAAAAAGAAAAGAAAAATAAATTTCAAGAACAGTTCTCAAGGCAATCGGCGTCGTTTTGCTTTTTCCCTTATTTACTTACAATTTAACATCTTCCCACGCACGCGGCAACTTCTGGTTGGCGCATCGGCACCATCATTGGTCCAAAATCCAAATAGTTAATGGATTATTGGATTACAATTTCAAAACAGGTGAGCAACCAGAAAGAGAAAGAACAATCCAACAAAATCCCATTTGTGGCCAGGATTACAAGAAGAAGCTTTTCCCTTGTTTCTCAAAGCTTGGCTTCTGAATAGCCATGGCATCTTCTTCCATCACTCTTCAAGGTACTCTATTTAGATCTCACTTTCTTGGCCAAACCAACTCCTTCAATCGTCCTCACAGGCCATACTCTTTGATTCCTAAAGAATCAAAGTTTAAGCTAAAACCATGCGCAAAATTCGACCTATTTGAGATTCTAGGAGGCAGAGGACTCTGCAACGGAGAACTAGGTATTCAACAAGAGCTAAATAGAGACATTGAATCATCACCAGCTTCTGCTAAAGATGAAAACTCAGGCACCACGGAAGCATCGACTGGCAGTGTCCCAGAAGATGGTTTTGACAAGGAGCTGCTGGGGTTAACAGGGGGATTTCCAGGTGGGGAAAAGGGATTGCAAAAGTTCATAGAGGAAAATCCACCTCCTAAAACACTGTCAACTGCAGATTCAGGAAACATATTGGGGCTAACTACTTCGAAGAAGCCGAAACCACCTGAATTACCATTGCTTATGCCTGGTATGATTGCCATTGTGAACAATCCAAACAATCCATATTATATGTACTGTGGCATTGTGCAGCGAATCACAGATGGAAAGGCAGCAGTTCTTTTTGAAGGTGGGGTCTGGGATCGGTTAATAACTTTCCGGCTCGAAGAGCTTCAGCGTAGGGAAAAAGGTCCTCCAGGTAAAAACCCCAGGTCTGTGATAATTGAAGAGCTAATTGAAAAGGAAGTTTAAGGAACTCCTTGTTTACATTTTCTGTTGCGTTTATGTTTTGCTCGTATAGCTTGTGTATGCTTCTGACAGTTTCAGATTACGAGGAAATAAATTCTTTTTGTATTTTGTAAAAATCATATAGTACCAATCATCAATGAACTATAAAATGGACCAAAGGAAAATAATTTATTTTTTCAGTAATCTTTATGTGTTGTTTAACAGTGAGAATTTAATTGATGAATTATCCTGAACAGGTACCATAGAAAGCGAAACAATTAGCGAAACTTCTAGTGTTTCAAAATAATACTTATGAAAAAAATGCCCGAGTCCTGAGTCTTGAACTGAAGCTCCATGAGAAGATCAGATGCAGCCACCCAACTTCAAAAAGACAACCAAACAAATAAATCAGTATCCAGCAATATATGATATATCTAAACAGACTATCAGAAGCAACAAAATCCTGTAGAACAAAAGTTGCAAACTGATTAACTAAATAAAGGCTAACAACAGAGTGAGTACACAATGGTTAACTACTTATGGATCAACTGGAATTTTTCTACAAAGTCAATAATAGCAACAGAACTATTATAAGGTACAAGCATTCTTCAAAAGGAAAATATATGGAGTTTATGCAAAGTTGGAGACAGCTAAGAAGAGACACAAAACACTGTAAAAATAACTTCCAAAAACCTTAAAGAACAATCCTTTATATAAATTATCATTCTTCTGCCTTTATATAAATTATCACTCTTCTGCCTAATATTAACAAAGAAGACAGGAAATAATCTGGAACCACGACATTTACTTTAACCAATGAAAATCCAAACGCTACAAAGGTAGAAATGGAAAGTAAAATGCTTCTTATAGATGCAACAATCTATTCAAATATTTCTACATAAATAATTTGCCAACTAGCGACCTGTCAAGACGCGAGTCAACATTGTTCATGCTTCATTAGTAAATAAATGGGTATACCTCTTGCTTCACTGATAATCAAATTACAACATTGGAAAAATGTGCACCGTGTGTAAGTACAGGATGCATTAGTATTAAATTACAACGTCACAAGCACACATTAAATGCATCATTGCCATTGCCGAAAAACAATGACAACAGACAAGTGAATATAATTCCAATAGTAATCACAAAAGAAAGTTCTTTATATACCAAGATTGCCTCAATCTCCTCATTGGACATAGGTGTCCGCTTAGGTTGAAGAGAAGCTTTCCCTCCAACAGTCATTGAAGCCTTTGAACTTGAGATGAAAGTTAGATCAGCATTTCCAGCTGTAGATGCCTCTTGAGACCCTAATAATAAATGCAAACTGTGAATTGGATACCACTATCTCATATTTCTATGCTTAAGATTTGAAATACTCAAACCGTATCTCCAATACAAATAAACAAAATTGAGAGAAGTGCACTTCACCAAGTCTTACACAGTTACAATTTTTAAAATAAATGCTAAAGTTTCTTTCCAATGTATAGTCATCTGAGCTTTGAATGCCTAATCTAAAAAAAGAAAAATTCTGCAATTATCAGATTAGAAGCACCAAAACGACAGTTAAACAATCCAAGGACAGCCATACAGAATTTGATGACAGGTTGATTACCATCAATCGACCCGTAATTTACGAAAACGACTGACCATTTTCAAGCAAACAACATGTGGTTCATCATCTCAGAAGACAGATAGCAATGAATAATCAAAACAAGGGAAAATCATCTACTACAACAAGAAGGGGAAAACAAATCAAGATTTGAGCAAAACAAGGACAATTTAAAATAGAAATCACAAGTTTCACATCAGAGAGATTGAGTTCAGATCAAGCTTATACGCATGTCATAGATATATATAGAGAAGAAATAATAAAAGAAGATTTCAAGAAAAGAGAGAACAAACCAGAGGATTTATGGTGTCTCTGAGGAAACTTAATGCGAGGGATTCGTTTCAGCGCCTGAGCTCCTCCCATCTCTCTCTATTTCTCTCTGCTTAAAGAGGGCAAGGCGAAAACCAAGCTTCCGTGCCTTGACGTAACGCTGTGTGTGAGAGATAGACAGAGAGAGAGAGAGAGAGAGAGCGAGAGAGAAGCTTTTAAAAGATGGCTTTGTTTGGGTGTTTCTTAATGTACCATAAGCTTATCATTTACACCGTTCAATAAACAGCTAACATAATCTGCGATCTGCCATTTAGACATACACGCACCGGGCATGTGCTTCTCGCTTTACTACTTGTCGTTTTAGAAATTTGATATTCCGGCCCGACTGCTAAAAATATGTGACCAAAACGTATTCCTGTCGTTTACCATTAGAAATCCGTCACTCAACAACTAAACGACATCTAATCCTTAAAATTTCTGAGACGAAAAAAATTGTTGGTCTCGAATTCGAAACCAATTTCTAAATTCTCGTTATTGAAATTAATCTTTTATAATACTATATTTAATTTTTAATTCACCAAACAAATATATAATTATTTATTTTATTAAATATTAGATAATTATTTTTAATTTTTCAATGGTGTTTCACTTGAGTTGAGGAAATAATAGGATTGAGGAGAGAAGAATGCAAAGATTAGAGAGTGAAGCAGGGAGAAGAACAACTAATTAAGAGATGTGAAAAAATAAAAATAAAAATAAAAATGTATATTCCTAATTAGTGTATTAGTTTACCTATTTAGAATAATTAGCGATATATTCCTAATTAGTTTACCTTTTTAGGATCTCTCAATTTTTCTATTTTATAATATTTGTTTTGTATAAATATATCAGTTTATTCTGTACTAAAGAAAAAACAATATAACATATAACAATAAATAATACTTCATCATCTTATATTTCTTATTATTTATTTTAAATTAATATCAAAACCTATATTCTAAAATTTTATTTTGCCTGAGTTTCTCAATTTACTAGTTTTGATAATATCCAAAAAAAAAACGAGGAAACTATAATGATCTAATTTTTCTTCCTCAAATTATTATTTATTATTTTTCTCATTAATGGTTTTGTTTTCTAAAACAACATTATCATTAAAAATCATGTCAATCAATCTTTCTTTTGCTCCATATTTCATTATTGGCTATTTTTTTATTTTAATCTTACCTGACTTTACATTTTAATTTTCTTCTATTAGCATCTTATTATTGGCTTCTTTTTTCATTCATTTTTTTTTCTTTGGCCAAGTGAAGAGATCAATTTCATGTTCAATTATAATGTCATTTTTCGTTTGATTTTATGACGCTTGTCTCCTTATCTTTTCACTTTATTAACACCTTGCTTATGTATTTGATTCAAAGTGATTATTGGGGATTTTGAATATTACAGTGTCCTGTGACACTTATGTCCCTTATTTTATCATTTTATTTGCTTGTTGCTTAAACGTTTATTTCAAAGTGGTTCTTGGAGATTTTGGACGTTCTACTCTCACTTTTTTGGGCTAAATTGACATAATTTTGATTTCAAAGTCAGTTTCAGAGAAATACTCATATGCAAATTATTTGTATTTGGAGCAATTCGCTAATATCATATTTCAATATCGTTGGATTTTTCATGAAGCTGATATTATGTCAATATTTGTCAAAATAACTATTTCTTTTTGCTATGGAGATTTTTCTGAAGAGATTTACATACAACATCCTCATGTTAGGTTTTCAAGAGTTAATATGCAAATTCAAAATTGTTTCGAGACAATATTCTTGAGTTTGAGAGGGGTATTAATGTATATTCCTAATTAATGTATTAGTTTACCTATTTAGGATAATTAGCGATATATTCCTAATTAGTCTACTTTTTTAGGATATTTCAATCTTCTTATTTTATAATGTTTGTTTTGTATAAATATATCAATTTATTATGTACTAAAGAAAAAAAAAATATAACATACAACAATATACAATTTTTCATCATATTTTATTTCTTTTTCTTTATTTTAAGTAAAAATAAAAAGAAAAAGGAATGATAGTGAAAGATCAGTGTTAGTGAAAGAAGCAATGTTTTGCAGAGGATGAAAATGGCAGTAGAGGTGATGGATTGCAATATTAGAAACTCTCAAAATCGATTTCTACCCACCATATCCTTCAACTATAATTGATTTTTTTTTTTAAATTTAAAATTGTGTTTTTTACTGATTTTATTATTAATGGGTATCACATAAATAATTTTTTATTGCGTAAGAATATGGATAACAAGAGGCTGGGTTTTGTAAAACTCAAATCGAATTAAGGTAATAGGATCGGTTAAGTATCAGATATACTTGTTTGTATATTATATATTATTTTTCATTTTTCTCTTTGAAAAATTTGTTTAGCATTATTTTCTTATATATATGATATGGCCATGAGGAAGATAGTGATGTCTCAATTAGCGGTTGAAGCGGAAGCTTTGATTATGGCTATGAAATTGATAACAAAGTTTAATGCAATATATAACGTTTTTGAGTCTGATTGCATGGTTCTAATCAAAGCCTGCAACATCAATGATGATGACTTTCTGAGAGAACTTTATGCTTATTTATCTATTATTAGATCTTTAAAAAACTCATTTGTTGATATTTTTTTTTTTGCCAATAGAAAAATTAATCATTCAGTAGATTAGTTTACTGTGCCCATAGTGGCGTGTAATGCAGCCCACTAAGTTGGCTCATTTATTGTATATTGATTCGGTATCTTAATGCAATTCCTAACCATTTTTGGCAAAAAAAAGTTAATTGTGATTTGTGACACACCAGCGTGCAAAGAGGGCTTGACTCAGCTACTAGCAGCCTGAAGGCACTGAACTATTGTGAGAGAGGTCAAAGGCGGGGTAGATAACACTTTTGCCTCCTTTTCGGGTTTTTCATTTTCCAAATGCAGAATAAATGTTTTTATGAAAAAAAATATTTTTTTAAAAATACATATTAAATGTGTTAATGATTTAAAAAATTTAATATTTTTTAAATTCAAATCTTTCATGTTAACAGGCCTAATCATTAGTCTTCGTTTATTTCATGGATAGAACTTGTTTTTAAAAAAAAATATTAGAAAATATTTTTTTAAAAAATTAATTTTTTATTATTTGGTTACAATATTAAAAATTAGTAAAAAATATTCAAATATTTAATTTTGTAAGATTATAAATATATTTAAATTTATAAGAATTTTATATTTTTAAAATTTTATTATCAAATATGAGAAAAAATATAAAAATAATAAATTTTGTGATCATCAGTTATCATTAATGATTGTTGATAGTCTTAGGTAATAAATATAAGTGATCAACAAATTAATAAATTTGTATTTATATACTTTTTCATTATAACGAGTTTGTCAAGCTCCAAAAAATAACTTTTTGTTTTACAAAAAAAATTATTATTTTTAAATGGCTTAATTTTTCATTAATAAAGAATATTCTCTGTTAACTAATTGTTAAAGTGTTTTAAATATTAAAAAATAAAGAAAATATTTTTCAAGAAAATATTTCCTAAAAAACTAACGGAGCCTAGATAATGATTTTTAATTCATATTATGCACGTAACCACTAGATAATAATTATTTATTTTGTTAAATATTAGATAATTATTTTTAATTTTTCAATTGTGTTTCACTTGAGTTGAGGAAATAATAGGATTGAGGAGAGAAGAATGCAAAGATTAGAGAGTGAAGCAGAGAGAAGAACAACTAATTGAGAGATGTGAAAAAAATAAAAAAAAAGACAGAAGGAATGATGGTGAAAGATTAGTGTTAGCGAAAGAAGCAAGGTTTTGAAGAGGATGAAAATGCAGTAGAGGTGATGGATTGCGATATTAGAAACTCTCAAAATCGATTTCTACCCACCATATTCTTCAACTATAATTGATTTTTTTTTTTTAATTTTTAATTTTGTTTTTTACTGATTTTATTATTAATGGGTATCACATAAATGATTTTTTATTGCATAAGAATATAGATAACAAGAGGCTAGGTTTTGCAAAACTCAAATCGAATTAGGATAATAAGATAGGTTATGTATCAATATACTTGTTTATATATTATTTTTCATTTTTCTCTTTAAAAAATTTTTTTAGCATTATTTTCTTGTACATATGGTGTGGCCATGAGGAAGATAGTGATCTCTCCATTACCAGCCGAAGTGGAGGCTTTGATTATGGCTATGAGATTGACAATAAAGTTTAATGCAGTATATGGCATTTTTGAGTCTGATTCCTTACCATTTGGCAAAAAAATAATAATAATTAATTAATTAATTAATTGTGATTTGTGACACACCTGCGTGCAAAGAGGGCTTGACTCCGCTACTAGCAGCTTGAAGGCACTGAACTATCGCGAGAAAGGTCAAAGGCGGGGTGGATAACACTTCTGCCTCCTTTTCAGGTTTTTCATTTTCCAAATACAGATTAAATGTGTTTATGAAAAAAAATATTTTTTTAAAAATACATATTAAATGTGTTAATGATTTAAAAAATTTAATATTTTTTAAATTCAAATCTTTCATGTTAACAGGCCTAATCATTAGTCTCCGTTTATTTCATGGATAGAACTTGTTTTTAAAAAAAAATATTAGAAAATATTTTTTAAAAAAATTATTTTTTTTATTATTTAGTTACAATATTAAAAATTAGTAAAAAATATTCAAAAATTTAATTTGTAAGATTAAAAACATATTTAAATTTACAAAAATTTCATTTTTTTAAAATTTTAATATCAAATATGAGAAAAAATATAAAAATAGTAAATTTTGTGATCGTCAGTTACCAGTTATGATTGTCGATAGTTGCCGATAATAAATATAAGTGATTAGTAAATTAATAAATTTGTATTTATATATATATTTTTTATTACAACAAGTTTGTGAATCTCCAAAAAATAATTTTTGTTTTGTAAAAAGAAAATCATTTTTTTTTAAATAGCTTAATTTTTCATTAAAAAAGAATAATATTCTCTGTTAACTAATTGTTAAAGTGTTTTAAATATTAAAAAAATACAGAAAATATTTTTCAAGAAAATATTTCCTAAAAAATTAACGGAGCCTAGATAATGGTTTTTAATTCATATTATGCAGGTAACCACTAGCTAGACATAATCACTGTATCAATGGAAAAAATTAAAAACATTTGATCATTTATTTATATTATTATATTCAATGATCCAATCTGGGTGATTCTTTCTTCTTTCCTGCTAATATGATGGAAATTTCAAAAGACTTTTTTTTTTTTCCTCAAAGAGTATTAATTAAGAATTCTTATTTCAAGTGTACGTAAATTAGGGGTATTGCAAAATTCCCTAATTAATTTGGACCATTCAACTTTGAGTTACATCACATGATGTAGCTTGCTAGATAGAATTCTTCATTTCTATAGTTTTCATTTAGTATTTCATTAGTTGAATTAATTAAAGTACTAATTTTAATTTTTTATTAAAAATTTAATAAATCAAAATAATATTGTGAGTTACACAATAAAAGATAACTTTCTCATTTTTAATAATTTTTAACAAATTAATTTAAATTTGAAAATTTTGAATATGAAAAACTTTATATAGTATATTTAAAAAATATATTTTCTTTTTTAACGAAAATGGTTAATACATGAGAAAAAGATATGGAATAATTAGTGATTGTAAATTTTTTTTAATTTTTTAGTTATAATTATTATCATTCCAAATGATAATTGAAAATTTTAATTTTAATTTATTGTATATATCTATAAATTATTTTTTCTAGTTTAATTATATATATATATATATATATATATATATATATATATATATATATATATATATATATGAATTTTTTAAAAATTAAATTACGTCTCCATCACAAAAAAAAAAAAAAATTAAGTTACATCAATAATTTTCTTTGTCATTATATATTATTATTTTTATTTAATATCTTTTTATTATTTTTTAGTTGATCCATGTATTTTATTTATATTAATATTTAAAATTACCATAAGGTAATATTTAACTTTATTAAAATAATTGAGTATAATAAAATTATCATAAGGTAATTTGAGTATGTTAAAATATTTTAAAAAATATAAATTAAATAAAAAAAATCAAAATTAACGCAAAATGCGGACCCACGAGGCCACGACTAGTTAGAAATTATTTGATGCACCGAAAAAAAAAAAAAAGGAGAAGATTACACAGAATATGAGATTCCTATCTGCACAGCACCAACAGTGACAACAACACTTTTTCTTCAATATGCCTCCAAAAGTAGACTTGACTGAAACGGAGAGATTTAATATTCTGGTGCTGACACTCGAAACCAAGTTAAAGACTTCAATTAGCTAATTGGACTCTTTTAATTTGTTCACGAACAAAACCGTGTTGAAATTACCTGCAATTTAATTAACTGAAGAATCAATGACAATTTTGATGAAGAACCAGTCAAGACTTGTCTATGTCTAATTTCCATCATGATCATGGCATTGCAAATGGGCAAGACTACATGACAATAATTTCAATTGATAGATCGTAGATTCTACAGTATAGCAATTCACAAGTTTTCTTTTATTTTCTTTTTCATAAGTAATTTGGTCATAATTTTACTAATGTTATGTAATTTTTTTTTTTCTTTTAGGTTAAGTCTTTGAACCAACTAATTGTATATTATGTCAAATTAAAGTCATAAAATTTGAATTTCAAACCAAAATATATCAAGAAAATCATGATTGAATTTTTCACAAGAAGAGCTTGACTGAGATATTGCAAGCAACTCTATAATCTTTGGTAGAAATTAATAATGCAACATAAAAACCATGGATGGACAATATTACTTTATATTTACATTTATTTATAACACAACCATAAGATATGATAATATAACAATGAGTTTTTAATAATATAATACTAAAACAGAAAATTTTAAATTCGAATATCTTAAATTATAAAAAATTATCATTAATTTATTAAGACATATTAAAAATGGAATTATTGCTATTTTGTAATATATTTCAACTCATTGGACTTTCATTTTAAAAGAAAAAAAAAAAAAAAAAAGAACATTTGATAATTCAATAGTAATAGAATTATTTTCAAAACTTAAAAGATCAATTTTGTTATTATTCATCTAATAGTTTATATGCCAATGTGAGAGATTTTTTTTTTTATACCATTAGAAAAAGAGAATTAATTTTAAATTTATTATTCAGGAGAATATACGCTTATCGCTAATGTCTCGATGTGCGAATGAATGTGAGAGATTATATTTAAAACAATCAAATTTATGATTAAAATGTTGCCGTTCCGTATTCAATAGGCTATAAATATTTTTAAACTACTTGTCATTCAATCTACATCATATTCTAGTAATAAGTAATTCTAATTAGTTAATTAATCAATTAACCATTTAATAAGTATATATTGACCATTTCAAATACGTTAATTAAATCGTCTTTTAAGGGATCCACTGCTTAAATTTGACAGTGCATCACTTGAGAGCTATTGACTAAAAGAAACACATACAACAAAAAATCAAGACTTTTTATTATATTCATTTCGTGTTACTGACGCCTATGTTTTTCCATTCGCGGGTGAAACAGAGGTCCCCCATCACATGTCCCATGTGTGTGCCCCACCTTACACTTTTTTTTCTTTTTTTAATAATTAGATTCTGACCGAAATTAAAATTCATAATTTATTAATTATTTAATGTATAACTTAAAATATAATGCACATTATATCTTATAAAAACTAAAAATATTATCATTTCATGTATATAATCAATGCGTGAATAGCATTATTTCAAAAAATTATTCCTTTATATTATTTTACATCATTTTTTTATTAAAAATGTATTTATATTTAAAATTGTCGTATATTATTATTACATGGATGGGATGTAAATAAAATTTTCATTTAAATTAAAGAAAAAGCAATTTTATATTTAATAAATAATTTCTCGTATAATTTTATAATTTTAAAAATAATTAAAAATAAATCTCAAAAATAAGACGACGTCAACCAAACTTAAAAACGATTAAAATAAACTTCAAAAATAAGGTGGAGTCAAACAAAAATAATTGGTTTACAATCCTCTTTTCTTATTGCTTGATTACCACACCTCATCTCCATCTATATAAATATTAACCTTATGTTTCAAATCCTGCACAAGCAATTAACACTTCTCACTTCTTCTACTACTATACCCATTAATCTCTCTCGTAATCACTACTTTCTTATCTCTTAAAATGTGGAGCTCTTTGAATGCTTCATTCAACAAAATACTATTTAACAACATATTAGGTCTTAATAAGAGTACAAATTTCATAGAAAGAGATGATTTGAGCAAGAACCCATCAAGAAAGAAGGTAAAGAAAGGTGATTGCTTGGCAAACAAAGAACCCCTTATTTGCAAAGAAGAAGATAATAATTATAAGAAGAAGAATTTTGAGATGAAGACTATTAATTTTGAAGAAAAGGGCATGATTAGAGTAAAAGTTAAGATGACAAAAAACGAAGCTGCTCGATTAATGTCAAAATGTAAAGAAGGTGGAATTCTTGAGTTCAGAGATGTAGCCCATGAGCTTGTTCAAATCCCTGTTAATCGAGTTAGTGTTGTCTCCTCCTCTACCTCTCTTGGCTATGGTGTTGGTGTGCTTAAGACCATCCCTGAAGAGATTAGTAATTAAATAACTAATAAATTTTCTTTTCTTAATTTGTTAGTTAGTTTATAATTAGTATTACGCATAGCTAGCCACTACAAGACTATTCGAGTACTCAGCTCATATTAACTTGTATTATAAATTTTCAGTTTTTAAGCAACTTCTGTTTTTCTTTTATCTTTCTAAACTTAATCTTTCAACATGTATGAAGAAGTTGAAAAAAAAGATATGGTTATTATTAAATTATTATATTCATTTTAAGTTAAGTTTTATTTACACTGAATGTATATACTAACTCAATGAGATAAAAATATATAGAGAAAAAAAAGATATCAGTGTCTTTTTATTATTTAAAAAAAAGAAAAATAAGTCATTTTAATTAATAACAATACTATACAATCCAACATTTTTATTCTAATCTTCTTATTCCAACTGATATGGCATTATTACATTGGAAAATATTTTATATAATACATTTTTAAAAAAATATTTAACGAATAAGATGATACCACATCAATTAAGATAAAAATATTGAGTTGTATAACATTTTTCATTGACTAAAATATTTTATTACTCATCATTAATTTAGTACATAAAATAAATTTATGTAGGCAAGAATTTTCGTTTTAGATACTTATTATAGGTTTAGTTTAATGATAGTACTTTCCTCTTATTGACATAAATTCAAATCCCTTCCTTCAATATTCCAAAGAAGAAAATAATTAATTCAAGAAAAAAGATAACGCTATTGCTTTTTATTTTTTATTATTCAGCCCATTAAAAATATTTCCAAACTAAATTACTTGTCAAGGAAAATAAAAATAAATACTCTCCAGGCAATTGGGAGGATTTGGCGACCTAATTGGAAGGACAAAATTCACAAAAGGCTTTGCATGGATAAGTTTTGTAAGGTCCATAAATTCATTTATTTATGAGCAAATACGTATTATTTTTTATAAATTATTATGAAAATTATTAAAAACAAAATAAAACTCTTATTGATCAACCCATGACCAAATATTCAATAAAGAAATGTAGAATTTTTAATATGACAAATCATTCAATACAAATACATTCTTATTTATATAAATACGAAATTTATTCCTATAAATTCGGAATTTTATGTATTTATGAGTGTATGCACACTAGGTAATGCATTGCATAATTTTCAAAGCAGAATACGAATTCTGCGAACTTTAAAGCCCAATTTCAAATCAACAAGTCCCTATTAAGGGTTGCATCAGAATTGGATAGGATCACATACCAACAAATTCTTATCTGAATTTTAATGACTCAAATCCAGTTCAACCCAACACAATTAACAAAAAAAATTTATTTTGAAATTATCTTTAATAAATATAAAATGCTAATTAATTTATTCTCAAATTATTTCTTTTTTCAATTTTTATGACTCATTTGTTCTTGCTGCATTAAAAAAAGAAAATAATAAATATTTATTTCATCATATTTTTTCTTATCTTTTTTTTTTTTTTTTTCCGGTTTCCCAAGGTGTTTCCAAGCTTAGCCTAAGACTAATCCTTTAAGGAATTATCAGGCGCAAAGCGGGGACCTTTCCCAAGCTAATTTTTTATATCCACAAAATTCAGATCCGAGACCTTATTTAAGTGATCCAACATTTTTTCTGCTGAACCAACTGGTGATTGATACTCTTATCTTATTTTCAATTATCCTATGTATGCACCAGATAAATGAGTTCTTCATAAAATAGAGGTGGAATAGGATAAAAAATAATTTTTGTCTAATAATATATATGTATAAAAATACATCAAATACTAAATGAGTTAAATTTATCTAATTATGTCCAGTCATACTATATGAAATAAAAGCAGTATACATGGAATTGGAGAGAGCCAAGGGAGGGAAGAAAAAAAGTTTGATTTATTAGTTTAATTAATTATTCATTTGAGAAAAATAAATTCTTTTAGTAAAAATAATAAAAAAGCATAATCAAAGTTGTCCAATTTCGTGATATTGAAATCATTTTTATAATTATGAGATTATAAATTTAAATTATAACTAAAATAAAATTATAAACAAAGTTTTCGAATCAAAGTTTTTAATAATATTTATGTAAGAGTTATAAAAGAAGAGGGTATATCTTATTTGTGATAAGGTATTTTTCTCAAATAAATTCAGAAAAATACCTCCTACTAATTGTTTTTATTTTTTATTTAAAAAAAAAAAAGAATAATAAGGAGCTCACCGTATTGAAGGATAATGGAAAATGGAGACTTATTCAGAAAATATATAAATAAAACATAAAGTTTATTAATATTCATTTTTTCAATATAAAGTTTATTAATATTCATTGAATCATGATTTTTAAATCAAAAATCACTGAATACACCCAAACATTCAAACTAGGTTGATATTAATAATAATATCATAATATTATTTGAATTGTTTATTACATATGAAATTGAAAACAATTATTATTATTATTATTATTATAGATAAATAATATTATATATATGTCTCAATTTTTATATTTTATTTTTCTAATAAAAATAAAATATTCAGGTCAAGATCAAATTTTCAAAAAAAAAAAAATCCTCTGCCATTATTTGACACAAAAATATACATTTTTTCATCTTTTAAATTTTCAAATCAAACTAGAAAATTAACATTTTTCAACTAGAACTGTAATGATAATATATTAAGGCTATATTTGGTTTGCAGAATAGAATACATAAAAAATAAAATAAATATTATTGAGAAAGAGAATATAATAGGAATAAAATAATTATTTTAATTTCATAATTTGATTCATAGTATAGAATAGTTATTCTATTTACATAAATGACCATAATATCCTTATAAATTAATTTCACTATTAATGTTAAAAATAAATTTAATTTTATCAAATTTTATTCAATAAATAATTTAAGTGCATAATAAATAAAATTTTTATTGGACTTAAAATTAAAAAATTAAAATTAAAATCTGAAAATAAAAAAAAATAAGTTAGCAGTGATGAACTTGAACTTGCCAATATTTTTTAAAGATAAAAATATAAATATTCTATTCCATAATTTAAAAAATATAAATTTTTTAATTTTTTATGATATGTATTTCATAAAAATTATAAAATTATTATTTTACAAAATTAATATTTTTTATTTAAAATATAAACTAAAATTTAAAATACTTATTTCATATAAAATAATTATTTTATTTTTTGACTATTCAATAAATCAAACATAGCCTAAAAGTAACATATTTCTATCTTCCTGTTCTTAGACAAAAAAAGAAAGGGACGCCACAGTTTCAAAATAACAAAACAACAAGCATGTCCACTGAAAAACTAGCAACTTTATTATATCTTTGTAGCAACGAAACATATATTTTGTTCGAATTAAAATATTCCACTTATAAAAATAATAAATGATAATTTAATATAATATTTAAGTTTTATTACTTAATAATTTAGATTTTAATTTGGATTCGATATTCCTCATATAATATCATATTTTCGCTAGGAAAATTTAATACATATGTAAATCTGAATTTATTTAGTCCTTAGTCTACCACACGCTAATTAAGAATTAAAAATTCTCACATAAAAATTTTTATATTTTTTAGTTGAATTCAAAATTTCTCATATATTTCTTATGTTAATATAAGAGAAATTCAAATTGAAAACTCTTAATTATTAAATGGAGATTTATTAAAAGTGCAATTCGAGTGTGAATCTCCCTATTCTCGTTTAATAATTATCGATTGTTATACTATGCCTAAGGATCATCAAACTGTTAGTTAGCATTCACTTCTCCCTCATTAACCATTGATGCAATTAGTTCTGTTAAAATGTTCATTTCATAGTCTAAAAAGACGATGAGTATATACGCACTTGTCAAATTAGGCGGCTAGACAACAGTCAGGCTCGAACCACAGTAATATAGCAACGCTTAACTAGGCTTTATACATGAAAAATTCTTAAATAAATTTAATTTACTGCATAATCTGTAAATCCAATTAATTATATATTAATATATGGTATTATTTATTAGATGTATTGGCTGAAATTTAATAATGGATGATAAATGATAATAAATAATTTAACTAATGTAAATAGTAGATCTAATACTCTCTCCGTTTCAAATTAATAGTCGTTTTAATAGAGTACATATATATTAAAAAAGTCATTTAATTGCCATAATTATAAATTAAAAAGATTAAAATATTTCGTTTTAATTTTGATGCAAAGAAATAAAAGTAATTAATATAAATATTTAATAGATGGATAAAATTAAAAAAAAATTAAAATTTTTTTAAAATCCTAAAATGGTAAATATTTTAAAATAAAATAAAATTTTAAAAAAATAATTATTTTAAAATAGATGAAATAAATAATATCACATATTGACATGTAATGGATTTTATTTGCAGACGATATGGCAAACCAACTCTTATGTAAAAATTTTTCCAATACGTATATGTCATCAACTTAAATGTTCAGTCTTATCTCATTGGCAGAAAAGAACTGGAAAAAATGAAAGGGGGACAGGTCACATTCAGCCTAATTGAAACACTGTTCCATTGGAGTGTAGTCAAGGACGAGTGAAGGGAGGCCAGGTCAAAGCCAAAAAATAGAAAATAAAATAAAATAGGAACAAATTATATGTAATTTTTTAAAAAAAAAACTTAATGTACAGCCTTCAAACATGTTAAATTTTATACTTATTTTTTATTTTCAATTAAAAAAATTTTCATATAAATATTTTTATTACCTTTTGATTTCAATTTAAAAAATTAATATCTAATAATAATTATGCTATTAACATTAAAAACATAATTAACTAATTAGGTGGTAAGATTGATTTTCTCGTCCTTTAAAAATATGAAAAGTGAAAGTTTTATATTTAAATATCTCATACTCTAAAGAGGAAAGATTATCTATTGTTATTCTATGGCTTATTTTGATCCATATGACTTTTATTATATAAATAAAAATAAAAATATAATTTTAATTTTTGCCCAAAAAATACTACTCTAAATTCCTTGCTCAGTGTGGTCATAAGAAGCTACAAACGACATCAAATGTCACTCAGCAAATTCAAATAGTAGAAATGGTATTGGTGGAAAAGTTTGGCGCTTACTTTTAAACCTGTACCTATCAGACCTCAATTATTTTGTCTATTTAATTGATTTGTGGGTTTGATTAAGTCTTCAATCTTTTGTGTTAATTAATCAAAATGAAATTGCATGAATGTTTAAATTTAAAAAATTTCAATAAAAATTTAAATTATTTAAATGCAAAAATATCATAAAAGAAACTTTGAATTTTCTATTTTTCTTTCCGGGAAATTAAGATGTGGGAAATTAATTGTTTTAGTAGTTGCCTGCTGGTAGCTAGGCAACTGCATGCATCTGGAAATAACTTCAAAGCCAGTCTTTAATCATAATATCATTTCCACACTTCATAATGACTTCTACCTAAATTATTATTTGCCAATCTATTAAGCCAACCTCAATTGGGCTTTTTCTTTAAACTCTAGCTAATTATAATTTTTATTGATAAAATTTTGGAATATTTATATATATTCCAATATTCTATTAAGCTTGGACAAGATATAAACTTCAAATATGATTTTAGATAATACGTAATAAATTGTAATAAGACGTAATATAATATAATTAAATATATTTTTAATTTAAATATTATATTAAAAATACATTTAATTATATTACGTTATATTACATTACAGTCTATCAAATATGTTATTGGTATGTTTGTGTGAGAAAATATTAGCCAAAATTTAATTAAAAACATAAAAAAAAGACTTGTAGACTAATTTTATTAGAAGGAACCACGCTATAAAGTCTAAGAAAATTAATAAATTAATTCTATTAGAACGAAACACATTATTTGCTATTAAATGATAGTAAATATTTAATTTTTAACCGCAGTGAATCTATAATTTTAACCGTTTAATATATTTTACTTTGATAAAATTAATTTACAATTGAGTATGATAGGTTCATTATATATTTCTTAATTTCATCTCATTCAGTGGCTTAACAACTCTTGACATATTTCTTATAGACGAAAACTAAATACATAGTTAATCATCATATCTTCATAAATAAAAATTATTGAATTACATATAAATTAATTAATTAATACATCCTAGTTTTTTTGACAATGAAATGCACTAGCTTCATATTAGTAATTTTTGAATTTTTTTTTTGAAATTGAAAATTGCCGAGATAAGCAAAAATGTAATTTTTACAAAAATTACAATTTGTAAGTATTTCAATCGAGATAAGAAGAAGGCCATTAGTTCTCTCTCACTCTTTTTCTTGAATATATTGGAATTAGATGATGAATTTATTTGTTTGCCTCTTTACCAATAAATCAATATTCTCGTAGAAAATAACATATTATATGAAATTACAATGACAAGTATATACGATTCAATTATAATTAAGAAACTCAATTTTTTTTTATCTGAAAAATTTAAATGGAAGAATTTATATTTAACTTGATTATTATTTATGAAAAGATTAGAAATGTATTTTGTTTTTACGGAAAGAAAACGAATACTCAGTTGATCTTGATCATTATCTAGTGAAAAAGCAACTATATTGAATTAATTAATACAAACTGGATTAACTAGTTAATCAACACAAACTAGTGTATTGATTTGGGTCATTAATCTATCCAACTAAAAACCCAATAAAAAAAACCCAAAATCATATATAAATATTTTTATATAATTTGGGTTAAATCAAAACCCAAATAAAAAACCTCAATAAAAGAGGAATGAAAAAAAAACAGAGCCTAGAAGCACAGTGTTGTTTGTTGTATTCATAATCTTTACATTTCAAGACCTTCAGGGCTTTCCATGATGCTTTCCAAAGAAGGTTTCCAAGCTTTAATTTTACCTCTCATTCGTTCTCTTTCAATTTCTTGCAAAACATCTTCTAACTTTTTACCTCCATTACTAACCTTTAATTCAAACATTAACCATTCTAATTCATCCTTTGTAAGCACTATCTTAACCTTAACGCGATTACCTTTCTCATCATCAAAATCCCCACTACTTTCTTTCTCAAATTCACTCTCCAATTCTTTTTCTTGATACTCATAATCCTCAGGTTCTTGTTCCGTTTTAGTGGTTGGTTTTATGCAATTTCCCATGATCTTGATGATGATTCTTGAACAAGAATAAGTGACGATGAAGAATTAAATTAACCTCCTTTAATCTTCTTTCTTGAAAAAAAGAATAAAGAAAAAGAAAAACCACTCTTTTAAGTGGAATAAAAAAGAAAGAAAGAGAGAAAGATTCAAGCGATTCTTGATGATGAACTTCAATTTGTGCATGTGAACTAGAGGGAGAAGGTGGGGTATATATAGAAGTTAGGTAGCCATATGATTTTACGTGGATTTTCCTTCACGAGATTTGATTTTTCTTGATAGCTAAAAGCTAAGAGACAAGACTTAATAATTTTCAGTGAATATAGAAACCCAATTAAGTACTACCATTTTAATTATACATTAACCGGGTTTATATTATTAAATGAGCCGGTTCACCCCCCCAAAGCCGTGTGAGGATTGAGGATTATTATGGACTACGGAGAGTACGCTTTAATCATACATACACCGGAAGAAGCAGCAAGGCTGGCTCTTATTCTCATATGCTAGTTATGTATATCATTTCCCATAATTAATATAAATCTATTCAAAAGTACAGAAAAATCAGAGTTTGAAGAGGTGTCGGTAGCCAATTTTCATGGTGTTTTTAATTATTTTTTAAGAAAAATTTAATACTATTACCATTTTAATATATATGGATCACTTTGTATATAGACTTTAGAGTAGTATTATGGATGTGTTTTAATTTTTACTGAAATTAAATTAGATAGACGTTAATATAATTTTAAAAAAATTATTCAATCTAAAAGTTTAAATTTGTAAATAAAAACTTTAGAATATTTTGTATTTCTAATAAATTTTATTAATAACATAATAATATTTTTATAATTCTTAAGGGTATGTTTAGCCTATAGCTAATTGATGAATTAGTTATTATTGTATTAATTAATATAAAGTTTGAAAATTTTGAATGAAATGTAATATAAGAACGTAACGTCGATAATATATGATCAAAATTAAGTTACTTTTAATTTAAGATACTGTTTTCATCCTCAAAATAGTGAATATAAGGCTTGCATTTTGAACTAGAAAATTCCTAAAACAGCGCACAATTAAGAAGAGACAAGACAGCCATTAATTTCCTGGCCAAACATCCAACATGCGGGCTCTTGCTAAGAAGCAGAGTAGTTAGGTTTATGTATCCAATTTAAAATAATATATGCTTGTTTCAACATCTTCGTCTCCCATTTTTTATGTATAGTTTGATAACTGAAATTAATATTAATAAATTTAAAAAAAATTATAAAATATTTGAGTTTAAAATATCTAACATAAAAATATAATAAATAGTATCAAGATGTAATATAATATTTAAATTTTTTTATTTAATAACTTAGACCTATAAACTAAATTCGAGATTTGTAAATTTTTTATGTTTTTTTGTGTTTCACATATGCTCGGGGCCATGATTTTGATTGAAATAATTTTATAATTTGGGAAAAGAATAATAATAAAAAATAAATTATGTAAAAAAGTATGGTAAGGTTGACTATATATATTAGAAGTTCGTGGAAAATGGAGGGTTTAGGTGAGTGTCACACTGCTAGTCTGCGATTATTAAAAACCCTATTATCTCCGACAGATTTGCGGTTAGCTTTTGCTTCTTTTATTTTCCTATCTGAATTTAATAAATGTTGTGGAAAATTAAAAAATCTATTTACATTATTATCATTTCCATCATCATCTAAACAAAACAGTTGTCACGTTTTTTTTTTTTTCTTTTTTTCACAAAAAAAAAAAAAAAAAAAAAAAAAAAAAGAGAGAATCGTCGGATTTATATGATTTCGGAAACACCGACAAATTAAATCAATTATACCATTAGAGAATGCTTCATTAGAAGCAAAAAAAAAAAAAAAAACTTTAAAATTTAAATTCTTGATCTCATATAAGAAATAACTAGAAATAATAAGAAATAAAGTATCTGTAAACATTATCTAATCTCTATATATATTTTGATTTATTTAAAGGTTAGTATCTATTTTATCTTATCTAATTAAAATTCACGAATTGGCAATTACTATTAATATACTTGTTTTAAACCCAATTAATCATATTTGAATACATTACTTATACACATCACTTTAACCTATAGCTAGGTTAGCCGTAATAATATAATATAATCAAATATATTTTTAATATAATATTATATTAAAAATATATTTGATTATATTATATTATATAATTACATTATATTACAGTATATTAAATATAATTTTATAATCATATGTTTATTTTACTTGGTCAGAAAGTATAATATATGTTTACGTTCTTAGACTTATCTTCAATATTCTTAGATTATATATCCTCACTCTTCGCAATACCTTACCTACTCCACATCATTATAAATATAATTTAATTATTAATATTGGAATATGTTATATAGTAAATAGTTAAATTAATTGTAATGCTAACATACATATATTAAGTTATTAAGAATTATAGAGCTTGGTATAACAAAATATAATCTAATAGTAAGTATATATACGGTCTAAACAATAAATTTATATTCAATTTCCTCTTTTTTACTAAAAAAAAATTATAGAGCTTGACTGTAGGAAAACAGGAAAGGTGGTCAATTTTCTTTTTGAGTTGATCATTCTTTTGTTTATAATTGGGTGCATGAATAGTGAAAGATTATTAAGAAATTCAATAGCAAGAAAATTAGAAAAATTTCAACCTCTTTCTTCCATTCAAAGTTTTTCCCATATTATTAATGTATAAAATATTCAAACAAATTAAGCATTGAAAATTAGAATTAGAAAAGAAAAATTCACATGATGAATGCTCAAATGCCATTATTATTACACTGTTAACTTGCCGTAACTTTTCGGTTTCTTACTAAAATTGTCTAATTTAACTTATATCGGTGTATAAGTAAATGATTTTTTATGGTGTTTCTCATAAAAAATAAAAAAGTCTTAGATAAATACAGTTCATTACGCCATATTATAAATTATTCGATTATGATCTTTGATATTAAATAATAATTATCTTATAAGATGGATATGATAATTAATTATCTGAATTATAGAGTATATGTTATAATTAAAATACCGATAAATTATATTATCATTAGTAATCTATAATCTAAAGAGGTGAATCTAATTGATCTGAGAATTTCTCGTCATGAAATATCAAATAAGTCTAAATAGCATTATAAAATATGTAATAAATGATAATAATCTCTTTCAATAAATTAATAAATGGAGGACTCGAATCGAGACTTTTCACGTCTTATAGTTCAAACACTCTTAAAAAAAAAAAAAGTAAACAAATCAAAATAAAAAATTAATCAGAATAGACTGGTTCGCTATATAGGTAAATGAGTTTTAATTTTAAAGAATAGTGTATTTCTTGATTGGTACTATACGGTGCCTTTTCTATAGCATAGACACAAAATTTCAAAAGCAGACCTCCCTTTTTATTACTTTTTCCCTTTGATTTGAAAAATTAAGCCAGTTTTATAATGTTCTATGGTTGAATTAATTAAACTCCAACTTCGTGGTCAGAGTTAGGTGTGAATATGAACATAGATCAAGCATAATCAAGGTTTGATGTGGTAAACAAATGGACTCTTTTTGGTGAAATGTCTGCATTGATGTTGATCCTTCTGACATTAGGTTCTGTCTCTTTATACATTTTCTATTGTATTAAGGAGAATAAATTAAAACATCCCACAAAAAGTTAAACCTTGATCTGTTGAATTATGGACTTATAGTCACTATAAGGTCTCTGCTTATATATTTTTTAATCTTCATAGCAGACTCTTGCATTTTTGTATCAGTCAAAATTTAATTAGTTTGTTTGAAAGATTCAAAACTCAATTTTGATGTAACATGTCTTTCATTATTTTTAAAATTTTTAGTTTAATTATTGGCAACTGAGGATATAGTAGAAGAACATACATTATAATTTAAATAAACTAATAATTTCGATTAAATAATATTTTTTATCGATATTAATTTGAAACTAATATAATAAATTAATAATTCGCTAAATTTATAGGATAATACATTAAACATTAGTCCAATTTGTTATATAGATTAATAATCTCCTCATATATATATATATATATATATATATATATATATATATATATATATATATATATATATATATATATATATATATATATATATATATATATATATTTGTGAAGTATATTAATTAAATATATATTAAATGTAATTTTAATTTGTTGCAAAAATGAATAGAATCATGACTTCTATTTAATAAGATCAATTATATTCATGAACTTATTTTGATTAAAGGAATACATAAATAATGAAAATTCATAATTTGATAATTAGGTAATATTCATATAATCAAAATATAAGCACACGTTAAGTTAAATGTTATAGAAAAAAAAAAGAAAAAGAAAATTTCAATAATTAGTCAATTAAAAATTTTTAAAATGACGTATACAATGATGAAAATTTCCTTCTTTTTCATATCCATTCTTATTTTTCACTTCAACTTTGTATTATTTAAATTTAATATATCATTTTAAAGAAATCTAATGTTACATGATAATAAATATATCCCGACATTTCAAAATATATTTATTTATTTTTCCTTCATACACATTAGATGAAAAATGCAAAAATTCAATTAGCTAACCATGACGCTAAATGACGTTTGAGAGAGAGAGAAGCAGAATGTAGAAGAAGCCAGTGATTCAAAGAGATGCTTGTCATTGGTTAAGCCTTCATTTTCCTTCACTTGAATTCTCTGTCTGCTTTATAAAATATGTTTCTACTATGCCCCATAACAGCAGAAATCAAGACTAGTTCGCTTTCACAGATCGGCGGAAATAGTTTATATTTCAAGAACGCATCCACTACTGTAGAGGCACATTATCTCAAATCTTTAATAATCTCCTTTTAGACCAAAAATCACCTACCCTGAACCCCACCCTTTTTTTTATTATTTTTTTTACAATAAACTTTGTGCTTAAAAAATTTGTTTTTGTCAATTATGCAAATATAAAATTCTTACAATAAAAGCACCATCCGATGAAAAATTTCATCTTCTTCATATGCCATCTGCCTCTCTCAGTAACCATTACAAGACTGCGGTCTACCTGCCTTTCCATGGTGGAAGGCAGTATGGCCCACATGTCGGAGGGATTAACTAACATTCAACAATAAGGAATATTTGCACATCTAGCACTGTGGTACATAAATATCCAAGTTAAAATTAAGTTGAATAAACACATAATTCTACAAGGCACAGTGGTTCATACAAGCGAAGCATTCTAACTTCAAAACAGTCGAGCGTTTGTAACTTTTTCTAGATGTGCTAAAATCTTAAGATTTAGGTTCAACTCCGAGACAAACTAAAAGAGGAGTTTACATTTAAAACAAGGGAAACTAACAGACAAATCACTCAATACGTCGACGTTTCTTTGCAAGATTTTCAAATATCTGTTGGACATCGGAAGATGTAACTGTCTTTGATGTGTCAAATGACTCCTGCAGAATATAATTACACACATGAGAAATGTACATTTGCATCTGGAAATACAGACATAAAAATATGAAATAGCTAATTTTTTAAAGCTTCCTTTCCAACATTGCAAACTACCACAGGGAATGAATGTTATCAGGGACATACCAGAAAAGTACGAAACTCCTCCTTAAAATCTGCAATGCCATTCAGTATCTCCATCTTCTCTACGTGACCCAGTTTATTGAAGAAGTTCTGCTCAGCACCCTCCTGCTGCTGCAACTTTTCTTCTCTCTTCTGTTTTGCCATTTTCTCGTACTCAGCAATTGAGTCCTCCCTATCAAGCAGATAACTGATGTGCTTCTGGTTATACATGTCCAAGCATTTTTCACATTTGCAGAGGATATCCCTCCAACTCTTGGAAAGAAACAATGGTTTGCTTTCTAAAACAGGCAGAGTGGCCACTGCATTATCTTCGAGAACACAGGTAATCTGAAGGTTGCCTTCTTTTAGGCTTTGATTTGAACCAATATTCTTCTCAGAACTCTCTCCAATAATAGATGCCTTGGAAACAGACACAGAATCACTATTAACATTAGGCATTGTACTATCCTCTCCAGAAGAACCATGAACATAAGCATCATTCTCAAGCTTTCCAGATCCAGAAGCTGAAGGTATATCTTCCAACACATTTTTATCCTTACTAGTATTAACAGTAACATCACTGCCCTGCCCCCCAGCTGCCCAGATATTCTGAGGATATAGCGTCAGAAAAGAAAAAACAGGTGAGCATGTCTTGCATATGAAATCCTCATAGAGAGGCTCTCCATCCTCATCTCTTGGAATCTGTAATGCAAAGACAATTATGGACAGCTCAACATCAAATTACTCAGTCAGACTCAAAACAAACCAAAGAATGCCTCATTTATCAAAAAAACAAACAACACGAGCAGGGCATAGGAATGAAAGTTTGACGACAATTCTACTATTTGATTTTTTATGCACTAAGGGCCACTCCTGCTTTTAGGCTTGTAACCTTCCAAATTCTAAATGTAGGACAAGACTCCAACCATAAAATGAAATGAACTATCTTTTTCCCCTGGGATGAAACAGGGATCCCAGGAATTGCTGATTACTTTTTATGATTCACATTGAGAAAAAAATAAAAAAATAACAGAAATAAAATGAAATGAACTCTCTCTTGAAACTATAGATCTGTCAAAGCCTACTGATAGTGACCACAAATCATATGGATGCATGAAAGTTGTCAAAAAATGACCAATTATTTTTATCTGGTGGTTGGGAGGGCGAGGCATGGTAATACCTAACTAAAAGACTTGAAGCAAAGGAACACCAGTTACATTATTTTACACACATTAAAGGAAGCCATCATCATCATAAACCTATCCTATTGCATATTCAAGGATTGGGCACTATTTATCGATTTTATACCTTTTCCCCTCCTTGGGCAATCCTCCTAGGCTGGGAACAAATACAAAGTTACAAATGACAACTGTATCGAAGAAAAATCAAGAAAAGATTGAACCAATAGATAATAGTATAAGCAACCAACCTCATTGGAAGACTCGAGAACAAGATGCTCCTCATGAAACCAGTCCTCACATATAATGCACTGTATCATCTCTTCTTGTTCTTCAACATCTGGATCAGGATAGGGCCGACCACAAGTGCAGTATGAACCCTTGAAGTTATGATTATATGAATTCTCTGCATTTTCTACATCTTTCTTCGAGAAA
The DNA here is from genome assembly GCA_947687605.1 of Reutealis trisperma. Taxonomy (NCBI): domain Eukaryota; kingdom Viridiplantae; phylum Streptophyta; class Magnoliopsida; order Malpighiales; family Euphorbiaceae; genus Reutealis; species Reutealis trisperma. The sequence continues at coordinate 8,457,035 of CANTUT010000039.1, read as the reverse complement.
AGCTTGCAGAAGAACTCCCCAAACTTTGAATTTCCACAGTCACAGCGAAAGTTTCTCTTTGTCCACAACTCCACAATCTTTTGTATGAAGCAACCATGAAAACCACCATTAAGTATAAATGAATGAAATCTAATCAGGCAATACAATCCATGAGAAGATATAAAGGACAAGATGTTGACTAAAATGAACCATTTGTGTGAGCGTGACAATACTGATACATCAATTACCAGCAAATCAGACATCACTGCCATGCAAAAATAAAACACCACAAGCAATTTGAAGTATGCCCAAGTCTGAGCATTTCTTGAATCATATCCATCCATCAGTCCATGATTCATTTTATTGAAACATACCAAAACAAATTGAGAAAATATGTATGACTTTATTCAAAACATTTAACGTTTGTAAGCAAAAATGGCAATTTGTGAAAGGCCCCATACAGAGTCTGAGAGATTCCATTACCAATTCCGCCTCCACAGGTGAAAAGTATACTGACAGTAGAAACTAGGAACCCAGGAGAATGAATTAGCATTTTCTTTAACTTTGAATATTTAATTGCCATTCAAGCTTACAAAGTTTCAGCTTTGTATTAAAAGCATTAAAGCACCACAAAGGATAGAATGCCAGTAAGTGTACCTCATGGCTGTCATGGCAAGACAAGCTGCAGGCAGTGCAAACTCCAGCATTCCCATCTGGAGTGCAGGTCAAACATGAGAAAATTGCTTGTCTCTTCATATAGCCCATAGTATAGGTGCACTCCTTGCCATCATCTCCCCCCAAAACCAAATCCGCTTCCTTCAAAGTAAACACCCAATGAAAAGCAGATACACGAGTTAAAAGAAGTTCAATAGATCTATAAAAGCCTAACCATATTAAATATATGTAACACAGCCACAGCAACATACATAAATATCGTCTATCTCATAACATTTTAACATGTACACTCATTGGAAAAACAAAATGAATTATCATTGAAGAAAATCAAACACCAAGGCATAATTTAGCCAGCACTTTAGCATACAGCCAATGGGAAGGAATAAAATATCACACAGTAGCTGCTTAATAAATTGATCTAATAATTTGTATGCCACAATCTTCATATCCTATATCGAAAAATGCAAGGACTCAATATACCATCATTAGTGTCATGTATTGAATCCTAAAAAACCCCTAATCTTAACTTCGCCCCATCTCCCCTCAGCAGCCACATATGACATTATTAATAGTAATATCCAAGGGATAAAAAATAAATAAAAAAAAAGGAACCAAAATCAGTACTTTTAATCTAAAACTATGAAACCCTAAATTGAACTTAAGAAATGGAGGAAAATTACCAATTCTTCAGCTTCGACGTTGTTAAGATACTCATTGATAGTTATAGTCTGCTCATTCTCATCATCAAAAGCTCCTTCCATTTTTCAACAGAAACAGTAATTTAACTTTCCGAATACAATACCAGAAAGCCGGCAAAATCGAAAATTTAAGGTCCGCACCTGAAATTCAAGAAAGCAAAACAACAAATTAACGAAATTTTTGCTCAAAAAGTAGAGATTTTCATTTGAGGAAATTTAAGGTATTGCCAAACCCTAAATTATGCCCATAAAAAAAAAAAAAAATTGAAGGAGATGTTCAAACGAAGGCACCAGAAATAGTTGATCAAACCATTTCCCAGATCATTTTGATAGTTGTTGAGAGCGTAAGATCGATTTGAATCGACAGAGATTTGGGATACAAAAGTGTAACTTAGGGTTTTATATGAGAGTGAAAGGACCGCACGGACATTTTCCCGCCAGGAATTGTGTTTAGTGGGTGCGTCAAGTAATAGGATTTCATGGTCCCTTCCCTCCAAATTTGTGACTTTGCTTTGGATTTTTGCCTTTTTAATTTGTTTGTTTCTATTTCTCTTCTCAATTTAATTCTTTTCTATTACTTTTACTACCCACAAAAATTGGAGATTTTATCTTATTAGAAAATTTGAAAAATATATTTATATATTAACGTAAAAATCAAGTGCTTGTCTTATAATATATAATAAAAAGTTAAATTTTTATTATTTTTCTCTTTAAAATTGTTTTATATATGATTTTATTAAAATTTAAAATACAAATCAAAAAAATACACTTGGGTCATTCCATTTAAACCGAAATATCAAATCAAAGTGATAGTTTTTATTTTTATTTTTTAATGAATTGACAAAAAATTTATTCTCACCTTTTACAATTAATATAATTAGAAAGCTTGCATAATTAATTTTCATTTCATATCTATATAATCAGCAAAAATTTATCATTTTTTTCTTTTTAATAAGAAAATTTGTTATATCTTAAAATTATATAATAATGCATTTAATTGTATTGTTAACTTAAAAGGATATTTCAACTTTTTTCTCCATACGAGAATAAAAGATGTAATATAAACTTAAATTCTATTTATTTATAGAATCACTAGATTTACTAAGTTACAAAAGCTTAGCGAATCTATTTTAATTAATTATAAATATAAATATAGCTTAATTTCATGAATCATTCAATAAAAATATGCGCAAAATTTTTACCAACTAAATTAACACTTAAAGTTACTATTCATTATCCATCTCATAAAAACTTTATTCATTATTCTTGTTTAAATAAGTGCCGAAAAATTGAAAATTTTGATTTTTTTTTTTTTAATATGTAGGAGGGCCCATTGGATTGTACATTATTCAATAGGGGATAGCCATCACACTGGCCGTAGAAGTGAAAAAGGAAAATACATATTATGTCTTTTTTTAAAAAAAAAAAACTTTTTTTGGCTCCATTTTTTCTTATATATTTTTAGCTATGATTCTTTTCAGTTATACGATTTGCTCTTTTTTTTTTTTTTTATTTAATCATGTATACAACAAACAAATTAGGAAAAAATCATTATTAACAATTTTTCTCGCACTGTCATTTTCAAAGCCATTACGTATCAAATCTATTACCACTGACCTAAGGCTCTTTGTTAGCAAAATAGCCACTGAACCAGTTGCTTGAGTTAGTAGCAACTCCATGAGACAGTAGCCTAATGGCAAGATTGGATGTGTTTTTATGAGTTTCACAGAGTTCGCTTAGGGATTGATTGAGGAGTATCAACAAAAATGGTGATCGGAGAAGATGATGGTTCATGGTGACGATTCAACACTGCAATGGTCGTATAATATCGTTGGGCAGCAACAATCGCAACTGGACTAATGTGATTATTGGTATCATATTAGTAGAGGCTTTGGTGGTTTCGATGATGGTAACAAGGAAACAATAAACAATGACGACGACGAGTGAAGTGAATAAATTAATTTCTTATTGCTCTTTGAATATATATATATATATATATATATAGGTTTTATTGATTTATGGGTACTCATTGATCAATTTTTATATGTTTTGTGGTTTGATTGATTATATCTTTAAAGTGTTTGATGAAATAGTTGACATAGATCTAGTCTCATGGTTAATAATGGATTTGGATAAGAAGTTTTTAAATGACAATGCTGTGTGATATCTATTATTTCTAATGCATTATAATGAATCCAAATCAATGAAAGAATAAAAAAATTAGTTTTTTTTTCAATGTGCTTGTAAGTTAGATACTAATATGTTTCTTTCTCAATAATGCAATTTTTCTCATGTTCTTTAAAAAATTTATATAAGAATCTACAGTATATTTATATTGTTAAATAATTATGGACATTTACTATTGTTAAACAGTTTGATTTCACTAATCACATGAAGGGAATATATGATTATTTTATATTGATAAGCGTATGTTGGTATTTTGGTGCAAGTTAATGAATCTGAATTTTAGACTTGGGAATGATTTTACAATAATTTTATGGTTTTTATATTTTTCAGTTTCATTCAACTGACATTGAATTTATGGGAAATCTATTTCTTTAAAGGATAACTGTTTGCAAATTTAAATTAGTATTAAAAGAAATATGGTCACATGTATTTCCTAGACTAGATTTTTAATTTACAGCTAAATTCTTGATACAATAGGACTGTTTTTTTTTTTTTTTTTAATTTCCAAAATTGTCTGGGGATTGTAAAGGAATTTACACTATGTTTTGTAATGTATAAATAGTATTAGATATGGATTGTATGCTAAAAAAAAATGCTAAATTTATGATAATGTATATTTTTTGCTGTGATTTTTCTTTCTTTTATTTTATACAAGAGATTAACATTTATAATTTGTATCAGATGTTATAGATTGAATATATTTGATACTCTATGATATACAATTGCTTGCTTTAATTGAATAAGATAATTTTTATAAATTTATGTCATGTATAAATTGTATTAGATACTAATTGTATATTGAGTGGATATTGAATGTTATGGTAACGTATACTGCTTACTGTAATTTGCTCACTATTATCTTTTATATAAGATTTATGTTTCTAATTTATACATATGTTATAAATTGAATGTATTTGATACTCTTGATTTATAATTACTCGCTTTGATTTAAAAAGTTAGTTTTTGTAAATTTATATCATGTATAAATAGTATTAGATACTTATCGTATATTAACTGAATATTGAATATTATAGTAATGTATATTATTTGTTGTTATTTATTTGTACTTTTATTTTACAAGAGATATGTGTTTCTAATTTATATTATGTGTTATAAATTGAATACATTTGATACTGTGGATATATATTTGCTTGTTTTGATTGAAAAAGTTAGTTTTTATAAATTTATACTATATATAAATAATATTAGATACTAATTGCATATTAAGTGGATGTTGAATGATATAGTAATGTATATTATTTGTTGTTATTTATTTATATTTTAATTTTATAAGAGATTTAAATTTCTAATTCATACTATATGCTTGTACTAGCAAATAGTGTTTGTATAGTAAATGTTTTTCTACTCTTATTCAATATATGCCATATGCAATGACTGTTGCCTTGTTATTTTTTAGAAAAATTTATTTTTTCAAAATTTTAACATGTAGAAATAATATTAGATACTACTAGTATACTATGAGAAACAAATTGAAATATAATTAGAAGTTCTTCTTTTGGAGTATCCATTTATTCATGGCTAGTTAGTTTCAAGTGTGCATATTTGCTTTTAGTCTACCTGCAAATTAATTTAATTTGTAAATGTTCTTAGTGTACCTGCAAATTAAAAGATATATATTAGAAAAGAAAAATTAATTTGTACTAATAAAATTTAAAATTTAGCAATTTTTAATTTTTTAAAAATTTTATTTACATGTTATATTATATGTTAATGATCAAATATTAATAGTATTAATGAAATTTGTACTTAACTTTCAAATACAATGTGAAAAAAAAAATCATAAACTCTTTTTGAGGAAAATGTAAAATTATATGAGACATATTTGTCTAAAGAAAAATCATGCTAATTAATTAGAATGATATGATAAATTTTTTATTAATTATTCACTTAAGTTCAATTGGGCTATTTAAATACTGGTTTAAATTTAAAAAAGAGAAATTAAAGAAGGAAAAAACAATGTATTAGATCATTACTAGGTTGTTAGGCTGATGAACATGTGTTAGTTCATTGATTGATAGGTTATTAATTCAGAGTGGTGGCTAGTTTATAAACAAAGAAAAAAAATAATATAAATTTGTAAACAAAAGTGCAATTGGCGCTATTTTGATAAAATAAAATTTCATGCTGTAAAAATATCTAAAAGAAATACACATATCACATATGAATATAGTGTAATGGTAAGTATATCTATATATTCTAGGTAATAAATTCATATTCGAATATTATCTTTAGGTCTATTTATTGATCAAATTCAAGTTAAGAAAATGACAATAATTTCAAAGGTTCGACTTATCAAATTCATAATTTTTTTTTTATTTTTTTTTTATAAATTGAAATTTATTGTCTAACCTAGGGTCGAACAGATCTATAATCTCTCAAATATTTATTTTATTCAAGAATCCATCGAACTTTAAAATCCAAGCAAGTACACACCAAATCTTAAAATAACCAGAAAGTTACAAAAATTAAATATTAAAATATCATATAAATTATCTGGCATGGCAAATCCCTGGGGGTGAAAATAACATCAGAATTTTCCTCGTCTAATATTTTCTTCGGGTATTTTAATTTTCAACTTGACCCATTCCCAGTTTCCAGAAAGTTCAAAATAAATTAATGTATTATTAATTAGCAGCAACATCATGTTAATTTAAATAATGCTTTAACCGAATGCTCTCTACCAATCCGGTAAGGAGTCCATCCAGATAAATAGATAAATAAGTCAAAATAAGAAGAAAAGGACCCATTATTAAAGCCTTATTTGGTATTGGTAATAACACATCGGAAGATTAAGTCCTTGAACAGTGACGTAGCTAAAAAAAAAAAATTATAGGGTCAAATTTATATTAAAATAGTATATATAATTAAGCTAATTTTTATATATTTAAAAAAAAATTCACTTAAAACAAAGAGTTAAATATAATATATGTCTAAATTTTTATAATTTTATACTTAAAAATTTTTGTATTTTGCATGTTAGAAAGTCTATTGTCACTCTCGGTCTTCTAGCTCCATCATTATTCTTGAGAAGAAGGCTTTAAAAATTGTTTGGTTTGCTCTATGGTATTAATTTCGTGAGAAAATTTCAAGTGATCTTCCTTTAGCCTTACGGGAAGTCACTTAATGAGGGGGAGGCAATTAATGATCTTTCTTAGTGTAAATTTATTATTTTACTAAACTACTCATATAAAGGTAAATAGTCTCTGTATTGTCATGTTAGGTTCAAGGATAAACGCTCAAATAGCCTGCATAAATTTTACTAAATGTCCAATTAAGCTCAAGAAGGCTTTAGATTAATTTAGGCCAAACATTTTATTTTATGCTCAAATAAACCTAATTTTGATAAGTCTATAGTGTGTGTTTTACACGCTTTAATATGAGAAACTGAAAATAATTAATTATATTTTTAGAGATAAAAAATAGGCTTTTTTCTCTTTCTTCTTCTTTTTTGTGTTTTACTAGTTTGATCCACAATGCCGTGTTAGAAAATCAGAAACTACCAACTGTTGCGGTGGCTCATACACTGCTCAAATGAATAGAGCAATTCATCTATTGCATTTTGCCATCATAGATTAAATATTATAAGACCGTGGATCCTTATTCTTGAATTGAAAATGGATTGAAGATCAAGAATCATCACAACTATAAAACTGAAGCTAACCCAAGTCGATCACCACATTGGATACCAAATAAGAAAAATTACAAAACAACTAATGAAAAAAAAGAACAAAGCACACATCAAAGCACATCTCAAATCCCAAATCCAATTCATCCCAAATCATATATCAAAGCATTTATCCCAATATGAACTCATCATTGTGCACTATTGAAACTCTACACAATCTCTAATTAGATCTAGCTTTCCAAGATCGCCACTAAGGAGGGAGCTACGTTGAGAGTCTCAGACAACAATAGGGGTTGAGGGAGGCGGAAAAGTCGAGCGCTATATTGACTTGGTGAGAGCTAGTCAATAAATGAGAGAGTTGGTAAGGGTGTGCGTGTGGGTGAGTTAGAGAGAGAGAGAGAGAGAGAGAGAGAGTCAGAGAGAGTGAGTTGGTGAGGATGAAGAAGGGAGAAACGAGGAAGAAAAAAGAAAAAAATTAAAATTAAATTAAATTGGGTTGATTGCGTGTAATTCACACACTGAACCAAAATTAAAATTAGATTTATTTGAGAATAAAATAAAATATTTGACATGAACTGATCTAAAAGACCATTTTATACCTAATTAGAATCATGACAAAATTTAGGGAACAATTTGAACATTTATCCTTTTAACTATTATAAAAGGTATTACTATTTTTAAATCACATGCTAAAAAAATAAATTATACTATCCAGAAAAATAACTTTTAAGCCAAACATATTTGACACTACAATCCTTGGAGATTAAAAGCCTGGAAAATTGACTTCATGAGAAGTATATTCAACGTAAACCAAACGAGAGGCAAGTTGGTTCAGGGGAGAGTTTGAACTGGTCTTTGTCACATTAAACAAGAAACAAATTAAAGAACATTTAACAAAATAAATTCAATATCGCATATAATAAATGAGTAATATTCATGATATTTTAAAAATAAAATTCAAGGTTTAGTTAAAATCACGTAATTTTTAATTAGATAATAGAGTAAAATTAAACCTCCTCTTTTAAAATTGAAAAACAATATTAATACGCCATTGTTAAGAAAATTTGTACATGAACCAAGAATTGACCAAGACTTTATATTACTAGAGACGTAAAATACAGCTGCAACTCAATAAACGAGATTTGCTTACTTCTCTCTCTCTCTCTGTCTCTCTTTGTTTTTTTGTTTTTTTCCAGTCAAATAGCCAAAGTTATTTGCATGCATCAATATATATATATATATTTCATTTTATGCTGTATATGATTCCAATTTTTCCAAATTTCCATTAAAAGAGCGTTTATTTCACTATCTTTACACGCACACACAACAATAAGAGCCACCGCAATGCCCATTTCAAAACACCAACCCTTCCTTAATTAAAACCTTAATACATAGTAATAAGTATTTCAACTTAATTTTCACTCTCCAGCCAAAAACAAATGGCTCTCTTAAACTTAATTATCTTCTCTTTGTTTCTATTCTTCATAGCAGATTGTCTTGCTCTCTGTGAAAGTAAAGAATCCTGTGGGCTTTCCAGCCCACAAGTTCGATTCCCTTTTGGGCTTAATAACGATCGATGCGGTTTTCCAGGTTTCAACCTTTCTTGCGATGAAAAAAGCCGAACAATCCTAAATCTTCCTCTCTCCGGCTATTTCATCGTCGAATTTATCAATTACCAAACTCAAGAGATTCATATCAGAGACCCTGAAAACTGTCTCGCCAACCGATTTCTCACGAATTTTACTCTATCAGGATCTCCTTTTATAGCTGAATTTTATCGCGCTTTCTCTTTTCTTAATTGCTTATCATCCAATATCTCAAATTCCTTATTGCCTCTTTCGTCGCGAAAGATTTATTGCCTTAGCAATGAAAACTTCACAGTTTGGGCCATACCTGTTAGTTTCAACGGTGATGTGCCGCCGATTCCGTCGTGTACGGTGATGGAGAAAACGATTGATGTTCCGGTCATGTGGCCACGGTGGTCGGAAGGGGATACTATGTTGGCATGGAGTGTACCGGATTGTAGAACTTGTGAAGAGAATGGCGGCACTTGTGGATTCAAAGATGATGTCACTCTTGATGTTGGATGCTATGATCTAGCAAGCAATAGTCGTGGTATTTTTTTCAATTCAATTGCAAAGTCAAATTTTGAATATTTACTATTGATTTAGTAAACAATCAAAATTCACCATAAAACAAACATTCTTTGTGCTTAAATTTTAGTCAACATTATTAAATTCATCGTCATTTTACCAAATTTTCATTTAATTATATATATATATATATGTATATCATTCATTTTAAAGTTATAGAACATGAGAAATCTCAAATTTTAATTAATGAAAAATATTAGAATTATTAAGTAATTTAATATGTTTCTGTCTATCTTCTAATATAAAAAGATTATATTTATTATTAGATTAAATTATATTATTTATGCAATTAATAAATTATAATATATGTGTTTCTCATTAAATTATATAACGAAAATTTTTATTAATTTGATAGAATTTTATGGATTTATAGAAAATTATGATTTTTTTTTTTTTTATAAAAGTCATGTAGAATTTCTTTCTTTAAAATATTTTTATGTAAAGAGAAAAAGATGAGTAAAAATTAGAGCCACAAAAATGAATTTCGTAGAAGTTATTGGTGTCTGTCTTAGTTGGAGCTTGATGAAAGCTAGGGGCTAGGATGAGAGCGGTGACAGAGCAACGGTTTGGATCAAAGTCAACATGATATATTATAAGTCAAAATAAAAGCTCGGATCAGGAAGGGTTGGTTGGTCCCACTATTACAAATTGTAGGCCAGGTTAAGCAGCCGGTAAGGTATCGCTTTCTTAAAGAATCGTGCCGGGGCAGCCACGTAGATGTTTGATTATTTCCGTCTAATCAAAACGTGGCATCTTTGTGTAAAGTTTTTTTTTTGTGGGTCTAGTGTCTCCTTGTACAAGAAACTGCTAAAAAGTAGTACTAAAGGTGAGAATTAGGAATTGACAAGTAGTTCTTGAGATCTTCTTTCTCCTGAAACAGGGATTGAGAGCTGTTCTCATTATTAGCTATGAGATAACTGTCAACTTCCGGCATGCGTTTTGAAAATTTTGGAACCCTTTCTTAGCATCAAACTTAAAAAGTAATACTATAAAAGTTTAATTTTGAATTTTTCTCATACTTAGATGGCATTTATATGATTCTTTGCATCAAAATGCACAAAACCAAATTTAGAATCTTAAATTTACGTCATTGGAGACCGGTTGATATTATTTTATGAATTAATTATGTTTTGATCAGAGTTGAAACTCATTACTTCTCTAATTCGGAAATGATTTATTGATTACTTGATTAGTATTACACTAGAAAATAATTTTATTAATAATAGAATGAGGGTAAATTTTATTAATATTTCACCTATTGAAAAGTATATTTAATTAATTAATTGGGATGTTATAGTTAGCAATGCCATGCCAAAGAATTTGAATTGGTTAATTGTTTTGTTTTCTTGAAAGTTGAAATATGCTTATTGAGTTTTCTGACATTTGAATTATTAGTTAAAAAATCTTTGGGCCTCGCCATTAAATATTTTAGGTTTTTGGGTTAAATTTAAAGTTTCTTATATGGTATTAAAATTGTCGTTTTAAAATTTTATGCAATTTAGCTCATTAGTTTCCAACTTTTGAATTTTGCTTTAAATTTTTTTCTTTTTTTCTGCCTCTCCACAACTTTAATTAGAATTTTTTCTTTTGAATTGGATTCGAGATTTGTCATATAAATAATTTGCATTGCAGGTCTCCCAAGGAGTGCAAAATATGGGATAATAATAGGTGTTGGAATACCAGGACTTTTGTGCATAATTGGTCTTGGTTGTTACTTATGTGGCAGAGTCAGGACTTATAGTCAGCGCCACCACTCCAACACACAACTCCCCATCACATTTCTCCAGCCAACACAAAGCATGTCAGTAACAGGTCTCGACGGACCAACCATCGAATTATACCCAAAAACTTTACTTGGCGAAAGTCGAAGATTGCCTAAACCGAATGACAACACTTGCTCTATATGTTTATGTGAGTATGAACCTAAGGAGACATTAAGGACTATACCAGAATGCAACCATTACTTCCATGCCGAATGCATCGATGAATGGCTTAAAATGAATGCGACATGTCCTGTATGTCGAAATTCACCTGATATTTCCTCCATAGATACTCCTGTCTCGTCATCATTATCTATGTCATCATCTTCAGGACGATAGATACAAATAGCTAGATGTATAATTGGTTTGTATCAATTGATATTTTTGTTGGAAAGTGATTATTATTTTGTTCTTATGAAAATTTACAAGTGGTGAATGATGGTGATGATGATGTGTGTAGTAGAATTCTTTTCCTGTGTTTGCAGAATAAGGGGAAGGGAATCAAACAGAGAGTAGTTTTGCTTTTGCCTTGTATATATCAAGATCTTTCTTGCTTCGGTTTTTTTTTTTTTTTTCTTTGTTTCCCAAGAAATATGGTAAGTACATTTGCTATTTCCCCACAAAATACACTCGCATTCTTTACATTATTTTCTCAATTAAGCTAGAATTTTTCAAGATCTTGCTTCCTTCTGTTTTTTTTTTTTTTTATTCTTTTTTCCCAAGAAATGTGGCAAGTACATTTGCTATTTCCCCACAAAATACACTCACATTCTTTACATTGTTTTCTCAATTAAGCTAGAATTTTTACAATTCTATGTTTTTACAGTCATTAGAAGCTTGTGAAGCAAAAATTCCTCGTCTACAATGCTTACTTCTTGGAGCATGAAATGTACATTTTCAGTGCTGGGCTTAAACTCCCCATAAGCCATCTCCTATATATATTTCCCTCACCATCTTTACTTAGTTATCCATAAATTTCACATTAGAAGAGCTTGAAAAATTAACCATCACAGCCATGAGGAATTTAGCCGGAGTTTTAACCTTTCTCCTACTGATTTTAGGGTCAACCTCCTTGGACCCTTTACCACCTTGCAAGGAAATAATCTCTCAACTGACTCCCTGTGTTTCTTACCTAACTAAAAGAGAGTCCAAGCCATCTAAGCCATGCTGTGATGCTATCAACTATCTAGCAAAATATTCTAAGAACAAGCAAGATCGGATAAGTATTTGCCAATGCCTTGAGAGTTCTGAATCAAAGTACCCACAAATTGATTTCTCTCTTTTACCATCCCTTCCCAATAATTGTGGAGTGTCCATAATGCTTCCTCGAATTTCTCCCAATCTCAATTGTTCCAAGTAATTTTTTAAATCATTTTCTTTTTTCTGCAGACGTTTATGCATCTATTCATATACTAACTTTTATTTTTCTTGCATGCAGTGTTTAATAAGGAGAGCAAGTCGTTGTTCAATGAAATAAATTTATTTTCTTATACATGGAGAAATTGTACTGAAAAATAAGATATATGTAATATGATGTATGAATAAGCTTTTACCACAATAAAATAATTTCATAAATGTTTCAAATTTATCTTTTGCATTTTTCTTGAGAATGTTTATGAACAAGTCATCTCCTATTAGAGATATGAATTATATTTGAATCAAAAGAAATTAAGAAGGGAATTATCATGTGAAAAAAAAAAAATAGAAGCACGGAGTAAACGAAGTGGGTGGCTGAAGAAAACAAATCCCACATCGGAAAGAAAGATGCAATTTATATACTAAATAAGTTTCTTTTGGAGGGGCACGCTTTGTCGAGCTCAGTTGCGAGGGCTTGTGACCCAAGTGGGGACAAAGAGGTGGGAGAATTTGGATTGAGTCCAGAAGGTTGGGTTCGTTGTTACTATCTAGTCTGCCCGTTCCAAGCTGGGAGTTGACTCCTGTGACCCGAGCGAAAGCTTGGGCCACCTGGGTCTTAGAGTGGAGGGTACTGCGTAAGCCTGGCTTAACAGAGCCAGCGACTACATTCCGATCCTAGCCAGTGGAAGGATAACAGAACAGTGCCACTTGAATCCGCGTGGCCCATGGGCTGGTTTAATGGGACCATCACTTTTTAACTTAATCATAAAAATTAAAATTTATTCCTTTTTCCTTCGAGTTTGTAAAACCTCCGCTGGAATATTATGCAGTTCTGTTTCTTTTGTCTTCTTTATTCGTATCATATCCATGGCCAGAGGGCTGCAACAGGCTATAAATCCACCCCATATACTGTAATTCATGGCCCATATTCTTGTACCAACGTGATTTTTTAATTCTCCAATGTATTGTATATTTGAGAATAAATTATTTTCAAATCATCTTTGGAAATTTCATTTTTGGCCCGATTACCTGATTGAGAGATTTTATTTATTTTGGTTGATTAATAAATTTTATTCGAATTTCAACTTGTAGTTTCATAATTTTTGAATTTTCTTAAATTTTTTACAATTAAAAATAATTTACTTTGTTTGGTTTACAATCAATGAGTATTGGTCCTCCTAAAAATGATGGATAGTTGGCATTGAATAGTAGTATTAATTTGGCACATGTAGTATTAATTTATTAATTAGAAAACTTTGACAATTTGGCGCATGTATTTGCATATTTATGTTCGTTAGACATAAATGCTATTGGGCAGGGGTATTCTAATTGGAAAATGCTATATAATTTAATATTTTTATCCAAACTTATTATTCAAACTGATATACTATTATTGTATTAGAAAATATTTTATATAATATATTTTTGAAAAAGAAATTTGGCAAATAAAATAATATCACATTAGTTAAGATAAGAAATTTGGATAAAAATATTGGATTATATAGTATTTTCTATAACAATTACCTAATTTCCTCTTTATCCCAACATTTTTTATAAATTAAACTCGTATTTAAACAAAAATGAGCTTCAAATTTTGTTATTTAACTCAAACTAAAGCATAGATATTGGATATTAAACAGAAAAATAAATTTGATATTTGGGTATATGATTTAAATTCGTTTAATTTTTTTTCTTGAATGTTAATGGTATTTTATTTTAAACTAATATTTCATTATATTGATTGAGTATTCACTATAGTTAACAGGCTGCCTCTAGCATTTTGGAGGCCCTATATAGTTCTAAAAATGAGGCCTCCTATCCCTTATCTCTATATAAATATTTTTTTTAATAAATCCGAAATATAGTAAATTCAATAAATTCAAAATGCAATATAATAACTAATTTTTATATAAGTACATTATCATTAAAAAAAATTCAATAACTTAACTCCAACTTATATATATATATATATATATATATATATATATATATATAGTAAAAAGAGTCAATGTTAATAATAATGATTAAATACAAAAAAATGTAACATTTTCAAGTCAATAGGCTATCCCAAATACACTTGAGAGAAATCTAAGCGTCTCAAAATTTTGTGAAAAAATTATAGAAATCTCAATATAATACTAATTACAGTCCATAATTATAAACCACACGTGATGCAATAAATAAAACCAAATAATATATAATTAAATCTATAAGAAAAAATAAAAAAAATAATATACAAGTAAATTATCAGAGTGCATAAAGGGGAATTACTTTCAATATATATAAATATATATATAATTGATAAAATTTTATTTGATTTATACATAAAACAGCATCCAAGGAGTGTTTGTATTTCTCAACCACTAAATGCAATTTTGTAAAAAAAAAAAAAAGAAGAATTTACACGAAATGTTAATTTTTTCATGGTTTTAACATTTTTAGCCCTCCGAGTTTTTGTTTACATTTGAACCTTTCGTATTTTCATTTTAGCCCTCCGAATTTTATTCTTTTGTTTTGAGATCACTAGGGTTTATTTTGCTTATGTTGAACAAAGAAAATAGCATATTAATGGAAGCATGTGAATATTAAATATTCCAAGCTCTCATCAGTTTTTTTTGTAATAACTATATCTTCCCAAAAACTCTCAACTCATTCTCTTTTTTTACTGTGCTTTGCACAAAATTAAAAACTCAGGTAAAGTAATCCATACATTAATTTATACATACATAGTTAAAATATAGTACTCTTTCCATTTCAAATATATAAACATATTTCTATTTACATATTAATAAAAATTACTCCCTCCATCCTATTTTATTTGGCATATTTTTTTTTCATAAAATTTAATAATGTATTAAATAATATGTTAATTTTTCTTTTATGCCCTTTATTAAATAAATTCTTACATTTTCCTATAAATTTCATGGAAAAATATTGAATTAATATTTAAGGGCAAAATAGATAAAAAGGGTAAAAAAAAATTAAAAATAGAAATGAGATATACTTTTTGGGATATCCTAAAAAGGAAAATATTCCAAATAAAATGAAACGGAGTGAGTAGTTAATATAGTTTAAATGATATCCCTTAACTAATTTAATTAATACTCATATAGTAAATTAAAAAGACTTACGTGATAGCATTAAACAAGGGTAAATTAGAAATTTAAGAGAATAAATATGCATTAAAAGAAGAAATATGCCTATATTTTGGGACATCTAAAAAAAGAAAAGTGAGCTTACATATTTGAACAGAGGAAATATATTGCTGGGTAAATTATTGAAATTGTCTCGAATTTTCATGATATAATTAAATTTTTATACTATATAAAACGGTGTCTTTATTTTATATACAATTTTTTATCTGACTACAAAGTAATTGCCTCATTTTTAATATTTAATATTTTTAAGTTTCTTAAAGAACAAAATTAAATATTAGACAATATTATATACTAATTATTTGCTAAAAATATACTATTTTTTATTTAATATATACTTTTTGCTGTGATTTTATATTTTGTTTAAAATTTATAACTTGTATAAGTAGTCGCATGTCACGCCAAGAACCCGATGGCACGTGACCGGCACTAGGACACGGGAGGTGCACGTGGTTACCAGTACCCGTAGTAAGCCTGACCCAAAACACACATAACTGAAAGCCCAACTGGAAAGGGCTATGCGCCCAAATAAGGTAAGCAGAGCCACAAGAATCACAACATAACACAATTATCAAATTGGCCCAACATCATTTATTCCATATATTCCAGAAAATAATAAATTACAGAAAGGTTCTGCTTAACCCAAAGATTACAGCTCTTTAAAATACATAACTGAAATAATACATAAAGTTTAATTACAAAGTGTAATATTGCGGAGTTCTAGAGTCATAAGTACAAATGTACATACTTTATATACATTTCCGATTACTCAACAATATAAACTATTGCCGAAGAGAGACTGACAGTCTACTCAATTACAATTCCTTCACCAGCTCATTCTCTGACCTGAAAGCAACAAGATGAACAGGAATGAGCGTTTGACTCAGTAAATGATACCAGCTAATATATTAAAATGGTATCCCCCAAAAAAACTGCAATTCACATGATATGCAGTATGTCATAGAGACAAACAATTCATCCAATCAAGCAAGGATGGGGTATGGTCCACAGTACCACACTGATACTCAGTACTCAATATGGGGAGCCGATCCCCCTACTCTGGCTCTCTGAATCCAATAATCTGTCTCTTATAACCAAGAAGCCCGGCCGTCACTGGTCTGTACCACGCAGCCCTGACCCGACTGACAGCAGCCCTGCGATGAGCAGGCCCGGCCGGCATCCATCAATCATAGCTCATCTTCTGAATCTCATCATAATCCAATCATAACCATAACAAATCCATAATCCTAGGTGGTACTGTATCCTCCCGACCTCCATCCATCAATCACAATCATAGTATGGCATAGAATACACAATATCAATTTATCATTCACAGTCAAATGTTACATGCTTATATATGCAGTAGTAGTGCATAATATACATATATATATACACACAGCAATGCATATGAAGTGAAAACAGGATAATATATCAGTAAGTATCACTCACCTAACTGTCGACGCTTCCAACCGGCTTCCCTCATAAGAGTAGCCTTGGAACCAGGAAAACGCCAGACACCGACACCTCGCAACAGAGAACATCATGATAAGAATTACACTCAACCCCAGAACAGACTCGATAACCTAACAAATACTCTAAGAACTACTAAATATAGATTAACTCATATAACGACTGAAAAATAAGGGTTTCGGGTTAACCTTCACAAATTCTGAACATACAGACGTCGAGGATCGTGCCAAAACGTCGAAACAGAACCACTAGATCTCTCCACACGCCGGCATCACGCGCCGTCGTCGGTGGTGGCGGATCGGGGGAAACTCCACACCAGCAGATTCACCTCAACCCCAGGAGCACAAAAACGGTCACCACTCGCCGTCACTCGCCCTCCAGCCACCGGAAAACACCTCCAAAGTCACGGTTTGGTAATTTTCGATCTCCTCCTCCGGTGGTCCTCAGGCAGCAAGGCAGGTACCAAAATGAAGCTCTCATCTCCAGGAGTAAAACGGCACCAAGATCGCTGGATTCCGCTACCGAAATCGGCCGAAAAATTGATTTGAAGTTGCGGTGGCCGGCGATCCTCCTCTCCTCGCGTACGCCGCCGTGCCGCCGCCGATCGTCGAGCTGCTACCTCCCTCGAGGTCACCGGTCCGTCCTCTACCCAGCGGTGGTGGCGGTGCTTACCACGGCTCGCCGGAACACCACCAAAAACCACCCTCTCTCTCTCGGCCTCTCCCTTTCTCTCTCCTCTCTCCTCTCTACCTGCTGTCCCGTTTTGTTTCTTTCTTCCCAAAACGTCCCGTTTTGCTACTGGCCAATCACAACACCAGCTTCCTTTCTTCTTCTTTTTCTTCACTTAAAACACAGATTTGTTATATATATATATATACTAAACCATATAATATACATATAATACTATATATATATATCTTTATATAAACATAATACTACACGTTATATATATACAAAATAATAATAATAACAATAATAATAGTGATAATAATAATGATAATAATAATAAAAATGATAGTAATAATAATAATTATAATAATAATACTAATAATTAACAATAATTATAGTAATTATAACGGAAATCCAAACTTTCGATAAAATACTATAATCAACTTATAATATTAATTAATACATTTATTAATACTCAAATATCAAAATATAATCCAAAATACAATTCTCCAAAAATCCACATTTACATTATCATAATAATATAATATTGGAATATTATATCAAAATTGCCATTAATAATACATATTCAAATAATATGAATATTTATAATTTAATAAAATATAATTTCAATTCTTACTTTAATAAGGAAAAATAATAAAATAATATATTTCCGTACGAAAATAGAATTTTATAAAATAAATGAAAATTCGGGTTATTTTATCGCAGATACTAACTATATTATGAAAATATATTGAATTTGTATTAGATACTGATTATATATTAAAAAAAATACTGAATTTTATAATAATGTATATTATTTACTGTTATTGTTCATTTTTATGTACATATGAGATATTAGTATTTATAATTTATACCATGTGCTATAAATTATTTGCTTGGATTCATGAGTTATTTTTATAAATTTAAGTCATATATGAATAATTTACTGATTATATAAAAATTTATTTTTATAAATTTAAGTCATATATAAATAATATTAGATACTAATTATATACTAAAATAATATGTTCATTTTATAGTAATGTACATTGTCTGGTATTATTTGTTTATTCTTTTTTTATTTTTATTTAATGCATTATATAAATTAAATGTTAAACTATATTAGATACTTATTATTTGCAAGAAGTATGCTATTTTTTTTATTTAATGCATATTGTTTGCTGTAATTTTTTATTATTTCAAAATCCATAACTTGTATAAATAGTAGTAAACACTAATTACATTATGTAGGTATACTGAATTTATATTATATGCTAATCATTT
Organism: Reutealis trisperma; assembly: GCA_947687605.1. Taxonomy (NCBI): domain Eukaryota; kingdom Viridiplantae; phylum Streptophyta; class Magnoliopsida; order Malpighiales; family Euphorbiaceae; genus Reutealis; species Reutealis trisperma. The sequence continues at coordinate 8,438,003 of CANTUT010000039.1, read as the reverse complement.
ATAATAAATATATTATTTTTTATTTAATATATAATGTTTGTTGTGACTATTTATTTGCGTATTTTAGAATTTTTTTAAAATATCATATAAAATATAATTTTAAAAGTATTTGATTTTATAAATATAAATTTAATTTTTATATGAAACAAACGATACTGTACAAATTTATGGAAAATTTGATATATAAATTTAGATAAATTATATAGTTTTTAATCTAAATATAATTTAGTATTTAATTCATTTTGAAATTTAATAAATAAAATTTAATGTGATTAAATTAATTTTAAATAAAAGTGAAATTAATATATGATATCAAAGAGAAAAAAAAATCAGACTTTAATAGGAGAAAAGAAGAAGAGAAGTTAAATTTGTAAATGAAGAGAGAAGTTTGAGACATTTTTACAAAATAAAAAATATAAAGAATTTTTTTTTTCAATTTTTAGATTATATTTGTAAATATCCCAATAAAAATTAGCTTTATATTAATAAAACTCATAAAAAATATAAATAAATATGAGGCCCGTTTATTGGGGAAGTCTTAGACAGCTGCTTAGGTGGGCTCCCCCAATGGCCAGGCCTGATAATTAAATAGATAGTGTTTTTATAATAATAAAATTTTGTTTATATAATATTTTTATAATAATAAATTGAAAAGTATATTTATTTATTTTCAAATTATATTTTACCTAAATAACACGTATTGATTTAATCAGTATTGAAAAAATACATACAGAATTATCCTAATACAAATGTCAACAAGACTTCATTCAAGTAATTAATATCAAAGTTAAAGTGTGTGAAGGTCGCAAATTTAATTTTTATATTTATTGAGATTTATTTATTTTTATTTATATTGAATTGTAATATTAACTACTTATCAGTTTGATATAGTGATATATATGTAATGTATAAAAAATTTATTGATAAAAAAAATTCTAATTAAAATTTAAAAAATATTTCATCAGAACTCTTAATATTAAATAAAAATCAAACCCATATTCTGGGTTAACGTCAGCAGACCATAACACAATTTGTTTGTAATTGAAATATTGACCCAGTCTCTCCTCATTGCATTCTTCAACGCCCTTTGAGCTTTTAGAATTCTGATTTTGAATGTTAGGCCAAAAAAGAAAGAAAAATGTTACATTCAATTCTTGACAAAACAACAAGGTGTCATACTCGCATTTGATGTAAAAACTTCTAGTCTTCCACTTTTTTGAAGTAAATGAATTTATAAATAATAAAATTTTATTTAATTATATTAAAATTTATAAAATTAAATAATAAACTTCTTAATAAATTTTATAAAATTCATCGTTTATATCTAACATGACTTAATCAAATCTCACTTCTTTATATTTAATTAACAATTTTAAGGGTTATGATAAATGCAGTTATTAAATATATTGCTTCTATAAACATATTCAATAAATTTTATGTACTGTAAGTTGTTTCTTTTCTTTCTTTTTTTAAGAATACATATTCAAATAATAAAATATCTAATATTTTTTTTTTTGCTGAAATCACGCCAAGTTATGTGTAGGAGCCCAATTTGCCCAACTTGAGTTGGTCAACCAACTCAATCATTTGGCATCTTCTAACTTGGATTACTCAATTTTGAAGACGAAGACAGGTTTATGTTTATTTTAACGGTCATCTCTTGATCGAATTTGTTAACTAATTAAAACTAGTAAATCCGCAACGGGTTGTTTATTATTAAAAATATAAAATAATATATTTAGTTAATTTTGGCGAGTGTTATGAATATATAATTATTATTTTAAATAAAAAATGTAAGTACTCAAATAGAATAATTGTAATAATTTAGAGTGATTATCATTATATCAAATATGAATTTAGATTTATTTTAGTCTACCAGCAATTTATTAATAATTGATAGTTTTAATTTTAATGCAGTGAAAATAATATTTTGTGTTTATATTAATTATTTATCTGTTTTATTTAATATTTACAATGTTTGCCTACTCTCAAAATAAGTTCTAGATAAATTCCTCATATAAATGTAGAGTTATTATATGTTTTATACAAATAATAATATTATACTAGATTTTTAATCCAGCCTCTCATCAATTTTTTATCTTTATATATTAATATAAAAATTTCAATTATTAACCATAATATATTCAGTAAAAGGCAAAAATTATGAAATAATATAATGAAAACAATTGTATTCTCTTGTACTATCTCATTTTTAATATTATCATTTTTTTTCTTCATTTTAATTTGTTCAAATAAGATTATTAAATAAAAAAAGAAAAAAAAACTGAAAAAAACTTAAATTTTCATATTAAATATCTTATTAATAACCTAATATTTATTTTAATTATTTTTTAAATACTTAAAATTTTACAAAAATTTTAAACAATCGAAAAAAAAAAAAAAATGGTGGACATAAAAAGAAGTTTCAAATTTTTTCTATGTCCATTTTTAATATATATAAAATAGATTCCCATAATGAATGAGAATATAATTTCAATAAATTCGTAAATTGACTTTAGAGCATCTCTAATCATGTTAATAAAAATAAATTGAATATATTTATTATGATTTTTAATTAAATTTGATTGAAAATTGAATTCACGAAATTTTATAATTTAAGTACTAATTAGATTTCTACCGAAATCTGAACATCCAATTTCAAATTTTAAAAATTATTCTAATAATTCAATTATATATATGTGTTAAAATTTCAGTTGATTCAATTCAAATAAAAATTTTATTTATAAAAGCAAACAAAATCAAATTTTAATTCGGTTTATTATTTTTAAAATTGGACTGAAATATTTAAAAAATAAAAATAAATTGAGTCAATTTATTCAGTTTGATTTTTTAATTTTAATTTGATTTTAATGACCCTACTAGAAAGGGACTAAACCAGCCATCAACTTAAATTTTGTAAAATTTTTTAACAAAATGAATAATTGAAATTCATTGTCGATTTTAGGTCTTCCAAACTCACCTTCTTGCAAGGCAAAATTGGGGAAAAATGGCGAAAAAGAAGAAAATAAATGGAAAAAAGATGAAAAAAGTCAATGTGGGTGAGCAGTATCTAGAAGGAAGAAATTTCTTCAATTGAACGGAACTGCGACCCACCTGATTAATTCGTATAACGTCCAAAGCCCGAAAATTATAAGACTTCAGGACCTATTTTGGGATTGTAATTTGAGAATGAAAAACACTTTTTAAATTTATTTATTTAATTAATTATTTTTTATTTTTTTTAAACCGTATTTTTTAAATTTGCTTTTGAAAAGACATATATTCACCTGCCTTTTTCTCGTAAGATAATTGACTCGATGATTAATTTGGTTTGTAAGAAAATTCACTTATTTTTTATTGATTAAGATATAATTTTTGAATGTATATACAAAAAGTGAAGAGTAATATTCGAATTTAGTACAAAATATTATTTAGTCTTTAAAATTTAATAAAATTAATGAAATCAACCTTATATTTTAAAAACTAACTAATTAATCCTTAAAATATATTTTCGTCATAACAATTAGTCATTCTGTTTACTTTTTCGTTAAAAATTAATAAAAAAAACTAAAATACTTCTTATTTATTGATAAATTTTCTATTTTAGCCATCCAACACAAAAAGAAAATAATAAAAACTTACAAAAAAAAGAAAGAAAAAGAAACGATTTTGTTTCCAAAAAAAAAAAGAAAATCAAATTAAATTTTCTAATCAATAAAATTAATTAAATTCTCAAATCAAAAACTAAACCAAGATCCCCAAATCAAATTAACAAAACCCATTTCAAAAATCAAATAAATTATCAAAAATTATCCAAGAATTAACAATTTTCAAAACCAAGAAAACTAAATAAAAAAATCCAATCCAGCGGACTTATATCACAGCGCCGACCGAAGCCACCATCAGCTAAGACCGGTACCGAAAAGGCCACTGTTGATCCATCACCACAAAGTGCAATTGTCGGAAATTTGCTCATCTTGGCACATATGGTTTTCATATCCAGCTACTTGTAACAGTTTGTCCTTGCTTCTCATTAGTTTTGCAATTTCTTGGATCCTGAGTGCATTTTTGGTGTGTTTGGGATTATTATTAGAGGTTAAAATAATATTTTTAGAATTTTTTTATTTTATTTATTAATCTTATTATTTTTTATAAATTATTTTTTCAAATTTATTTATGTAAAAAATATTAATTTACTTATTTTTATTTAGAGGTAGTTTTTAAAAAAATATAAAAATTTTTATTTAAATTTTTTTTCAAACACAATGTTAAACAGGGCGAATCTAAATAGAAGGATGACAGTTCATATATAATTGCCAGCTGTTACACTTTGCCTTGATTAGGTTTGTTTGCTTCTTGTTAGTTTCAATGTTTATTACGGTTTGATTTTTTTTTTAAATTAATCATTAACTATTCTTTAAATATGATGAATCTGAGTGTGATTTCAAACTTTGCTTCATCAACAAATGGCAATTTTGATTTTTAGTTCCAATAGTTGTTGCAGAATAGAAAGGCTACTTAAGCATAATATATTCCATCTCTGTATGAGTTCTATTCATCTACTTCTAATCTCTTATTTATCATTTTCTCTTGCTCTCTCTCATTTTTCTCTTTTTGGTTTTTTTAATTTTCCTGCAAAGGATGCCTTTCTATGATTAGGGTTCATCATATAATTATGGATGATTGAGGGGTATTTTCAATATCAAAATGTGGACTTTAATATTAAAATATCAATTTTATAGCTGATTAATGGTAAATTGTTGAAAATATGAACGAAATGATTATTTAATGTAACGCAATGAAATCTCAAAAATTAAAGAGTAATTATTCAAACTGCAGAGACAAAATAATTAATTTTGCTAAATCTCAGGGATTAAATAGTATTTTACCCTTAAAATTATTTGAAGAAATTTAATATTGATTGAAGTATAAATTAACCTAAAAATTATTTTTATTGATTGAACTTAAAATTTACACTCAATATAATAAACGATTAAATTTTCAATATTTATATAATTTAAAAATTATATCACTTATTTTATTAAAACTTAAGTTTAATTTTAATTTTCAATTTTACTAAATATCATATAAGTTTCTTAATCCGGAAGCAAAACTAAAAGGTATTAGATGGCCAACTATAAAAATGTGATGTGGGTTTAAGGCCTATCAAATTCACATGTCACACATGGATGTGATGATAACTTTAGGATGTTTCATTCCTTTGGCATGTTAGGCGGAGTACAAATTCAAGTTACAATGATCCAAGTTGTATCTATTTGATAGATGTTAACTTTTCTTTTTTCCTTAGTACGATGTTCGGAAGCAAATGACGAAGGAAAGAAAATGAAGAGATCAAAACATTGAGAAAGGAAATATTACCTTCCTTTTGTTTAGATAAAATTTTTGAGTGAGAGAAAATAAAATTATTACACAAAAAATAAAATCATATTTTCATCCACTTTCCTCCCCACCCGGGAGGAAAGCGTAGTATGAGCCCCACATTTTGGATTCCATCTTCATTCTTATCCCTCAATATTATATTATTGTACTTTTCTTCCTCTCTTTAGTTTCCCTCTTTCCAAATATAGTGTAAACATTTGTTAGGACTTTTTATTTTTTTATTTTATTTGCTAAAATTTAATTTTTAAAGCTAATATTTGAAATTAATTATTTTTTATAAAAAATATGAAAATTAAGTTTTGAGTTCACAAATAAAGTATAAAAAATGTGTTATTTGATTCTAGCAAGGAAAAATTTAATTTATATAAACATTTAAATATATATTTTTTTTAGTATTAAGACATGGAATTGAACCATAATCTATTAACCAATTATATATACATTTATTATTGAATTATGCATAGGAATGCGAATATGTGAATAGATTTAATAACACACATGATCACTGTAGGATCTTAATCCACAACAATTAAACTTATGCATTTGGTTAGAATTATAATAATTTGAATTTTTAATTATTTTAAAAAATCTTATTTTGCACATAAATATTGTTATTTAATTATATTTACTAAGTGTACTTGAAATTATCATTTTTATTAAATTTTAGATTTTTATGATTTGAAAAAATATATTATTAACTACAATTCTATTTAAATGTTAGAATACATGAATATAATTAAAGGAAATATTTGTATTTATTTAATTGTGAAAATACCATAGTTTGTTATTTTGAGGAAAAATATTTATTAAATCAAATTTTATTTTTATCTTATTGATATAAGTGATATTATTATTATTATTATTATTATTATTATTATTATTATTATTATTATTATTATTATTGTTGTTGTTGTTAAAAAGAGGAAAAGGTAGCCAATAAGATGTCTGTCAACCGGGCAGCCAGCAACAGATAAAAAGAGAGAGACAGAGAGAGAGAGAGAGAGAGAGAGAGAGGCTGAGAGAGCGGAAGAGGAAGCAATGGCTTCCGGTTGGTAGTGAACAGCATCGCCACCACTAGCTTATAGCCTAGGCTTTGGCAGTCCCAATGGAACCAGTGACTGCACACTCGCAAGTTGAAGTATTCCAACAACCGAAACTTCCAATGATGATTCAGGTTGATTATGGTGATGGATTTTGGTGAAATTTGTCTTGTTCTTCTCCTTGTGATGAGAGCTTCAAGACAGTACTGCCTTGCCCCTTGAAAACCTCCGAAAAAAGAGATCAAAATCTTGGTGACCGTACATTTGAGCTTAGTTTTTCAGTGATAGGGGGTGAGTGGAGGAGAGTGACGTTCATTTTTGGGTTCATAATGGATGATGCAGAGTTAGAGACTCAAGAGGGGTCAATGAGTTATGAATTGTTGATATGGGTTATGAATATATTAGAAGTGTTTATTTCTTCTATTTCAGTTGGGTGATGTCTTAGTTATATATTATTCAGGAGTCATCGTTAGGCATAATAATGTTTCGTAGAGTCGATTTAGCATCGCGATATAATGGCAACAAGACATTTATGATTTCATGAGATAACATATGAAGAAATATCATGTCAAGGCATTTCATTAATAATGATAATCGATTACAGTACAAAAGTCACAGTGCACCCATTGTAAGCAGGGGGGACCTTACAATGGCTAAGCAACCAACAGTGTCTAGTTCTCCAATCACTTGATTCACTAGTCACTCTCCCTATATATGTTAAAAGAGCAAATTGAGTTGTGCGAGGAGGGAAGAGCAATAGGTGCGAGGAGGAGAGTCCTCCTTTATTATAAGATAACATTATAAAATGACCTAATTACAAAGTCTACCCTCTTTCCCCCTCATGGGCATTACAAAATTACTCTCCTGTTACATTCTTCCCCACTCTAACTGTCAACAACCCCGTTGACTATGAAGTGTCAATGGTTTGTGCCTTAGTGGTAACTAGTCAACTGTCTTTCTCTTGCTTTGAGTCTATGATGTAGCCAAAATGGTTGTATTTGCTGTGCACCGAAGACTGGATGGTTTTCGTGTTAAGCGACGATCTCCACTTTAGCAAAAGTTGGGAAATTTTGCAAAATTTCGATAGAATCTTAAGAGCCATTTAGGTATAGTCTTAAAGGTGAATCATTCTCATTGTAATAATCTCGTCTGTTATATAGTGTTGATGCCTCGGGCATTCTTCTAGTCACTAGATGTTGCAGTCCAATTTGGAGAGAAAATATTTGAAGGAAAATAACACTTATTTTCCTTCCTCCCTTTATTATCCTTCCATATTCAAACAAAGTAAAATTATTTTCTTCTCTTATTTTCCTCTTTTATTTTTCATCCTCTCTTATTTTTCTTCAATCCAAACATAGGCTAAGTGTTGAAAGAAAAACAAAATTATAATAATAAAATATAATTCAAATTCAAATTTAAACTTAAAAAATGAAAAATTAAAATAATAATTTAAAATTTATATATTTTTCTTTTCTTCTATGTATTTTTAGTTTTCCAAACTTGAGAAAATACATTTATTTTCATTCCTATCTCTTTTTATTTTCTTTCAATCCAAATAATAACAAAGAAAAAAAAGAGAATAAAATTTTTATATTTTCCTCTCTTATTTTTTTTTCTCCCTCAATTTTATTCTCAAACATAGAGTTAAGAGAATTTCATGAAGTTCATTCCTTTCCCACTGATGTGAGAGTACTTTTGATTAATAATTTTACGAGAATTATTTAGTTGAGACAAGTGAAAGTTGCCTTGCTATAAGGTGTTTTTTTTTAGTTGTTTGGGTTCCTTCGTATTTAAAAAAAAAAAAAAAAAGTATTTAGGTGTAGGATTTAAATTTAAAATTTTCATGATAAGCTATTAAGATTTTTAGATTAAATTATAATAATTATTTTAATCTCAGCCTTTTAGATATGTCTAGATTCCATCATAATATTTACAAATTTAAATCTATGCTAATTTAAAAAATCAATAAAACAAATTAGTGTACTAAATTTTTACCTTTAATTATTTTAATAAATAAACCATAAAAGCATTAAAAAAAAAAAAGATCCCAACCTCAAATCTGTTGACCAAATTTTAACCTAATCAGATTTGAATTCCCTGTGACTAATCAGAAAAGCCAGAGTTGAGATCCAACACCCCCCCTCTCTCTCTCCCTCTCTCTCTCTCTCTCTATACTAGTCAAAACAAATATAAAAAATAAAAAATAATAATAAAAAAAGAAACTTATTTTAATTTACGCATTTCTCCTCTCCGGCCACCCACAGCCACCTAATTTACATTCCTCTATCTGCACTTTTCTCTCCCACACATTATATATATATATATATATATACATATATATATATATATTTTTTTTCCTTCTCTATCTCGCTCTCTAGCTGTACTATCAGTACAAAAATACGTAGAGATCCGTATATATACGTATACATATATAGAGAGGAAGGAGCGGTTTATCGGAGAAAAATGGCGGCGAGGAAGTATCTAATACAGGTAGAGGAAGCAAAGGAAGCCAAGGATGGGAGGCCATCTGTTGGTCCTGTGTATCGCAGTGCTTTCGCCAAGGATGGATTTCCTGCTCCGATTCCTGGAATGAATAGCTGCTGGGATGTTTTTCGGTTAGTTTTCTAGTTTATTGTTTGGTTACTGCGAAAATTTTACTCTTAGAATAAGTTAATTAAGCTTTGCTCATAGTTCGGTATTTTTCTATATTCCGCTTTTTAAGAATTTTTAGTTCGCGATTCTGCTCTATATTTTAAAAATTTTTGTTTTTATCGCTTTGCAGTTTTTTTTTTTTTTTTTAATATCAAAGTTTTTTTTTTGAAATAATTTTTATATCAAAGCTATTAACTGTATATATATCTACATATATTAAAAGCTTATGTATTGATTTTTTTTTAAATTCGATGATAAATGTTTTTTATTGTCAATTATCCAGAGTTAATCGTACTAGCTTAAAGTAATTAATTAATGTTTACTGTTCCTTATGCAGCATAAGCGTGGAGAAATATCCAAACAATCCGATGCTTGGTAGCCGAGAGATTGTGGATGGCAAGGTATATATAGATATATATCGATCTCTGCTCAAGATTTTTCAGCTTTTGTTAAAATATTTTATAACTGTGACTTCGTCTTGGCAGCCTGGTAAATATGTGTGGCAAACTTACAAACAGATATATGACTTGGTGATCAAAGTTGGTAATTCAATTAGGAGCTGTGGTGTTGAACCGGTAAAAACACTTTATCTCGTTTTGTTAAAGAAAATTTTCCAATTTTATAAACAAAATTTGGCTCCGGAATTTCATTTCTGTTGCTAATTTGCAGGGAGGAAAATGTGGTATTTATGGTGCCAATTGTGCAGAATGGATAATTAGCATGGAGGTAATTTGTCTTTTTCTATTTGATTTGTTATGAAATGAAATATTTGGTTAGTTTTCTACCCAGAAATTGAAGGTCAGAGGACTTCTTAATACATCTATGTTGGTTTTCAATAGGCTTTGTACAGAAGTAGATTGAAAGGTCGAATCATTTATAATTTTGCTTGACTGACGTGCAGCATGCTTGTGATCTGTTTGCTAGTTTATTTTCTTGTTTCTAAATTTATGTTAACACCTTCCTGGCTTTCTTTGCGTTTTATTATTATTATTATTATTATTATTATTATTATTTTTTTTTTTTTTTTAACTAACACTGTAAGTTGATGCAGGCATGCAATGCTCATGGGCTTTATTGCGTTCCTTTATACGACACATTAGGTATGGACATTTGTATATAAGCATATACTAAAGAATGCTGCATTGCTTCATGTTGGATTATGTGTTTATGACTAATATGACATGTTTAAATTGATTTCTATATTCCAGTTTGTATACGTCTTGACCTTAATTCTCTCTGGCTATCAACCAAAATTTAGTGTGTACTTCATGTAAACTATGTTTTAGGTGCTGGTGCTGTGGAATATATCATATGCCATGCAGAGGTCTCAATTGCTTTTGTGGAAGAAAAAAAAATTCATGAGGTATATATGATACTTATTTACTTTTTAATTTGATTTCTTGTGATGGGAAAATTTTAGGAAATAGCAGTTGGAGTTATGATTCAGATTTCCACATTACTTCTAATAGTTTTTAGTTTTCTAAATATGCATCATTCATTATTGTGAAGTAGTTAGGAATTTTATTTTAACATGCTAATTCATTAATGTGAAGTAGTTAGGTATTTTATTTTTATATGCTAGTATCTTTGCTGATTTGTACTTTTACTTCTTTACTCATAGCTGTTGAAAACATTTGCAAAGTCTGCTCAATATATGAAAAGTAAGTTGATCTTCTTTAAGATTTCTTTTCCTTGCATACGTGTCACCTAGATATGATATCATATATTTCATTTTGCAGCAATTGTGAGCTTTGGCAAAGTTGCACCTGAACAAAGAGAAGAGATTTCGAAGTTTGGTTTAGCAGTATATTCTTGGGAGGAATTTTTAAAACTGGTAGGCTACCTGTTTTTTTTTTTTTTTTTAATTTTTAATTTTTAATTTTTTTTATCACTCCTCAGTTCAGTTATTGCTCTGGCAGTAGCAAAAATTTGAGGTAAAGACTGCAAAAGGATGCTTTTCCCCACATGCAATAGAATTATCTTATGACAATCATTATAATGTCTTGACATTTTATATTTGTTGTTTGAAGTAGCTCATTGTAGTGTTCTTGCATGGAGCCCTGTGTTTCAAGTTGACAACTTTGGGGTTAGAGTTTTTTTTTTTTTTTTTTTAAATTCATGTCTGGATTTTTATGCCCGTGATTTCTAAGAATCAGCCACTGTATGCTGTTACCTGTTCGTTGTATTATTCTGACGAACGGCTTGGGTTTTTGATCAGTTTGATCTTAATCATTTCTCTGATGTTCGTTAACATTCTTGAACTGTGGAAGCTGCTTTGCCTCCCTTTTCTTTTCCTCGTTTCTTTTCATATTTTGTTATGTTTGTTGGTTCTGAGTAATGTCCTTCTCTCTGTTCCTTATAGGGGGAGAATAAACAATATGATCTCCCAGAGAAAAAGAAAAGCGATATCTGTACAATAATGTACACCAGTGGGACAACTGGTGATCCAAAGGGAGTGTTGATTTCAAATGAAAGTATTGTTACTCTTGTAGCTGGGGTGAAAAGGCTACTTGAGAGTGTGAATGAACAGGTAGTTTCCTTCTCTTTTCACTCCAAATATCATAGTATATGGGAATAATAAAAGTGAAGCTGCTTTATAAAGTTTGAGTTGCTCTTCAGATAAAGGGCATATATTAGCCATTTAGTTAGATTATTTTTTCCCACCCACTAAATTTACCTTTGACTTCTCTTTTGACCTTTTCTATCTGTGAAAACTTTACAGTTGACTTCAAAGGATGTATATCTTTCATACCTTCCTCTTGCTCATATCTTTGATCGTGTGATTGAGGAGTTATTTATTTCACATGGTGCCTCCATAGGGTTCTGGCGAGGGGTAAGCATGATTGCCAATTCATTTTTCCCAATTTTTTAGGGGAACTTTTTCGTTGTACTCTATGGCACCTTAGTGATGCTAGTAGTGTCACCACGCTACCATGGTGTGATTGGTGGTAAAGCTATTTAGTTTCTCTAAGTAAGGCTTCTAGAAGGTAGATGCTTATGAGTTTCATATTGCAGGATGTCAAATTATTAATTGAAGATATTGGGGAGCTCAAACCAACTATTTTTTGTGCTGTGCCACGCGTATTAGATAGAATACATTCAGGTTAAGTTTCTCTTATGTTCTCATCTTCTTGGGATTTTGTTATCCTCAGTTTTTGCGTGCTCAAGGAAACAAATTGAGAGAGACTCAAAATTGGATACTATGTCCCCTTCTGATTTGTGCCTGTTTGCTGCTTTGAACTGCCAAATTTGATTTTTTACCTTCTCTTGGCAAATGGAGGTTTAGCCTGATTAATTCGTTGTTCGAGTCTGGCCCTTTCTATGTCGTCCTGAATTTATAGTCTTATTGTGGAAGTGATGATTGATTGTCAGATGGTGTTTGGAGGGCTTGTCATTTTGCATTTGTCTTTCAGATTACAGGCTCATACTAAGCAGCTAATGATATTTATATTCCAGAATTCTAAATACCTCTTCAACTTATTTATTTAGAGAATGAGCTGAAGTTGTTCTTTAACCTCATATTTTTTTTAATGCAATTTCTATATCTCAAAATGAAAACATGGTTATTTTGTATTCCCTCCAACTGCAACCCTGACATAACTGCTGTGCACATTTTCAGGTTTGACACAGAAGATTTCTTCCGGGGGCTTCTTAAGACAGAAACTCTTCAATTTAGCATACTCATAGTAAGTTGTAGTCCTTAATATGTTTATAGAAACACCAGTGCCCTTTCACTAGCCTTCCTCCACAGAAGAGCAAGGGGGAGGATGAGTGAAGTCCCCCTCCTTTCCATTTTCCTCTCTTCTGGAAGGACATAAGCACTACAAAATTACTTGTTAAAGGCAAATATATTATACTTGCTGGCGGTTCTCTTTTTTTCTTTTGCAATATGGTTGAAATTCTACTCTATTTGTTTCCATTCATGTAACTGAACGTCAGAGTGAATGAAATTTGCCTCATACCTTTAACATGTCAAAGAAATTCAATTTTCTCGTGTGGCTTTAGTCAATGTTTCTAGTTTGGCTCCTTTTCTCATTGTTGTTTTTATGTCTCTTGCTGCTTAGAAATTTTATTGGTATACCCGGCCCTTTTAGTATGGATTAAGGGACTTGCATATGTTCCATTTTCAGTTGGCTATGCTGTTTGGTTACCTGATTGTAATTGGTTTCTCAATAATTGTGACAGCAAATTAAATTGTATGAAGAAGGGGCGTTCACATGATGAGGCATCTCCACTTTGTGACAAAATTGTCTTTGATAAGGTGATGGATCTTCTTTTCCCCTTCTCCACCCCAAAACCCAGACCACACAACATTGATTGTCATCAATCCCTGCTTACTACAAATTTCATTGGTCTTCTCTTCCACAGGTAAAACAAGGGCTGGGAGGAAATGTACGGCTTATTCTATCTGGGGCTGCACCTCTTGCTCTCCATGTAGAAGCTTTCCTGCGGGTGGTCTCATGTGCTCATGTTTTGCAAGGATATGGTATGCTTGTCTGTATTGTTTGTCGCCTGGTTTTATTTTTTCAATTTTAAATTTTTCTTTCTGCCATTTTCAATTTTGAACTCATTGCCATCAGGACTAATGTAATTTTGTTTCTCTGAGTGTAGGTCTTACAGAAACTTGTGCAGGAACTTTTGTCTCACTACCAAATGAAATGGCAATGCTTGGTACAGTGGGCCCTCCTGTACCAAATGTGGATGTGTGCCTAGAATCTGTTCCTGAAATGAATTATGATGCTCTTTCAAGCACACCGCGTGGAGAGGTTTGTGTAAGAGGGAGTACTGTCTTTTCTGGTTACTACAAACGAGAAGACCTCACCAAGGAGGTCTTGATTGATGGGTGGTTCCACACAGGTTTGCCTATAGTAGTCATTTGTGAATTTTTCGGTTCTTTATTGATTCTTTTCTCAGTTTACTATGTTCATAATGATCAATATCAGGTGATATTGGTGAGTGGCAGCCAGACGGGAGCTTGAAAATTATCGACCGCAAGAAGAATATTTTTAAACTTTCACAAGGAGAATATGTTGCTGTTGAAAACTTGGAGAATATTTTTGGTCTTTGTTCTGCTATTGATTCGGTATGCCTTTGGATTATTGTGCATATGATCATGTATGTGATTGATTTTGTGTGCTTGTTGTCTTTGATCCCCCTGCACATGTCTAAACCAGTACACTGAGCTTGATATGGCTTCTGATGCTGATAGTCTGTAATAGAAGATATGATTGCTGCTAATTTCCTAGTTATATTCATCTTTATTTGTTCATTGGAGTGGCAAACTATTGTTTAGCTTGAATTAAATCTTTTTGCTTTATCCTTCATAGCTTTTATAACAAACATGAATACTTTAAAAGGCAAGGCATGATACACAGCTTTGATAGCAATGCTGTATATACATAGATAAATATATCTGTAAATGCACGCCCACAGAATCGTATGTACATGTATATATGAAAATCTGTATGCTAGTATAACAAATACTCATGTATTATTAATTTTACCAGACCATAGCTGACTTTATAGCTTGTCTTCTAAAATGCTGTGTACTGGCTTTAGCCTGTTGTCCATCCAATATATAAAATGAATGGCATATGGAACTGCAAAAGTCGTGTTGATTATTGGACCTCTCCCGCTATAGCAGTAGGTCCTACATACAGCAGTTACTGGTTGTCAATCCTGTATTATTGCTGACAACTCCTGTAGCAATCTTATATGTTTTGAAATATATAGTTTATTGCCTGCTTGAGATATGTATAGGTATGCATCTTATATAATCATCCTATTTGTCAATTTCAGATATGGGTATATGGGAATAGCTTCGAATCTTTCTTGGTTGCTGTTGTTAACCCCAATAAGCAAGCTCTTGAAAATTGGGCAGAAGAGAATGGCTTCAATGGGGACTTCATATCCCTTTGCAAAAATCCAAAGGCAAAAGAATTCATACTTGGAGAGCTCACGAAGACTGCCAAAGAAAACAAGGTTCCTGCTTACTTGCTTTTAGCACTTGCAATTAATTGTCAATTTCCATGGAAAATTTTAAGACACTTAGAAAACTAAATCAAACAGGTTATGATCCTAACTGTTACTTTTGGCAGCTGAAAGGTTTTGAATTTATAAAAGCTGTTCACCTCGATCCCGAGCCATTTGACATAGAACGTGACCTCCTCACTCCAACATATAAGAAAAAGAGGCCTCAGTTGCTCAAATACTATCAGGTAGCTCCACTTTGTTTTTGTAGGGATCTTAAACCTTTTCTGTTTCTCTAATATATATGATGGTAATTTCCACATAAATTTATTGACTGCTTTTGGAATGGAAATGCTTCCAAAACCATTTTGATTGTTCTGATTATATGCATTCGTGCATGGTTATGGGCTAGTCAGCGCAACCCTTTTTGATGCTTAGTGGTAGAATTCCTTCCATTGCTGTTAAGTTTTGCAGCATGATAACCAATACATTTACGTTCTCATCAGCATGTAGCAACCATATGTTTATGTATCGACTTCTTTTTTTTTTTTTCCCCCCTTGGGCATTGGTCCTTTAGTGCAAGGCTTTGTTTATAAGGTTATATATATTTCAGATTTTCTTTTGTTGGTCTATGTGCAATTATATGCAGATAAAGTACTGACCCAAAAAATTCTGCACGCAGGAAATTATTGACAACATGTACAAAAGTGTAAGCAAGCCCAGTGCCTAGAGTAGGATTTCGATGGCTCTGCTGCTCAACAATGGCTGACTAGTTGCATTTTTGTTTATTATTTTTTCTCCTTAGCGACCGTACATAATGTTACACTAAGTGTTAATTCATAGACACTGCAATTTGTGGAACAAAGAGTAGTGCCTTTGAAAGGCCATTGCAAATGACAGAAGCTTCCTGTAAATGAAGTTTATACAAACTTCAAAAACATTTTTATAGTACTTGTTTGGCAATAAATCAATGTTACCAGATATTTTCAATTAGAATTGGGGATTATATGCTACGTATAAGGATGTTCATTTAAAAGGATTGGGATTAGTATAAAACATAATTAATTATGCTAGTTTTATCCGAACTATTAAAATTTAAATTTAAGATATTGTTATTTATGGCAGTAATTAATTATGATTAATATTTTTCATCCATTTTATATTAATGCCTTAGATTGAACAAATGCAATCGAACATTTTAATTTTAACATGACGATTTGGAGAGGAGAATGCAATTTTGATACTACTCTTGTTTGGATGTTAGGGAGGAGAAATGAGATGGAGTTATTTTACAAATAGTGTAATCTTTATTTTATCCCCATTTATAAATAAAATACTCATTATATGATCACACACCTACTATTCCTCCAATTTGGAGAGAAACGACAGGCATATATGACATTTCCTCAATTTTCCTTTTATTATGTGATACAGAAAAAGATCTCACGTTAAATAAATACAAACATATTAAATAATTAATATAAAAATAGATTTTTTAATATTAACAAACTAACTTTTAACATTAGTTCTTTTAAATCTATATTAAAAACTTAACATGATATCATAGCTCCATACATTGCAAGTATAGTTGAATTTCAATTGTCTCCCCATTGAATAAATATATTAAAAACTTAACATCTCTCTCCTTTATGAAATTCTTTGGTTTTCATCCCTTATTTTCTTTCTTCACTTGTTTTCCCCTTTCCAAACAAGAAAATGAAAATAAGAGAAATTCTTTGGTTTTCACTTGTTTTCTATCCTCCCTTGTTTTTCCCTTTTCCAAGCAAGAAAAGTAAGGAAAATTCTCCTCCTTTTCATCCCCTATAAGTAAATTTTCCATGCTATAACTAAATGGTTAAAATACACTTATATTCTTTAAAATTATTTTCCAATTTTCCATAATATTTTTCGTGAAACTATTTCCATCTCAATCAAGAATTGGACTCCTATTTTCCTTTTTGCATCAATACTATCACATCCTCAAATTAGTTCAGGAAAAGAGTTTAAATTGGAATGCACGTGCAACTTCTGTTGTTCTATTTCTAAAGAAAAAAAAGAAGGGCCAACAAAATTTCCCAGTCACTTTCATATTTTATGCTGTACCAGAAATTAAGGGGAAAATAAATATTATTACAATAAATAATACCTTTTCCCCCTAGTATTATAACAAATAAAATTGCAGGCAATTACAACAGGAGTAGACACACGAGGATACCTACAATGGGAATTAGTCCTTCTCATCAAGTTCCTCTGTCGCCAGGAGACGCAAGTGATAAAGAATGATATTGTAATGCTAGTAACTCCTCTCTGCTATACTTCAGTCTTTGATCTGCCTCAGAAAATGAACAGGAATTTAAATGAAAACAGAAAACTTGTACATGTAGAACATTACTGCAATAACAATTTCAACCCACTGTTTGAAGAAAAAAAAATATATATATATTTTTACCTACAAAATTCTGAGATATGGGCAAAGACACAGGCATCTTTCCCTGTTTCTGGTTCCCTTGTGAAGGTCTCAAAAGTATTCGTGATGGAGATGGACGGTTAGAACTACTTTGATCTGATGGAGGCACATCAAGGAGTTCATGCCTCACTTCAATTACAGGATGTTTCTTACAGAATGACAATATGACCTCCTCAGTCAATAGCCAACAACCCCTCAGGTCTAGCACTTTCAGAGCTACTGGGGGTCTGAATAAATCTAGTCCATAATTTGTCAAAACAGCATCACAAACAGCAAGATTTGTCAGCTTTGATAGAAGTGATAAATGGTAAAGAGTCGTGTCTGTAAGGGAAGCACTTCTGAGACGCAAGTGGCTCAACTCTTGGCAGCTCAATACAGGGTCTAGGGCTGCATCCCTGACTTGGGTATGCTCCAAATTCAAACTCTGCAAATCACTGAGCCTCTGCAAGGCTGTTAGTGAAGGAATCAAATTTGTATCTGCACCTGCCTGGTGAATGAAGCCTGAAAGGACAGGAGGAAAATATTATAAAGGTTCCAGAATAGCCACAAAATTATACAAGACAAACAATACACTAGATTATTCAGACTACTTTAAATTTCAGAATTATTGCATATGGGCACTAGAATTCATAAGTTGTATGAAAGGAAACGATTAGGTTCAGCATAAGAATTCACACCTTTGATGTTAGTATTGCTCAAGTCAACAACCTTCAATGAAGGCATCATGGAAACATATGAGATGGCCAAATCATCAATTGGAGCATGAGATAGAAATAAAAATTCAAGCTTGGGGACATGTTGAGCTAAAATTGATACTCCAGCAGAGGTAACTTTTGTTTTGCTGAGATTTAAATTTCTCAGGTTGGCTCCAATACATGCAATGAATTCAACTGAATCATCTCCCATCATGCTAGAGCTAAGATCCAAGTGTTCCAGAACTTTCATGCAAGGTAAGAAGTAGAATCCCTGAAGGGATGAATTGGACATGTCCAAAAAAGATAGAAAACTTGGTTCTACATGTAAAAACACTTCAGCCTCATTTGCAAATGTGGCTCCCGAGAAAATAAGTTTAGTTAAAGGGGCTTTTCGACTATCGCCTTCAAGGACAGACTCAATGGCACAGTTACTCAAGTTTAAGCATTCAAGAGATGGCATATTTGGCAACCTCGTAACTCTGGTCCAAGCTAGACAGAGAAAACTCAGCTTGGGAAAAAGTTGGAGAACATTGACCCCTTTGTCAGATATGTTACTTCCCCAGAGGTCAAGATATTCTAGCCGCGTCAGTACCTAATAGAACAATAAATATTAAGGTTACTTAACTTGTGAACTTAAGCAGCAAGTGATAACTAACAATGAAGCCCCATAAAGCAACCATCAAGGATATAAAAGATATAATACGTAGATGGGGCGAGTTACAATCATGTGAAGTTGTAATAGGCAGATAATTACAAGGATTCAAATTTAAAAAGTTTTGCATTGTTTCGGCTTGCATACTTATGGTGCAAATGATTCAGACAACAACTGAACAAAAACCGACTGGGATGTCATAAACCAACTTCAGACAGAGATACAATGTAATCATCACTTTTATATTTGAGAAAAATAACAGGACTACATTAGCAATGATGAAATGGTTAGGTAAGACAAAATAGAGACAAAGAACACATCATTCTTTTCCAGCATTTTGAACAATTTTCAAATGAGGACTTCTAGAATGGTTTGCCTTGATTTCTTGAATATACTCCTCTTCAAATAGAAGAAAATAACCATTATGATTCAGACATTCAAATCCAAGATTTCAGATATGCATTTAACCATCTGCCAGAGAAACAAACAAAGCAGACATGACACAGTTACAAGTACCTGGAGAGAACTCAATGCCATATCAGTGACAGGTAAACCACCCAAGTCCAAGACAGACAAATTTGTAAGTGAGGAGAGAAGTGCAACCCCATCTGCAGTTACACCTGTTTCTGAAATGCGCAGTATTTCTAATGTGGGAATTGATAGAAGATGCCTAATTCCAGCATTAGTAACCTTAACACATCTAGAAAGGTCCAATTCCCTCAAACTAGCCATCCCTAAATCCAACAAAAACACATATCATATACATCATATAAACAGTAATTTCTCTCCAATCCAATTAATTTTCCAAAGTTTCAGTACTACTGGCAAAAGAAAAAAAAAATAATTTCATGGGTAAAATACCAGTTAAAGCCCAAATAGCAGAACTATTGATTTTATGGCAATCAGCAAGAATCAAAGAGCGCAAGTAGCGAAAAGCTCCCAAATAAGCCATCCACTCTGCATCCACAGCGTATTCACCTCTCAAATCAACCACCTCTGCGCTTTGTTTGAAAATTCTAGAATACCCAAATGGCCAAATTTAATATAATTCAATCTTCCATTATTTCTCCTCAAAATTAATAGTTCTATGTTATTCAATTGAAACTTGAAAAGATTGAAACTTTTGTATTAGAACAGAAAAAAAAATGATTTTGACAACATACTCGAGCAAAGAAGGGAAAAGAAGGTGGCGATGGAGAAGGCAGCAGAGGAGGGCGTCGGCAAGAGGAGAAGGGATGCGCTCCAGAGTCCGCCGTTGCCTCCTCCATTTCTCAATGCTTTCTCTGCTGTCACACGCTGCTTCAATACACATCCACACTAATCGGCTACCTGTTTCCATTTTGTAAAAGAAATTAACAATCTCTCTGGCTCTTCTCTTTTATTGATCTCCTTCTTCCTCTGATCTGAACCAGCTATGAAATTTTCTGTTGTATGATTCTTCAACTGTTAACAATACGACAAGATCAATATAACTTGTCGCATGTAAACCGCCTAAAGAAACAAAAGGACCGGTCGTATGAATTTTAAACGACAATGTTATGGCTTCAAATATTCCTAAAATGAATGGGAAAAAAAATTATTTAACAAACGACAATGCAACAAGCGTCTAAATTTTAAAATTTTTTAATCTCATGAATTTACATAGTCTTACCTTATTGTTGTAGGAAGATTAAAGATTTAAATTCAGTATTTGACTATTTTCTAAAATTTTATTAAAAAATTTAATCCATCTTTCATTAAAATGAGGGATTTAATAAAATTGAGATAAATTTTGTTGGCTTAGATATCTTACAGAATTTATGAATTTTATCTTTCTTTTACATATCAAATTATAAAATTAAATATATGAATTATCTCATCTAAAATTTTCCATCCCAACTTTACCATAACCTAAAAATAGCTAAATTTGATGTTATGTATAAGTTTTCTTCATCAATGAATGAATTGTTTTATACATATAATTTCTACATATTTTTAAGTTAAATATTAGCATGATGTTTGAATTTAATTTTTTTTTTCTATTAAAATAGTGGGGAAATATTAAAATATTTTGCTAGTACAATCTAATAACTTCGATTGTTTTAAATTCGATTATAGGTGTAGAGCCCTTAACCAGCTCTAGCCCAAACCCAATAGACCTAAATCCAGTTAATTGGCCCAAATGGCCTTCCCTTTTCCTCTGGCTCTGGACATTCTCTTGGAATAGACACAACCGATTAACCGAATCATCGGTTTTAGTACAAAATTGATAGTTTTGGCTTAATAAAATATTCAAACTGAAATCATAATTGATTTTATAGTTTTGATTTTAGTTTAGAATTCATCCATTTTAGTTTTGGTTTCGATTTCTTTATTATGGTCTAAATTTAGTTTCAAATTGATTATTTTATTACATTAATATAATATAATAATTTAAAATAAAATTTTAAGAAATAATAAAATTTATTAAAATATAATTATATATTAAAAAAGACTTGTACTTAATTTTATATTCATTTATTAAAATATAATTGTATGACTGATTTACTAGAATCACTGATTTCAGTTTTTAGTATGAATTTTTATAAAAATCGTGACCAAAACTAAACTTTTCATGATTTCAGTTATTAGTTAACAGCTACCAGCTACTAGTTATCAACTATCAATTACTGTGAATAGCTAAACTAAATAAGCCCATATAAATACACGAAGAGGAAGAATATATTGATAGACAAAAGCACTCTTAGTTATTGTTGAATTTTTTTATATCCTTTTCATTTAAATTCTTGGCTATCACATATTTACATTGCTTATCAAATTCTAAAATTTGTTGAATTTTGTATGTCATATTTCATTTAAATTCTTGGATTTTTTTTATTTATTTTTGGAATTTTATGATTCAAATTTTATAAAAATACTATTTTAATTAAATTTTCAATATTCACTTCTTCTTCTAATAATAATAGATTTACTTTCATTTTTCACTTATCCTAAATTATAGTAATCCACTTTTCTTTTCAATAGAGTAATTAGTTTATTAGTTTTATAATATACTCTATTTAATATACATTTTATTAATATGAGTTATTTAATTTTAATAAAATAATATGAGTAATTTAATATTAGTAAAAAGATATATTAGAAAAAATACTAGTAAAATTTATTAATTTAACTATATTAATATATTTTTTTAATTAGTGTGAAAGTCAAAATAAATCTATTTTTATGAGATAAGAGAGTATATCATAATAATAATAATAATAATTTTAGCAAAATTTCGAAATTATTAAACTACGGTCTGACCATTTTTGGAGAGAATGATGACAGAAAGAAAAGCATATTAGCCATAGAAAATTAAAAGCTAGAGATTGAATTGCAACTATGAACCTTTCACCACCTTTATCTATTACATATTAACAAACAAAAAAATAAATAAATATTCGGTTGTATTTAATTACTATTTGCAGGATATTATGCGACAATTCTAGAGGAAGAAGAAATATCAACCACTGGAATCTGAAAGTCGACGTACGACGAAATCTATTTTTAGCAAAGGTCGAAGGTGGTATGCGCACATAGACTTGGTCCAGCCGTCGAGGAACTTAATTACATTAAACTTATATATATATATATATATATATATATATATATATATATATATATATATTTGTGTGAATATGTAACATAAATTTCAGATAATAATAATTTTTATAATATCTCTATTTTAAAATATACTTTCTCCGTTTCAAAATAATTATCTCTTTAAAAATTTTATTTTATTTCTAAATATTTTTCATTTTAAAATTTCAAAAAAGTATTTATTAATTTTTTTCAACTTTATCTTCTGTTTATCTCTCTATTAAACATTCATATTAATTGTTTTTATTTATTTACATTAAAATAAAAAAAAATATTTTAGTTTTTTTAATTTATAATTGTGACAATTAAATGACTTTCTTAATATATGTGCACTATTTTAAAACGACTATTAATTTAAAACGGAGAGAGTAAATAATACTAAATACCTTCTCTTACTTCTTTTATTTCTATGACGACACATAAATTAAATTTATGAATAATATATATTTATAAAATTTAATATAGCTTATATTAAATTATGAGAAGAAAGAAGGCAATAAGAAAAAA
This sequence comes from Reutealis trisperma, assembly GCA_947687605.1. NCBI lineage: Eukaryota > Viridiplantae > Streptophyta > Magnoliopsida > Malpighiales > Euphorbiaceae > Reutealis > Reutealis trisperma. Next base: position 8,415,002 of record CANTUT010000039.1, on the reverse strand, counting down.
TATTTAACACTCCTATTTAAAATATTAATCATTTAAAATTTCGACAAATAAATTAAAAAGTTATTAAATTGTCATAATTTTAAATTAAAAAAATTAAAATATCTTTTTTTTTTATTTTGTATAGAAAAATAAAAGTAATTAATGCAAATATCTGGTGAAAGAAATGGAGGATAAAGTTAAAAAAATAATAAATATATTTTTGAAATACTAAAATAACAGAAAAATTGAAATAAAAAATATTATCTAAAAAGATGAATATTTTAAAATGGAAGACGTAGTAAATAATTATCCTCATACCAATAATAAAAATATTTTATAAATTTATGTAGAATATATAGCAATCATAAATAAAATAAAAAATATATTATTAAAATTATAAATTAAATTTAATCAAACAATTAATATGTGAATTACGTCTGAATAAATTGTGCAAATATTCTTTATAATTAATTGAGATTATAATATTTATATATCATATTATGAGCCTTTAATTTAGTAACTATTAGAATCGTCGTTATAGTTATGATATTTATTCGATTTATTTTGATGAAGTCATTTGGATATATTACTACAATAATTACTCCAATAATTACTAATAAGAGTTAAAATCTAAAAAATTTGATTTAGTCCACACTTAAATAAAAAATAAATCTTTGGTATTCAACAATATTTACTTAATAGGTTAGTTTTATGCCATATATGTAACTTTTTTTAATTCATAAAAATAATAAATTTAAACAACACTGGAAGATGGAATTTCAGATCAAAGCAAATTAATTTTAAGAAAACTTTGTTCAATTCCAAAGCAAAATAATAAATTATAATAAGCTTTGGCCCTTCATCGGTGGTTGTTTTTGTTGATGCAGCCTTTTAATTTGAAGTTTTTATGGCTCAATGTTCCCTGCAAAAGCCGCCACTTCCCTCCTATTTTTCCAAAGAAACCAGCTGCGCTGCTTCTTCAGCAATGCATACATCAGAGACGAGAAAACACTTTTTTTTTAAGACTATCTAATAAAAAAAGAAAAAAGGCAAAGAAAAACTGACAAATTAGATTGCAGTATTTCAGCTGATGATCCGAATGAATATTAGATCTTTAACAAAAAAAAAATGGTTGTTTGCATAAATAATTAATTATTATTAAAAATGGTTGTTTTGTTTCTTGATCGTGATATGGGTTGTACCAAGATCATCCGGCGGACGAAAGAGGAGAGTGACATCTAGTCCGAAAGCCTTTAAACTTAGGTCGTTCGAGAGTTCGGCCAAATGACCTTTTTTCCTTTTATCATAGCCTCTGGAGGCCTGGTAATGGGTTTGGGCTACAGGAGGGTCCAAACTTTTCTTGAGAGTCACTTTTATCCTACATCAGGGCCCCCCTGTTTTATTAAGGAGAGAACGAAGGGTTGAGCCTTAGTAAAACAGCTTCGTGTCTTTGTATTCTTATCTTCTGGGGTCTTTTGATCGAAGAGAACTACTTCCGCTTTGGATGGCGAAGGGGTCCTTTCATTTCCTTGTCTGTGGTGAGTAGCTCTTAGGAGAGGCTTTCGTTTCGCTGGGAGGCTTCGTCCGATCTAGGCATTTACTTCGTCTTCCCGAAGGGTAGCCTTCATCTGACCGAAGGGATTGGAGGGGCTAGGAACCGTCTGCATTCTAGACAGCCTTCGTAGGGTAGATGGAAGGTCACACAGTCATTCAATGCATGCACGACTGACAAGAGTAAGCATTGAATGCCAGAACGCGCATTGAATGCACGTCTCCTCGTTCTCCCCATTCTTCCACATGTTGCAGTAGACGGTTAAGTTTTTCATGGATTTTGAATTTTGAACGTCCATTTAATGCCCCCACTTATTGCTGTGGCGGTTATCGAGGACGCTCTCAGTATATATATTCCTTTGCCTTCCCATATCCATAACTTCTTGCTCATTTTCTCGAATCCCCTAGTTTTCGTGGTTTTCCCACATCTGTTCTTTGGTACTTGCTTCCATCTTCTTCTTTCATTCTAATGGCACCCAGAAAAGAGAACATTCCCTGAAGGGACCAAGTGAGCTCCTCCCACTACCAAAAGATACTGGAGGAGGAATGGGGGGAGATAGCCCCCATTGGAAAAACATTTGAGTTTTTGGCTTTCTGCCAGAACTTGGAAGGCAACACCCAATTCATATTCCGCCGGGCCGAGGCTCACAAGAGGGTTTATTCCAGCGACCCCAAAGCTGCTCTGCCTAAAGACAACCGGTATTACATTATTTTCTACCACCAGTTGGAAGCCGGTCTTCTTTTTCCCCTTACGAAGTTCAAAGTTGAGTGCTTCAACTACTTCGGAGTAAATCCAATGATGCTAACCCCGAACTCCATAAGGGACATGCACGTCTTCAAGGTTTTGTGCTTCGCTCATGGCATTCATCCTTCCGCTCGCCTGTTTCAATGCTTTTATAGGATCCAGAGCGCACAGAGGTCACCGGGGGTTTATATGACTTCTGCTAGGCCTCGCCAGAGCCTTTTCTTTGGGAAAGAGAACAAGGTGAAGGACTGGAGGGGCAAGTTCGGGTTGATAGAGGTCACTGACAGCCTCGGCGATAAATCCCCTGGATTTGGTTTCCCCGACCATTTCCTGCGTCCCATCGAAGGCCTTATTGAGTGGCCTGAGAGGCTGTCTGCTGAGGAGAAGGCGAACCTCAGGACTTTGGTCCATCAGGGTTATACCTATAACTCTGAAAAGATGATGGCCTTCTTTTACGCGGAGGACGAGCATGGCCTTCCGACTCCTAAACTTTTGCTGAAAGATATAAGAGGTAACTTTGCTCCTCATTTGTTATAGGTTTAATTGATGGTGGAGTATTGATCTTATTGTTGCTGTGTTTATTGTTTCGATTGCAGTGGAGGCCAAGGATCCTGGACATTACCAGGATATAATGAAGGAGACAGAAGGGGTTTCTCTAAGACCCTTCAGCGAAGATGCTGAGCTTCCCATCCTCGACCTCAAGATGGGGAAGTTCCGTTTGCACTCCTCCTCAGTCCTCCAATTTTCATCGGTGAAGCCTCGTAAGGATAAGCCGACGAAGCCTGTCTCCACCGGACCCAGTTTGGCTGTTGGATCAAAAGGGGCCCAGGTGAGTGTGGCCAGTGCGAAGTCCATTCGAATAATTCAAAGGCGACTCATTAAGGCTTCTGATCACTCTGTTCCTATTGTGTAGAGAGGTACTCCTCCGCTTCGAGCCGCACCAATTGTTGCAAGGCCTGCTCCTCAGAGGGGTATCTCAATCTCTAGGCTTTCTGAGGCTTCCGTTCCTCCACCTCCGTCTCCTCCAGCAGGTGATAAGGGGAAAGGAGCGTCCGCACCTCGTCTGCCCAAGCTAAAAGTAAAAGGGCCCCCCGTCCCCAATGTTCTTGATATGATTGCTCACTCTTCTCGGGGGGCGGAGCAACTGGCGGACTTGGAGAAGGTTCTGACAGACGTTCCTGATGCAGAATTTGAGGCCCGTCTGAAGAACCTTTTGGATGACTTGAGTGCCCCTGGGGCTGAAGCTGGGGCAGGTAATTTTTCTTCTCCCCCATCACCTTCATCATATAAAGACCCTCTTATTATCCGAGGGACATATCTGAGATGGTCGAAGGAGGTCGTACCTGGGAGATCTCCTAGTGCCGAGGAGGTCGAAGCTTGGGAGAAGTATGTTGAGGAGCAATGGATTTCATATCCTGACTTTGCGACCCTCAGGAGGCTTTATCCTTCCCCAGTTAATATTGCGGTCGAAGGGGAGGCCTTCGTTTCAAGAAACAGAGGCAACTTCTTGTCTTCTTATTATCATTTACTTCTTCTTGTGCCTTTATTTGCTGATTTGAATGTGTGAATGTTTTTGTTCTTGTACATTACAGTTTCTGTGGGTGAAGTTGACGCCCCTGTTCAAGAGCCTTTCCTGGAGGCTTCATTGGCACCTGTCATGGGTCCCTCTGGAGCCAGCGAACCATTTCCTTCAGCTACTGTTTCGCTGGCGGCTGATCAGGGGGCTGCTGTTGCTGCGACCGATGAAGCATTTCCTTCAGCTGCTGCTTCGCCTGGGGTCATGCCAGGGGCCGTTGTTACGGTTGAAGGTGTCTCTTCTCTTCGTCCCCCTAAGAAGAAATTGACCGTGGGGGAGTTTCTCCGCCGCAAGAGGCCCCTGGCGGTAGCTTCAACCACCACCACCGTACCGGAGATCCGCTTTCCTTCCCCTGGGGCTAATGCAGGAATATCATCCCCTTTGCAGGGGATAACGATGGAGGCTCCTCCATCGAGTAAGAGGCCACGAGTCGAAGGGCCAGCTGAGATTGTAGTAGTGGACTCCCCTCCGCTTGGAGAAGTCGAGGCATCTGCCGATCCTCCTTCTTCCTCTGTTTCGACAGCTACTGTCTTGGCCCCCGTGCCCTTTCTGCGTCTGGCCCCTAGACCTCTCTTGGGGTCAATGGACGATACTCTGGCCAGGCAGGAGACTTTACTGGAAAAGGTAAATTCATTCCAATTTGGGTTATATGACCATTTGTCACATTGCGTAATTACTGTTGCTTATTAGTTGTAGGCGCTTTTGGATTCCAGAATCTTAAGGACCAATTTCGGTCTTTTGAGGGATCATTATGAAGACGCCCGGCAAGCGGCGGAGGACAGATTGGGATTGTGTTCCCGATTGGAGGAAGAACTGGCCTCTGCGAAGGCGAAGACTGAGGAGGCCATGGAACAATCTAGGGCCCATGAAGAGGCTCGTTCGAAGGCCGAAGGAGAGGTTAGCGCCTTAACTATGGCAGTGGCAGCTAAGGACAAAGCCATTGTCGATCTCAGTGTGCAACTGGATAAGCTGAAAAGTGCTAATGAAGAGCTTGCCCAAGAGGCCGAAGCGGTTCCTAGCCTTCGAGATCTCCTGAAGAAGACTCAACAGGAACTTTGAGTCTCAAAATTTGGATACACACAAGCCACTACTCGGGCTCAAGTTGCGCTTGAGAAGGCTAACAAGGCCGAAGAAGGTCGGAGAAGGGCTGTGAGGGACTTCATGCAGTCTAAGAGCTTCGATGACATCATCACATACCACACCTATAAGGTAGCAGCCGAGTATTGTAACAATGCTCTCCGTGATGCAGCGGAGCATTTTCCTGATGTGCTGCAAGTGGTATCTGAATTGGATGCTGCTGAAGAGCCTCCGGCGCCAGACCTTTTAGAGTTCCAAGATCCCATTCCTGAGGGGGAGGAAGGCCTGTTACGACCTGAAGACTTCCCGGCTTGGGATAAGGATGGACCCGCTTCGTCTCCCATTCCTAAAGTTTCTAGCGGGGGCGAAGGGGACGCAGACGAAGGACTTCCTACTGGGACGGATCTTGCACAAGCTGAACCTCTATCTGTCATTCGGCCGGATCCTTTGAATGACTAGCCTCTGCCATCTTTTATAACAGTGGTTCCTCCAGGCGATCCTCCGCCTTAGATATTTTCTACATTCTTTTGTATTCTATTCTTTTGTATTTCATTCTTTTGTATTCTATTCTTTTGTAAATAAATGTAATACATTTACTTCAACGAATAATACAGTTATTATGCTTCTGCTTTGTGTATGCTTTACTTGTATGGGGATCGCATTCACGCTGTAATCCAACAAGCATTTGTGCAACGCCTTAGTGAAGTTGTCATTCCAATAGGAGTTCGAGCACTTTCGCCTTTTTCTCCCATTAGATCTTCTTAGCTTTATACCTAGATTTACTAGGACTTAGGCTCTCCCTTAGGAAAGTTCTCCCTGCTCTTGGCGAGGCTTTGTGCTTAGATTTACTAGGGCTTAGGCTTTCCCTTATGAAAGTTCTTCCCCGCTCTTGGCGAGGCTTCGTGCCTAGATTTACTAGGTGTCACGACCCACCTTTTGAGCCGCGACGGTCCTAGGGCATGGGTAGCCATAAGGGCACCAAAACCCGTAGAACCCATTCCACTCACAATCAATTAACATTCATTACATTGAACCATATCCCAAGACCGTAGCCTAATCACATTTACTTAATACCCATTACTTGCTATCATTTCCACTTATAATATCATTTACACATATAACTTGTAAAACCTTTAAAGTTTCCTTTCATGTCATTAACTCAACGTTCAATAGTTCATATATAATCACAATAACAGTTATGATACTAATCATATTATACAAACATCCTTTAACATATTAATGCTAACCCATTAATAACCATTCATGTTACATATGGACCTTATAACCTTCAATAACCATGGAGCTCTACTTACAACACCGAAACTTATCAAAACAGTTTCCAAGCGAAGGATGGGCTTGGGACTTTTACTTTGCTAGCTCATTGACTGTACCTGAAAAGTTTAAACCACTAAAATATGAGACAGAGCTCAGTGAGTACATAATAAAACTGTATAAAGTAAGCAAGTGATAGGTGGTTTAGTGATAATTTCTTATAGCAATGAAGTGAAACGAATCAAGAATCATTCTTATGGAATAGTTTTCCATATACAGTAATTATTGCATTTTTAGCAAAATATTTTCTTTATGGAAACGGTGTGTTTCCCACATTATCATTATCACTTGAGTGGCGGCTTACGCCTTGCTCACTCCCATTTCAGTCACACGTACAACTGATCGGGTCGCACGTACTGGGGGCCATAAACCCTTCCCAGCTAGGGTTCGGATACTCTTTACCCTATCCGCAGGTTCATTACCATTGTGCACAATGTCTGATGTATTGCCCCACATCAGAAGGGTATTCTGCTTGCCACGATATCATTAAAACATTTTTTTTCCTTTCCATCCATGAAATACTTCAATGGATAGTATATCAATAAATAATCAAATTTCTCATCATTGATCATATTAGGAAATGAAGCAATAAGGTTCATTTGGCCAAGTGCCATAAGGGATATTTAATTCAATAATTGGTAAAGCATATCATGCATGCCAAAGAATTGCAATGCATTTTAATTAGAAAAGTGATCCAACATTTAGACTTATATTTAAAGCACAAGAAATATAATATTACAATGGATAATATATAATATCAATTGGGTTGTCATTATTGATCATACTATAAGATCAAACAATATAGACTCATTTGGCAAAGTGCCATAAAGAAATGTTTGGTTCACTTTGGCTCAATAATCAAGGAAGTATTATATCAACGGTTCAATATTCAATAAGCAGATTAAGCTCATCAAGAAATCAAGATTTTGGAATATCAGTGAGCCATTCAACTTTTCAAGGCATAGAAACAATTCAACCATTAAGGTTGGAACAATAAAGGTTCAAGTATATGAAACAAGGAATATTATATTATTAAGTACTCACCGTGGACTCCTTTGCTCCTATGTACATTTGACTCTGATACGATTAATGCTTCTCGCACTTTACCCAATATCCTTGTCCTTGTTATTAGACTCTACACATGCATTTCAATCATATATTAATCACTTCATCATTTATCACATTACTTAACTTAGCATAAGTCATTAACATTTCTATCTTATTCACAACTTAGCATTCTAAAATTAAGATATTCTAAACTTATACTTACTACTAAACTTAACATTTCTCTAATTATTTTCCAATAACTCACTTAAAAGAATGATTCTCCTTTCTTTCAATTTTTACATTTCAATCTTCATACTATTCAAGTAAAATCGATTAAGCAATTTCCATAAATTCAAATTATCCACAATATCACAATCAAATTGTCCAACCCGGACCTTCAATACACTAATCCCATCCGCCCACTTCATTCCTTATTATCAAACTAATAACCACTAATTTAATCTAATCAATACAATATCCACATCTCACTTCATTCTTCCAAATAATTCAATTCAATCAAATCAATTCAAATCTCACTATTTCACTTCAATCTTTCCATTTAATCACCAATAATACTCCATAATCATATAAATAACAATTAATTCAATTCAATTATCTCATTTAATCACTTAATTCCATTAAACTATCTACCTAAATTCTTACAAATAAAATCATAATTCACTATCTATACATAATTGGAAATCGAGATTTATACCATATGGCTCGGTTTAATGAGCCGGAGCTTCTGTCCGAATTTGTCGATTTCAGAGGTCGCCGGAATCCCGTCGCCGGAAAATTCCAACGACGACCAAATCACGATCCGAGGATATCATCAGTTAGCTTGTGATGAGAGGAGTCCAAATATCACTTTCGTTTACCATAATCCGCTGGAAAACAGGTAGAAACGGCATCGGTAACCGTTGATGTCGCCGGATTCCGGTCAATAAAAAGATTATCTAAAATTAGCAAACAATATACCAAATCGAAGCTGGAATCACAAGGGATTCAACCATACCAATTTCGTTAAAAACGGAGATCGGAAAGTCGTCGGAAAATGGCCTAGAAGTTTCGGCCGGCGAAACTTTGGAGGGAGCATGCGCTGCCGTCCGGTGGCTTCAGGCGACGGGCCTCTACCGGTCGACGGGGCGGCGGGCGTCCTTCCTCCTGGTGCGGCGCGTGTCAGTCGGCGGTGGCCGGAGGGCGGCGTTCTGGCGTGCAGTCCCTTGCGCCTCTCTCTCTCTCTCTCTCTGCCCTCTGCCCGTTCCTCTGTTTCTATTTCTTTCCCCAGTTCTATTTTTCTACCGCCCACTTTTTGGGTTGCCGACTTTGGTTTCTTCTTTTTTTTTTTTTTTTTTTTTTTTAAATATACTAACTTTAATTATAATAACAATAATAATAATAATATTTATCATATAAATTCTAAAACAATAATTTTAACCAAAATATTAATTTTATTAATTTCATCATATTATCCATTAACTTTAATATAAAAATTATAATATATACTTCAAATATTAATTACAAAATTATCTATATTTTATAATAAAATTCCAATTTCTTTAATTTAAAATTTTATCAATTTAGTAAATAATAACTCAATAATTCATTTAATAAAATATTCTCTTAAAAATATTAACATAATAATATAATAAACCAATACCCTTTCAAATATCAATTTTAAATTTGAAATAATTTTCTACTATTTTAAATACTCATATAACAATATTTATAAATCATATGTCAAATATCAATATAAGTTTAGCTTATTAATATCAATATAATAATAATAAAAATATCAATATCAATATAAATATAACAATAAAGGAAAATATTTTCATATAAAATTATTATTTTAAAACGTTTATATTTAAATCATTTGAATATTGAAAATATTCATTTTCAATTTGGCAACGTATTCTGATGTTAAATGGGTATTTTCACTCGTATACTGTGCATATGTCCTATATCGGGTTGGGATATTACACTAGGGCTTAGGCTTTCCCTTAGGAAAGTTCTTCCCGCTCTTGGCGAGGCTTCGTGCCTAGATTTACTAGGGCTTAGCCTTTCCCTTAGGAAAGTTCTTCCCGCTCTTGGCGAGGCTTTGTGCCTAGATTTACTAGGGCTTAGGCTTTCCCTTAGGAAAGTTTTTCCCGCTCTTAGCGAGGCTTCGTTAGTGTGAATGGAGACAATTTGAGGCAAACAACGTTTCTGTTATTATTATTGGTAATACACTTTGAGGTGTTGGATGTTCCATGTATGAGGAATTTTCACACCCTTTAGGGTTACAAGTTTGTAAGTGCTAGGACTTAGGACTCTTTTTACTTGGAAAGGTCCTTCCTATGTGGATGCAAGTTTGCCTGTGCCTTCACGTTTTCCTGTAGCCTCTAAGAATCTCATTACTAGATCCCCTTCGCCAAACACTCTGTGCTTTACTTTCTTGTTGAAATGATTAGCAGCTCGTTGCTTGTAATTAACCATTCAAATGCTAGCCGATTCCTTGAGTTCCTCTAGGAGATCCAGGTTGATCCTTCTGGCTTGATCATTGTGTTTGTCTTCGCAATAATGGATCCTTCCACTGGGGAGGCCTATATCCACGGGAATTACCGCCTCTGTGCCATAGGTCAGGCTAAATGGAGTCTCTCCTGTGGGTTGCCTGGGAGTAGTTCTATATGCCCATAGGACATGGTGTAGTTCATTTGCCCAGCTTCGACCATATCCTTCCAATCTCCGCTTCAAGCCTTGCAGAATAGTCTGATTTGTTACCTCCGTCTGGCCATTTGTTTGAGGATGAGCTACTGATGAGAAATGTTGTTTGATATGAAGCCCTGAACAAAAGGACCTGACTTTAGAATTATCAAACTGTTTGCCATTGTCGCTAATGAGCTGATAGGTTATGCCGAATCTGCACACTATATTCCGCCATAAGAAGTTGATCACCCTTTCTGCAGTGATAGTGGCTAAAGGTTTGGCTTCTACCCATTTGATGAAGTACTCCACTGCCGCTAGGAGAAACTTTCTCTGACCTGATACTGCAGGGAAGGGTCCGACTATGTCTACCCCCCACTTAGCGAAGGGCCATGCACTGGAAATGGGGACCTGCTCTGCTGCTGGGACATGTTTTCCACTGTTAAATTTTTGGCAGGAGGGGCACTTTTTAACAAATGCCACAGCTTTGTCTTTCATCCTCGGCCAGAAGTATCCTTGCCTAATCGCCTTAGTTGCCAGCGCTTTTCCGCCTATGTGCTTTCCGCAGGATCCTTCGTGTATCTCCTGAAGGATGTATTCGGCTTCATTGGGCCTTACGCATCTTAACCAGGGTAATGAGTAAGCTCTTTTGTATAAGGTTCCATTGTCTAAGGAGAAATGAGCACTTCTTCGCTTGACCTTTTTGGCTTCTTGGGCATCTCAGGCAGTTCTCCCTTTTCCAAATAAGACTTGATGGGGTCTATCCAACACGGTTCTTCTTCGACCTCCATAACTTCATCTCCTTCGGTGATGCTGGAGGAGGCCAAGGTGCCCAAATAAATTTTCTGAGGAAGTTCGACTAGACGAGAGGCGGCCAATTTGCTGTGGCTATCTGCTCTGCAATTCCTTTCTCTGGGGATCTTTTGAAAGAACAGCCTGACTCCTTTGTCCTTCATTCTCTGAACTATCTCTTTCATTTTTTGCAAATACCTAGCCATGGTCGGCTCCTTTGCCTCAAATTCTCCTTTTATCTGTCCGATCACCAATTGGGAATCACTATACACCGTGAGTTGCTCTATGCGAAGGCAATCAACGAAGAGCAGTCCCTGGATCACTGCTTCATATTCTGTCGTGTTATTGGTGGTTTCAAAATTCAGTCCCAAAGCATACTCCAGTGAAAATCCTTGAGCACTTCTAAGTATGATGCCCACACCATTCCTTCTTTGCTGCTAGCACCATCTACAAAGAGTTCCCACTGAAGGTCCGGTAGCGTTATCGATGAGTGTCTTTCCCCAGGGGTTCGGTCTCCTCTCCTATCTTTGGTGCCAAAGGAGCATTCAGAAATAAAGTCCACCACTGCTTGAGCTTTAATTGCTGACCTGACCCTGTATTGCAAAACCGTGCTGACCTAACTCCACAGACCAACATAACATTCTTCCCGAAGTCTTCGATTTATGAAGTACCTTTTGTAAGGGCTGATCTGTTACAACTACTCCTTGGTGTGATTGTAAGTATATTTTATACTTTCGACAGGAGAGCACTAAAGCATAGGCCAGCTTTTCTATCAGGGAGTAATTCAACTCCGCCCCCTATAGGACTTTGCTGAAGTAATAAATGGGCTTCTGGACCCTTCCTTCCTCCCTAATCAGCACCGAACTGATTACTTGGTTTGAAGCAGACAAGTAGATTAATACTTCTTCACCCGGCAAAGGCCTGCTCAGAATGTGCTCCGAGCTTAGGAAGGCTTTTAGCTCTTCAAATGCCATCTGGCACTCCTCCGTCCAGTCGAACATTTCTAACTTTCTCAACTTCTTAAAGAAAGGGAGATACCTCTCAGCAGATTTAGACATGAATCTATTCAATGCGGCGATTCGCCCCTTCAGCCTCTGAACATCCTTCACGCTCTTTGGAGGTTTCATGTCTAAGATGGCCTTCACCTTGTCAGGATTGGGCTCAATTCCCCTCTCGCTCACCATGCAGCCTAAGAACTTGCCTCCTTGGATGAAAAATGCACACTTCTCCGGGTTAAGCTTCATCCCATATTCTTCAATTACTGCCAACACTTCGGCCAAGTCACGGACATGGTCCTCGAAGCTTCTGCTTTTCATGATCATGTCGTCCACGTATGCTTCCAAGTTTCTGCCTAATTGATCTTTGAACATTCTGTTGACTAGGCGTTGATACGTGGCTCCGACATTTTTCAAGCCGAAGGGCATCGACACATAACAATATATACCCTTCTCTATTATGAATGAGGTTTTTTCCTCATCCTCCGGGTGCATTCTGATCTGATGATATCCTTGCTTAGCGTCTAAGGACGACAAAAATCCATACCCAGCCGTCGAATCTACCAGTTTATCAATCATGGGCAATGGAATTGAGTCTTTTGGGCAAGCTTTGTTCAAATCTGTGAAGTCTACGCATATCCGAAAAGTCCCATTCGCCTTCTTGACTAGCACCACGTTCACTAGCCATTCCGGATATTGCACTTCCCTGATAAATTTCGCCTCCAAGAGCTTGTCTATTTCCCGATCGATGATCGCTTGCCTCTCCGAGCCGAAACATCTCTTTTTCTGCTTGACTGGTCTGCAGGTGGGATCTATATTCAATTGGTGCATTATCACTTCGGGTTTTACCCCTCCCATTTTTGCCAAAGACTAGGCAAAACTGTGGATGTGCTCCTTCAAGAACTGGTGAGCGAACGACTTCTGCTCACTTTCTAATGAAGAATTGACCATCAGGAACTCTTCGGGCTCTCTTCCAACCATCACCCTTTCCAGCTTATCTACAGGCTCGATTCTTTTCTCGGGAGCAACAATTTTGACTGCAGCTACCTCCTCAGTAGCGACTTCGCCCTTTCTTATCTTTTTATTTCTCTTCCTTTCTGCCCCTTCATCCTGACTGTCATAGACGTGAAACACTTCGCCATTGGGCTTTGGGATCGTCATTCTCAAGTGTCTGATATTTGTTGAAGCGTCCAGGTCATATAGCAGTGGCCTGCCCATCTAGACGTTATATGCCAAATGTGTCCTGACGATAACAAATGTGGCCATGGCAGTTACATTTTCAAGGGTGGTGCCAACTGTGAAGGGCAGTTTTGCCACTCCAATAGATGGGACCTCCGTTCCATCCAAAGTGCGAACTGGGTTTCCCACTTCTTCCAGATCTTCTTCCTTGAGATCCATCTTTAAATATGCTTCCTTCGTCAGCAGGTTGACCGAACTTCCTTCGTCTACCAGGATTCTTTTGACTACATAATTAGCTATAATCGCTTGGATCACCAATGGATCAGTGTGAGGGGTGCGAAAAGTACTTCCATCTGGCCTCTCTAGTCGATTTCCCTTGGGTCAGTGCCATTGCATCCTCCAGGGTATGGGGAGCATGACGGCAAAGGGCTTTGAGAAAATCCGTGTGAGAGGTTCCATTCTGCAGCGCTTCCACTGCTCGAGCTGGGTCCAAGTGCGTGACTTTCAACGCTTCTTGATTGAATCGAGCCATGTAATCCCTTAAGGATTCATTTTCCCTTTGCACCACCGTTTCCAAATACTGAGTCTTTTGTTCCACCGGGATGCTAGAAGCGAATTGGTGCATAAAGGATCTGGCCAGCTGCATGAAAGAATGGATACTCCCCTCTTCTAAGCCATCAAACCATCTCGTTGCAGCACCTTCCAAGGATCCCTTGAATGCTCTGTATAGAGCCTCATCGTCGGCCGTCTGCAATTCTACTGCGTGCTTGTAGTCCATGACGTGGACCCTGGGATTGGTTTCCCCATTGTACTTTTTCAACACCAGCGGTTTAAACTTGCTGGGCATAATGTATTCCCTGATGGATCTGGTAAAAGGAGACTTCAGGGTGAGCTTTAGGGTGGTATCCATGGTTTTCCTGTCATAACCTTGATTCATCTCTTCTAAAAACTTATTCACAGCATCTCTCACCTCCTCTTCCTTCTTTCTGCGGTCGTTGCCACTAACAGGTGACCTTCTGCTTCGGGGCCACGAGTGGTGACTAGCAACAAAATATTCCCTCTATCCTGTTCTCTTCCTCTCGAGCTTTCTCTTTTCCCGTATTTTAGTTCTTTATACTCACACTTTCCTTTATTCCTTCCTTCGCCCCGTTCCGTATTATTTGAATAAAAAATTTTTCCACGCAAGAACTTACGTTCACTATCTGGGAGCGAAGCTTGCGTACTCCCTTCTTCTTCGGTCGAACTCTCCTTTCCTCCACGATGCTCTTCCGTCCTTCCCTCCACATTTCCACCTAGGTGGACCAGTTGTTCTTCGTTAACCCCTAGGGCTCCTTGGGATTGCTTCTCATAATCCAGGGTTCGAGCAACATTCCTTCTCGGGGTAGCTTCTGGAACAGCGACGAGGGTCTGTGCCGGGGGAGTCTGTTGCTGGGAGCTCCTTACAAAGGCAGCTATAGTATTAATAAACTGCAATGCAGGAGCTAGGTCTAGATTTGGAAGGCTCAGAGGGGTTTGGCTAGACCCAACTGTGTTTTGTTGAGAGATAAGGAGCTGGAGCGACGTGTTTAGGTCAATAGGAGTTGCTAGGGAAGGATCAGTAGGTGTTGAAAGGGAGTGTCTAGGATTTGAGGGAGTTGAAGATTCGGGATCATCGGGGTTCGTCATAATGGTGATCTTCCTTCACAGGCAAATGGAAGTGGAATGCAACGTCGGGAGAAAGATTAGCTCGCGATTCCTATAGACGGCGCCAATTTGATCAGGCTTGATCAATATATAAAGGAATGGGCTGGATCTTCTCTTCTTGGGCCTGAGCCTAATACCTGCGAAGGAGAAGAAAAAGGATCAAGGAGGAGCTGGGCCCTTAGCCTAGCTAGAATCCTCCGACGATCAAGTCAGTCCTCTCTTCAGAGTATTTTGGTGATAGAAAGGGGGTGAGAGAGTGCAGAGTTCCAACTACCTGTGCTTAGGCTTTCCTTTCCCTTTTGTATGATTTCTGGGTTAGGTACGTTTGACACCTTTCTTTTGAGAAAGGACGTCCTCTGTCATTCGACCATGCTGGTTGGTGAGAGTTGGTAGTAGGCGCATGTCCCCTGTCCCGTCCCTAGGGATGTCTGGTAAAGGGGGTGTCAAGGCATGGTGCAGATTGTCTAAGGACTGGTCCTCCTGCTGGATGACTGGACATGTCATCAGAGGGCTTCGACCCTTACTTGTTCAGCAAGTCATCTGGCGGACGAAGGAGGGGAGTGGCATCTAGTCCGAAAGCCTTTGGACTTAGGTCGTTCGAGGGTCCGGCCAATGGGCCTTTTTTCCTTTTATCATAGCCTCTTGAGGCCTTGTAATGGGCCTGGGCTACAGGAGGGTCCAAACCTCTCTTGAGAGTCACTTTTATCCTTCATCAAAACTTAATATCTTTTTATAGAGATATTATATTCATAATAGAATATATGATAATCTATCTAAATTATTGTAGCATTTTATTAAATAATATTTTAATTATGTTATTAATTTATATTAATTAATTATCTTTATAATTAATTAATAACTTATTGCTCTGGACCCAATCCATTCATTTCAATACCTCTTATTCGCATATGATGAGACACGCCTCACCTATGGCTAATTTTTGTAGGCATTTCATAATAGACAAATAGATCATGTGACTGACATATTATGATAGCTCTATACTATACACTTGTTAGAGATATATAACCTCTTAACAGAAAAACAAAATTTTAGTAGATTAAAGTATATACCACCCCAAATTACTTATCACATTTATTTGTCTCTCTTTTGATCTCATAATAATTTCTTTTTCACAATTATGTTAACTTATAAATATAATATAAATATAATTGATTGAATATAAACACAATAATTGAGAGTGACTATTAAGCAATCTTCCTTTTAGCTTAATTTCCCAATCATAATCATAATTGCTTTTCTAAAAATGTTCCATAAGATCGAATTCATAATATCATTGCTAAATTATATCTTAAGAATTAGTTAAGAGTCGTAAGGATAGTAAAATTTGAGAATCATAATTTCCAAGAGTCTTACACTTCCAAAAGTTGAGATCATTAACTTTATTCTCCCTTTGGTTGAAATTTTACACGTGGTATGAAACACATGCCATATTGTTCCCTCTTTTTTTCATATAGCACATGTCTATCAAAAATACATTTTTGATTAAAAAATACTACATAGATGATAATTTAGATGTCTCAATGTCTAACTTAAGTTCACTCATCTATTCAATACCCTTTAGAACTCGCATATAACGATCTAGACAGACACAAATATAATTACACATAATTTGCTACTTCAATATCAACATTATAATGTATATCTCATTTCCTAAAAAGAGACAATTATAATGTCTTAAGCACGAACACTAAATTATCACCTAGATAATCTATTTTAAAACAATCTTATCTTTATTCATTACATACATAATAAAAGCGATTACCTATATAAAAAGGTTAATCTTCTTTGTGTCCAACATGCTTTCACAATTCAATAATAGGAAATGTAAAAACATTGGTACTTATGTAAGTACAAAACAAACATCATGTTTTATTATTAATAAATAAAATAAAATAAATATTGTTGGGAAATAACAAATAACATAAATACATTAATATTTACACAATACTTAAAAGTTGATTTGCTTATTTGAATTGATTAAATTGATTGATTGAGTTAATTATGAAAATTATCAGGTTGGATTGTTGGAGTTTGCTAATGTAGCATCTTTCTCCATTTATAGACTATTGAAAAATAGTTTTTGTTAACTGCTTTTCTCCACTTAACTAATTTTTTTTCCATTTTTTTCATGTTTCTCTTATCTTATGCACATCTTATTAATTGAGAATCATGATGAAATTCTATAAATTTATTTCTTCTGCACGTGTGAAAAGTGCTTCTTGGACTTCTAGAATTAGTAGCGACCTTCATTAATATGGGTTAGATGACTTATAAGTTTGATCCACTCACTTTTTAATGCAAAAAAAGTACTACAAAATATAATATAATGCTAAACATATAATGCATGTGTTCCAAAATATTTATTATTTTAAATTTTTTTTATTTTAATTTATTTTTTATTTTAAAATTTTAAGAATATATTTATTATTGTTTATACTTTACTCTCCGTTTATTATGTTTATTATTGTTTATACTTTACTCTCCGTTTATTCTCTTATTAAACATTTACATTAATTATTTTTCTTTTTTTATATCAAAATCAATAAAAGATATTTTAATATTTTTACCTTAAAATTATAATAATTTAATAACTCTTTTAATTAATATACCGAAATTTTAAATGATAAATATTTTAAAATAAAAAAATATATTAAAATATAACTTAATAATAAATACACATATAAGCTTAGCTCCAAATCTCTCCCTCTAATAATAAATATATATATATATATATATATATATATATATATATATATATATATATATTTTAAACAACAGAGTCTCGATTCACATATTATTAATGATAATATATTTTAAATTGATCACTTGGTTTAACTTTATTGATCATAAGCGTTATATTATAATGATATATGTTTTTCTTTATTTTTTTTTTAATTTCACAACTTACAGATACTAAAAAAGAAAAACACAAATTAGACGCAAATAAAAAAAAATAAAAAGTCATTTAGGGCCCACTAGGCCAATTTCCGGTTCAAAATAGACATCCCCGGCCGAAAACAAAAAACTCATGAATACACTCACGATCAAATCGTTGAGCCACGTGCGCACAACTTCAATCTTAACCGTCCATGTTATTTCTTGGAAAATCCACCTCACCGATTAAGCTGAACCGCCGCCATCTCCAGATACACGTGGCAACCATCCACCTGTTATATAACCCTCTCACCATCTCCCTCAAAAAACCGATCGGAGTAGTGGTACCATGCGGTGGTTATGGTAGGAAATGCAAAAATAAAATAAAATAATTGAAATTGAAATAAAAATAAAAATTATGTCCGGTAAGTCAGAGAAATCTCATCTGAAAAGATTTAACGATTGTCGCCGGAGATCGGTAATGAATAATCCTCCATTTTGCTACGCGGCGGAGAATCTTTTTCATGATGATACGAAGACGAAGAAAAGAGGAGGCTCCTCTAAGATTATCCTTCATGAAGGAAAAAAAGTAGTGGAGCCTTTGGGAATATTAATGGCTTCTAGTGATCATAGAGACGAACAAGGTAATAATAATGCCACTATGATTTGTTCGTCTCATGGTTCAATTTCGGTAATTGGACGGCGCAGAACTATGGAAGATGCGGTTACGGTTTTGCCTGGAGTTAAAGTTGGTGAGTTTGATACTTGTTATGATTTTTTTGCTGTCTATGATGGACACGGTGGAGCCAAGGTGGCTAACGCTTGTAGGGACAGGATGCATCAACTGGTGGCGATGGAGGTAGAGAAAGGGAGTTTAGGTGGTGAAGGAAAGGGATTAAATTACTGGAAGAAGGTTATGGGTTCGTGTTTTACGGAAATGGATGAGGAAGTGATCAACGGCGGCGGCGGAGGAGGTGATGATGTAGAGGCGAAGTTTTCGGAAAAGACAACTGTGGGGTCGACAGCAGTGGTGGTTTTGGTGGGGAAGGAGGAGTTAGTGGTGGCAAATTGTGGGGATTCTAGGGCAGTTTTATGCCGTGGAGGTGTAGCTATGGCCTTATCTAATGATCATAAGGTGATGTTTGATTGTTTTAGATATATCTTTTTTTCCTTTTTTGGTAAATAATTGATTTAGATATTTCAGAAATTGGAAAAAGGTTTATTTTACTAAAAATTAAATTTATTTATTTTACCTAAATTTTCACATAAACAATTTCACTATCACTGAATTAAAATAAAAAAATTAGTTAGTTACTTATGAATGTCTATTTCAATTGAATCATTCAAACTTATCAATTAATTATTGCATATATATATATATATATATATGTGGAGAATTGGAGTAACAAATTTCATCAACAGACATGAGTGGTAGAAAGTAAAAATATATGATGATAGCCTTTGGATTCCTTGTACAGCCTGATAGGCCAGATGAAAAAGAGAGAGTGGAAGCTGCCGGTGGCCGAGTCGTCGACTGGAACGGTAGCCGCGTCCTAGGTGTACTTGGCACTTCAAGATCAATAGGTATAACATTAATCAGGATCTTAATTTTCTTTTTTGGGTAAATTTGACTCCTATAGGACTCAAACACAACACGGTAATGAGATATCTATTGTTATGCAGGAGATCAATATTTGAAGCCATTTGTGACCTCGGAACCAGAGATTTCAGTAACTGAGCGAACTGAATCAGACGACTTCGTTGTTATAGCAACAGATGGGTTATGGGATGTTATTTCCAATGATGTTGCTTGTGAAGTTGTCAAGAAGTGTTTTGATGGCCGTCTAAAAAACAGGAAATTTTTGGATGAATTTAGTGGAAGAAGTGCTGCAGAGGCAGCAGCACTGCTAGCTGAATTGGCGATGGCTCGTGGGAGCAAAGATAATATCAGTGTCATAGTAATTGAGCTTAAAAGCTCGAAATAGCTAAGTAATATGTTTTGTTTATCCTCTTTACTTATGCCAATTTTTTTTTTTTATGCTTTTTTTACCTTTCGAGTCCTGTACTGTTTTGCGATATGAATGCACGATTAGTCAAGTTTGATCTCTCTCGCTTAAAATCAAAAGTCAAATTGCTCTGCAATTGAATCATTTGATTTTTAGAGTTGGGATGTAACGCCATTTGAGTCGATGAGAATTCCTGCTGGCATTTACAATTTCACATTCAAGATAGATTTCATCTCATATGGGTATAGTCCACTTCATGCATGCCGGTTGACAACTGATTAAGCCGCAGTAAATATATATATAGAGTTCGATTTTCCTTGATATACTACCTGACTTTTTGGAAACAATAGAGTTTGGTTAACATTGATTTGTTATCTTCATATATAAGGTGAAATAGAGAACTCGGCAAAGAAGATTCTATATAGCTTAAGAAGAGAGACATAATTCAATGCGACAAACTATTTTCATATCAGAAGTTTAAAGTTGTTGCATAGCTTACAACATCAAAAGAACAAAAGGAAAATACATAGAAAGGAAAAGACTTCTTGCAATCTATTTGAGAAGTCCAATTTTTTTTGACCTCTCAACTAGGGCACTCTTTTAACTGTTTCTCTCTCTCTCAAACATATTTATGTAAACTAGTCAAGCAGAGGAGAAAGAGGATGAGCACTTCTTTTTTTCAATTGTCTCTTCACTCCTTTCGTCCTCCCACTTTCAACCTTATTTAAACCTAAAATCACTAAAACCCTAATCAGATACCAAATCAAGAAAATGAAAACCCCAAATGAACAAGAAAAGGTGTGAAAAAAAGACCTTTCTGGACTGCATTTTTTGTTTTTTTGTATAGCTGCACAATTCTTACATTACATCCCCAGAAGCTATGTAAATCTCTTTCTCGTTTCTGTAATTGAATTTACTTATTTTTCAGGCCAAAGTGTAGCTTGAAACTGAGACATCTGCAGCAGAGGCTGAATGAATATAAACAAACTCGAGACTTTGTCCGGCAGGTAGAGAGTTGACCCATGATGGGAAGGCATAAGAATTTCCCGACTTCGTAAGACCCCATATTGGACCATAAAGTTTAGTTATTGAAAGCTTGAGGTTTGTCAAAGTCTTAACAGACTTGTTGGTGACAATACTGGAATATCTGTAGTACCTTTTTCCCTTGGCATTCCATGAAGTTGTCATCTTCTGCTCTATGGAAATTGGGGCAGATGTAACTGGAAAAATGCAAACCAAATTAGATCTTCTTGTCCAAATAATTTAACAATGTGACCTGATCAGAGTCAATAAATCCCTTAACCAAACAGCTAACCAGTAATATTCCATGCAAACATCAACCTCAGTCACAAGCACAAAAGTAAACTAATGCAATAGAAGGGAAGCAAAACAATACCTGGAGCTGGAGTCCTTGATACTGGTTTGGGCTGGAGAGGAGCTGGAATCACTGTCGCATAATCAAATGATAATTGTTATTACAAGCAACAGAAAATCCATTTTCCAAATCATTGGAACAAATAAAACCAAAAGATTAAAATCAATGGCTGCATTGTCTATATATATATATACCTGGAAGAAGCTGATTGTATCCTCCATGACCACCATTTAGTCGTGCCAATATGCCAAGAATAGGAGCATTGTTATAGGTAGCAGGCTCTGTCTGTTCATAATTGTCTCTCTCATCGGCAAAGTTGTCATAGGCATCAGGACCACCAACAATAGCACCAGTAAGCAGATTAGGATCACTTGCCTTCCTGCTATACCAAGTTGCATAACCACCTCTGCAGCTGACAAATTTAGGATCAACCTTAATGGAAACAATTGAGGAACCTCGGTGGTGAACTTGTCGTGGATAGTTGTTTCCATAACCCACCATATAACTTGTAGCTCTTGGGTTGTCTCCAAGAATGTAATCCACCTGAAAGAGTTTCACAATTTACATAAGATCAGATTGTATGCTCATACTAATAATGTATCAAAAGCGTTGCATATTCAATTTATTTACCTGAGACTTTGCAAAAGAAAGAAGCTCAGATGCAGCAACATTGCCAGAAGCACACTTCATGCTTCTACCAGCAGAAGCAAGATAGTCAGAGTATACAGTAGCAAGGAATGAAGCACTCGTGACGAACTGCATATTGTTCCACCTCTGGCGGAAAATTAGACCACCAGGAGTTTTTTGAACATTCCGGCTACCCTTTCCGATGCACGAACACATGAAGTACTCAGCCTTCTGTTGATACCTCTCAAAAACTGGTGCATAGTGGCCAGCTTTGCCTTGCATCAAAAACTGCAACAGCACAATATACAAATAAGCTGCCATTTACAAAATACCTAACTTTATAATATTTGCGATGATATAAAAGCAAATTATTAAATGGGAAAATTTTTTTATTAATGAAATGATCAAATAACATGTGGGTATAGACTAGAACCTTAATTATTATTATTATTTTTTTTTAAATATACCTTGGCAACAAGAGTTTGAACCCCAGCATACTTAACATCCCAGCCAAATTCAGTCATTCCCCATCCAGTTCCACCCATGGAGTCACCATTGTTTCCAAGGTAGCTCAAGTAGTATTGATTGTCAGTTGCCTGATACAACCAGGCAGCTGCCCATAGTATCTCATCCTGTAATTATTCAAGAAAAAATAAGTCAATTAAATCAATAATTTCTTAAAATAAAAGACAGAGAGAGGAATTAAATTTGCTTACATTGTATCCACTGATAGAGCGATAATACTTTTGAGCAACAGTAATGCTGCTGTCATATTTGCCTCTGTACTTGTCTGCAAAATCAAATAGCTGAAGGAAAAAAAAGGAAAAAAGTCATTGGCAATCCCTGTAATTTGATAAAAAATAAAAGGGTAGATAGGAAATTGCAGTAGTTTTCGAGAGTAGCGTTGGTTTGGGGTCGGCGAGAAACGATAGGTAACCCACCGACAGTGTTCTCACGTGAGAACAGCAGCAGTTGTTACTACTAGTAGTAACTACTTCCGGTCTTTACGGGTCGTAACACGTGGACGGTTAAGATCTATGAGTAATGAGTACAACCAAATCTGTACGGTCAATAGACAATACGCGCGGCATGGTCATGGGAAAAAGTGCTCCCTTCATGATCCAAAATGTGCGCCGAAAGATTTTATTCGAGTTTAATAAAAATCATTAAATAATTGTTATGGGATTATAACAAGAAACCCAAAAAAAAAAAAATTTGATATTGTCAAGATCTTAAACGACATCGTTTCGGATGCAGTTAGTGTTCTGAAAAGTTGTTCTTTTTTTTTTTTTGGGTATTTTTTAAATATTTTGAACTAAATTTCGGTGATTTTGCCCAACAAAAAAAAAAAAGGGATAAAAAAGCACGTACTGCCAAACATATTTTAAATAATGAAATTGAATTCAACCATTGTATATAATTGTTAGGCGTATTCTTTTTCCACATATTGACCACTACAAGTATTGATGCAAATGAGAAATTACCAAATCTACTAGTTTATTTTATTTTTTTCTAAAATAAATATAAAATATTAATAATTTAAAAGGGTAAGCAACAATGTTTAAATGCGGCTAAGTGACTTTCCATTTTTTTTAAAAAAAATGTGATATTATTACCTTGAAATGATATACTAACTTGCGCCATAGAGACAGTGTCTGTGTTCATAAATTGTAGCGTGAGCATTAAACGTGGTTTGTTTTGTTATAAATGCACTGCCAGCATACGCTACAAAGTGGTCATAATTTTTAAGATGCGGTTTAATAGGTCAGTAATAATATATAATATAAAATAATTAAAAATATTCTTAATATAAATTTATATTAAAAATATATTTAATTATATTATATTAATTTTATTACTGTTTATTAAATATATCTTGATTATATATATGGTTAGAGATGATAACGTACGCAGGCACAACAAAAATGGTCTAAAATACGCCAGTCAGTTACAGTCGTTCATGCGATTAGTGGCCTAGTAATTAAAGTAAGCATGCATTATCATAAGGAGTCCTTTTTTTCGCGCTTTTTTGTAATAAATAAATTTTTTTACCTGATGCGCGTGAGCTAAAAGTTCATTGGCGTAGGCGGGGTTGGAGTGGCGGAAAACTATGGAAGCGGCAGCCATGGCAGCAGCGGTTTCACCGGCGAGATCTGACCCAGGATTGCTTGGGTCGATCTTGTAAGCTCGGCGGTCGGTTGTCATATCCTCCGGTCTTTGCCAGCAAAAGTGGTCACTATTGCCATCTCCCACCTAACCCAGAAACATACATAAATTGATTAACGACATGACGTTAAATTATTTGTATTTATCAATTATTAAATTAAATTTTGTGACTATTGTTTGTTTTTTTGACGTGTAATGAAGCATCAGTTCTGTTAACAAACAAGATATCCCGTTGAAAAGGACAAATAAATACTAGAAACTAAACTTATTATAAAAAAAATTAGTGATGCTTTGATGGAATTTAGGCAGATGTGATGTCAAAGTTATGGCATTACAACGATTTTGTTTGTAAAATAGAACAGCGGTCAGAAATGGGTTCAGGTTCAATTTGTGAATTAACACAAGTTTGAGATCCAATTTTATCCCCTTTTTTACTGTGAAAACAGAGCAATTTCTTGATTTTTTTCGGCAGAATAAATTCTCCAGTCAATTAGTTTGGTGGAAAAAGATCCACTAGCAAGTTGAGGCAAATAATGGAAACAGTGAAACAGTTGCTAAAAGAATAATAATCAATGGCTTTGAAAAAGTGAAAGCAATGGTGTGCGAAAGGTACCTCCCCATATAGAACGTAGGGTTCGGGGTGAGCTTTGATGAAGTAGTCAGTTCCCCACTTAACAGCAGCCACGGCGTGACCAAGTTCGCCGCTAGCAGCCATTTGTTTCCCATACTCTATTATGCTCCAGGACATCATTGTAACAGTGAAGGCCATAGGCAAACCAAACTTCACATTGTCCCCTGCATCATAGTACCCACCTACAAGATCCACCTGCAATTTCCCACCAAAAAAAAATTGGTTTAAAATTAATGGAAATTCACTAAGAAAATTTTGAAAAAAAAAATAGTAAAAGCGCACAAACCCAATTGATTTTTTTTTTTTTAAGAATGACTTTCCATTTGGATTTTTAGAAAGGAAAGTGATGTTTTAAACTTACCCCACTGGCTTTTCCATCATTTAGACCAGAATTAGCTCTCCAAGAAACTCTTTGGTTGGGGGGAAGGTAACCAGATCTTTGAGCTTCAAAAAAGAGAAGGCTCTTGCTAAGAGCTTGACCATAGTCATGGCCAGCTAAGGCAAAAGGGAAACAGAGGAGCAGAAACAGAGGAGCCATTGAAATGATCCTAAAAAGCTTCTCCATAGAGAAAAAATATATATAAACACAAGAGTTTCAGTCAAGAAAATGAACCCAAATGCTGTGCCCACTACGATCTGTTCAGTATATAAGCAAAAATACAGAAAACAGATCTGTTATGCAACAGCAATTAATTGCAAAATGGGGATAATTAATGCCACTAATCCACACAAATTAGTATATTAACTAAGGAAAAATGGCAATGTTGGTATGACTTATCAGTTAAAACTTCTGATAAATCCACCTGTAAGAGGAAAGACTCTTACTAGAGAAAGGGCTAAGGAGAAAATAAGAGAAAAGAAAGGTGCAAAGACTGGGAGAATGCAAAAGAGCTCAAGCCCTATATATTGAGAAGCAAAGAGCTAAGAAATAGGCAAAGCTCAATTAATGAAAAAAATATATATATAATTTTTTTATTTTATTTATTATTTTTTCATCTATTATTTTCCCTTACGGAATACTGGAAAAACAGTTGAGAAAAGAACAGAGTCATGTGGGTGTCCTTTGGCTCTTCACTGGAAGGGTCGGTGCGGATTTAATGTACTTGTGGAAATAAATTTTTACTGTTTATACCCCAAGCCGTAAAGCAAATACAAATAAAACTCACGATTTTTAATAATTACTTTTGATAAATAGTAATTATTTGAAATGTGTTAAATTGAATATATAATTAATTTTTAATTTGATTAGTTGATCGAATTAATCTAGTCCGATTTTAATATATTATTTTATTATCATATTGGAGATTGAGAATGGATGAATTTACTATTTAAAGTAGAAATGAGAGAAAATATAATAAATTTTTGATTTCGTAGTATTAAAATTATTTTTAAAATCAGATAATTTAGAGTTTTAAATTTTAATTGAAGCAGAATTTAGAAAAGAAAAAACGAATAAAAAATGACGAAATTTTAAATTTTCATTAATATTAATTATTTAATTTTAAGACAACCACGAGAGTCATTGCATGTTTAATGACAGCCAAGAGGCTAAGAATTTACTAAAAGTAGAATAGATAAAATGCCAGTGGCAGCAGAGGAGTCAAAAAAAAGTTCAGGAAACTGTCCCAATATTTAATTTGTCTAAAATGCCCTTCTAGACTTTTGCTTAAAATAAAGCAAAGGATTATCCAGTTAATCCTTGCTTAATTCAAATTTTGTATGATTGATTGGGTCAATTTTCCCCCTTTTGGACAATGTTTTTAAAACCAAACAGGACAGTGAATTGATCTTATTATTAGTTTAGTTCCATAGTCTAACCGATCTTTTAATTTTTCTTTTATTTTTAATTTTTTATATCAAAATGAAGTCATTTTGCTATATCTAATTTTTAAAATATTGGACTGAACTAATAGATGATTTTTTATTTAACCGGTCTGGTCTAATTTTAATAAGAGTGCTTTTTGGCTGTTTGAGAAAATGCTACCTTGCTAAATTTACCCATAAAGCCTGAATTTTTTTCCCTGCAAATGCAATATGTAAGAATTATGCTTCCAATGATTTGTTTCAAATTGACCTTTTTAACTCTTTCTCAGGCCTTTCTCATTGCTTATGACGGAGCATAAGCTGGACTATAATAAACTCTAAACAAGCTGATTACAAAGGCAAAGCCAAAAGATAATGATAATAACGCTAGTAATAGAAAAAAGAAGGAAAAGTGTGTCTAGTAAGTGGATGTATCCACAAATCTAATGTAAGTGTATGAAAATTATAATTGATTAAATTTTTAAAATTTAAAGAATTTTTAATAATTAATGTCAAAGAAAATATAGGAAAGTATGGTCGAATCAATAAAATTTTAAAATATATTAATCCTATCATTGTTATGCCTGATATTAGTTTATAATCAGATTTTATCAATGTTAAATTATTTTCCCTAGAAATGATAAACTTTAATTTATTAAAATTACATGTGAAACCAATTACAAAATTATATTTTATAATTTATATATATATAATAATAGGTTTACAAAGTGAAATTTGTATATAGTAATAATAATGAAATTTGTAAAATCTTATTTGAAATTTACTTGAATTTTTACCTTTAAAGACAAAAACTGAAACGTGTGATCTGCATCATAACATGTGAAGAAGGTGCATTATGAATTTATCATAATGGACCACTGCATATTATACACGAAGAAGATCTATTTTAGTTCATTGTTGTACTATGAATTTAATTTCTTTCAATCCTGACAAAAAAAAAAAAAAAAGAACTTTATTTCATGCCTTGCCTGGACTACCATTCAAGTATTCTTCATCTAAACCAATTATGGTAGCTATGCCAATTCACATGTTGAAAACCTAATTAGTTTTATCACTTATAAATTGTTGGTTGATATAATTAAATTACAACACCTAAAATCATATATTTTTTGAATAACCTATATCTAATTCGTACACACTTTCATAATAGTAAATGAAAATTAGAACCAATCTTATTGATTAAAAATTATTTAATAAGTATCTAATTTATAAGATTATTTATACCATAGTGAAATATCGTTAGAACATATCATATTGATTAAATATAAGAATGTTAAGTGATTAATATAAAAATGAACACTTTAACTTTAATAAACTAATTTTTAAAGTTGACTCTTCTAAATCTATATTAAAATTTTAACATGATATTAAAGCAGGATAATTATATTTAATCAATTATACCATATTTAACTGAGTACCTAAATACAAAGTAACTAAGTATCCTATTCAATTAAATGCCTAAGTAAATCAAATGCCTAATAACTAATTATCATACAGATTATTCTGATATACTTAATTACTTTACCAATTATTTTAATTTATCCAAGTACTTAATACTTAATTGTAGTTAATTTTCTCAAATTTACATTAAAAATTTAACAAATACCCAACATAAAAATATTTTTTATCAATAATTTTTATGTAATAGAAGAATATCCAGCAAAAACACACATATAATTACACAACAAAAGATAGAATACCAAGCAAAAACACATAATAAGACATTTACTTATCATATTTTTTAAGAGATAAAAAGGCTAATCAGACTATTCCTGGCAGATTAATATCAATAATTATTTTATGCTTAGTCGGAACGATGTTGCAGGAGATTGACCATTAACCGGTGATTCCAAAAACCGACAACTCGACAAACAACACTAACCCATCATTTAATTTTCATTGCCTGTAAATACTAATATTTTAAGTCACCGACAGTACCCGGTTAAATTCATTTTTATTATGGCATGGTCAATATATATGGCATTTTTGTAAATCTATGAAATGTAATGGACTATTTTGTCCTATTATTTATAACATTATAAATTCTTTTAATGGTATAAAAGATAAAACAATAAAAAAAAGTAAAGAAAATGACAAACAAAGATGTGGTCAAAAAAGAGCGTCCCATGTCAGAGCGCTTTATTCCAACCGCAATCAACGGTCTTGTCCGCCGAAGAACAGATAAAATCTTAATTTTATTTTATTTTATTTTTTTTTTTCGCTTTTTTGCTTTATTTATAAAAGTAAAAAATTTTAAAATATTAGCTCAAAAAAAATTTATAAAAGCAATGGGAACAGTGACACGTATTATAAGTCAAACAGGCAAGCCTCCGCAATAACCGGTCGTCGCCGGTTCTATCACGGCCATGGCAGCACTTCCCTCCTTAGTTCCCTCTCCTTAAATTACCGGCTGTCTGTTGTCTATCTCCACCGGTAAAACCGGTAACTTCCCTAATAATATAAGATCTTGCCACGTAGCATCTACACTTTTAATTGGGACCCACAAGGTGTGGGCTGTATATAAATGTAGAGGATCTTGCAAATCAAGGGGTGGTTCCCTTAAATTGCAGGGTATACTGTACAAACGGTAGTGGGAAAAGGAAATGTGTTTGTTAAAGGAAGTGAATGACAGTAAATGAAATAGTTGGAACTTGAACAAACCTTCCAATGGGAAAAAGAAAGGGTTCGTGTGTCTTTATTGACCTTTTTCTTTTTATCCTTGGTCCTTAGCTAACAATGTGCCCTAAACTAAAGGTCACTGCTTCTTTTTTTTTTCAGTCATATAGCTTTTCTTGGGTTAGGTTCACTTTTGAAAATTTTGGGGGATGCCCACAAACATAAAATTCTAGGTTTCATACTCTAGCCAGTTCAAATAATTGTAGCTTAGTCATAATTATCAAATTATTCCAAAATTTAAGTATATACTTAATCCCACATTTGCTTTAGTGCTAAATTGCTAATAATAAGTAAATTAACAATTAGAGCATATTTTGAATGGTTTAGATTAATTACATGACCTGAAATTCAACTTGTTTGCTATTAATTAATGGTTTGTTTTCTAACAAGTTAGATTATTTTTCACTCAAAATGTGTTTGCTTAAGTAGTAATATATAGATAGATGCTGCCTAACAGTGGATGAGTTTTAGAATATTGTAAGTACTTGGGGATTTGTTGCAATCAATTAAATACCTACTTGGATTTGTCTATTGAGCTTAAAAGAAGCTTCATTCTTTTTTATTTTCTTGTTTTAAAGAATTTATATTTAGTTGATATAGATCTATACATTTGTCTGTGTAGCTCAATAAAATTTTAAATGGATCGAACATAAAATATAATATTTTCTTTAAATATTAACAAGGTCAAAACTTACAAAATAGAAATAAAACTATATATTGATAGACACAACATGCCTAAATAAAAAAGCACTAATCATACCAGCTGAAGAACCTTACAAAATATTAATTTCATAAACATATTTGAGAAACTCGTTAGTAAAAAGTTAGCAGCTTAATTATACTCTCTGTAAATATAATTTAATTTATGTTAATTTAATAATTAAGTAATTTTTTTACTATAATATAATATTTTTTTTTTACAAATCATTTTCACTATAATCATTTTTTTTACTTTAATCTAATATTCTTTGTTTACTATAATCTAATATTCTTTTTTTTACTATTAGATGTCATATTTTACAGGTCATTTAAATTCATCTTTTGACTTTATAAAAGATTACCATCCATGTGAAAATAAATTTTCCACATGGAAAAAAAATGAACTATCAATAGAACCCTAGAGTAAAATATTTTATTTCAATTTTGCAAACGAAGTTACATTAGCAATATTTATATGGAACTTATATAAAAATGTTGTTCACCTGTCAAATTGGCAACTTGCCATTTGTGCTGCAAACTTGCCAAATAATGACCAAATTGGTAATTAAATTAAATATTTAAATATAAATATATTATGATTTTTTTTTGGCAACAGTCCTAAGGCTAGACAAGGTTGGATACTGACAATAAAGAGGCAAAGATACAACAGGTAAATGGAAGTATAATAGAGAAGCTTAAGAAAAAAAAGATATATAAATTTGAGGGCTGAGGATTGGCAACATATGCTTTATGGATAATGTACGTATGTGATATGTTAAATATCTTTTGGCCACTGTCTCTTTCTTGTATGTACACAAGGGCCTAACAAGAAGATGCTATTCTTTAACAAGAAGTTTATAAACCTTCAATTCAAATGTGAATGGAATACATTAATTATTAGAATAATTTTATAAACATTATTCTTAATTTACTCTCTAAAATCTTAATTTAGTGAATCAATTTTTAGAATTTACTTTACCAAAAGAAAATTACAATGTAATATGCATGGCTGTGAATTATTTATGATTATCTATTTTTAATAGTATTTTCTATGATAACTTTATGTTTACGAGATAAATCTTATTTTCTATGATAACTTTAGGTTTATTGGATTGGAGGACTTCATAAAAAATAAAAAAAAAGAAAAAAATGGAAGAGCATGATGAATGAAAACTCATGGGTTTTAAAAGGTCAAAAGAAATTAATAAATAATTAGATAATTTCCTCTGTTGAGAGTTGAGGCAAAGAGGGCTCATTAAATATGGTCCATTGCCATAATTGTGACTTGTAAACTAACCAATCTCTAATAAATCCGCATGCAATGGGACCAAAAAGATTTCTTTTTTTTTTTTAATAAACTATTTTGCTCATATTTTGGCATAAAAAAAAAAAAGAAGATATTTTTCTCATATTTTATTATTTAATTTATATTTTTTAAAATATTTAAAATATATAAATTATTATCATTATTTATGAATTTAAATATTACCTACTTTACTATAATTTTGAATATTGATATAAATAAAACATGTGTATCAATTAAAAATATAAAACGATATTAAATATATCAGTCGATGTAGTTTTAATTCAAATTTACAAATACATAATTACATAAAAAATTACTAAAATGCCTTCATATAAATTTAAATTTGAAAAAAATTACAAAGCAAAAAAATTGATTATAAATAACTAATAAATTCAACCTTTATTATATACATGTATTGCATGTGATTATTATAGATTTCAAACGTATGATTTTACATTATCAAATATTAAATATTTGATGAAATAAAAAATATTTAATTAATAATTAAATAAAAATTTAATAATAATAAGAAAATTAAAATTAAGTCAATAAAAAAATTTTCAAATTTTAGTTTCTGGTCTTCAATTAATAGAATAAACTGCAAATAAGGAAGCAATTAGAGTATAATTTAGTTATTCAAACTTATATAAAATCTATTTACACCTAAAATTTAAATTCTAATAATGTTATAAAATATAAATTATGAATATCTTAATTGCTCATTAATATTAAATAATATTTAATTATTTTAAATATCTACTAAAAAAAGTGTGTGTGTGTGTATATATATATATGTAGGTGTGTGCAAAGGTGAACATATGGATTGATATGATTTATTAAAATTATTATAATTTTAATAAAAAGTGATTATATTTTTATTTATTTTCTATTAAAAATGAAATAAAATAGTTAATGTATGTTTATATGAAAATATATTCATATGAGAATAAGTTTGCCCCCTTAATTAAAAAAATTTGGCTTCATCCCTTTTGAGTTGGTTTATTAATCCTAACATAAATGAACGATGGACCTATAGCGATATCAATGTCTTATTTTTATCTTAGTTTGTTAGTGATAGTAAATTGCTAATTATCATTTGTCTAAAAAAAAAAAACTATTGGAATGCACATAAATTTAATATAACATACATAAATATAAAAATGTATCATTAAAAATCTTTAAAAAAATACCATATTAAATATGAGAAATTGATCTTTTAAATGAAAATGAGAGATTAATATTGCCAAAAAAATATGAATATGAGGAAAAATATAGTATCATGAACATGTATTAACAGTGATTAATTAGAATATAGATTCTATTTTTATTAGGATTTAAGTTTTCTTTAATTAGAATACGATTGATAATAAAATAATAATTTTTTAATTTTATTTGTATTAAAATTTATATTTTTTTCTTTGATTGGGATATAAAAGAAAATTTAATAATAATTTTTTAATTAAATATGATACTAAACAAATCAAATAAAGAAGAAGAAGAATTTCTTATTTGTTTTTTATATTAAAAATTATGTTTTTTATAGACAATTTAAAAGTTTAACCTCTTAAGATATATATTTATCTATAAATCAAATGTAATATAGAATTAGCCATAGTATAAATAAGTATAAATATATAGACTTAGCTTTCATAAATATCCTCAGAAGTGTGCTGTGTCACGTTCCCTTTGGTTAGTTGTGAATTCTAAGCTAGAGTAATAGTTGCCTCACTGCGTTTGGAAATTTTTTTTAGGAAAATAAATATATAGAGGAAAATAAATTTTCTTTTTCACTTTATTTTTTTTATTTTCATTTTATTTTCAAAATGCAAAAAAAAAAGATAGAATGAAAAATAAAATTTATTTTTCTTTATATTTATATTTTTTTATTTTCAAATAAAAAATAAAGGAAAATAAATTTTATTTTTCATTCTATCTTTTTTTTTGCATTTTGAAAATAAAATGATTTTTCTCCCTTATTTTTATTTTCAAATAAAAAAAATGATTTTTCCTTTTATTTTTTTTCTCCCTTATTTTTTCCTTTTGTAAATATAGTCAAAATTTTCATAATTATAATTATATACTGAAAAGTAATCTAAATAATTTTTTTAAACATAACTTTTGTCCTCAACGTTTTTTTTTTTTTTAAGAAAAAAATTATATCGTCTCTCATAATTAAGGGGTTAGATTACTAGAAGTAAGATTTCTTAAAAAAAGTGTAACATGCGTGCAATAGCAACTACGAACTTTTGGGCCCATACTTACACGTACAAAATAAAACCCTTATGAAAGGCACATGACCCTTAGAAGAGACATATGGCCCTATGTTGATCTCAAATGATATGTGCTTGTCTCCTAATGAGAATGGCAGAAAGTGAAAGCTTTTATGGTGAAATGGACCTTTATCTCTTACCACGCTCTCAACAAAAGCCTTCGAAGGACATCATATTTTCCAAGCCCCACAAATCCCTTTTCTTTTATTTTTCTGTACATTTATTTATTATCTTGCTTTTTCAATCTTATTAATCATTTAAATAGCTCACTTCTACGCTCACACGTCATTTCTGTTTCATATATATATATATAATTAAACCAAGTTTATCATTAAAACCATATATATAATTATCATTCATTTATATCTGAATATGTAAAAAAGTAAAAAAATTTTAAGACACTAAAGTTTTGGTCGCTTAATATTAACAAATCAATTTATTTCTTATATGATTAATTGGTGTTGAAATCTTAAAATGATACTATAAATACAAATCTTTTAAACATTCAGCAAGAATAATATGTTTAACTGACGAGTTAAAATTATAATTCATTAAACTTTGAATATTATAAAAGCATTTAATTAAAATACTTCAATTATATTGTGAAAACAAACACTGTATATAACGTAATAAAACTCATTCTTAATACTCTTTTATTTTGAAAAATTTTATTTTAATATTTTGTATTAATTTTATTCTCACATTAAATATAATATTTTATTAATATCAAAAATAAATTAAGCAAAATTGATAAAAAAAAATTTAGAAAATAACACTAATAATTAACTTTAATACCTATCTAAAATAATATAATATTTTTATTATTTTTGCATTGTTCCCTCTTCTAATTAGTGAATATTTTTTCTCAGAAAAATCATATGCAAAAGATAAGAAATTTGTAAAAAAAAAGATAAGAAATTTAGTTTTAATCATTTTTTAAGATTCCTAACGTATATAATAAACAAGGGCGGAGGGAAGGGTAGGTGAATTTAAATTTTAAAAAATTCATATTATTTTAAAATATTCACATTATTTTAAAAAATTCACATTATTATTTTTAATATTTTATTAATTTTTTTTTTAATTTAGATGAATTTAAATTTAAAATTCATTTGTTTTTCTTGGCGTCTATTTATAATTTACTTAGAAAAGTATTTCTGCCTCGTCCAGGTAATAAAGAAAAGAAAGAATATTAATAATATAATAATAATAAAGTTGGGAATCTAAAAATGAAATTATGGAAACACCGGAGATTGGAAGGAAGAGGACTTTGTTGCAAGCGCAAATCAAGGTAGATTCACATCTAGTACATGCAGGTCCACCAGGAGTGATTTCTGAGTCAATCACGGACAAATCTCAGTAGTGGACTTTTAACTTTTTTTTTTTTTTTAATTATTTGATAGCTTTTTTCTTATTAGATAAATCACTTCTCATTTCACATTACAAATTTTGAAGCGTGGATGCCAGTATCATTAAAATCCAATCATATTGGACCGATTAAACTAGAAATTAGCTGTCGTTTTAGTTTAAAAATTTTAAAATTGTATTTGACAAAATAATATCTTTTTGATATAAAAAAAAAATTTAAAAAGTGGACTGAATCATCAAATCAAACCAATCGAATTATAAATTAGTGAGGATACTGATTCACTCTCTTATTTAATTTTAAAAACGTTGGTAAATACTAAACATCACATCTTGTATCCTTTGTGTTGGAGCGTTAAAAATTATTTTTACACATTATTTATAAATAAGGTTATGTGATTAAAGCGTTTTCATATTCGATTATGTTCGTGTTCGGTTTAATTTATATTGAATTTGCTGATATTGCACATAATTTAATTATTATTATTATTAGTATTGGAAAATGAAAAATCGATCATGGATCTTATGCTGAGAGAGTGATATACTTACTATTAAATTATATCTATGTGTGATTAATCTATTAATTTTTTTTATTAAGTGGCATATCATTTTAATTTGATCATTTGGGAGGAAGGATGTATATAAAAATAGTAGAGTGTGCTTTATTTGGTGGTGGAATTTGCTTTTGGTAGTATTATTATATGAGGATGGTGCTATTTTCTTGATAAAATATAACAAATTTTTGTACTGGTGAATTGATTTATACATTTGTGTTTGGGTGTTCATGGATATTTCCAATTTTTGGTGACTTTATCTTCTATTTTTTAAGCAATCAAAATACAAACAAAAAATTTTGGCGATTTCATTCCATATCAGATTTCACTATCTAAATGTTAATTTAAAGGATCCACATTTTTATTCCAATTTAAAATGAGATTTGGTGATAGTGAATTACCTTTATTTAATTTTTTTTTTTGCTATAGTAATGAAATAGTAAAAAATTACTAAAAGTTAAACCTTTGATTCACTTTTTTTTTTTATCGAAGAATTGGGAGATTAAAATTAATTTTATTACTCGAGAAAATATGTATTACTTTTAGATTATAAAAGTGTAATAACTGCAAATATTTGATTGAATTTAGAGATTCCTTTTATATAACAAAAAAATTATTTCAAAGGTAAAATTTCTCTCTTTTGTGGACATTGATTCTTTAAATATATATATATATATATATATATATATATATATATATATATATATATATATATATATATATATATATATATATATATATATATATATATATATATATATATATATATATATATATATATATATATATATATATATATATATATAATTTTATTTTATTCATGAGAGGTACAATTGAAACAATATCATACAAAATGTAATTAGGATTTACTATTCTATTTTAAGAATAATATTAATTATAAATTAAAAACATAATTATGAAAATTAATATCTTAAAGGAACATAAGAAGAATGAATCATTAATGTAATATGATAATTAATGGAAAGATTATTATAAAAGAAAGTTTTAATTAAAGCATAAATAAATATTAATATTGTCAATGCAAGAGTTTAAAAATTAATTTTTTTTAACCATAGTAAATATAACAATGGCAATAACACCACCCTATTATATATACTCTTTAATGACTCCCATAAAATTCATGAAAACCCTTTTTTTGTTATATTTTTGAAATAAATTGAAAATAATAACTTATATTTTTTAAATAATATTATTTATTTAAATAAAAATATATAGAAATCGTTCTTTTTTTTTTTGGCCCAAATATAAAAATCAATCTTCACCGTAATAAATTCCAATGCTATTAATTATTAATTTATAATTTGTTATTGGAAATTAGAAGACATTAACGTTCGTGCTTGTCACATCCATAAACCATAATCAAAAGTGCCATTATTTATTGTTGTTATACATTAAGGTGATTGGCAGTAAAATGTTTCCAAACCAATGGAGTTGACTGCCTCCTGATGCTTGGAACCTCGTATTCACCTAAACCAACTTTGATTTTAAACGATATAAATCTTTGTCTGAAGCCCCACATAATAAAATAATATCCATGCAATAAAAAAAAAAAAAAAATTTCATTTTGTAAAACGAATAGATGAGTTTGCCGCAAAATGATGGGCAATATCATTCAACCATTTGAGTCATTTTCATGAATGGTTTCAAAAGCTGATGTCAATACTTAATACTATAATTAATCTCTTTATTAATTATATATAATTGGCTATGATGATTATTAACACTTTTATATTGAACTTGCAAGGATTTGGTATTAATTAACAATTAAAACATTAAATTGCAATGTGATCGAGTAGATTTAATTGATTTGTCTGTGTTGTCTAACAAGCGAATTTATTTTTCACTATTTTAATTTAATTAAATTATTACTGTGAGGTGAAATAAATTTTACATGTCAAATTATAGATTATCAATGATAATATGACATATCAATACGTTAATTATAATACACACCATATGATTTGAGTAATTAATATTTTCCTTATATAATAATTATTACTCAAGATAAAATATCATAATTGGATAATTCATAATATATTATGATGAATTAGGTCCAATTAAGATATTTTATAATGCAAGTTTTTTTTTAATGAAATTTATAATATTCTATTTTTGGAAAAAAAAAAAAAAAAAAAAAAAAAAAAAAAAAAGAAGAAGAAGTTTAGATATCCCTTTAGTAATTTTATAAGCAAAAAGGTGCATAAACATGGGACAAATGAACCCGGAAAAAAGACATCTTGTCCGTTGAGTCTTGAGGTGGTCCATATATATATATTTGCTATATATTTATTTTTATATTTATATTTCTTTTTCTTTTTCTTTTTCTTTTTCTTTTTCTTTTATGTCATTGTTTATTGTTCAGAACATTTTTTAGTTTATAATTAAAATCAATTAATTAGTTTGTTGTGGAATTAAGATGCAAACACACATATACATTTAGTGGCAATTCCTTTTCAAAAAGTGCATCAATTCTATATATCAGACGATGATATTAAAATGATATATCAAAAAATATAATTATTTTTCTAATTCGTCAATATTTATCAAAATTATATAATAAAATTAACTCTTCTTTTTCTATAAATTCATTTCATGCATTGATATTAGACTCTAAATTTCTTGCAAAGATTTTAAATTTTATACTAATTTATAAATTTAAAATTAATTTAAACTTACAGTAATATATAACAAAAAATACAAACAAGTATTGTGATTATGTCAAACGAGATAAATAAGATCATTATATTTCTATAATTTTCATCGCAAAATAAACTATTGAATTTATTTTTCTAAAAAGTGGATATTATAATTTAAAATAATTTATTATTATGTATACGATAAAAATTATAGAAATACGGTAGTTGATGTTTATAGTAACAAGGGATAAAATCTAAAAAACGGATTGGCATGCTGTAACAGAAGTGATTTTACGAAATGACAAAATGGGGGTAACTTCCCTCTTATTATGAGTCATGAGCCATGACAGGCCAAGTCAAGAAAGGAACTTACACAGAGCTCCACAATGAGCACAGTCTCCTAAGTTTCTTTGGACCCTTCCCCGAAGGATTCAAGTGCCTTTTCCCCTTTTCTTTTATACATATATATATATATACAGAGAGAGAGAGAGAGCCTTTATAATTCTTGGATAGGAAAAAAAAATTATAAATGAAAAAGGGTAAAGAGAGAGAGAGTGAGAAGTAGTAGATAGAAAATGAAATTTAAAAGCCGACACCAAAATCTGAGCTTCCTAATGCCCCCACATTATACTGCAAGGGATTTTATGGCCCAAATCTGTGTTTTCCGATCATGTGCAGCTTCCCTCCCTTACGTGCTCTTTTGGCCTTCTCCAACATATATAAAATAAAATCTTTATTGTGTAAATTATACTAATTCTTGTGATTCATTTTAACATTCCTATTTTTTTAAAGCTTTTAGCCGGTGAATCTCTTCACCGAGTATTTAACGTTTAGGGGTTGTTTAGTTCGATAGCGATGCTCAATTATCAACTATTAGAATAATTAGAGAACATTTAAAAATATTAATTTCCAGCAATTCAGCTATAATTTGAACAACTAATTATTATATTTTAAAATGCTGCTCTAAATATTGACTTTACCAGATATTTCACGTTTCGACACTTAATTTTCAAACTCTATCCATTGAATCATTATGAATATACAAAGAAAAATTGTAAAATTAAGTTAAATAAATATACTATTGTCTAAGATGACATTACCCTCTTTATCATAATTTATTTGTCTGTTTAGACATTTATAATCTTACCAACTAACATTAATGTTCCCTAAAAAAACTAACAAGAAAATAATTTTATACTAAAATGTGAAACGCGACAATAAAATGTAGTAAATGAAATTTGGCCAAAAAAAAAAAAAAATGAAACAGCATAAACGCGAGAAACATTTTTTTGTTCCAAAGCTTACTATAGACAATTGGAGTACATTAATTTATTTGTTTAATTTTAATTAATATTTAAATTTTTAAAAATTTACTATTTTAATACCCAATCTTTTCAAAATATTTTTCTTTTCAGATAAATTTTTTTGTTTAATTTTTCTCTCATTGTAAGATTTTAAAAATATATTTATTATTTTTCAATTTTACCTTTCATTTATATTTGTATTAATTATTTTTATTTATTTACATTAAAATAAAAAATATTAAAAATAATAATAATTTAATACTCTCTCCGATTTAAAATAATTGTCACTTTAAAAATTTTATTTTGTTTCAAAATATTTACCATTTCAGAATTTTAAAAAAGTATCTATTATTTTTTTTTTAATTTTATCCTCTATTTATCATTTTATTAAATATTTATATTAATTATTTTTATTTTTTTATTAAAATAAAAAAATATTTTAGTTTTTTTAACTTATAATTATGATAATTAAATAATTTTTTTAATTTATGTGTTAAAATTTTAAATGATTATTATTTTAAAATGGATGGAGTAATTTTTGTTCTATATATAAAAACGGCTGACATAAGAGCTAATTGAAGTTATTAGAGAGGCAAAAGGTAAGTCCATGAAGTCGGCCACTCACTAGTAGACAGATCAAAGTAGAAAACACAACGAGAATGTCAATTACAGTGAATCTCAGTCGTCAATTAACCACCGCAACTCCCGTTAATCTTTGGGCGGGGCCCAGACCGACGAAACTGCCACGCTCTCTAATCGCTGTCAACGGTGATTTTCGGGCCCTACGTATCCGTTGATACCGGGACACGTATAACCTCAAGGCGGAGGATAGCAAACCTAGCTCATGTGAGTGCACGTGCCATCTGACAACACTAAAATGGGACCCACCACGTTCATCTTAAATGCATGTAACCAGCGGAATGCGACTACACGTGCTCGGTCGATGTGGTCCAATAGGAAAATGCCACGTATTTCCATGGCTCACATGCTCTAGACCACCGATGTGTTGGCTTTATATGAGAAAATGATTATAATTTTGGGGAATAATAATAATAATAATAATAATAATAATGCATTCCTGTCTTTGTGTTTGTTTATAATCAAATTACAAAATTAACTTAAAATCATTTCTCATGTAATTAGATAATGTTGCAATTCGAGAACAGAATATATGCAAAAGTTTTATTAATAATTCCTTAAATCATGCATATATAAATTTAGAATATGTATAATGATATAATATAATATAATATAATTAAAAATATTTTTTGTATATTTTTTAATATAAATATCATACTATACATGTATTTGATTATATTATATTGCATTAAAATAAATAAAAGTTAAAGTTGAAATCTCAATTACTAAAAATTAATCCGATATTAAATTATAAAAAATATTATAATTTTTTATTCAAAAATTACTATTACTAGAGTGCACGGAAATGGAAATGAGAAACGAGAAAAACTAAAACATGAAAACTACAACTTTTAAAAATATAGAACATAAAATATGAAAAATATTGCGGAATATTTATAAATATTAATTTATGTATTATACAAAAAATACTAAAAGTAATAATAATAATAATAATAATAGTTATTATTATTATTAGGAAAAAGGAAGCTAGAAATGAATATTTTGTTTATGGATTGATATAGGCGAGCAAAATTTTTTTAAATTGAAAACGAGTTTTCACTTTTCAAATTATTAAAATATTTCCGAACTATTTTAGGCAAGTTGCAGTGAATTTTGAGTTAGAAAATATTTTCAAAACACAGAAATGCGATCTCCCAAAAATTCCATGCAACCTAACTATTAAAAATAATCCTAAAAAAATAAATAATAGCAATGTTAAGCTAAACACATGATTCAAGATATTGGGTTTTTGGGTCGGCCACGAGGAATGGGTTTTGATGTAGTTGGGCTGGGTTCAACCTTGATGGACACTTGGGCTATGTTTTTTTATTTTTATTAATGTATGTATGCATATAGGATTTCAATTTGATAACACATTTGGGTATAGTGTCAAAATAAATAAATTTTTAACAATATGCAAATATTATTAAAAAAATTTCATATCTCTGTCCCACTGTCTCAGCTTTTCATAAAAAAAAAAAAGCTAAAACCTAAATTGATCATTAAATTTATTGTATTTTATTGTCAATTTAAGTTCTAAATTTTAATTAAAATTAAGTGAACTTTTTAACTTTACAGATCTTATTAGTTAAGTAATTAATTTAATTATTAGTTGTTTATCAAATTCATAAAGATAAAAAAAAAATCAATTTCACTTTTTTTTTTCATTTTAAATTAATATAAAAATATTATTTTTATTATTTTCAATTAATACTAATGTAGAATTGCAATTAAGTTTTCAAATTAGGGTATGATTGACATATAAAAAGAAAAAAAAGAATAGGATATAATTCTAAAATAATATAAAATTCAAGGTAAATAAATTAAGCCATTTTTTTTTATTGACATATAGATTGATAGGATTCAGTTAATAGTTAAAATGGGATTCACAACACATAGTAATATATTATATTATAAAAATTTTGCAGATTTCTAACGATCATTAATATAACTAAGGAACGCTTCTATGCAAACTTTTCATTAAAATTGGTGAAATTTCTAAATAAATTTTGCAGATCCCAAACTTTTCAAACTTGAATGAATGAAGTTTTGGGTTTGAAATCTCAAGGCTCTGTTTGGTTTTTTCATAGAGCAATGGGTATTTCATAATTCCAAGCCGCTTGCGTATTAGTTTAGATACACATTTTGGTATTTCTCGTTTCAGAGCAAATGAATTTCACAAATTTTGATAAAATTCATTTTGAGTTTTATATTTTTAAAATATTTACGTTTGAAATTCCACAAATTTAATTCAACTGAATTGAATATAACTAAACAAAATACCATTAAAATATAAATTTCACCAAGTCAATAGAAGAAATATTAAAGATAAAAATTGCATTTATTTTTCCTCTTTTATTCATACTGTCTCTCTCTTTTCTTTTCTTTTCTCTTCATCATCTATCTCTCCTTGTTTTTACTACACACACTCTTTTCTCTTACTACTCTCTTTATATATATATATATATATATTAACTTGTTTTCCATTCCAACTAATTTTTTTATTATATTTTATAAATTAAATATTAATTATAAATATAAAATATAATTATTTTTTAGTTATTTTATTTTAAATTATATTTATTATGTTGGCGGTATTTTAGCAAATAAGAAAAAACAACTTAATTATAGATTTATTTTAAATACAAAAATATGAAGTTTAATTGAATTCAATATTTTTAAGTAAAGTTTCTTGTGCACCGCTCGCAAAATATAGAAATTGAATAGAGATCGAGCTGAATAATGAATTCAGCCGAATCACTTGATTAAAGGCAGCAGTTTACAAGCCTTATTGAGTATTTTACCATAATTTTTTAAATATATTTTATAATTTATTTGAGCATTAATACATGAATTCAAATTCAAATACCAATAGTAAAATCTAATCCAACTCTAATTAAATTTCGAGTCTTGAATTTTTTAACTTAGTTTGAGTGATACATTATCTTGACTTCCATTATTAGACC
Source organism: Reutealis trisperma (assembly GCA_947687605.1). Taxonomy (NCBI): domain Eukaryota; kingdom Viridiplantae; phylum Streptophyta; class Magnoliopsida; order Malpighiales; family Euphorbiaceae; genus Reutealis; species Reutealis trisperma. The sequence continues at coordinate 8,372,401 of CANTUT010000039.1, read as the reverse complement.
ACTAGTTTAAGATACCTCATAGGATTTAGCATCTCATTCCGCCACAAGGACCGAAAATCCAAATGCACCATTAAAAAACAATATAGAATAAGCATGATCATGAAGAAGCAGAAAAGCTGGACTTCCTTTAAGGTATCTGTCTATGGGGAAAATAAATAAAAATATTTCCTATTGTAAAACCAGAAAGATTACAGAAAAATTGAAACTATATTGATATTAAAAACGGGAACTATATCGATACTATCTTCTTTTTCCCACTTGTTCATAAAACTAGTCTTTCCACCCCTCCTTGCTCAAGCGTCGTGAGGCAAGGCCTTTAGATGAGAGGCTTGGAGTAACAGGCATTGATGGCGTCTTTGGCGCCTCCTCATCATCCCAATCATCACCCCAGTTGTTATCCCATCCATCATTAAGTTCAGATACTGTTTTTCCCGCACCCAACACTGGTAGATCCATGTCTAGCCTTTGATATTTAGAGACTGAAAGTTGCTTCCTCCGGTAGCTGATGCATGTCCAACCTGCTGCCAGTATTAGCAGTACAGCAAAGGCTAAGACAACAATGATAGGGGTTTGCGTCATGAAGTTTAAATAAGTAGACTTATGAGAATCCTTGCCAAAGTTGTGGTCAATAAAATGTCTTATATCCAGGTCACAATGACCATTTCCTGTCCTTAGAACAATCAAGTTTTCACTTCCTCCCTTTGTGATGTCAAACTTCACCTGAAAAGTTAATATAAAATCACAATGCATAATGTAGGTCAATCACAACTCATTCATGATGAACAGAATGAAAAATAAAGTTACAAACTAGAAACCATAATCACAACAGACATATTCTATGAAAATCATAAATTATTACATGATATAAAACCATAAAAAACAAATAATGCACATATCATTTAAAAGGTCATAGTGCAGGAAAGAAGGGCCATGGGTTTCAGTCTCTGAATTAGTGCCTATATGTGCATTAGCACAGCAGTCCATGCCTGACATTCTAAGCTCCTAGGTTGAATGATTATGGCAAATGGTAATGCAAAATGTTAGAATCAGATGAACCTCAAGTTCAGCTGGTCAGACAAGCAGGTATAGCCTTCATGCCCTACTAGATGACACACAACACTTGCAGGAGCTAAGCTGAGTATATTATGAACAAAAGTAACTCATTGATCCTAAGAATAAAAACTCTTCTCACTCCAGCAAAAATATTGAAACTGAAGTTAGAATGAATGCTCAACTCTCTTTCTTGGTTTAGAGTTCCAAAATGCAGTTCCATAAGCCTGAAAGTGCTAAACTAGTTGACTGATAAATCTATGCTGGAATCACTTTTCTGCACCGATTTCAGATGGTAATTATTCAGAGGACAGAGCGACTTCAAGGGGTGTTCTCTGCCCTGTCTCACCTACCTCTGTTGATGAGGTTGCAATATCCATTCCAATTTACCAATATGATCAACAGTTTGCTGCTAAGTTGTGGATGAAGCCATATTAACATGTTACGTTTTAAATTCTCTATACTTTTGTTTCCTACTTTAGGTTTTATTCTGAAGGAGACAAGTTGCAAAAACATCTAGAGAGCAAATTGGCTCTTATATACTCAACAAATATCAACTACAAGCAGAGGGAAGATCAACAGCATAAACCAAAGACAAATGGAAGTTCTTCTACAATGTTTTCAATAAGTATACATTGTGTACAAATACCTCTTTATCTTCTTTTGCTGGGAGTTGAATTTCTTTTGTTTCCATTTCAACAAAATCCGGAGCAGAAATAGTAACTTTGAGAGGTTTTTTCCCTTTATTCAGAATCAAAAGTGAATACTGATCTGGAAATAATAAGAGAAGCAAATCCGTCCATTTCAGTACAAAACAATATCCATACACTAAAAAAGATAATATAACAGATTGAGAATTCTACAACTTAGATGAAATTCATGTTCACTGCAATATCAAAACCTATTACAGCTGATAACCCCCTAATCTTTGCATACAGATATACACAACAGTTGAATAAGGCACAACGATAAAATGATTAACATGAGCAAAATCAGGATTAAACATGAAAAAATTAAGTGAACTGAACACATACCCGTTCCAGAAACTCTTAAACAAGCAACCAACTTCCCATTCATGCACTTGTTTGATGGATCACATTCTTCAACATCAGAAACCTTTGATGAAAGCTCTGAATTCCCTACATTGACACTCTTATTGGGATTGGTTTTACTTTGCTTATCACCACCCTTCTCTTCCGGTTTCTCTTTCAAATTAATATTTTTACTGTCATCACCATCCCCTTGCCGTTTCACATCATCATTTGCTAAGGAACCAGATTGGCTATCCGAATTATTATTATTATTATTATTATTATTACCCTGAACAATATTTTTGTGTATCTCATTCACTCGATTTCCTTTATTCTCGTTTTCTTTATGAACTCCATTAGAATCTGAAACTGAGCCCAATTCACCTGCTTGCTCATTTGAACTAGTTGTGTGTTCTGATTGTGGATCTACATTACTCTTAGCACTCACATCCACCTAGTTCAATAATCCATAATCAATTAAACCGCATTACAGCATATTTAGCAATACAAAAACACTTAATTGAGGCAAATGATTCATTAATTACCTTACAATCAACAAGAAAGCAGTCAACGACAAGTAGAAAAAGAATAATACCCAGATGAAGAACACGGTTTATTTCCATATTTTGAGATAAACCCAATTACTTATTGTATTAAAGAACTCTGCTTGCATAAGATTAGAACAAAAAAGTTATTAAATTGTGAGTGTTCAAAGAAACGGAGACATGAAAGAGGTAAAGAGTTGTAAAGAAAAACTGACCCAGAACATGAGAGTGTGCTTCTATTTTGTAAGATCTTGCTTGGATTTTTTGCTACGCTTCTCATCGAGCTAAACTAGAAGAAGAGAAAGTTTGAAGAATTTGAATTTGTTAGGGTTTAATAGTTGAAATCAAAGCCGAGACACAACAACAGTCAAGTTGAAGTTGACCCATTTTTTGATTTCTTCAAATTATTATATTGCTGGTTTCATTTGTTTTTTGCATTGGCTTTGGCAACGCTTGCCTACACGCACCGTTTTAACATATATATATATATATATATATATATATATATATATATATATATATATATAAAATATTAGTACAAAAAATAATAAATAGAATAATCTTTTATTATAAAATTACCATTATTGAGATTTTGTAAACTTTAAGTTTAAATTCGTCAATATATAAATTAAAATTTTATATCAATAAAAAAATCAATTGATTGATGAATCAAATTGATAAATATTTGTTAAAGTGATTAATAAATGGCAATAATTCAGTTTAAAAAAAATGCATTATATAAATCTTTATATCATCGAAAATTGGGATATACATGTAATTTCAATTGTACATTTATATATTAAAAAATTAAAAAATATTTAACCTTTTATTTTAAAATTATATACATGATCAGCCACAAATTATTTCTTTTGAATCAATAATTTTCTTTTACAGATTTTATGATATATATATATATATATATATATATATATATAACCCAAAGGCAGAATATGCTTAACCTCCCCAAGCCATTTAGAATAAAGCAAATACGCTCAAAAGAGTAATTGCTCCCTAAAAATGTGTCCTATAAAAAGTTCAACCAAACCCCAAGAGGTGACAATGCCAGGCAGCAACTTCAAAATTTCTATAAGCAATACTCAAATTCATTTTTTTTTAAATATTAAAAACAATCTAACAAGAAATAATAATATACATTTTTTTCAAAAATTTTTAAAAAATAAATAATTTAGATTTTTTATTTTATAAATTAAAGGGATAATTATAAATTTAGTTTATAAACTTTTAGTGTTCGAACTAAATTTTTTTTTGCAATTAAGTAATTGAACAAAACAAAATATATCAATATAATATTTTGCTATGATTTAAGTATTGTTTGAAATTGATTTACTCGATATATCATAAAAAGACATGATAACTCAGTTTTCCACTGACAATTCAAATTAAAAGATTAAATTACCCTTCTTCTTCTTTGCTATAAATCCCTAAAATAAAATCAAGGAACCAAGAACCAACATCACCTTCTTTTTTTTTTTTTTTTTGCCAAATAAAGCAATATCACCTTCAATGATTCTTCAATCTGATTACTTTATTTATAAATGATTTTTCTTTTCATTAATGAATCTTTTAGTTGTGTATACGTGGTGTCTTTGTTTGCACCTAAAATGTGAATTTAGCGATGCAACCTCAATGCAAAATCCAAAAACAAAACTATAATTGCAAATTTATAGATCATCATATTTGGCACAAAAGAAAAAAAAAATTATATACATATATATATTTGGATGGAAATATATATTTGTTTTGCTATATTCTCATTTAGTGTGGATGTAGCTTATGAAAGGATTTCTCTTTGTTTGGGTTTTAATTATGTTGAAGTAATTTTATTTTTAAGAAAAAGAAAAATGTTGGGCAAAGGGTCCTTGTAGGAGCTACGAAACCATTATTAGAATGGATATTTCACAACAATAATAATGACAAGTGAACTAATACTGTTATTGGGCCCTTTCAGCGACTGTTTTGGGTCATGGTCGTGTGATAGATCCAACCGCACCTTTCTCATTGGCCCGACACTTGTACAATCAAAATGGCTTTTTTATATTAGAACCTATAAGATCCCAATATTTCCCCACAGGCCCACAGCTAATAAAAGGCCTTAATTCTTCTTCTGCAGAGCTTGGATGCATAGAGTTGTCCTAACCGTTTTGGGAAAACATTTTAGGTGAACTTTATCCATCTCTTTACATTTGTTGTATTATAGACTATTTAATTATGATGTTTTATATTAAATAATAATTATCTCATAAAATAAATATAGTAATTAACTACATAAATTATTAAATGTATTATTATTGATAATTTATAATTTGACGTAATGAAATTAACTGATTTAAAAATTTATGAGAAATATGACTCAACGAATATCACTTCCAAAATAAAATAAGACTCTATTTCATGGTTATGGGTCAATTCTATTAGGACAATAGTTCTAAGCCAGCTTGGCTATTGGCTAATTATACTCTCAAATTTCTACTTCAAACAGACCTAACTCTTGAACCAAGTCAAAATTTAAGATTGAAACAATACATAGGATCCACTTTGCAATACCTATATATGATTTGTTACACAAAAGACGTTACAACATGAAAGTTGACATTATATTACATTATTATGGCAGTTTCTTTAATCAGCCCTTAACTAATTGGATGTGCTAATTAAAAAACCTAACACCTCTCTCTCTCAACCGCCACCCATCTCCACATACACTTCCACATGGCACGTCGGCAGCCGTACTTTTCCGTTACATTTTACACCTAGGTCAACTTGCCCTAATTTGAAGGGTTCGACAAGAGTAGTACAAGTAGCCATGGAACAGGTCTTAATCTTAGTACATAAAAATAGTGAAGAAGAATAATTTAAAGAAAAAAACTTTAAAAGGGTATGTTAATCATACATAATTAAATATATAAAAAAGTTTTTTTTTTTTTTTTTCCAAAAGTGATAGTTATTTTAAGTTTAAAATCATACTTAATTAATTAATGAGATCAGCAAATTGAGTTAATCAGTAATTTTCACTATAATTAATAATCAAAGAATAAAATAGTAAATTTTCAAATATTGCCAGATGACCAAAGCGAGGAGACAGCTCATCGAAATGAATAAGTGGGAACTCATTAGACGAAAATCATACCTGCTCTTCTGTTTCCGTACACCGCTATGTTTGACTCTTTTTTGGATAAGGTATCTTTTTTTTTTCTTTTTTTTTTTTTCATTTGATAAAAAAAAAACTACAAAATTTAAGTTATTTTATAAGACACACTAATCATCGAATATTAATGAAAATTACAAATTTATTTATCATAGCAACTATAAGTGGCTAATCATATGCAAATCTAGATTTAACTAGTATAATCAATATTTAAATATTATTATATATATGGAAAGAGGATTCTAATGTATTTTTACGTTTAGGTCATTACTTTAAATGATTTTTAAATTTTTGTCAAGTATCCAATAATGATTTTCAAAATTTAAATATTTATAATTCATATTCTTACGAATTCAAAATAAATTATTTAAAATTCACTATCAGTATTACGTACTTTAAAAGTATGTATTTTAATTAGGCTTATTATAATCAATTAAACGTAATATCATGTATGATATTGAAATATATCCATGAAATGACTATATGAATTAATTCTCTGCATAAATATATGAACATACTAATAGTATAATATTTCATATGAATTAATTAGATATACAAAAATTTAGTTGCATGCACTCATTATTTTATAATAAAATTAATTAAAAATATCAAAGAATTAGTCATTTTAAAATATTTAAAGTTTGATTAGGATGAATATTATAATTTCAAATTATAATTAGGATTTATGGAGATATATATTGTATATGATCATTTCCTGCATTTTTTTTTTTTTTTTTTGAAGAAAGGAACTGAAGTCCAAGAAATAGGCGACCCTTTCATATATAAAGACTCATTAACACAGGACAAAGGCAAGAAATAATGGAGGGCCAAGAGCCATACCAGCAGAGAAAATAACAACAAAGAAGTCAAGATAAGGAGGGACCATTTAAGGTAGAAAAAGATAAGAAATTATATTCAATTTCATCTTTCTAAATCTTCATGTACAGAAACAAGTCTAATCAATATACATACTGCCAAACAATCATCCTCCGAACAAAGCCAATGCTTGTCAAAGAGGCGGTGGATTCATACTCAAATTTAAAACCTCACCATATACATATATAAGCATACGAGTTCTTACAAAAGGAATAAATAATCCATTAATTAATTACTTTCATCTTTTATTTTTCTTTTTTTGGTTAATGAAATTGTTAGAAGTTGGGGTGAACTTAATTAATTAATTAATATATATGTTTGTATGTGATTGATTGGCTAGCCATGGATTTTATGAGGTTAGCCCATGTGAACTTGGCGTCTTGCTTTCTTTACAGTATACTCAATTTCTTGAACTTTTTAGGTGGATGCTTCTAATTCAGCTAATTTTCTGCCCAAGAAACAAGAAAGATGAGATATTAAGGGTAGGTTTGGTTCAAAGGATGCCTTTGCCATGGACGACTAAGAATTAAAAGGCTAGATGCTAACAGGTAAAAATTTTAATTTTCAACAATTTAATTATAATTTTAAATAATTAACCACTACATTTGAAATGCTATTAAATTTAGTAAATATCTCATATTAACAACTGAAAGTTGAAATGTTAAATATTATTTCCCAAACACTCAATAAATTTTCACCATTAAAAAAATTGGTGTATAAATTATCGGTTGATAATACTATAATTTGATAAATTAACTAGACTAATTTATTAATGGGATGGCTTACTGCGTTATAATTTTGTTTTTGCCAATGATCCAATGAAATAATCTAGTTATTATAAGGCTAATGCAATAACATATCATCATGTTATATTCTATGCTATTTAATATGAAATAAAATTGTTAACATGTTAATTTCTATTTTAACTACCAAGTTAGTGTTAGTTATTAAAATGAAATGATTAAAGATTTAAATATTTAGCAATTCCCTTTCTATTGAAAATTTTGTGGATTTTTTTTTTTTTTAACTAGTTGTTTCCCTCTGGCCCTCTTACGCAGAATACCTTTTGATTATAAATTCATGAGGACCTCATTAAAGGACTTGCAAGTTACGAGAGATCTTAATCACAAACTCAATCGTACAAACACTATCTCAAATCAAATGTGGGGACCATTAGTGTCCAACTGGGGACAAATTCACCAACTTGTCACTATATTGGGCCCAGGCCCATGTGAGCCACTCAATGGGCTCATATGATTACATCCCACTATCACAGCCCTTTATGGCTCACCATGACATCACCATGCGTCATGATGTAATGACTCGATGAGAAAATCTAGCTAGAAAACGTAAAAGAATCACGAGAATTTGGGAAAGTGGGAGTGAAATTCTCTTTATCTGGAATGAGAAAAAGACACGCGGCCCAAACGGTAGTAACGTGTCTGGCTCAGGCGACAGGACCAGCTGGACAGTCGGCGTTTCCGGGTTGTGTTTTTATGACCAAGTCCATAAACGGACAAAACACAACTTTTTGGTAAAGTCAATCTAAAAAGCTGCAACCCCAGTTGCACATTAGACTGGGAGTCCACCGTGTCGGAAAATTTTACTCCTTCCTCTTCCCTATTTTAACCCAAATCCTCACTCAGCAGAGGAGTCAAATTCCAAGAAACATTACAACAATACCCTTCAAGCCAATTTTTCTTCTTCAAGTATCTGAGGATAGATTTGACCCCAATAAAAGTCAAATTCAGATGCTCATTTTTAAAGTAGTTTCACCTTAACAGTCAAATTAAATTTACACATTCAAAAGTTGAAACTTTTTTTTTTTGGCCATTAAAATATTAACCCAATGATATATAAAGTGTCCGAGGGCCAGAGTTTAAGAATTAACAATATTCATTCCATTTATGATTTATTTAAATATAGCTAGCCATTTAAAATGATTAAATATTTAAAATTTATTATTATATTTATTTTTTATGATTTTACACTTAAAACTCTATTCAAATCTATAATTAGTTCAAATGATCATTTATTCAAACAAATCCTTAATTAAACAATTGTCGATGCATTAAAAAAAAAAGAGCAAAATTTTCACTATTTTGTTTTATAGCATGTGAGAGAGTGAAAATTGAATATGAATCTATTATTTAAATAGTATATATATTTATCATTAAATAATATTTTGGTGTTAAAAAAAGTGCAAGATAATGCTTAATTAACCATTTCCTCCATACTTGTGTTATTAATTATAAATTCAAGGCTTAATTAGGTATCTTACTTAAGTTAGTTTAACCCTACAATTAATCAAATGTATAGATAGCCTTCAACTATGTGAATTGGTGATCAGGGGCAAAGTTGGACAAATGAGCAAAAAAGCAAAGCGTAAAAAGTGTAGAACGTGAAGAGAGTTAGATATCATCAAAACATGAAGATTTGGAAGATTGACCTTTGGGGAAATAGTTAGGTTAGTTCACATGCACTAAATAATACTAATACATACTTTTGTCTGTGGCCATTAGAGATGTGTACTCTTTCACGAGCTCTGTCCATTATTATTATTATCACCTCCACAACTCTACTTTTACGTCTTTAATGCACCTTACTCAATTGGGTCCCATTTTGGTGGTCGATCAGTAGCTTTCCTTTTGGGGGTTTACCACCATTTTGAGCAACAGGTCTAAGTCTAACCCCCCCTGCAATTCAATCACAACCGGTTGCGTCTTAGCTGGTCCTCATTTGGGTCTCCAAAGCTATTATAGTTCCTAAATGGCTTGCCTTAGTTCGGCTCATCTTACAAAAAGCTATTAAATTTTTATACTTACAATAAACAAATCTGATATGATTTTTTATTAGCCTGTTATGCTAGTTCAGTACAATGGCTCTTGTAAATTTGTCCTTGTCAATTGTAAATTAAAAATGTAGAGAGGTATGTAGTTTAAGTACCTACATGAAACCTTTAGTTGAATTTTGGCAACAGTTTTAATTTCATTTAACAAAAATAGCAAGGGGGTTTAAGACTTTTTTATATGAATGTTCATGTCAATATCTGATAGATCATAACTAAAACTGATAGTGGTGTGCAAAATCCATCTATTTTGAATTTTGAAGCCAATTTTAGTTTTTATTACCCTAATTGGATTGCTTCTCTTTACACAATATAAATGTGAATATGGCATTGCTTGTCTAGTCACGGAATTTTATTATTATTTTCTTGTACTTGCAACATGTGATAGTCATACTCATAATTAAGGAGACTTATCATGTAATAAGCAATCTATAATGAGTAGTTAATGAAAAAGTTCGTTTGATTAAAAATTGTGTAAGCTTAATTAATTAAATGTTGACATCTATATATAGAGTCATAGAGAGAATTGTTTTTGCAGAAATAATGAACCCTTTGACATTTGAGTTCCAAAACTTCGTGGATGCCACTACAAAATTTTCCTCCTCGGTTCAGTTTATTAAATATATTGTTGCTATTTCATGCAGGCTGTGCCTCTCCGTTTTAGAGTAAAGGTTTAAATTTGTCTTTTTGTAGTAATTTTTTTAAGCTCTGATGAATTTTTTGATTTTTTTTTTAATAATTTTACTATATTTTTTAAGAATAGATTACTATACTCTAAATTTCTCAAATTAATTGAAATTGTATCTTTTGACAAAATTACTCATTTAAACTCTTTTTTTCTCCTCCTAGTGGCATATAACATCGATTAAAAATATATTAAATGATATAGTACTATTTAGGCTCTCTATTTAATTTAATTAATAAGTTCGTATCTCTTTTTTAAAAATGAATTAATTAAATGGTATATCGACTTTTTTTTGTTAACAAAATAGTTATTTCATTTTAAATAATTAAAATATTTTGTAAAGTAAATAAAAAAATCATAATGCTCTTATATATAGGATGTGGTTATAACCAAAATGATTTTGATGCAGTTGTTGTGAACAAAAAAGTTAATAATTGTATCAAAAAGTTTTGTTAAACACCCAATTAAATTACGTCTTTTTCTCTATAGGAAAAACTTTACAAGTCCAATGACTTGCAAATGAGGGACCAAGTAATCATATTTTCTTTCAAATTTGATTTTCAATGAAATTTAAATTCATAATTTTATAATTCTAAAAATAATTTCAATAATAACATCGAATCAAGCTAATATTCTTTATAGTTTAGTGAAATTTAGAGTAACTATTAGTAGTTGTAAGATCTCATACATTAATAAATCAGCAAACCAAATGGCTTACTCACTAGCTACAGTTTCTGGTTCTCAGTTGGGTCTCCGAGATTGGGTTTCCATACCTCCTCAATTTATATTAGATGATTTCAATAAGATATGCAATAAAATTTCTCTTTTTAGCCTAACTTAAGTGATATTTGGTAAAATTAAAAATTAAATATTAAAAATTTAAGTGTTGAATTTTAAGTACTGAATAAAATAAGTGATATAATTTTTAAATAGTAAAAATATTTAAAAATTTAATCACTTATTATATCCAGTATATATTTTAAGTTAAAAATTTTGACTTATCGTTTTAACTAATTTTTGACTTAATTTAAATTTTTAAAATGTAGTTATTAAATAAATTTAAAATGATTAAGTGCTGAAATTTTAATTTTAAATGCTCAACGGTATTATCAAACACTATTTTAATTAATACGTGGAATTCATTTTTCTGTGGCAAAGTAAAAAGTTAATTTTTTATTTTCGTTAAAAGTTTTTTAAATTGCTTTTGTAAATGTTAGTTTTTAGTGGTATAAAAAAAATTGGTTTTTACATTTTATTTTTAAAATTGAAAAAAACACTTTTAATCAGGAAAATATATAATATTTTCTGCATTTACTATATGATTTATTTCCTCTATTTGTCTAACAAAATTGTATTATTTTATGGATATATTTTTTCCTTATTCAAATTAAATTAAATATATATTAAATAATAACTATATTATCCTTTCTTCATCCTAATTGAGTTTATTTTTTTATTTAAATTAAATATAATTGGATAATTATATTGTTTAATTAACATTAGATGGTTCAAGGTAGAGTTTATTAGCAAGTTGCAAACTATTAATCACTAAATGCCATATTTTACAAACACTCCTAAATAGCATTGGAGACTTAACTGGAAGTTTTATGATTATTTCCACAATCAAATTATGACGTAGATCTAGTAAGTTTGTTGATGGACTGAAAACAAATAACAAACAGTTAACAAGTAGTATAGATAAATTATTGAGTTAATTAACGGTTTTAACCTTTGTTTGTTTAGTGATCTTTGAAAAATATTTCAAATTTTTTTTTAAATTTATAAAAAACTAATTTGTTTATTATTTGTTTATAATATTCAATATTAAAAAGTAGTTATCAAATATTAAGTAAGACCATATGTATTTTTAAATTTATAAAAATTTCATATTTTTTTAATTCTATTGTTAAATATAAGGAAAAAACACATAATAAAAATAGTAAATTATGGTGGTCGTTAGCAATCGATTATGGTCTATGGCGATCACTGACGACCAGTTATGTTTATTGGTAGTAACTGGTACTAATTATCGGTGATCAATAATTAGATGAATATTTATATATTTTTTGTTAAAATTCAAAAATAAGTTCTTTTGAAAACGATTTTTCCCCTTTTGAAAAAATGAGTCATTATCCTTAAAAATTATGTAACATTTTCCTTCGACCATGAAAATATTTTTCATTGAAAAATTTTATAAAATGCTTAAAATATTAAAAAATATTCTTCAAATGATAATAATAAATAATATATAGGAGCGAGAAAGAAGAAAACCTTTGTAAAAATGATGAAATTAAAAAAAATTCTTAAACAAACATCTTGTTGTTGCTACCGTTCACTTAATTTATATATTGTTAACCTTAAATTTAATAAAATAAATCTAAGAGTTTATATCATATGGAACTTATAATTTTTCTAAAAAAAAATTATACTCTTTATGTTCTAAAATATTTGTCGCTTTAGATAAATTTTTTTATTTTAATTTATTTGTCGTTTTAGAATTTCAAGAAAATATTTATTATTTTTTTCAATTTTATCTTCCATTTATTTATCTATAAAATATTTGAATCAATTGTATTTTATTTCTATACATCAAAATCAATAAAGAATATTTTAATTTTTTACCTTTCAAATTATGATAATTTAATATTTTTTTAATTCATATGCTAATTTTTTTTTTAGAAAATTCCCTCCAATTAGAAATTGGTTATTGACAGCCAATAATCTTATGTTGTTGCTATAACTGAGAACTGTAAACACTCAAGTTAATAGTATTATAAATTATTGTTATTCATGGATATCCAAATCAATAAGGTATACAATTAATTATCAATAAATTATATAAAAAAATGGAAGAAAACAAACTTGTGAAGAACTCAATAATTCATGATTACGTTCAGCAACATTTGTAATCACACACCATTATACCAAAAAAAGTGGAAGGAATTTTTTTTTTTAATAAAAAGAGTATAATCATGACTTAATACAAATTTAATATATATTTTTTTTAGCCTCATGAGTAGTTTCTAATTATAGCAACAGTACCAAAAAGAATTTTCTGGAAAAAAAAAATTGGAGGGAATTTTTTTTTTAATAGAAAGAGTATAATTTTTTTTTAAATAAAATTGCTCAATTAAATTTAATATTAAAAATAAAAAATTTTATTAAGAGTATAATACATGCATTAAAAAAAATAATTATATTAAATATTTAATAAATATATAGACATATCAATATATTAAATAAATTAATTATATTAAATGCTTACATAACTTATGAAATATTATATATTAAGAAAAATGGTTAGAGAGAAACCACCTAGCGCAGCGGAGCTGAAGCTTTGGATGAAAATACAAAGGCAAAATTAAATTCTTCGAGCGCGACGCGAGACGATACGGGGATAAAAGAACGGAGGATTGGAAAACGCGTGTCAGAGAAAAGATTTAAATTAAATGATCCCGTGGACTTTAAAAAGCTATGACCCTATGCATAATAAATTCAAAAAGTGGCTTTTTAGCAATAAGCAGCGAAATGTACGGCGCCAACCCGTGGGGACCACACGCAGTAAAAATAAGTAATTTTTTTTACAGAAATAAAAGAAAAAGAAAAAAAATCAATGCGTTTTTAACTTAATAATATTTTCAGGACGTTAAAATATCAAATTTAAATATCAATAAAAAGAAAAAAAATTGATAAATCCTTTTCTTTGAGTTTCCAAAAGATCAGGGCAATTTTACAATGACACACTTATTTTTATCAAGGTCAGGGCACATAATAGAAGTGGATTATTTTTTTTTTCTTTTTTTTTATCCAAAATTTCTGACTATAAATATATTTTTAAATGAATTATGCGTTAACTAAAATTAAATCTTCTTACTTTTCATTCTAAATAATTGAGTTAATTTTATTACTAATTAAACTATCCATTAGGAAACTTTTTAAACACACAATCAGCTTAATAAAGTTCGCAAAAATTATGTTTTTTTTAATTTATAAATCAGCCTTGATTTTTCTATTGTAATTTAAAATAAATTAATTTCTATTGTAATTTAAAATAAATTAACATAAGAGGCTGATCTAGTTATTAAGCATTTGGCGAAAAAAAAAAAATCTAGTCATTAAGCAACCAATACTTACTTGGACACGTTTAAATTCGAACCACTTGGAAACTAAGGCTGCCTCTAGCTGTGAACACAATTAAATGTAGATAATTAAAGAGTGAAGAGTCCTCTGCTGCTATAAATATTCAGCTTGGGACTCAACCACAAATCTCAGCATAGTGACCAAACGCCTTCATTGATACGTCTATCTGGCTTGCAGGAAAAAAAAAAAATCTAACCTTTCTTCCTCTCTGCGACACATCTAATGCTTAATTTTCTCCATACCCACGCTGGTTTTCTTCTTTACAGATTCCAAAATCAAAATCTCTGTTTTTCATGATTTGTTTCTCATCTTAAATCTCTTTATTACTCTTTTTTTTAAAAGAAAGATCACAGCTTTTCCATTTCTTGCTTTTCTCTGTTTCTCTGTTCTTTACAAACCCATTTTGACTGTTGAAGGAAAAGGGACAATTTTTTAGTTCTTCGTTTCCTTGCTTCCTTCACTTTCATTTTCTTTTCATCATCTCTCTGTTTCTTCCATTTTCTCCTAAAAACAAATTTCCATGGCTATGGAAAGAATGCAAGAAAACAGTGTTCCTTTCGGATTCACCAACGCCCCCGATATCGGATCCTCACTATCGGACCTGATATTAGCGGGTGGCAGCAGCACCTTAGATTCAATTTTCTCTCGTTGCCTTCCAGCAAGCACCATTGCCAGCCCTGTTTTTGAGCCTTTAGGGTCTTCAGTCTATCTTCGCCAGAGAGATCTGTTGCAAAAATTTTGCGAAGAAAAGAGGACAAATACTAGTAGTTCATTTTCTCGCAATTTGCTAACGAACACACTTCAAAATTCTGTTCAAACAAGCAATTATTTAACCCCGACCAAGAAGAAATTATACAAGGGGGTGAGACAGAGACATTGGGGCAAATGGGTAGCCGAAATTAGACTCCCTCAGAATAGAATGAGAGTCTGGTTAGGTACTTATGATACTGCGGAAGCTGCAGCTTATGCTTATGATCGTGCAGCTTATAAGCTTAGAGGTGAATATGCAAGATTGAATTTCCCAAATTTAAAAGATCCCAGCAAGTTAGGATTCACAGATTGCAATAAATTGAATGCTTTGAAGAGTTCAGTAGATGCCAAAATTCAAGCAATTTGCCAAAAGGTGAAAAGAGAGAGGGCAAAAAAGAGTGCAGCAAAGAAGAGCAATGTTGTTGCTAATGATACTGAGAATATTAAATCAGCGAAATTAGATTCAAATTCATCATCTCCTTCCTCATCATCTTTATCACCTAATGTTTTTGGCGATAATTGGTATGGTG
This sequence comes from Reutealis trisperma, assembly GCA_947687605.1. Classification (NCBI taxonomy): domain Eukaryota; kingdom Viridiplantae; phylum Streptophyta; class Magnoliopsida; order Malpighiales; family Euphorbiaceae; genus Reutealis; species Reutealis trisperma. The sequence continues at coordinate 8,356,780 of CANTUT010000039.1, read as the reverse complement.
AATTAGTTTCACCAACTGTATCTGAAGATGGGTTCTGGAAATGTGAAAATTCTCCTTCCTCTGTTTCTACGGAGTGCCCAATCATGGTGCCAGAGGATATAGAATTTGAAGATTGCTCCCTAGCAAGAATTCCTTCTTTTGATCCTGAGTTAATTTGGGAGGTTCTTGCAAATTAGGCAACCATTTTCTTGATTTAGAGTCCAAATTATGAGAGAGGATTCTTGATTTAGAGAAATATATATTTCAATATATGTTCTTCGGCTCTGCTTTGTTTTGTTAGTCATAAGTGTAAATTGTAGTTTCAATAGGACTAAGTATGGTATCTTCTGCTTAATACCTATTTGGTTAGGAATTTTAGAGCTTGTTTCAATTTTAGTTAAAGGGTTATTGTTGTTTGTAATTGTAGTTAGGGCCTTTATTTTTGTATGAAGGCATTGAAGAATGATCATACTAATACAACCCATTTGGTGTTGTATGTGAGTTTGAGTCAGCAGTTATTATCTTTTCACTGATTAATAAAAGATTTTTTTAGCTTTTCTTTTTACCCTTGTTGCTTGTCATGCTTAATTTAATTGCGAATGTTCTTCAAAAGGTAGAGTTGTGCTTCTATTCTCATTTTCCTCTTATAGATTTTGGGACCATAAGGACCCATCATGCTATGATAATGAAATCACCTCAAGACATCCACAAGATTTTTTTTTTTTATTTTTAATTTTTTTCTAATTTGGTTCAAAAATGAGGGAGCAGGAAAGTTGAAACAAGTGTATGACGATTGAATTACCATTCCAATGGATAGTCGTCTAACACAATGATACTCATTATATAATTAATTTAATTAATAAATTTTTAGTTCAATGATATTAAATTTAGAATTCAATTTATCAAATATTATATAATTTATTTATTTTAAAATTAAAATAAGTGAAAAAAACATCATGATTGTTTCCATCGAAATAATTATGTTTAAGGTTTATTTAAACGAAAATTAATGGTATTATTTATATATATATATATATATTGTTAGAAAAATGAATGGAAAATTGAATAGAGATTTTTAAATTTTTGAATTTATTAAAATAAATGGATTTTAAATCTATGGATTGTGAAATCCATAAACTTTAAAAATTTTACTGTTTGGAATAATTATAAAATTAATGGATTGTTAGGGATAATTTTGAAATAAAAAAAATTTATCATAATCCCTCGTATACAAAAAAATAATAGATTTTGAATTTTTCCACTTACAATGTGGGAAATTAAAACCTTAAAAAAATGAAGAATTTTGGATGGTGACGGATTTTTTAAATCCATAAATTTTAACTATTTTTTAGATTGATAAACGGTAAATTTAGTATAAATCTATAGATTTTGTAAAATTTCTCGTTTAAAATCTCTTATACCAAACAAAACCTTAAAGCATTCTTAAATTTTCAAAGTTTTTCAATTAGTGATAAAGTTAGCATAGTTATAGTTGCCATTGTATTCTGAGAAATATACGTCAAATTAATTCTCAAGTACCGACAATGAGGGACGAATATATTTTAAGGAAAGCGTTTGTAACATAGGTTTTGGTTTGCATTTTTGTTCCTTATAATATTTATGTGTCCTTGAAATTTTATTTATATTTATTTATAAATATTATTTTGGATTATATTTCAATTATAATTTATCACTTGACAAACATGTACTTCAATAAAAATTCAAATTATCCATTTAATAAAAAAATTTAAAATATTTAAATACAAATATCATAAAAATGGATTTATTAAGAATAAAATTAAAAAAAAAACAAAATGAGGATTGAAAAAGAAATCCTGTCCAAATTATTTCATTCCAAATAAATTCTTAAAGGGAATCAAACACGTCTTTAGTTACATCAAATTGACATTACAGTTCATAAAAAAAAATGATAATGATAAATAACTATAAAAGAACTGAGTTTCAGTGGATTGATATGAACAACACAATTGATTAGATGATCTAAATGTGAAGACAGCCGACAGCCATGTTTTTGCAACTTATCCTCTCCCATCCTTCCTAATAATGAGATTCAAAAAAAAAATCTATATAATTTATGTTTTATTCTTTCATGGCATCGAATTGTATCATTGCATGAGATATTTACTTATCCATATGAGCAAAAATAACTCTCGTATCAAAGTTGGTATTATGAATTTACTTATTTTAAATGATTAAAAATAATCATTCCGTCAAGGTGGATATCATGAACTCACTCATCAATTTTTAGCAACTATTTAAAGTGGACAGCATAATTTACTCATCTGAATGAGTAAAAATGATCTCATAATTAAAAGTGGCTATCACAAACCCACCAATCAAAATGAGTAAAAATAAAACATTGGCCAAAATAAGTATCACAATTTAGTTATCCAAATGAGCAAAAATGATCACCTTGTCAAAGTGAGTATCGCGAACTCACCCATCAAAATGAGTAAAACTAAACATTAATCAAAATGGATATTATGAACCTATTCATCCATATGAATAAAGATAATGCCATATAAAAATTGATATCATGAATATACTCATCCAAATAAATAAAAATGACCACTTTGTCAAAGTGGTTATTACAAACCCACTTATCATAATGGGTATCACAGACCTACTAATCCAAATGAGTAAAAATGAGCACTTTATCAAAGTGTGTGTGTGTGTTTGATAGTCCAATCCAATTCATCATTACTATATAAATCATATCATACTACTTTCCATATAAACTCCATAGTTAGTCTGTGATCCCTATGTCTTTTCAATGATGTTTCTCTATCTTTAGTTTAGAAAGTTTAGTTAAAAGTCATCAGCTAGCGTATAGAATGAAGAGAATTCAAGTAAAAGTCGTTTCACTGTGATAAACCAAACCAACTCTTAATTGCATGTTATACATTTAGTTGTTGGTTAAAGCATAGTTTGGTTGCTTATTTTGTAATATATGAATAGGTAGAAAGTCCTTTTGAGAGAAACTAAACTGTTAGGAATCATGGTTTCATAAATAGGAGTTAAATATATATTTTTGTACAAACAAACAAGATGACATGTACTATTTATTTCCTTTTTTTTTTTTTTTAATATTGTGGGCATCCCCTACTTAAAACTCTCAATGAGAGTATAGGACTCTATATATCACTCTTATTTTTTTTATCAATATATTATTTTTTCCACTAATGTTCTTATACGTTTCTAGAAAAAAAATTATTTGCTAAAATAGGGTTTGGAGAACTCTACGAGTGTTCTCATCTTGCAGCTTGCAAGGTGGCAGTGATGAGAACGATTAACTACTTGAATAGTTATGAAAATATTATTAGGTACTTTACAATTTAGAAATTATTATCTTTCTAATGAGGAAATTTTGACACAATTTTGTGGTTGTTCAGCCTTCAAGAAGTCATAGGCTACAAGGATCACATGGAACTTATTTTGACTACCCAAATAGAAATTTGAGAGAGCATATAAAATTCCATTTTTGGAACGATACTAAAATTTAAGTGGGTTGGACTTTTTTTGAGTGTTAATCTATTTTTTAAGATATCGTAAATCATGATGAAACTCACTAGAGGAGTTATTATTATTCTTTGTTTATTTGTTTGTTTGCTTCTTTATAGGGTATACTCAAACTAATTCTTTGTAGTGTTAAATATATGCATTCTAACGGCATAATGCATGAAAATTTAAGTACATAAACTATATAGATAGATAGTAAAATAAAGCTTGTGAAACTTGCAATTTGTGAAATAGTTAGAGTAATGGATCTTCTATAGGTATTTTCATTTTCAATGTCATATTATTTAGATGATAAATAACTCTAGGGCCCCCATTTGCCATTGTTGACCATGGTTTTAAATAATAGTTTTATGTATCGTATTGGTGTAATAGAATCAAACTAAATCATACTGAATTGGTTGCCATTATCGTGAATTTTTAAAAATAATTAACAAACTGATCTAAATTAATAAAATATAGACTGTAACATCGAAAATATAATATATAAAATTAATAAATACTTAAATAAGTATAGTCTAGATTGTAAAAACTCAAATTACATCACATATTTATTAATAATGCATAATAAATATTGTATTGAGTTAAAAAATATATTTTTTTTATAAATTAATTCTATTTTACTAATACATGATGGAAAAAATCATGTTATTCAAGATGAATAAGGTGATAAAAAAATCTCTCCCTATTATAAGCAAATAACACCATATTAAAAAATAAATACACAATAAGATTGACTAATCACCACCAAAAAGAATGTTATAGAGGATCTTGATTATTTTACCCACTATTAAACTCATTTACATTTTGGTTGTTTACTCTAGATGAAAAGATATCAAATAATGATTAAGCTTTATCCAATGCATTCGCTTTATAACCTTGATACTGTCTATCTTTGTATCATATATGGTAGAGAGTGATGGATATAGTTGACCTAATATATCACACTAATAAAATAGAAAGAAATTTAAAAAGTATATAATAAAAACAATATATTCATAATTTACATTAATGAAAAAAATATTTTAAAAATTTAATAATAATAATTTTTTATGTTGATACGTCACGACCATATTGCTTCATGACAAGCGTATCAGCTAATTTAGTACCAATTCAATACTAATTTCTATTATTATATATGTAACGCCTAAATAATGTATTGAATCTTAAAAAATCTATATGATTACATATTGGCTGTTATTTAAAACTACATTGTTGATATTTTTTGTCCCTTCTCAAATGTAAAATGTATGGTATAAAGCACATGAGGTCTTCCTCAACTCCTCTAGTTGCTATTTCGCTGTTGATATGTGAGCTGTAAATTACATATTTGTTGAGATGGTGACAAAGAGTTATGCTTGCAGCAAGAAACTTGAGTTTGATGTATTATTTGAGATTTTCAAGTGATATAAACAATTAATGCAGTCTTGTTCTTTTCATTTATTATCTTTAATTTTTATACATATCATCTTTTTAATTATGGAACGATTTCAAGTCTTCCTACTGAAGAAATATGGCTAGGAGTCATTGGATTGCCAAGCTAGGTTTTTTTTCTAAATAAGGTAATAGATGGTTTTAGCATAGTGCTTCTTCTTAAGTTTATCCCAAAAGAAAACTAATCACATGAGACTAGTTTAGACCAATCATGTGAGACTAGTTTACCTTTATACTGTTTTCTATATTATTCAAAGTACAACCAAGCCAGATATTACAAAAAGAATATTGTTCGCTTAGTTTACCTTGATTTTCATTTTCATTGGATAGTAATTGAACTTCTTATAGTAAGTTTATTTACAGCACTCGTAAACTTGTACTACTTTGAGGCTAAAGTTGGAAGCAATAATTAATTGATATTTTATTAGCAGATTTATGTGATTTTTAATTTTGCTTTTCACATTTATACATGATATGCTGGCTCTGAATCCAGTTGAAAGAATAATACTAGATGATGCTTTCAACTATAAATATTTCAAGAAATAGGGATGAAGAGGTTATTTGAGCTATAAAGTTGGTTTGCTTCTCTAATAACTTTAAAGATGATTTTGTAATTTCTTGTAGTTGGTGCTCGAAATTGTGATACTGTTTTTTTTTTTTTCTAATCGCTCACTCATAATTACCTCATTAATGACAAGTGCCTTTATCATATTACTACAAAAGCAAATGCACAGAGCACAATTTTAATCAAGACAAATCAATTAATCTTTTCAACTTGGAGAAGACTAGTCTCTATCTCCATCCATTTACTACGCATTATGTGGCTTGTTACACTATTCTTGACATGTGTGATGTCTATATATATTCCAGAAGATCCTTCATCCTTCCTGTTCCAATTACCAAGTAGAGTGGAGTCTCCAAATTTTCAGTAATTAGTGTCTAGCATATGTCAAAGTTATTGAAAGGACAACTAAATTTCTTCCTTAAAATGCTTTGAATCCTTTTGAAGAATGGTTTTATATAGCGTGATATTATGCATTCCAATCTCTGAGGGTTTTCACAATTAAATTTGGATGTAATAAAGTCTAATTCAGTCCAATTTAATCTAATTCAGTCTAATTCAGTTTAATATCGTTATGATTCACATTATTGTTATTTAAAACCTTGCTCTTCTTACAAAGAGGTCCATGCCCAAATGTAGACTTTAACATTTTTTATAGAAAAAAAACTTGCGATTATATAAATAATAATATCAAAACAAGACAACCTAAAGAAACTACCTAAATGGGCACATGATTTTCACAAAAACCATGTAGATAGTAGTAGCAAATATTGTCACAGTAGATATCATAGAGATGAATATTGTGAAAAGACCAAATATTGATATCATTGGAAGGGAATATAGAAAATCCCTTTATGCATATGTTGAAGTGAGGATAGACAAAAATAACAACTTATTAGAAGAAAAAGATTGAATTGATGCAGAAAAAATAATAAATGTCATTAGATGGGACAATATTGGAAGGCCATTATTACTATTTTAACCACGTGGAACAGTGATTGATACAACAAATGCAATTGTAGACAAAAGTAATGATGTTGTTGTGAAAGAACTTGTTGTACTTTTCACCTACTCTTCTCCTATTTCATTAGTTATTTATGTTGCTCCGTGAAAATCATCCTAGACATTTTTCCTTCAACATTTGTAGTTTTTTTTGAAAAATGGCTTTATAAGTTTTTTCATTTTTTGCACGAACATTACCAATTAAAACAACATAGGTATGGAGTTGCTCTTTTACTCAAGTGCAAGATTTTTGAAGGATAACCATTCAAAAGGATCTTCATACAATTGATTGCTACAAATAGAAATTATCTAACCCCATATTTTATTAAAGTAAGAAAATTAAGATGTGAAAGAATAGTATGAACATCTTACATAGTTGTCAAATTTATAACAATTAATAAGCCATAAAAAATTTATATCAAAATTAGAATAAAAATCATTACCTAAAACTGTTATAACTCATCTTGCATTTGAAAAGCTCCACTAGAAATATGAAGAAGGGTACCACCTTCAAAAGTCTTCACAAACCATGCACTACATGATGAAAATGTCTATATATATTCCACAAGATCCTTCATCCTTCCTCTTCCAATTACCAAGTAGAGTGGAGTCTCCAAATTTTCAGTAATTAGTATGGAGCATATGTCAAGATTATTGAAAAGACAACAAATTTATTTCTTAAAATGCTTTGAATCCTTTTGAAGGATGGTTTTATATAGTGTGATATTATGCAATGTAGTTACCATTCTCATCTCCAAGGGTTTTCACAACCAAAGTAGCAAATTGACTATTAAAACACATTATGTTGCTATAGAAACAAAAACAATGACCACATATAGATTATGAATTTCAAACCACAAAAAATATGTGGAATCAATTTAAGAGAGAGCAGTCACAATTCAATAAAGAGACAAATCAAACTTTAAAATAACGCTACTCCTATCAAAATTATAGATTTGCATGTGGCGAGAATGTCAGACATACATTGCTACATAGAATTAGGGAATTTATTTTCATTAAACCTCATCACTAATGAGTATTAACCTTACATTACCTTATACCTTTATGTTTGGGAATAACCGCTTCAAGCATGTGTAATTAACATAATGTGTATAGGAATTGATTTTCTACTAGAATAGCAACATAAAAATAATGATTTATTGTTCAAAGGCTACAGTTTTGTGAAGAGCAAAGGCAAGTTGAGCATCATTTTTCACAATATTAGTAACTCTAAAAGGTAGAAAATAAACAGAAATATTGAGATTGATTTATTAGATAATTAAGAAGATCCATTAAGTGCTTGGGATCAAAACACGAAGAAGTTATAAGCAAAACAAACTAAGGATATTAATAGGTAGATACAAGAGAAAAAGCAGAACTCTGTTGAAAAATAGGCAAAAGCAAAGGAATAATTGAAGAGTACACAAGCATATTAGAGCATGTAGCATAAAAGCAGCAATGCCCGATTCAATTCTAACAGAGCAGAAGGCCTCTTAAGAGATTAATAATGGAATGAGAAAGGACAAAACATAGACATCTAAAGCAAAACAGAGTCAAAAGAATAAGAATATTCATCGAACATCCTATATACAACCTATAAAATCCATCTATTTAGCCATACTACAATAGAGCACTATGCCAAAACAAATCAAGCAATGAAAGGAATAAAAAAAGCCAACATTAGATTAAGATAGAAATATAAAAAGGTCATATCCATACCTATTATCTAGTAATGATATTTTTATACTCCTCCTTGATACAACAAATCAAACATTAAACAGAATCCAATATGATTGCCTATAGGGGTTGGTTACTTAATTTTGATAGAATAGTTGAGAAGAATAATGCTGGCCAGTCAGATCACGTAACTCACCATTTCTAAATATGAAAGATAAGGTAAAAATTAGTAATGGAGATTATTTATGGAAACAAATATACTAATGAAAAATGCATGGATTCTAATTATAATATGTGGATTTCAATAAATTATATACATTTTATTGCATGTCAGTAACATTAATATCAGGATACATAAAAGACAAAAAAACCTTATTAATTGAAATAGTCTCATGACTGACGAGTGTATGTCCAATGAAGTTCAATGATGGCTACAACTTTTGGAGAGAGAGATAGGAAGATATCAGCAGTGAAAAAACAATCTTAAAAATAGCAAAAGCTTTTAAGGAAATTAGAGAAAAGAAAGAGGATTTCTAGCTAATTTCTTTTAAAAAATATCATATATACACTAGCATGATAGGATGAAAGATGAAATGAATCCATTCCCTCGGTTGGATTAGATCGAGCCTAGATGTACTAGGAAAGAGTCTAAATCGAACCAGGTGTATGGGAGAAATAGGGTTGGAAGGTTTGCTTGAAAATTCCAATTGTTTGTGTTGCTTGATTCAATCAATGTTTGACTTATGCATCCACACATGAACTAACCCCTTATGTTGCACAGCCACTATAGTTGTGAATAAGGAAGAAGGGCATTTGGCTCGTATCGAAGAACCTAAGTTGCGAGAGACCATCTTTAATGAAAAGGGAGAACAAGCTAAGGCAATAGACAAATTAAAGGAGGACTTACTAAGGTAAGTCCAAGATATGCTACAAGGATTCATGACATTAGTTAATGAAAGGTTGCTGCCACTTCAACTGGCCAAGGCTAGCAGGGCTAAAAGAAGGGAAACCAAAGACATAGTATATGAAGTAGACCCATGGGATGATCCAATTCAAGAGAAGTCGCATACTAAAGAAAAATTTTATGACCAATCCAGTTTTTATGGAAGATTCAGAAACTGTCAAAAAACTCACCAAGAAAATGAAAAAGCTCCAAACTATGGTTTAAAAGGACAGGAGTGATGAGGTGAAGGAATTGAAGTACCTGCTAATGGGGGATGACTGATTGCCATCCAAATTTTGCATGTTAAATTTGCGTAAGTTCAAAGGCAGAGATGACCCAAAGGTGCACTTGCTTAGATATGCCAAGATTATAAGTATTATATGCCTAAGTGAAGCTCAAGTATGGAAGCTAGTTGAATTGTCATTGGAATAACCACTCATAGGATGGTACTAAGACTAAGACAAAAGTGTTAAGAATTATTGAAGGGAATTATGTGATAAGTTCATAAAACAATGCTCATATAACACTTAGCTAGATGTTACTTTAAGGGATCTTAAGACCACTAGGTAAAAGAAAGACGAGACATTCTCCAGGTATTTGGGAATATGGCATGCAAAAATTGCTATGATAAGGAATAAACATATTGAAAAAGAACAAATCATAATGGTGGTCAATGGAGCTCTCCCTGCAATTCATAACAAATTAGTGTGCTTACCTCTTCACACTTCAAAGAATTATATGATTTTGGTATCCAAACTGAAGGTATAGAGAATGAACAAAGAACAAGCCTTCCTAAAATATCTAATTATCAATATAGGGGCAATACCAAAAATGTGGAGTCAATGCAGCATAGCGACCTTGTAGGTTTTCTAATATGGGGAAAATCATGTATAAGATCCTTGAAGGGTTGATCAAGATAAGACTACTATGCCCGCTTGTGCCTAGTCCTACACTATACCCACTACCATCTAACTATAAGGCGGATGAGTACTATGCCTTCCACTAGAATCATAGGCATCACATTGATCGTTGCCTTTGACTAAGCTGTGAGATTCAAGACTTGATAATGCTAGAAAGGTACCAAACCCCAAACAAGGGCCTAACACTAAAAGGAACCATTGCCTAACTATAAGAATGTATCCTGTCCCCCTCAAACCCTAATGATCGAGTTAGGTTTGGAAGAATGGAAAGTCTTGGGCTCTACAAAGATAAAAATTCTACATGCTCATATTAGCTCTATTCTTTTACAAGTGTGACAATGCAATCAATGCAGTTTCTTATAGCATCTTTCTTTTGTACTCATTTGATGCTTAATTTAGTACATTTGACAACAAAATTAGGTAATTTACAAAATTGTAAATAAATTTATTTTCGTTTTAGTTTGATAGGAGATCAACAAATTACGTTTTTCGGCAATGATGTCTAATTAAGTTATATATGGTTTTGAGGTTTTAAGTTTGAACTTTTTTCTATTTATATTGAATGGTTGTACTATTTGTTAGATTAATACTTAATATTTATAACAAATATCTATGTTATATATGATATCTCTTGAAAAAAAGATTATATTTCTATTAATTTTTTAAGGAAATAAAATCAAATGAAGATTTGTGAATATTGATCAAGTATATCTTTTTTTTTTTTTTTTGCCCTTTTGATTGTTTGGGGAGGGAAGATTAATACCTTTAAATAGTGTGACTTTTAAAATCAGTGTAAATTTTGAATAATTTGAAAACTATTGAAAATAGATGTCTTATAAATTTTATTTTTATTATAAAATAATTTTAATATGAAAAAATAAATTTGTGTATTGAGAATACATAGCTTTAAACACAACTTTCATACTATTGAATCAATGTCCTATTAGTGAGAAAATAAAAATTTAAAGGCTCAACACGAAAATATTTCATTTTCCGCTAAAATTTTTCAATGTAAAAGGAAAAAAAAGAAAAAGAAAAAGAAAAAGAAAATAGAGGAAATATTTACTACTGATATATAATAGAAGGAATCCTATCTCAGTCCAGTTGATATCGGGCTTAAGCAACTGTCGACAGGGTAAGTTTATGGGCTAATCTTGGCCCATCCATTGCAGAGCATCATCGCAAATGGCCTGTAGTTTGATTTGGAATGACCCATTATTTGTATTTTTTTTTAGCATCAAATGAATATTTAATATTAGTATTTTTTTTTTTTTAGCATTGTAAAAGAATATTTAGTATAAGTGAATTTTTTAAATCTTAACTTTCATTTTTAAAATAGTCTCATCTTTTTTAAATTGTCATTCATAGACATGTTATTGTAATTTATAAATAATAAATTGAAAAATAACAAACATTTAGGTTAAAAAGTCTTAGTTGATTGAAATACTTATATGAGATTAGGGCTATATGAATTGAATTATTGAAATTACCCATATGTGATTTCTTTATCAACCCAAATATGGTAAAATAATTAATTAGATAACCACTTGAAATTGATTTTTTGTATGTTGAATTGATTCAATTTTATCTACATACACGCACTTCCATTTTTATTTTATTTTATTTTTTTATATGAATAGGATTCATATGAAAAATAGCCTTAAAAAAAATGAAAATTTGGATTAGCTGCATTATTTATCTTTTTTTTTTTTTTTTTTTTTAATGTTATGAATTACAATTAAATTTTAAAAGTTTTTAGCATTCAACCCATCCTATGGCACATTATATTAGTACTAATTTTTTTATTGAGAAGTATAAACATGAAGTAATAAATCTTCTTTTTTCTGAATAGATTATAGATTTTAATATAGTTATAAAAAATCATGTAATATTTGCTTTGCATGGTTTATTTATTTTTTATGTTAATTAATTTTTATTTTGAACTTTTTTTTATTCCATATCTTTTTTTTTTATATCAAATAATATGTACATACATATATGCATAAAAGTTTATGTAAAATACATGCAATAAAAATAAAATTTTTACTCTTAAACAATGAACTAATTTGGCTGAATTTCTTTAATAGTTAAAATTAAGCTCACCATAATTAAAATTAAATAGTTTGAAATCAAATTTTAAATTGAATAAGGTGACAATAAATTATACAAATCTTTTCTTAATTTTATGATTACAATATGTCGTGTTATTTTCGTACTAAAAAATTGTCAACATTCTTATTGCCAATTAGCTTCTTATTTTCTTAAAAGAATATCATACTGAATTTTGTTTCTCATAATAATTTTAAGGGTAAATTATTATTTCGTTAAAAATATTCAATTCAATTAATAAAATGATTCATTTTTTAGAAATTAATTAAATAGTTTCTCAGTTTTGATTCCATCAAATACTTCAGTTATTTTATTTAATTTTTATATTTTTTCTATTAAATTTATATGAAATGATTAAAAGTATGTATAAAAATATTTTAGTCAAAAAAATATCAAAATTTGATGGAACTAAAACTCAAAAAATATTTAGTTAGTTTTTTAAAAAAGAGTGACCATGTTATTAATTAAATCAAATCTTATAGGCGAAATAATAATTTACCCTTATTTTAACAAGTAAAAGTTTTGCATGAAATTATTATTCTTTTTTATTTTTTATTTTTTATTTGTTGAGTATGATTTATAAACTCAAATTATTTTGATGAACTGATGCTGGTTCGGACGACATCGTTTCACTATCCCTGGCAATATCAAAATATTGTCCAAGATAATTTATATCGCCACTCCATCTTCCATTAAAAATCTCCATCAGGACCAGAGACCAACCCCCTAGAAAGTACGGATAATTAAGATTTTTTTTTAGAAAAATAAAAATAAAAATAAAAAAGTTGCAAGTTGCCATTTATTACAATTTTTTATATCTTTTTTTAAATGAAGAAAACGATGAGATGGGAAGCTCTGGGCCTTTCGCCATTGGAGGAGCTGCCAGTGGTGGCGGTGCATTTTGGAAGCTTCTGTTAAGACCTCCTACACTTTCTTATCCACGATTCAGCAGCCGTTAATATAATCTCCGGTATTCCCGGCGATCTCTTGACTTTTCTCCGGTCAGGATTGTCCTCCTTTTCGCTGAAGTTACCTGGATGGTGACCAGTGATTATATGACGGTGAACGGCAATGCGTTTAGCAAGATGGAAGACGACTACATCAGGAGACACCACAAGCACGACGTTAAAGATCATCAGTGTAGCTCTTCTCTTGTTAAACACATCAAAGCTCCTGTTCATCTTGTAAGCTCCTCATTTAATTTACGCGTAATTTTTCTATTTAGATTAATCGATTTATTGTTTGTAGATCCGAGAACATTTAAGGTTGTAATTGATTGTTCTAATTGGCCAGAATTTCAACTTTATTGCCTGTTTGGATGATTTTATTATATGATGTTTGTGGTATTTTGAATAAGGTATGGTCTCTGGTGAGAAGATTTGATCAACCGCAGAGGTATAAGCCTTTTGTTAGTAGGTGCATTGTACAGGGAGACCTTCAGATTGGAAGTGTTAGGGAGGTGAATGTTAAGTCAGGACTTCCAGCTACCACTAGCACTGAAAGATTGGAGCTGTTAGATGATGAGGAGCATATATTTAGGATGACAATTGTTGGAGGAGATCATCGGCTTAAGGTATCCGTATCAACTGTTTTATCTTATTATATGTCTGTGTTTCTATGACAAGTTTGATTGGCGTTCTTGAATGTTGTTGAAAGTTGAAACCCTTGGTATTTTAGGTGTTCACCTGAGCATTGGTGGAACATGAATACTTCATGTATTTGATAGGATTGGACCTGTTGATATGATGCGAATGTTGGCTTATAACGTTTGCAATGATAGTTTGTGGTAGTGCATTACTTTTTAATAATTGATTTATTTAGTCTTTTTAGGTGGAAATGCAGTTTTTTCTTTTAAGATGCTTATCAGTTGATTATAGTATACTGCAGTGCAGTTTTTGCCCCCCAGCTAGTAAATTGTAGTGTCTTAGATAAAATGTAAAAATTATCAACCAGTTGATGAGATCCGTTCTTGTTGAGTAATAAAGTGATTTAGTTGCAGCTTGCAGGGACACTAAAGTTGGGAAAGAATCATATGAGGAGGACATTTTCTAGTTAAAAGGTTGATCAATGTCATTTGAAAATGGTTTCTAAGAATTTGAAAATGGTTTCTAAGTGTTGAAAGCTTGCAAAAAGAAACATTGATTTCACACAACATTACTAGTAGACAATCACTACCATGTTTTAGAAATTCAATTTATTCAAGTTCTTTAGAGCTTGTCAGCACATTTATCATCAAATTCAGGTGTTATTCCAAGGGATGATAGTTGGATGGAATTATATTTTTGTTACATTTTTTTATATTCACTAGATGATGTGAGGATTCTTATGATAATTAGTTAGAGTATTTTCACGTTCTCCTCATAAAATTCACCGAGAGTTCATGACATGCATGACTTTTGCAGCAGATTTTCATTATTTTCTGTATGTTGGTTATAATCATAAGTTGATAAGTTTCTTTTTGTCAGTCCATTACACTGTGATGATGAGACCTCCCTCTTGGCTCTTGGCACACTGTCATCTTTAGTACAAACTATGTTGCTTGTCACTGCCATATTTGGTTGTTAAAATTCATATCGTCAGCCCTTAGAATTTTATTTTATTTTTTTTATTTTTTTTGCAATGGGTACAATATTATTCTTCTCTCAATTAAAGTTCTTAATCTTGTGCTTGATTTTCTCAAATTCACAGAACTACTCATCCATCATTACTGTCCATCCAGAGGTCATTGATGGGCGACCAGGGACAATGGTTATTGAGTCATTTGTGGTTGATGTGCCAGATGGGAATACTAAGGATGAAACATGTTACTTTGTTGAGGCCCTGATCAAATGCAACCTGAAGTCTCTAGCTAATGTGTCAGAGCATTTGGCTGTGCAAGACCGAACTGAACCCATTGACAGAATCTAAGTATGTGGGGTAGGTTCCCAGTGCAGTGGCTCTGTTCATGTACGTGGAAAATGTAAGGTTTCTGTTATCAGAAGCTGATGGAGAGTTTCGCATCCTAGAGGCAAAGTCAACTTTTCTTTCTTTGATACTTTATGCTCATTCTCTTTTCACTATTTGGATATCTTGTCTATATAGTAGCTGACAATCAAGTTCATCCATGGTCATATGTTTCCTAAATGAATTTACAAATTACATTTTCTTTCTTGTGGTTTTTATGCTTTAATAATGGTGTATGTATTGACTTCTGATTGTAAATATGTATGCATGGGGAGAATTGATTCAGTTATTTATTTTGCATGTTCAGCTATAAAATGCATGCTTCATAGCATGGTCCATGGTCATCTGAGTGAAATGTATTTGCTCAACTATCCATATTCATTTTAGGACAGGGGTATAAGACTATCTTGTAATCTAGGAGGTACTTGAAAATATGTATGATGTGTTCTGTTATTGTTTATTTATGCTGTTATCCCATTTACAGAGTCTACACCCAATGAAAACAGAATTAGTTGCAAGTTAACTTGCTTCTGTCATGTATGATGATAGCTAACTTGTTGGTTGATGATTCTTTTTGGGTGGTGTTTAGTGTTCACCATGCTATTTTACATCATTAGGCTTGGACACAGATGACAATGAAAGCCCTGTGTGCATGGTTCAACTCCTTTAAACTTCGTGTTATCATCCTAACCAAACTATGCTGAGATAGGGACGTGAAATTTAGTTGGTTGCTATAGCAAAATAATTAGTGTAAAGAAGCATTGCACTTGTGATGAGTGGTGAAAGTTGAACTATGTAGAGCCATCTATGATGCATAATTTTAGATTCAGACGCTGACTGGATTTTTCCTCATCCCTACATCCTCTCCTCGGGTGCTTCTCTCTTTTTTCTTTTTGTTCTTGTGATTGAATAAGCCCTGTCCTTCTCAGGGATTTTAAGAGGAAAAAGGGAAAGGGATTTAGTGGACTTGGATTTTGATATTGCGGGCACATATGCTAATGGTGGGGTCATGCACTCATGTTTAGCTTGTGATCCAAATTTAATGTAGAGATTGACATTTAGCATGAAAATCAGTTTCTGTAGTCGCTTTTTGATATGTAAAAAATTAGAAAGAGGGGGGTGGGGTAAATAGTATCAACTGTTAGTTTAGTAGTTTTGGTGGGAAAAAGTTGGCTTCACAATGTCAAGCTCTATTAATGACTGATCTAGGGGGATTAGTATCATTTGTTAGTTTAGTAGATTTTGTTGGGAAAAGTTTTAGGACCGTCAAAAGTTAGTTCACATTGTCAAGCTTTGTTTTTGACTGATGTGCTGGCGTATATAACATGTCATTTATAAGTACTTAAGTAGATTAACCTTATGTATGGTAGAAGTTTTTTTTTTTTTTGCCAGATTGGTACAAGTTGATAAATGATAATGAATTCCTTGATCTTTCATTTTGTCGGTTCCATCTAGAAATTCTCTAGTGTCGCTATTTTGTAGTGAATGAAGTTATGGGACATTCAGTTCCACAAGCAATGTCCCATGCATGAAGTGGCTGGTTATGTAAGGATCACAAGATTGATAAGGGGTGTACCTTTTTTGACGCAAGTTTAATGTATCTTATACACAGGATTGATGAGGGGAAGCAAAATCCTGTAGCGTGATTGAAGTTTTGAAGTCTCGATTATTTTGAAAATATGGTGTTAATTTTATTTCCTGATAACTACAGAATTTTAGCCTTTTGTTAGGAAAATGAAGGAATATAGGGGAGGGGAATGTGGATTTTCCAGTGCCTGTTATTCCCCCAGGTTTGCTAAGGAGACAGTGTTGGTTAAGCTGGTGGCAGCTGAAAAAATTATTCTAACGAAAAACTAAGCAAGCCCTTGACATTATTTTGGTTGTTTAGAAATTTATATTATTTTAATTAATTTATAAATTTAAGTTGAATGTAGTCAATACGACATAATACTCCATCTTGATTTTGTATTTGAATTATCATCAAGTTGAATTTAAATCTGAAAAATAAGATGGGCTGAAATTTGAGTTTTTTAAATTTGAGGTATTCATTGTTCCTAATCAAATTAGTTGGGGCTATATTTATTTTATGAAATAGCCAATGAATGGATTAGTATTCTATATGAAATAATTATTTTAAACTTTGATTCAAATTTTAAACAAAAATATTAATTTTATAAAATAATAATTTCACAATTTTTATAAAATATATATTCTACGAAAAAGTGAAGTATTAGTATTTTTTTTATTATAGAATAGAGTATTTTTATTTTTATTTTTAACAATGTTAGCAAGTTTAAGTTTATCATTATTGTTTTTTTTTTTTGGTTCATGTTTTTATTTTTTAAATTTTAAGTCAAATAAAAATTTTATTTATTATGCATTTAAATTATTTCTTAAATAAAAATTTGGTAAAATTATGTTTAATTTTAATATTAATAGTGAAATTAATTTATAAAAATATTATGGTCATTTATGTAAATAGAATAATCATTCTATATTATGAACTAAATTATAGAATTTGAATAATTATTTTATTCTTACTATATTTTATCTTTCAAAAATAATTATTTTATTTTTATATATTTTATTTCGCAAATTAAACATAGACTAAATTCTTAAATTTTACTTGAAAGCTCAAATACTAAATTCTTAAATTTTACTTGCAAGCTCAAATATTTTGAGTTTATATTTGAATTTTCGTCAATTTAGAGTATTAGATTTATTGACTACATGCCACTCCCATGCCATCATAAATCCCTCTTATTAGTATCACACCAACGACCTTATATTATGCTTCCCCTTTAAATAACTGAAAATGAGGACTATTTTGAGCATATATATATATATATATATATATATATATATATATATGCTCAAAATAGTCCTCATTTTCAGTTATTTAAAGGGGAAGCATAATGATATTTTAAGAATGATTAAAACTTTCAATTTATTTTGAAAATAATATTTTACAGGAAACTATTTTATTTTAGTTTATTTTTTATACTTTATATAATGTTTACAACACTTAAAATGATTGATGAATGGAAATTGTTCTTTTGATTAAAGGAAAAAAATGTTTTTTACTTTCACAATTTTAAAAATTGAAAAAGGAAATTAATGTTTTCAATAAACTCTAGACTTTTAAAAAATAATTTCTAATGCTATATTAAATGACATAAAATAAGTTATTTTTTCATAACATTTTTATAAAATACATTATAAAAATAAATTGTTTTCCAATAAAACAAACAAAATTCTGAATGTATGTTTAGAAATGAGAATTAGTAATATATAGGGTGAACTACTGGACTGTGATGGTGGAATATTCAATCAAAAGAATTGGCTGGGAAATATTCATCAGTTACTGGCTGGCGAGACAAGTTTATATATTTATTACATATAAAAATTTTTCTTAATTTATAACCCATGAGATTTTTTTCTTTTTTTGTTTCACAGCCTTTGGTTTTTTGCTTTATATAAAGCTGTAAAAGGTGCAGGGAATCCAGATACACAAAAAAAAAAAAATGAAACAACCAAAAAAGAAAATTCTTGACTATTCTGGTATAATTGGAACAGTGAAATCTTTATACACCTATAACTAATCAAAAATTATTATTTTAAAAAAACTATGGTTATATAAGTTATTATATTTTATAATCTCAGATGAGTTTTTGGGAGATTGCACATTTAATTTTTTAATTGTTATATATATATATATATATAAGGGATAATTATCTCCACCGCATAGCAAGTTGTTTTTTTGAAACTAAATTCAGTTATATTTTTATTTTTTAGTTTATTATATTAATATACCCACTCAATTCTAAAAAAAATTACCAATAACTAAAAATCATCATTTTTAAAATAATAATAATTTTGTCATAAATTATCAAAAAGACTTTTATTAATTATAGTATAAATTTGAAAAATATTTTTTATACTTGAGAAATGGAATAATAAATTAGTTATTTTATTATTTTTTATTTGGTTACTAAATAATTATTTATTTATAAATAAAATTTATTTTTTTAATGGTAATTTTTTTTAAAATAGAGGGAGAAATTATAAAAAAAAAAAAAAAAGAAAGAAAGAAAGAGAAGAATAAGCGGCAAGCACGGACATACCACGAACATGATGTCCCAATAACAATAAAGAGGGTCGTAACAGTTAAAAAACAAATACACCTTGTGCTAAAATGAAGGGTATATTAAAAAATATTACTCTATCCGTTCTATAAAAATAATTTATTATTTTTTTTATTATTTTATAAAAATAATTTATTTTTTTTAAAATATATTAAATTATTTAGTTGTTATTATACTCTTATTTATTTTTTTTATCATCAATTACAATTTAATTATTTTTAAAATATTAAATAAATATTAATATTTATTTAGTAGAGAACTAAAATATTGAATATGCAAAGAATTTAAAATTATCTATTATTATTATCTTCTCACACTATAAAAAAAAAAAGTAGAAAACCATTCACCTTTTTTTTTTTTTAAAAGATATTCCATTAATTATTTTTAAATTTATTAAAAAATAATTAATTTCAATAAAATATTTTATTAACATTCATAATCATCTATTTAATGATGATATGGAGTATATTGGTAAAATACATATAAAATCAATTTATTTAAACTATATTTTTTAAATATGTGTGTAAAAAGAAAATACGCTATTTTTATATAATGGAAAAAGTAATAAAATTTATTAATTTAATTATATTGATTATATATTTTTTTAATTAAAGTAAATTTATTTTTACGGAGGGAAATAAAAGCACCCATGGATCACTAACCAAACCGGCCAGCGGCCTAGTTTGACAAGCATCTCCTTTCTCGTTCGTCTGTCTTATTAATGTCACTCACTCTTTTTATTAACAACCTCACTATCTATTCTCTCTTTTTCTCTCCCCATTTTTGGTTGAAGCTCGAGAGACAATTACTTACAGACAAAGCTCTGCTTTCATGGCTAATTTAGATTCCTGAACTGAATCTAGCCGTTCATTTCATCGTTCCACAGATCTTCTTCTCTCACTCTCTCTCTCTCTGCTGTTATTTTTTTAACGCTTATTAACATCACCCTTAAAACACATCTCTCGTTCTCTTCTATTTGTTTCATTTTCAGATCTGTCATTACACACTGATCTAATTTTGTATTATTCTCTTTCTAATTTCTTCCTCAAAGTCATTTTTTTCATCTTTCTGTTTGTCACTATATTTATTTATATTTTTATATAATAGAATCTCCAGAAACCTCATTATTTTACTTTCTCTTTTTTTTTTATTTTCCCTCCATTATTGTACAAAATTACCAAAATGTCTTTGCTCTTGCCCTTCCTCTCCGTTTTTCTCTGCTTTTCCTCCCTTTTCTTTCTCTTTTCGACTCCTTTTGCGGTTGCTGGAGTTGTTACTTGCTCAGGGATAGTACCGATGAGGTATAGGAACGATAAGATATCGATAACGGACTTCGGCGGCGTCGGCGACGGGAGGACAATTAATACCAAGGCATTTAGGGAGGCAATTTATCGAATTCAGCATCTGAGAAGGAGAGGTGGCACTCTGCTTTATATACCTCCAGGGGTGTACTTAACGGGGAGTTTTAATCTTACTAGCCATATGACTCTTTACTTGGCTAGAGGTGCTGTTATTAAGGCCATTCAGGTAAGTGACAGACAACTCTGTTTTTTGAGTGTGTAAAAAAAAATTCTTATTTAGTTAAGCAAAGCAAAGAATTAGATGCATTGAGTATGATTAGGGTATAATTAGTATTAAGCTCCTAAGTCTGAGCGAGTAATCCAAGGGAAGAGATCTACAATAACTGTAGTGGGTCCGAGCTCTTGAGCAAGAAAAGAAAAATAAATGGTGGGGCTGGTGTAGTATGGTTGCATGTGCATGACATTTATAGGTGTTGACAATTAAAAAATAGTTGGGCATCCGACAGCCATTTAGCTGGCAAGTCATGTCGTGTTCTTTATTAAATTCTATTTCAATAGAATATTAAGATGTCCACTACCATAGATTGAATGGGAGTGGATGGAATTCAATGCTTGTAAATATGAAAGTGTTTACTCTATCTTTTAATTAATAGTATGATAGTGGTGGTGATGTCCATTTGGTGAACATTATGGTGCTAATATTGGATATTCGATAGCACAACATTAGTTGGAGGATTTTTTTCTTTTTTGAGCAATGCTAGTGCAATTACCTATTGTTGCATTATCTTCTTTTCTTCTAGTATCCCACCAACCCTATGTTCACAAGCAGAGGCAAGGACATCACATAAGATGGGCTTGTATTTCATACAATGCTTGAAATTTACCTGAATATTAATCTGTAATTACAAAGCCAGCTTTACAACTTGTAGAAGCACATCACTTATCATTCTAAGTTAGAATACCATTCGATCCAATAAAAACATATGTTGCCATTTTGATGGTAACGTCGCCCAACGACTAGATCTACATAATGAAGTATTGACCTTGACTCTATCAGTGGTTTATTCTGATGAGACGAGAGAGGACATACTTACCATGGCCTGTGCTATGGCTTGTGCCTGTAAAGTTGTTGGACCACAATTTAGTCATATGGATAGAGGAGAAGCGCAGGGGTGAGGAGTGACCACAATTCATGAGGTAAAACTGGCAAAATAGGAAAATGGACTATGAAGATCAACCAAGTATTTTTGATAGGGAACCCCGGATGCCCTAATGAAAAATGGTTTTGATTCTTTTGAGAGAATTCAGAAAAAATGTGATTGGTAGAAAACCCTGTTATTTTTGTCTTTCCTTTGATTATATATAGGGAAGAAATCTATAATTTTATTAAGGGATATTTGTTGTCCATATCAAATATCATATCATCTTGTTCTTGTGGTATTTGTACGGCCAACTCACAAGTTAAGGTCTTTTTGAGTTCAGACGACATAGCGTATCTCATTGTTTTTACTGCCAGCTTGCCACCTTAGGGAAGGGCTTAGTTTGGACATCGTATATTGTGTTAAGAGATGGTAATCCTCGTTATGATATTTCAAGAAGAAATGCATATATTCACAGCCTTTTCATCTTCCTTTATGCTTCAGGATACTTGGAACTGGCCTCTAATTGCTCCTTTGCCATCTTATGGAAGAGGGAGGGAGCGCCCTGGTGGGAGGTATACTAGCTTTATTCATGGAGATGGACTTCGTGATGTGGTAATCACAGGTGGGTTTCAATTACTGCATTGCCTTCTTATTTTGCTCAAGCAATTAAAATCATTGAAGTTGTATTCTGATCCATGAATTTAGAGGGAGAGATTGGATATGAGTTGTTACATTTAGTCAATTGAATGAAGTTCAAATCATCTAGTTTTTCAATGTTGACCTAATTCATAGATTTTAATTGACATCTTATTGAAGTTTAAATTTGAAATACTGAACAAGAGGGTCTGTTTTTATTTTAAATGCACTGCCTAAAGGATCTAGATGTAGATTCTTTTTTTTTTTCTTTTTTTTTTTTTTTAGTGACAAATTTTAACTAAAATTGCAAATCCAAGGCCTGTTTTTTACTATTGTTCAATAAACTAACATATAAATAGTGCTAAACTGAGGTTTTTATAACAATCTAACTTGGATAACTTGTGCTTTATACCGTGTAATATTTTATTGTGTTCAAATTATTTGTGGAGGAACTCAGAGTTGGGAATGGTAGAAAAGCTTAACCTATTACATGTGTTTTGATGAGGTGTCTATATGCTTCTCACTTATATTTTTATGTTTCCATTTCTGCTGGCAATTACACTTAAATTGTTTGCTTATTAATTGTATAAGAGCTCAAAAAAATTATCTTTTCTCAGGTGAGAATGGAACAATTGATGGACAAGGAGATGTCTGGTGGAACATGTGGAGGCAGAGAACTCTCCAATTTACAAGACCTAATCTTGTTGAATTTGTGAATTCCAGAGGCATAATCATATCCAATGTGATTTTCCGGAACTCTCCTTTTTGGAACATTCATCCTGTTTATTGCAGGTAACTTATAAACCTCATGCACTTGTGATGATGACCTATAATATGTATAAGTGAAAGATCATATTTGTTTGCTTAACAAATTTAGTTTTGTTCTCTAATTCATACTTCAGCCGCACAGATATAACATAAATGCATTTCACATTCTGTTTCCCTGGTCATTGAGAAATTAAGTCTGGTCTTCCTGGACATTTTCATTTTTCATTAATGTTTCTTGCAACAGGCTTAAATCAGTAGTTGATATGCTATGTCTATAAAAGCTGAAATACTGCATGTCTCAAGTAAATCTATGCATTTTGGCGTGAAGTCTTATTTTATAATCATAAACACAGTTGTCCGGGCTTCACTGTTTAGGTGTGGCTAAAGTTGAGTGCATGATAAATGATCGGTTGCCATAATTTATGTTACATCGACAATAAACTGTTATCTTGCTTGAAAAGTTGAATTAGCGAAACCTGGTTAAGAATTCTAGGTAAGGCAACATAATTTCATCTGATTCATACTTTCTTGATTACAGCAATGTCGTTATCCGATATGTTACCATCTTGGCCCCACATGATTCTCCCAATACTGATGGAATTGATCCGGGTATGCACTACAATTCTTTCTTTCTTTTTTGGTGTGTGATTTGTCAATCTGTTGGCCTCTGATTTATTTGCAAGCACCATCTAAATTTGCCACTTTTTGCATGGGGACAATATGGAAGGATGCCCCAAGGCTAGAGCATTTAACTGCAGTAGAAATGCATGAAATAGTTCATACAATCCTGCATCAACATTGCCTTGTTTTGGACAGGAAAACTCTGGAACAGAAAGAACTGAATTTAGATGGTAAATGCATTTAGTAGTTTGTGCCATTGCATGCCAAGAGGCTAGAGGTGTAAGACAGGTTCTAGATGTGCTATTATCTTTTGTTCTTTTTTGTTCCACTGTTAATAGGACAAGACAGTTTTAACTTGTCCCTTCCTAGGTGAAGCTCCTGGGTTGGACCTAGCAAGTTTTTTACTGTGTTTGATGGCATCCGCGTCTGTTAAATGTCATATTGATTGGATGATATTTACAAATATGTGGGTGGGAGAAAACTCTCCACTTGATGTCTTCTTTAACTTCATTTGTACAATTCATCAAAACAGATTCAAGCTCTAATGTCTGCATAGAGGATTCGTTCATTTCAACTGGAGATGATCTTGTATCTGTGAAAAGTGGGTGGGATGAATATGGGATTGCTTATGGTCGCCCAAGCTCTAAGATCACCATCCGGCGTGTAACAGGATCATCTCCATTTGCTGGAATTGCAGTTGGAAGTGAAACCTCAGGTGGGGTGGAGAATGTCTTGGCTGAAAACATAAACCTGTACGATATGGGAGTTGGCATACATATAAAAACAAACATCGGTAGGGGTGGATTCATAAGAAACATCACAGTTTCTGATGTGTATATGGAAAATGTCCGAAAAGGAATAAAGATTGCAGGTGATGTTGGAGATCATCCAGATGACAATTTCAACCCTAATGCTCTCCCAGTGGTTAAGGGCATCACACTAAAAAGTGTTTGGGGAGAGAAGGTTTTACAGCCAGGTATCATTCAAGGGTTGAAAAACTCTCCTTTTACTAGTATATGTCTGTCCAATATCAACCTACACGGCGTACCAGGACCAAGAACTACTCCGTGGAAGTGCTCTGATGTAAGTGGCGCTGCCCTTGAGGTAAGACCATGGCCTTGTTCTGAACTAGCAACAACAAATCAGATCGGTACATGTTCTGATCACATTTGACGTTGTGTAATTCTTTTTCATTTCTGTTCCAAGTAATAAAAATTGATGAATTTGTCATTTTTCAAAATTGAAGTATATTCATTGATCCCTCAACTGCTGTAATTTTTCAAAATCTGATTCTAAAAACAAGAAAAATAGGAGAAAGAAAATTGCATATAATCCAAGTATAGTTAATATATCCATCCAGCATCCATACAAAGAAAAATAAGTAGTAATACATGGTCCACTATCATCTCCCTATGCCCTGTAAATGTAAAACCTAAGATCCTACAAGCGAAATACAAACGTTTGTACATCTCATATATGGATGCAACTTATTTACAGAGATAATAACAAACCCAATTTACACACAAATTAATAATAAACCATTAATTAAATCCATAATCCTCTTATATATGTTGCCTCAAAAGTGGTTCAAGAACTTGCGAATCCCCTTCATAAACCCGTGATCGTGGTCGTGGTCGTGGTCGTGCCTTTTCTCTTCTACTTCCTCCTCGTGGTCGTGATGGTGGCGGAAATGGAGATGGTGATGGTGGGGCTTCTCGTTCATCTCCTCTGTCCTTGACTCGTCGTTGATTAATGAAAACCTATGACCCCCATGGTTAAACCTGGTCCACCTTGCTGGCATCTCACGATCTCCGCCGCGAGACACCGGATCAAAATCTAGATCCTTACCTCCAGAGAGAATCATGTCGTTGCCGTAGGAAACCTCCTGTGGGCCCCATGGCTTAAAGTTGTTGTGGTGTTGGTGGTGGTGGTGGCGGCCATGGCATCTGTGGCCACGACGGAAAGGGATCAACGGACGACGAGGGAAGTGGCGGTTGACAGGACGGAAGGTAACAACCGTCAATGGCATCACCAAGTCATTATCAGAGTTGGGCTCTGGTTTCTCTATCGCCGTCGGTATCTTAGATTCGATGGTTTCAGTTTCTTCTAATTCAAGATCCGCAACCTTTAACGGTTCAGATTCAGGTTTCTCGCTAGGGAGGATGATGGAAGGTGTGGACTTGGGGTCAGACTCCGTTAAATCAACAAAACTATCATCGTTTCTGGCAACGCCATTTTCTGGCAGATCTAACGGAGAAAGGGCGTAAGCTAAGGTAAAAAAGAACAAGAGAGCAGTGCCGGCGACGGTGACGGTGAGATTTCTGGCCATTGTGAAATGAAAGGTAACTTTATGAAATTAAACAAAACAGGAAGAGCGAGGGCATTATATAAGAGAGAAGTGGGGGCAGAGCGGGCAGTTGGTTTCGTGGAGGGTTGACTGATAAGAAGAGTGAAATACGGGCAGCTGGCAAGGAGGGATACCGACCACGTGGCTTATTTACAGAATAGGGAAGCTGTAGGTCTCGGTAGACCTTTATTATTATTATTTTTTTTATCACTCCTCTATTTTAAAATATTCATTATTTTAAATAAATTTTTTTTCAATTTATTTATAATTTTAAATCGTTTTAAAATTTTTAAAATGTATTTAATTATTTATTATTTTTAGTTTTGTTTTCTATTTATTTTTATTAAAATATTTACATTAATTATTTTATTTTTATATTAAAATTAATAAAAAATATTTTAATTTTAATGTTATCATTATAATAATTTAATAATTTTTTAATTTATATATTAAAATTTTAAATAATAAATATTTTAAGATGGAGTATGTTGTTTTTGTAGTTGTTGACCTGATGCATGATATAGACAGAGATCTTTGTGCATATTATCTTATCTTTAAATGTGTAAAAGTATGATTTGTACGCAATATTTCATTGCAGGATTATTAGAGCCTATAGACGTATGTTATTTAAAAAAATCACTTTCATGTGAAAGAAGCTAATAAACATTAAATTTAAAGAAAAATTAAAATGAAAAAAAAAAAAGGAGGAGAAAGATGTAAAGATCGAAATAAAGACATTAAATCTAGATTTAAGAGAAAATTCTTCCCTAAAAAAATCTAAAAAGTATATTTGAAAAAAAAAATTAGATGAGTAAAAATGTAACTAAAAATATTAATACCTTTTATTACTTAAAAAAAAATATTAAGTAACGTTAATTATATAAAAAAAAATTATAAAAAAAATTTGTTGTAAATAGATGAAATTAAATGTATCAAACAATAAAATAAATAAATCATAATTACCTCTAAGCTCGTTTTAAGTGTATCATAAAATTATACAATCACTTTTATCGGTTTGAGACGCACTTATCTTATTTGGAATTGTCATTCCATTCAATGCACCTGAAACTGACGTCATCAAGGACGTATTGAATGAGAAGAAACGCGTCGCGTTAGCCGTAAATCCGGCGGATTTACACGTGCAGCCACTAAAAATTGTATGATAATCTTTCATTATTTGTTAGTATTTGACTATTTAAGGTGTGAAAATATTTTTTTTTTCTCGTAGTATATGAATATTCATACAGGGGATTCAAGTTGTTGATGCATAATACTTTTCTATGAAAAAGAATACAATAATAATATTATTTTTGCTTATAAAGAAAACTTTTAAATATTTTCAACAAAAGAAACTGTGTCTTTGTACATAGTAAATTTTGATGAATCTTAAAATTAGGCAAGTATAATTTTTTTTTTTAAGAAAAAGAAAATACCGATTAAACCATGTTGTATAATAATTCTATTGGTTTTGATACTTAAATACCATTTTTATATTAATTTCTATACTATTAAATAAAAAAAAAAATCATTAGTTGTTTATAAGCATTGTATGTGTAGGAAAAATGGTTCATACTATTATTGTACTAGTAATTTAATCAACAAATGTTCATCTTACAATATAATGTAATAGATTAATAATTTTAATTAATACCCTTTTTTATTTTTAAGAATTTTCAGTATTAAATAAATTTTATAAAAGAACAAAGAATCACCAATCATTTACTTTGGGAGCAAAAGAAAGATAAGAGAATATTTATTTTTCCCAATATGATGGATTTCTGATATATAAAGTAGAACAACAACTTCGATTGGCCGATTCAAAATTATATGATATCAAAGTAATATCGTATTAGTAAAGCAAACTATTTGTTTATATTAATTAGATTCCTGAAAACCCTAAATTAAATTATAATATATATTAACTACTAAGTAATTTCTTGAAAGAGATTTTGAGTTTGAATTTTTTTTAGAGAGGTTATGAGTTTGAATTTTTTTTTTTTTTATATTAAATGTATAAGTCATTAAAAATAATTAAGTGTGATATTTTATAAAAATTTAATTGCCCCTTTCACTTTAACAACGTGATACCCTGTAATAATAAAAAAAAAAAAAGGCGGGGGGGTGGGGTGTAAGGCTGTCACGACTGAAAAAAGCTTCATAACTAGAACGAAGTTAGATGGAAGCAATGATTGACTGCTATTACTTGAGTTGAAATTCTCTTACCGTGGGATTGGGCCTTCGAATAATTAAAAACAGTAGAAAGGCCGAGAGGGTTTTGTTGGCTTTTATGTCGTTGGCCTGTATGCGGAGTTTTCAGAGATAGGCCTAAGCTTCTCTCCAAAATTTAGTTGGGCCATCTTCTTCTTTTTCAATTATATATATATTAAAAGTTTTAATCACAAGTCATTAAAATTTATTTTTCTCACAATTTATCGTAGCGAAAATTAGCTAAACAATTCATATTACTGCACACTGAAGCATAATATGACGATAAATTTATATTTTCTTAAATAATAAATTTAGGATCGATTCTCTCGTCTTTAATGTTAAAAGAAAATTATAAAACCACAAATGATAAATTATAAATAAGTTATAATAATTATGTACATAATGCGAAATTGATTTAGGAAATAATAATTTTTTCATTACTTTTAATGTATCATAAATATTTAAAGAGAATATGTGTATAATTGATAAATATTACAGCAACTCAATATAGACAAACAGCCCCATATGGGCAGAAACAATTGAACCATCCCGACTGTCCTTTGGAGACAGAGAATAATGTGTTAGAATTTTAATTTTTGATTTTTATTATAAAGCAAAATTGGATCTCTTTTCCCAATTATATAGCTTAGATTCAACAGGACTTGTTATATATATTTATAGTAAGTTGTTATCTCTCCTACCATATATACCATGAACCTAAGCTTCATGGAATATAGGTAAAAAAAAAAAAAAAGTGGACGGACGGTGATGATTGAATATAGGTAAGCAGAGAGGCAGGGAAGGCCGGTTGATGGAATGAAAAAGACGAAGAATCCATGAATCTAAAACTTCAAAAGATACAGTCAGGAAAGAAGAGGGTTGTCTCCAAAGCAATATTAGCCAATGAAAAAACATTACTAAAAATTTAGCTTATTAAAATCACTTTTTGAATTTCAATTGGATTCCTTTTTTGGACTATTTAATCAAATCTAACCCAATACCAAACAAAAATAGCCAGCTCCCAATAATTTTATTAATTCGATGGATACTAGAAATTTAATTAAAATAACCCATAATCCCAAAACCATTCATTGTTATTAATCCTCTTCACAAAACATTTCAAGAAAGGAAGAAAAAGAAAAAGAAAATGCTAACAAGAGCTTTTGCTGTAAAACCCAGATGGAGTCCTAATCCTAGAGATGCAGATAACATAATAAGTTGCAAATTAGGGTCAATTCTTGAATATTCTGAAGATTGTTTAGTTGGGTTTGTTGATGATTTGCCTTTGGTTTTTTGTTGTCATAATAAAGGTAATGAGTCTCATCAATTGACTTTAAGGGAAGTTTTAAGGGCATCTGTTAGTGTTCTAGGGCAAAGTCGTTTAGGGATGACAGAGAAAGTGGTGTTATTAGAAGGAAAACTTTATGCTGTGAAAAGATTTAGAAGAGTGAGTGTTGGCAGACGTGAGTTTGGTAAAAGAGTTGAGAGATTAGCTCAAATCAGCCAAAAATGTGATTATCTTGTTCCTGTTACTGCTTATCTTTATGCAAAGAGAATCAAACTTGTTCTCTGTCATTATTATCCCATGGGAAGCCTAGCTGACTTGCTTTCTGGTAAGTTAATTTCAATTATTTCATACCTCATTAATTATTATTTTTAATTTAATGCTACTCATAGTTAAGTCAAGATATACATAGATTATGTTTATGGAAAAATTATAAGATGTACTATTATATTAGAAAATGATGCACCTTCACTCACTATTATAAGTGAGAATATACTATATATATGCATTGAGTGGTCATTTTCATTTTTTTTTTTTTGACATGGCTTATGGTAATAAATTTCTAGAAAGAAAGGTACACTAAAAGAATGTAATTATTTCATTTTTTTCCCAGTTTTTATTATTGTTTTGCTCCTGATTAATTATTATTATTCAAGAGAGAAACTCATGTTTGAGTCTAATTTTCAAGTCAAAAGATTCATGTTCTGTCATTAGATTATATGCATGCATGCTATTTTACATACATATTCTTGAGTCAGGAAAGAATATACAATATATGCATGGAGTGTTCATTTTCATTTTTTCATATGCCTTGTAATAATTAATGTCTAGAAATGAAGGTAATATATTATAAAAATCTAATATAATTGATATAGAATACCTTAAATTTTTGATACAATACCTTACTAATTAATTTATTGATTAATTAATAAAGGTGGAAGAGAATTTGGCCACACTGCCTTGGATTGGAATCAAAGGCTAATGATAGCCCTAGACATTGCAAGTGCAATTGCTTTCATTCACACAAGATGTCCTCCATATGAAAAGAATATGCAAATGAATGTGCACGGCAATATTAAAGCCTCTAATGTCATGATAAATAGCAATTTCACTGCCTGTTTATCCGATTATGGCTACGCTCAACTCGCAGAATTCGAGGAAGTTTCCTATACATGCCAGCAGAAAATGCCCCCGCAGCACCAGACGGAAAGTAGTTATAAATGGTGTCAAAATAATGACATATACAATTTTGGGATAATATTGTTGGATATGCTTGGAGGATCCACAGATTCAGGTTTAAATTTAATTGAACGCATAATAGAAAGCAAAGAAGATATTAAAAGAGGTGCAATTGATTTTTTTGAATTTTCTGTGGAAGGCAAAGAAAGGTGCCAGGC
This sequence comes from Reutealis trisperma, assembly GCA_947687605.1. NCBI lineage: Eukaryota > Viridiplantae > Streptophyta > Magnoliopsida > Malpighiales > Euphorbiaceae > Reutealis > Reutealis trisperma. The sequence goes on along the minus strand of CANTUT010000039.1, from coordinate 8,325,824 downwards.
TTTGAAGGTGTTGGATTTAGCATTGGCATGTGCAAATAAGTTGCCTGAGGCTAGACCTTCAATAGAACAGATCTTAAAGTTTTTTGGAGAAGTTATTAATATAATTAAAAAATAATTAAATTAAGTACCTGTTGTACTTAATTTATCTATATATTCTCTAGATAAAAATGTTTTTGCTGTGCATCATGTAGCACAATTACATGGGGCATGTAGTTTTGGTCAATTGCAGCTTAATTTTATTGATTATAGTAACCATGCGTTAAAAAAATGACTGAATAGCACTCTTGTTTTTGCCGACTTCAAAATAAATTTAAATTTGTGTATTTAATCAAATATTTAAATTTGAGAATATATATGTATTGTCTATTCGGTGCGTGTGTCTTCCGTTGACGAGAGTCTATTCTTCTATAAATAGGCGAATGGAGAGTATACTATTTAACATGTGCAGAAATAAAAGAGTTAGCGCACCTCTTTAAATTTGTCATAATTTTAATATATTTAGCAGAATGTAAATGTATTCTAATTTGTAATAAGTTTTATATATATATATATATATATATATATATATATATATATATATATATATATATATATATATATATATATATATATATATATATATAACTGTGGTTCACATTGCAAAATCATTATCTTATGATTCGAAAAATTAATTAATTAGCACCATGGATAATTAGATTAACATTATTGGATTTCGAGGAAGAAAAATAGAACTAAGTAGATTAGCATGAATTTGGGAAAAATTAAAATGGCAAGCAGCAAGCTGCAATCAGCATTGATCGGCAGTCATTTTATGTTGCAGGAATGTTGAAGAAGTTATTAAATTAAGCATAATATATACATTATCGAGAGATTTGTAAGATGGCTGGGAAAGAAACGAATTAATTAATATTATTATTTTTTTATATAGTTGTAGAAATAGAATATATAAATATATAATTTATATGTCTAATTTTACGTGTCTTATATATAGAATATAGCTAAGGAAAGCTGTAACATTAATCTACAAATAAAAATTAATTAATAGTATTAAAATCAAATTCCTATCTCGTCGTTACATTCAATGGTTTGCCCATGAAGGTGATAAATACATGTTGTTTTTTTCTTAAAAAATACAAAATATATGTTAAATACTTAGTTGGAATTAATACGGATACGCCCATGAAGGTGTATAAATTTGAATTTATTAATTATTAAATAATATAATTAGAATATTATTTGATAGAGGAAAATATAAATTAAGAAGCCGATTATCTGTGTTTCAAAAAATAGGTACTTTATCCGTTTTTATATAAATAAGAAATCCGACATGCACAGCACAGCACAACAGAGCTCTATCTTACTGTTATGTCTATAAATTTTCTGATAGACAAGGCAAGACAAATGAAGGATAGATGCATTTCCTTAATTTTATCCTGCTTTCCTTCCCAAAAACAATTATATAATTACATGTATTTATAGATTAATACTTCTCGTCAATGTTGGTTTTTCACAATTTTCATAAGAATTATATATAAAAAAAAGAAATTGAAATGAGACATATTTATCGGAAAATCAATTTTTCTGCGAATTGAATAGCTAATTTTCTTAGCTATATTCTATATATAACAAATATATTATGATTTATTATATAAGAAGCAAGTCTCATTTTTATAATAGATAAACACAATGTGATATGAGACAAGAATTTTCTCAGTTAATTGGTAAATAATTACAGTAAATCCCAGTCTCACGTGTGGAGGAACCAGGAAATGTCAGCGGACTACCATGTGACCGACAGCTGTCAGTATTACTCTCTTCTGAGATTTACCCCCACGCTCTAATTTCTTGATTTCTGCTTCAAATTATACTTTGAATGGATCCCAAAACGGTCCCCCAATTCTCCACTCACTTCCTATTTGACACGTACAAGTGTCAGATCGGTGGTGATTGTGGTGGTGGTGGCCACTACTTCCCCCACTGACCTTCACATGCAAATCTCTGCTAATTACTTGGTGAGTACTGAATTTTCATGACCTCTTGTGTCCCATCTTCACCCCCTCTGATTAAGGATACTCAGGGTGCCACTGCCACTCTATGACACTATTTGGTCTTTTGTTCATAAGAAGATTTATTTTGTCGGGTCAGTTTATGAATGAGGTAGTAATTCAGAAACGGTCGAGTGACTAAGCTGACTAACACACTCACCTTAAGCTACAATTATATATATATATAATAGGAAGCATTATTTTTATAAAATAAAATAGAGAAAAAGTCTAAAATTTTTGAAAATATAATTTAACAAAAAGTCTATAAAATAGGAATATTTTTAAAATTAGTTTATAAAATTAAAATAAAAACATAAAAACTGGCATTAATAATAACTACATTGTAATAATTTTATTTGCTTTTCCTAATTAACTTATTTTTGCTATTATATTTTTGATCTTATTCAAAATTTTTATGATAGTTTTTATTGTGCTCTTTTACTTTTTTTACTTTATGTTTCTTACGACCAACCTAAAACGTATAATCTTTGTCTATAATTTAAATTTTACTCTAATATTGATAAAATTAAAAATTATTTATAAATAAAATGGTTTAATTTAAATTTATTTATTTATATCGTATATTTCAATTTCCTTATTAATGAAAAGTTGAAATATAATACTTATTCTTTTGTAGTTTGATATATGAAAAATATTTAATACATGAACATTTATTAATTGTGACTTGGATTGAGAAAATATGAAAGAATAAGAAAGCAACAATATTAGGGGTAACTTGATAATATAATATAAATAATATTACTTTCCTCATTTTTCATATTTTTCTCTTATTTTGGAGAGAAAATAAAGAGAAAAAAATAAGTTATATATATATATATATATATATATATATATATATATATATATATATATATATATATATATATATATATATTTATTTATTTATTTATTTATTTATTTTCCTTCCATTTTCGGACAAAAGAAAATATCTAATCACTCTTTTTTTTTTCATTATTTTTTTTCTCTCCTGTTTTCCTCCTATCCAAACACTTGACAAGAAATAAACACTCAATCCATTATTAATTTAAAATAATTTCAACTTGATGCACCAATAGGAAAATTAGTAACATGTTTTTACATGTAGGAACACAACATGCATATTTTCCCTTATCTGAACCTCACGTGCCAGTTATTAACCGGATGTTTAACCGCTAACTTTGACTATTCAAACCGACCTATGAAACCACTCAAACCGACCTATGGAAGTATTATATCTTTTTGGCAAATTAATTCTTAATTTTTTAGATTTGATATAATTAATTAATACGACTCTATTTTTTTAGAAGTTAATTAATTAATTCTTCAATTTCAATTTTATGAGACTATTTAATTCTTTTATTCAATTTTTTTTAACTTATAAAAAAGTAACTAAAACGCTTTTATATATAATAAATATAATTTTAATTTTATTATTTAAAAATAAAAATTCAAATTAATAAAATTAAATAATACTTATATAATAATCACTTAATTTTATTAATATAAATATTTTTTATTTTTATTACATATAATAATTATATAATAATAAATAATTTGATGACACTAAATATAATATTTATATAAATATTATTTACTTTTATTAATTTGAATTTTTTATTTTTTAAAAAATAAAAATAAAATTATATTTGTTATATATACAAGCGTACTTTCATTTTTTTACAAAATGTAATAGAAAAGTACAGAAACTAGACGAAAAAACTAAATAGTTTGACAGAACTTAAATTGAGAGACTAATTAGTTAATTTTTCAAAAAATATAGACGAATTAGTTAATTATAGGTCAAATTTTAAGAATTAAATAGTAAATTATTTTTTTCATCAATATTGCATTGTTAGATTCTTTCTATAAGAGAGAGTAATTTTTTGTGAGATATTACACTTATTTCTAATAAGTTGTACACCTAATAAGAAAAAGAAGAGCTCTGTTCAAAAAACTTTGCTCCATACCACCAGCCTCCTTATCCAATACTTCAAAAATAATTCATGATTTCCTTAATTTTTTCCCCGGAGACATTTGTCTCATGATATCGTTATTTTTTAGTTAATATTAAATTTATTATAATTAACCCTTAGCTAGTACTGTTGGGTCTAAATTAAGAAGCATTTTTCTCCTACAAAGTACTAATTTTTCTTTAATTATGGAAGATATAATATTCATTACAAAATTAAATCTAACGCTGAAACACATAAAATTTTCAACTTTTGAATACTTATTAAATAATAATCATATATCAAGTATTATAATAAAATGAATAAAAAATCGAACATAAAATTTCTTAAAATCTCAATTTTAATCTTATTATTATATATTGACACAAAATTAATAAAAGAGAATTGAGTAATTGCTTTATATATATGTATGCTTTAAAGTTGCTGAAATAAGTTGACCTTGATATAGGGAACATGCATCAATAACAACAAAGCAGACCAAGATTAATTATATTTTAAATTTTAGTCAATTAGTCCTACATATCTTAATGCTTAATGGCAGCGAATTGATTTAAGAAACATTGTATGTGAATTTCAAGTATATATATATATACACCTTAATTAGGCCTAAGAAGAAATTGGGTGCCCATGTGGGGAAAGTAAGTTCTTTATTCGACGAGATGACTGGTTAATTTGGTTATTTTAAATTGATTTATTATATTCAACTAAATATAATAATAATAATAATATATCTATCTTTGACTATGATCAATCTTATCTCAATTAAGATTTGATTAATGAATTGGAGGACTATATATATGCTTAAGTTAATTGGTTTAATTTTATTGGTATGAGGATCAAACTAACATATTTTATTTGTCTTATAATATAAACATAGGGCCAAACATATGGGTGCTCTCTTTTAGTCAACCGAAGAATTAAGAGGTTCACACACAAATTGCTATACATTTGCCAATGAAAAAACTAACAAAAATAATGCTGTGCAAACACTTTTTGGACCCACCATTTCTTATTCCTTATTCCACATAGAAGCGTGTGGCTTAACATTTTTTAAGGACTTCCACAAACCCTAGGTGGGAAACTTCAAATGTGAATCATGGTGCTTCCTTGCACTGCTGCAGAGCTGGAAGCACTTTTTTTAATTAATAATTAATTTCAAGATGATAATTTTGAGGATCATATATATATATATATATCAAGAAAATTATTACTTTTTTACACACTAAATTAATAAATGATGAGATATTTTATTAAATATGATTTTTTTTGTCTATTTTTGCTCAGGGAAAAAATACTGATATCATATGTATAAATTCATAAGATTAAAATTTTTATGGCTTTTCTATTAATTGATGAATTTTGACTTAATGATATTGATGTTGTTTTGAAATTATGAAATTGATATTTCAAATCCCTAAACAAAATTTAATAAAAAAATAGGATTACAATTTTTTTTTAACATTGATTTGGAAAAAATGAATTAATCAAATTAAAAAATTTCTCATATATTTAATATAAGTTTGATATATATATATATATATGTGTGTGTTTGTTTAAATTCAAAAAGTTACCAACTATAATGCTACTTTTTTTTTTTCTGTTAAATTATTAAAGTAGAAATTGCAATATGCCAAAGAATGAGTAAATTGCAATGGCAAAAAATGACAAAAGAAGAAAAATAATTTATTAATGCAACAATCCTTTTTGAAGAAAATGTTCGCTTGTGGCTACAAGTCCAAGAGTGAGCCTCTGCTATATTATTCATTATAAATAGGTAGAGCTGAAAGGCACATTCTATATATCCATATTATTCGCTAGCCAATCAAACCTACAAGCTATAAAAGAAGAAAGGAGACGACAATGGGAAGTTCAAAAAGAGAGGTGTACTTTGTTTTCATGAACTATGATCCTGAATATGAACGCCTTCGAGCTGATCGGTTAGTTCTCAATAGCTATTATTATTTACTCATATTTTATATATATATATATGTATAAATGTTGTTCTTGATCTTGCTAATAATTGTATATAAATAAAAATAAAATAGAGCGAAGAGAGGGGCATATGAGCTTGACTTGTATCTAAGTAGAAAACATGATGGGTTATTGGCAAACACACTTGAACACGGCTCCTACAGGAAGACACTCTCTTTGGTCATTGTAGATGGCTTCGCAGTAGAGATCACGGAAGATCAGGTGATTCAGCTTATAATCTCACAATCTTAAAAACGACTCAATATTACTAAGCCAATGCGAAGTTATTTATTTATTTACTTCACTTATGTCATCTCTTTTTTCTTGACCCCCTAATTAATTAAGCTTTATTTTTGTATTATTATTATTGTTATTATTTTTTAATCTTCTTTAACTTCGTCTGATTTTGAAAATAGGCCGATGTGCTTAGATCTGCCAATGGAGTGAGAGTTGTGGAGAAGAATCAAGAGGTTGCTTAGGGGGAAGTATAGGTATGCACTTAGCCAGCAGAGAGAAGAGGTTGATATTATTACTATATAATAATTAATCAGTTTGTAAAGTCTTTTGTAAATGTGTAAGTTTGGGATATTAATTAATTATCTCAAATTAAGAAGTTATATTAATGGTGAATTACTAATTTCCTGCGTATTAATTTGCATTGAAAGGCAGTCTAATTAAGACTCCAAAATTATCAACCCCATATTTGCCATAATTTTTATTGATGGATTTTTTCCCCTTTTATTTTCTTTTTCATTGGCCAATAAGCAAGAGGCAGGCAACTTTATCTCTTACATTTTTTTTTTCTTTTATTCGAATAGTACATATAATTATTATTAAGTTACGTGTTTTCTACTGTTACTTTAATTTTATGATTATTTTGTTAAAAATTAAAGTATATTTACTTTACTTTTATTTTAAGAAAAAAATAGTTATTTTATAAAAAATTGCAATCTTATTATATTTTTAGTAAATTAAATTATTTTTTTGTAATTTTTCTTAGTTGCAAAAAAAAATAATTTTATAAAAATATGTATGACTTATTTTGTACAAAATAATAACTTTACAAAAAATTTCCTAAATTAATAAAAAAAAATTTCATTGATTAACTTTATGAAATTAACTAAATGAAATGAAATTAACAAAATTATTTCATTAATTTAGAAAATTATTCTTTAAAATTAATGTTTTGTACAAAATAAATTATATTTTCTTAAATTAAATTTTTTTCGCAATTAAGAACAATTACAAAAATAGTTTTACTTATGAAAAAAAATATAAGTGGATTATAATTTTTCGTAAGAGAGTTTATCATATTATGAAATTAATTTTCTTTTTTGTTAATTTATAAACTTTTTAGTAAAATTATTGTTTTCTACAAAATAAATCATAGTTTCGTAAAATTAAAATTTGTTTACAACTAAGAAGAATTACAAAAAAAAATTTATGATTTTTTTTTAAGAGAGCCATTTTTTTGTTGTAATTGAGAAATTATTTTTCTTTTTTTTTTTTATTAATTTAGCAACTTTTTTAGTAAGTTATAATATTGTATAAAATAAGTCATATTTTAGTAAAATTAAAACTTTTTTTGGTAACCAAGAAGAATTATGAAAAAATAGTTTAATTTACGAAAAAATATAAAAAGATTTTAATTTTTCATAAAAAAATATTTTTTTGTAATGGTTAATAAAACAAAATATGTTTACTTTAATTTTTAACAAAGTAATCATAGAACATATCATACAATTAATTATATCTTTTTTATAATTAGCCGCAATGGAAAATGTATAAGTCAAAAATTAGCTCTTGTGTCAAAAAAAAAAAAAATCTTAGGTAAAACTGTTCTACCATGCTATACTATAAATTGTACAATCATGATATTTTATATTAAACAATAACTATTTCATAAAGTGAACATAGTAATTAACTATTGAATTATGAGATGTGTATTATAATTAACTTATCGATATGTCATATCATTATTAATAATTCATAATATGACGTGGTCAATCTAATTTATCTAAATCTTTTTTTCAATAATGGATGCCACTGGTCTTGTCTTTATTTACCAACTTGAAGTTTATCCTATAGTCTGTTGGTTTTTCATCTTCACTTACTTGTCTTTTAAGTTGTACAAACACAATGGGGTAGGAAGGACAGCCATTTAATTAATTATCTAATTAGTCATTTAATTAATTATCTAATTAATCATATGTTTCACCTAATCAGTACTATATAGCTTCAACTTTTTATTAATAATTTAGTTTAGTTTAGCACAATTTATGCTTTCATTTTATAAATATAACATTATTAATATTATTTTATTAAAATTAATAATTGAATAACTAAATTTTTATCTTATAATACAAGAATGTAAAATTAAAAATTTTATATATTAAACCATTAGCTAGTATATAATAATATATTTTTTTTTTTTTGTAGTACTGCATTATGAATTATATGAAGAATACAAACAATATTTGAGATTCTTGTAATTTAATCAGATAGGATAAGACTGTGAACAGATGTCAATAATTGATGTATATAGAGCAACTTTATCTACTTAAGGTTGTAAAGGAAGAAGGAGAACATACTTACAATAGTTAAACTTTTTCCATAAAGTTATAGAGGGACAAGGGAGAAATGGAGCTGGCAAGCATGCTTAAGGGTCTTGTACAACTGCTATGACCTAACATTGTTGGAGTTTTGCTGCCCATATGTAACATCTTGACCTCCATTTTCTACTTTTTAGGACCCTATCTATATATGAAGGTGCCTCTCTTCAATTATTTTAAGATTTGAAATTCAATTCACTTGAATTCAACACCACGATTTAATTACATCATCATATGCACACGTATAATAAAAACAAAGAATAACTTGGGCCAAAATTATTGTAAATAATTAAATTAATATGAAGCTACTATTAATAATTTTAATTTGTCACAGTTAAAAGATACATTTAACTTTTAATTTTTTTTTTGGTCCTTAACCCTATAAATTAAATGATATTTCTCTAACAATAATTACAAGTTAAGTTTATTTTATTTGCATAATTATATGAGCAGATGTTTTCTATTTTTCATATAAATAGTTAACATTTTCTTGGACCACCCTCCAATGATAATATATACAAATCCCAACAGCACTGCCACTAGCCTTTATGGCTTGAGTAGTGCTTGATATATATAGTGTCTATCGCCATCAAGTTATTGCAGGCCAAATGGGCAGAACCAGAATTCACACTCATACATATGCACCATGCTGCACTAGTTGTGGACCTACTAAAAATACTAACGAGTATAATTAGTTTATAAGTCTCAAATTAACTGTAAAATAATTTTATGATAGATTAATTTATAGAATCTGGCTCGCTGCAAAGCAAAATTTTTTTTTTTTTTTTTTTATGTAACTCAATCGAAATAGGTGATTGATTATTCTATATATCTTGTGTTTCAATATGGAGAATAGATATTTAGATATATAAAATTCATACGGAAAATAGTGAATATTTTCACCTTATACACTCTATTAACTCTTGTTATGTTGATTTTTCTTAATCAATAAAAAGACCGTATACTTACATTTATTCTAAGTATTATATCATGACATTATTGATTGTGATGTATACGTTTAGTGTATATAGGAAAGACTTACGTATATATCTGGAGTAGACAGTCAGGTACTATAAAGTACATCAATCCGATGAGGGAATTAATGACAAGTATTGTCCACTCTCCCTAAGAACCTCGGCATACAAGTGTAATTGGTATTTCAACCAGCAAATGTACACAGAAGCCCTTGAGGGAGAGTGAGCAATGAATGCCATATATAGTTGTCGTGTATATGATGATGATCTTGATTGCCATGCGTAAATAACCAAGGCATAGCTTGTTCACTCTCCCTGCAAGAGCCCCTGGCCTAATCTAACCCTCCACCAGCTGCATGCTTTAAAATGGGTTTTTCAATTTTATGGGCAGACCATGCAGAAGCCCTTGAGGGAGAGCGAGCAACCAATGCCTTGAACAGATATTCTATCTTTAATGTGATTGGTTTCCCTTATTCAATTTCTTGAAGATTGGCCAATTAAACCCTTTTTATAGGCCTCAAAAAAATGTGCCTAATTTTTGGTGGGGTCCTCATGTCTGGACACTTGGCATCTAGTGGCTAAATCAGATCTTCTTACTACTATAATAATAATAAGGTCTAATGAAGAGGTTCCCACCAAATCAATACCCTATACACAATATATACAATTGAGGTTAATTTTATTCAAAAAAAGGACTGATCAAATCCACCAAATTTGTGCTGAAAGTCAACCTGTAAATATGAATTTGATTTGTTTAGACATTTTACACATTAAAACGAATCAGTTTTTGGAAATTTCTTGAGTTTTCTAAAGCAATTGCTCATAAATTGGGACCACTAAAATGCACACATTGCACAGATATAGGAACTTTGGCTCTTAAGAGTCGTGACAAGGCAACTATACTGTTGATCTTAATCTTAAAGAATATTATAAAGTTGTAACAATTAATGGACTAGCTTGCTTGTTAGGGATGGCAATGGCATCTTAACCTTATCTCTAGTACTATGTCAAGGACAACATTATTTTATCTGGTTTTTTTCTTTTGACATTCTTTAAATCCTACTTTCTATCTCTAAACCAAATTAATGGCGTATCTTTATCAATTGGATAATAATATGCATGGCACAGTTTTCACAACATGGAACTTATGCAACCACTTTCATCTTCCTCTGCAACTATAATTTCTTGGAAATATTTTTCTTATTAAAAATATAAATTTTTTTTTTTGCAATTTTTTATAATATTATTGTTGTCTATATTGATTTTTTAGTAACAAAATGATTGTATTGTTAAAACTTTTACTGCTAATTCTACTATTTATTATAGTGTTTTTCGTTACAATAGATACTTTCCTTCTCTTTATATCAATTATTTGGCCAATTATATATGTATATATAGTCTTTCCCTTTTGTCAAATTCTCTAAACGTGTCTCCAATCATATTCTGAATACAATTATATAGATGGGATAAATAGTTAATTGGACAAACTTTTATATAACAAGTAAATTCTTATTCTAGAAATTGAATTGGTTTCAATTAAAGAAAAAAAATCATGTAAATAAGATTATCAAGATATATTTAGATATGCTAAGATTTGAATATCTTTAACAAATCAAAATATGTTTACTTTTACGAATTTTTTTTTTAATGAGCATTAACGATATACATATCTTTGAGTTTATAGATATACATTTCTCATTATATTTTATCAATTTCATTACTTAAAAGGATAAGAGTAATGCTAAATATAATAAATAACTATACATAATTTAGTAAATTTGCTGCTTAATTTGTTAGGGAACTCCATTTTTCCATACAACGAATGAGTCAGATTTTCATAGTGCGTGGAAAGAGTTACCAGCTGAGGTAGGGAATGGGGGCTTCCGGGCCTTGTGGCCCAACAAGAAAATATGGCTGTAGTCCAGTCCACATTTAATGGGTACATGACCCAATCAAGTGGGTTTCAAACTAAAAGTCTACTAGTAGTTGACCCAATTGTTAAATAGGTGCTTATGAGTGCCTATTTTGGATAATTTTTGGTGTTTTCATGCACTGCCATTTTCATGTTATGGTGCTTGGGTAATAGTAAAATGAACGGACTATACTTGATTGCCACCTACATTTAATATTGCCCATTTGCTTTTGATTTTGGCTTGTTGTAGAGTGAGCTGCATGGTTGCTGCTGAGGTTGACATTTTAACATCAGCTGTTATTTGCTTGTGTTACCCGCTTACGGTATTCATGCATGCTAGTTCTCTGTTTTTCATTAACGGTCTAACCTGATTATTTTCTTTTATCTCAAATATGCTTGAGTTGGGGTGGTTGGTTTGGTGTTGCATAGCAAGTCAATCATTCATCTGTTTCTTGTTTGCTATGTATGTGAATTGTGAAGATGGAGGTAGGCTAATTTGTTCTGGGTTATTTTACTTTCAGTGCTCTCCCTTTCTTTTATATCTGAATTGTTTGTTCCATCTAACTCCATGTATTTTATTATTAAACTGGAGACTTATGTCAAACCAATAGAAAATTTTCCCATTTCTTAATTTTTCAGGCCATGAATGGAGCTGTGAGGGATGAGACACCGTTACAACTTGAAGGATCTGTAATTGTTTGTACAGGTACCCTTTTGACTTCAATTATAAAACTTTTACTCATATAATAGCGATTGTTTGGGCCTTTGATCACAATCTTTGCAATGCATATCCTATCAACTTGAAATAATCATTGAAATTCTTAAACTTTTTGTCAATACATTTTTTAACTTAATATTGTTGTAAAGATTACAGTTATGTAACCCGAAAAATGAATTTCCATATCAAATGCAGTGCTTTAAGAAGTTTTGTCTATCCTTTAGTTGCTTGAAATATAGTGTGCTTCTAAGCTATTTTTTCTTTAATTTGTGCTTTTCCATCTGTTCCCGTTCATTTGCGACACTCCATTCATATGAAGGGCAGCAAAGATGGGCTTAGTCCCTTTGAAAAGTTCGAAGCTGTTCGCAAGAAGATGAAATCACAAAATGAGTTGCATGTTATTGACGGTGGTGACCATTCTGTCAAGATTGCCGAAAAGCATCTTCAAACAAAGGGGCTACCCCAAGATGAAGCAGAGGATCTTTCTGTTCAGGCTGTTGCATCATTTATTTCTAGGTGTCTTAGAGGAAGTGATAGTTCTCCTGCATTGGAGGTTTTTTCTTATTTCAACCACTGGGTTCTGCATATTATTTTCATGCCAGGACGGTCAGACTACTGTGTCAAGCTTGAGTTTTACAGTTGCAGCAAAATTTTTGCGGTTAACATGTAACTTTAATGGTGTAACTTTAAAGCAGATCATTATTGACACTGCTTCTTATCGGCCCCTCCTATTTCTTTCTCAGAAATTTGCAACCTTTCTTTTTTACATCCAAATATGAAATTCCTATGTGGGTGGGGCTCCTGATTAGAATTTTTTATTTTAGAAAAATATTGCATCATTGAAGATCATCAAATAGTTGTTGCTCTTGGCATTTAAGGTTTAGAGTACGTTGTTTATCAATTTGTTTTTCCCCTCTGTCCAGGAGATTTGTTTTATAAGTTATGCATTAACAACCTGATACGCTGGATGCTGCAAGTCTTCACAAGTCACACTAGCCATGTTGCCCAACCTTTAGTAATCATTCATTTTTCCAGGTCGTCTTTAGGTTGCTGGGCAAATTCTTGTTAAATTAGCATTGCATTGCTGGATGCTTTCATTAATAAATATAGAAGTCATTTCAACAATCTATATTGTGATTCTGCAACTTAGTTATTGCCATTTTGCTTTTTATTCTTGGGTTTGGCCATTGCACTGAAGTTGCAAGTTTGGTATTTGGTCATCAGCCATGTGGCCGCTGATCAATCTGTCAGCTCTGTTTCCTACTAGAACAGATCAATTTGGAATTATTTTCCTGAAAAACTATATACGTCATGTGTGTCCTTTTGTAGTTATTGCAGTGAAAGACTAAGTTTAGAATTTTAATGGTTGCGCTAGCATATATGGCTCTCCATGGATTTGGAGCCCTTGAATATGAGGAAATCATGGGTTTCAATTATTAATGGCAGGATTCTTGAATTTTGAGATCATGGAATTGTAGATAATCTGAGCTTTAACTATTGCATAGACAATGGAGATGCATCATATAACAAGGACCATATATTCTATTCCCGAAATGATAGGACTACAAGTCTTCACCAGCCAACATTAAGGAGACTTTTATTTGTGTATAAAGATATTTTATTTATTCCTCTTTGCTTCATTTATTTATAGAGATTATGTTGGCAGGACTAGCTTCCTTGATTTCTTAATTCTGTAAAAATTGAACAGAAAAAAAAGAGTTAATTAGATCACAAAAATATTAGTGATGTAGATTCTTTTTATTTCCTGAAATTCTGTCTAATTAGCTAATAATGCTTACCTTGTTTCCTGAGGAACTCTTTAGTTGCTGTCACTGCTGCCGCTACTTCCACTCTACTTCTTTTTTAGCCCACCCTTCTCTTTCTTTTCACATTTCTTTTCCTTCTTATCCTTTGTCTCTTTCTTCTCGTTCTTCTCTTTCTTCTCTTTCTTCTCGCTCTTCTCTTTCTTCTCCTTCTTATCCTTAGTCTCATTCTTCTCCTTCTTTTCATTCTTTTCCTTCTTGTCTTTCATTTTCATTTCACTCTTTGCAGGGCAAGCTAAGCCCTCGGATTCATGGGGCTGAGCCTGGTTGCTCTGGTTCCCAATGGCGTGGCTATGGCATAATTGAGTTAGTCGTTCGGCCATCTGGTTGCTGCTGTGTTCTTCATGGTTTTGGGTTTGAATAGGAGTGACCTGGTGATGTTCTTGGACAGGATTGACCTGTTGGTGTTCTTGGAGGTGAGTTTCTTGAGCAGGTTTCTCAATTTGCAGTGAAGCCATACCGGTTGAGGCAAAGTGTTATTTTTCTAGTAAGTTATCTCAATCCCTTCTTGATTGTTTCCTGTTATCACCACTATGTAAACATAGATTTATAGGAAGTGAGTGAATAGGATTCTTTCAATTATATTATCACCCTTTGAATCTACTTTTTTGTAACGGGCCAAAAGCATCTTTACGAATTATTAAGCAGAGAATAAATGCTGCATTTCTTTCCCTTAGATCAATTACAATTTCCAAGTTGCACTTTGTCTTTTCCATCTCCATTTTAAAGTTTCAAGCATGTCACCAAGAAATTATGTTGATGGGTATCGAAGTGTGTGCCGTCTAAACTATGCTTGTGAGCCTGTTTCTGAGAATCTGACAGTAAATATGAAAGGGTAGTTCGGATTTGATGGAGTATTCATTATGTTTTGTCCTGTGCGGTGACTCTGCAAAGTGCTTATCTATTCACTTTAAAAGCTTTAAGCCATCAGAATCAGGAAACGGAATTTGTCTTGCTTGGTAAATATAGCATTATTCATGAACAACGAGATGTAATTTTGTAATTGGCTTATACGCGAAGTTTGATATATCAAATGATTAGGGCATTAACTTTATAAGTGCACTTGCAGAGGTGTGCTATACACAGGCTAATTCTTAAGAAGAGTTGAGCCAATTTCAGCTGTAGCAAAACAAGTTGTAGGACTTTCATTTTGACCGGTTTCAAGAATGTATAATAAGCTGCATAATGCTCAAGAATTACAAATTCGCATTGCTATTTGATTGCAGCAGAGTGAATGCTATCTGAAAGATGTCACTGGGCTTATTTTGGCTATTAATGTTGAAATTTGAAACGATTGTTACTCCAATACTAGAAAACAATATGACGTTTATATAAATTTCAATAATATAGCTAATAGCCATTAAAAGAAACTGAATTAAATTTGAAAATGGAGATACAATGTGTGCAACTTGCAGCCTGTGCCAGTGTCAAAGAACCATTGATCATGCTTCTTGTTTGCATACACTTCAAAAAATTTTCTTAATACCCAATTCTGAGCCATTTTCAATTTTAACTTGGTTTTATTAATTTGGTATAGTATTAAAAATGCGTAGGGATTTTAAACAGCTTAACAAGGAAGTGATGAGCATTTATTTGTCTTTAATTTCCATCTCTTTGGCTAACGACAAGGCTTATTCTAGACGACATGTCCTGTGAGTGAGTATTTGAGGAATCTCTCAATAATCATAAAACGATATATCAAAGGAGATCGCTGGTTGTCAGGTTTAAAGTTCCAGTCTGTCCAAGAAATGGCCAGGAGATTTTCAATTAACAGATAATGTCTTCAAAGCAACAGGTTGATTTCCTTGTCGTTCATAGAAGAAAAGTTTACCTTTCGGTATGAAAACGACAAGACAGGAACGTGTCGTTTATGCGTTTGTTTTAAACGATAAAGGGATATGGTCCTATTACTTGGTAAACCATGTCCGATATTACACCCAACTGCATACTAATGGTAATTACACATGTAATCTAGGCGTTTAAATCTATACATTTGCCTTTTTTTACTTTAAAAGTAAATTAAACTATTTTAATTTTAATTTTAATTTAATTATTAAATTTATATGCCTTAGTTATTCAACTCACAAAAATTCAAGTGTAGGTAAAACTTGCTCATTCAACTTATATGCTTTACGAATCTCCTAAAAAAAAGCCAAAATCAAATATATTCCCCTCCTAAGGAAATAAAATTACATTATTTTAAAATAATTAATGCAATTTATAATCATAATGAAAATAAAACAGAAAAATAGACAAAAATTATTAATCTTTGTAACTAAATAAAAATGAACTATAATTTGTACACTAAGGGGTAGTATTTATTGAAGATTTAAGGCTTTTATTTATTCATAAATAAGATACATAGTGCATGATTGTGAAGCCACATTCTTCACTTGTAATAGTCCAAATACACATTATTATCGGCATGTCTTTTTATTTTCCATTATTCATTTAGTATATAAAATAGGCATCCTTCTTCTGACTTGATTCGACCGAGCTTTTAATTCTGCAAAACACAAAACAAAGAGAAAAGGTTAAAAAAAAAAGAGTTAATAATAAGAATAAATGGAATTCTGATTGAAATTTAAATTCACAATATTTAAACAGTTATGAGAACTATTTCGGTATCGTTGAATCAAAATTTTCGTCAGTAATTATAAATTTATAACCCGAACAAAAACTTGCCTTCTTTGTGGAACACTTCTCATCATCACTTTCACTGTCGCTGCTGCTGCTGTCACTATGGCCAGAAATTCCATCTTTGATCTTCTGCAGCAGACCCCTCTTATGCTCACTATTGCTCCTTGTTTTTCCATGGCATTTTGTACCTTTAGCATTTGCAAGGCCCTGACTCTGATTACTTTCGGCTTTCTGGGTCTTAGTGTCCATGCGTTGAGTTTGGCACTGACCCTGGTGGGTTTGCTCTTTCTTGAAGACAGAGCTAACCATCTCAGCAACTTTGTGGCCGAAAGAATGGTTCTGGGGGCCTTCAGTGCATGTTTGCTCAGCAGGTTTGCAGCACTGGGCTGATGACATTTTTCAGTATACAGGCAAAGATTGAAGGGTTGTTTTTATGAAATTTTGTAGGACTTTCCCTTAATTTATAGGGCTTCTATGTGTTTTGTTTTTGGTATATGACCTATGAGGCAAAATTATGAGGCATATATAAGTAGGCTTAGAGTGAGTGGGAATCCTTCAAGCTTTAGTGCTTTGAATCTCTTTTTTTGACAATGCAATATGGGGGCTCAAATAGCACTTATTCTTCAATGCTATAAAAATATTCGAAGAAAATGTTATTTTTTATCCTAATTTTCCTTTCGAATAAATTCCATTTTATTTTTTATGGTTAATTTCATGTCTGTACGTTTATTCAATCAATTTTGCAAATTGGAATTAGGATTCAGACAAAAGAACAATCCAATCTTAAAAGAAACTAATCGTATACCCACGCGATGCACATACTGTTTCTATTATTTCCTTTTTATTAGTATGAATTGGACTTATTAGAATTGTGATTCTAATATGATGTGGATGTGCTCTTAAAAAGGTTTCGGAGACATTTAGATACATAATAATTCAAGCAGAGAAAATACTATTCCAGAGGCTATTGAGATTTGGACTTTGTAAGTACATAGTTCAAAGGAAAATCGACCAACAAATCAAAATCATCAATTTTAGCAATGAGTAACATTGTTTTTTAGCCAAATTCTTTCGTTTAAACTCCTAACTAGGCAGTTTTTACATTTATGAAATTTTTTTATTTTTATCATAACTTTTGGTCTATAGCTTTGATTATGTGACATTCTTCTTATTTTATTGCTTATTTTCATTTGATGTAATTTTATAATTTTATCATTTTAGACAAATTTTGGTGTTAGTGTATAAGGACTCATATTTAAATCCATGCTATGATCGTTTTCAGATATTGAATAATACACAGAAACATTGAAACTCTAATTTTCTTATTATCTCTTTAATTACATTGTATTACAATTCTAATCCAATTTTGATCCTAATCCAATTGATATGGGCATTTGGGAAGAGGGAAATAGAATATGTGCTACATCAAGCTAAAACAAACCTAACAAAAAATTAAATCAAAGTAAAAAATAATAATTAAAAAAAATCAGAAAATTACACAGCAATTTCATGCACATAAGTTAAAAATAAATACACATATCAAAAAAAAATTGTTATGTGTCAAAAATAAGTACACATGCCCAAAAAAAAATTATATTTCATATATATATAGAGAGAGAGATTAGTCTTTTCACGCAAAAATGACATGCCATTAATTTTTAGGATTCTTATTTATTGCAATTTTTTTTTTAAGACATTATTTTAGATATTAACTAAATTTTATATTTTTGTTTAATTATTATTTTAAATAAAATTATTTATTTCTTATTTTTATATGAAATTTGTTTATATATATATATATATATATATATATATATATATATATATATATATATATATATATATATATATATATATATATATATTATAGAAAATGAAATGCATACAATTAATTAATATTATGTAAGTTCATATTTTGGAAGCAAAAGACCCATTTCGAACATTAATCATTACAACATATTATTTATCATTTTAAAATTAATTATGTGAAGTTATCAAATTATTTAACTTGGTAAAAAAAAATAAGAAATTATAAAACTCATGCAGCCATATATTTGGATATTAATTTATGATCAAACATGTTGAATTAATATTTCAATATTATTAAAAAATAATCCATATATCAAATTTATGAAACCTTTTATTAATTCAAATTACTATTCAGTAGTTTCAAATTAAATGAAATTAATATGATAATGAGGAAAAAGTATATCTTATCAAAACACAAAAAGTTTTTATTGAAATGATATGATAATATTCTTTTCCAATAATTTCTTTATTGTCAAAGAAATGATATTGATATATCTTTTTGACTTTTTCCAACCCAACCTAAAGCTTAAATATGAAAAATCAACCACAATGCAACATGAAAATCCAAAAGAACTAAAGCTGTAGAACTGAACAGTTTTAGATTCGATTTTTACCTACATTGTGTCATAATTATTATTTTGAAGTTTGCGTTTTAGCAATTGTTGGTACCAAGAAATTCAATTTCTCAGGAAATTTTCTTCATGAGCATAGTGAGAAAACACACTGTTCAGTTAATTTCTTCCCAAAACTTTTTTATTTAGCCTCCTTTTAAGTTAATTTTTATATTTAGTCCTCTATAACTTCATAAATTCTTTGTATTCTTTTCTTTTAATTTATTATTCTTTATAATTTTTCCCTGAAGAATTTTTACATTTTCAACTTTCGTTTCTTATATATATATATATATATATATAGCTCATAATTCTATGAATTTTTTTTGTTTTTATCCTTAATCCCCTCCTATATTTAATTTTTTTAATTTTAATTTGAAAAGTCTGTGATTTTTTAAAATGAATATTAAAATCATAATTTTAAATTTATTATTTTTATGAATGTTTTATATTTCTCAATGAAATATAGTAATACATTAATTATCTATTATTATCACAGTGAATTAATTTTAAAATATTAAATATTATTTATTGATGAGATAAATTCTCATAAATTCTTGTCCCTTCTCACTTCAATTTCTGGCTCTGTCACTGTATAAAATAATAATAGTTTATTCAGTTCATGTCTTTAATAAATTTTGTTTGATACAAAAATTTTAATATATAGTATTCAACAATTATACTTTTATAATTCTATATTTGATAAGATATATTAATAAATGGAATAAAAAGCGAGACTATTTTAAGAAATAAAATATCATAAATAATAGAATTAGTAATCTCACTAGATAAAGGTTGCTAAATAAATGGAAGGACTATATTTTAGATAATACATATCTCATAATCTAGCTAAATTTTTGAAATTAATTATTATGCCTAACCTAGATCATATGATTTGAGCGTATTGTGGCTTAATCAAATAATTTCATTCACCAAACCAACTAGAAAAATTTCTTTCCTTGTTATTTACGTCTGACCTACTTAAAAACCTTTTAAGCCTATAAGTTTGCGCTTTCAGCTCACCCTCTAATTCAATTATGTGTCCACCCTTGATTAGATTCATCACATAATGCCATTCCACACATACAAATATGTGAAAAATGTCTAAATATAACTATAAAAAAATATTTGGCAAAAAAAAATATAAAAAAAATTATATATTTTATAATTGTTGGAGAAATTCTATCTGTTATGGAACCGACTCTTGCTACTAGAAATGTTCGCAGGTTAGTTTGATGTAATTTTAATATAATATTTAATCCAATCTACAGATTGCGGATTGAGAATTTATCAATCCAATCTAATCTAACAAAAAAAAAAAAATCCAATCCACAAATGTGGATCTGATTGTGCGGATTTATTTATAAATTATTTACTTTTTAATTAATAAATATTTTTTCAATATTAAAAAAATAAAAACACAATAACAAATTCAACTTATTTTAAAATTATAATAAAATAATTTATATAGCAAATAAATTAAATAAAGAAATCAATATGTAAAAACTACATTATAAGTCCCAACAATTAAAAAAAAATCTAAAACTACTAATAAAAAATTTCCGCAAATAAGAGTAGTAGGTTCATTACTGCACAAAAAAAAATTCATAAAATCGCATATTACAAAATATAAATTATTAACTAACATAATAATCATTAATTATTGTACATTTGAAAAAATTTTATTGTCTTTGTTAATGTATTTTTTAGTTAAATTAAATAGACTAAGCCTTAAATAACAAGAATTATATATATATAATACAGATTGTGCGAATTGCAAATCAATTTATAAAATAAAAAATTTAATCCAATATACGAAATATGGTTTAAAAAAATATAAATCCATATAACCCATAACATTTATTAAATTATAGTTTAATTACGGATTGGTTCGGGATTAGACTGTCCACGAACACCCTACTTACTACTAGGTACAGCCGCAAGTCCTTCCTGATATGAAAAGTACCCGGATAAGATTTTCTTCGTTGTGCTGCAAATGCCACGAACTTGAAATTTTTTTCAGAGTAAATTTTTTTTTTATATCATATATAATTTGATACTTTTCATATATTTGTGAGAAATTTTCACTTAGAGGCTATTTTTAAAAAAAAAATTACAAAATACTAAAAAAAATTTCAACGTTAGGGGGGCTACAACCTCTGTTGGTCCCCTTCCTCCCTCTATCATCGACTGTTATATATATATATATATATATATATATATATATAATCTAGCTTTTTAAACACTTGCTATGTATGTGATATTAATAATAAAAAAGATATGAGAAATTAAATAAAATGAAACTTTAATTCTATTTTTTAATATATTCTAGAAATAAAACCTAAAATAATCATCATTTAAAAAAACTAAAAATTACATTTTTTATTTTCTACATGCTCTAAGCATTATAATCTTATAAATATATAAAACGTCAAACATTACATCATTAATGTTATTTATAAAAATATAAAATAATAACAACTTTATTTTATTTAATATTAGCACGTGCAATACACGTGATTTTATGTCACTTATGAATATATACATTTTTTATAAGTTATTATTATTATTATTATTAACTAAATATTTTTTTAATATTAATTTTATCGGTGAGAATCAAATTCTAGCAAATAAATATTAATTTGCCATTCATGTTAAATTTAATATTTTAAAAATTAAATCGGATTGACTAGTTCTACTAGTTGAATTGAGAATTATTGGTCAATCTGGTTCGATTTACTGAAAATTAAAAGTTTGGCTAAATTAATTTTTAGCCATTTTAACCGATCAGACTGAAATCTTTTATAAAATGACAAAAAAAAAAAAAAGAAGAAATAAAGGGATTTTGTCCGACTAATTCACTTAATCTGACCAGTTGAACTACAAACTGATAATTTGATTGGTTCGATTATTGATCCATTTTTTAAAACATTGCTTACATTTTTGCCCAAATAAAATATTGGTTGGTATGAGATAAGTAAATTAAAAAAATACAATTTTTTATGAAGTGAAAAATTTTAATTTGTTTGATAAGTTATTATTTAAAAAAGTTTCCGAAAAGTAAAATGTATAATTTTTAAATTTGAAAAAAATACATTTTCTCATAGAGAATTAAGAAAGTTGAATTTACTTAGTTGAAATAAATATAAATTGACATATCTATTATCTATTAAATAAAATTAAATAAATATGGTAAGGTATTATTGTGTTTTTTATTATTAAGTCAAATAAAAAAAATTTATTTTTCAAGAAGTTATATATAAGCTATACACATAATTACTTTCTAAAAAATTTACTTTTTAAAAAATAACTTTTAGACTTTGCCATAAATATAGTAAATGATATCTAAATATTTATTGTTGAGCTCTAATTTCATATAGCGTGAATTTTCCTTCTTTCATTATTATTATTATTATTATTATTGAGTCATAACCTTTTCACCAACCCTCGCAAATATAATAATATTTTAATCTGGAATTTGTTTCCTTAAATCAGTTAGTACAGTGGCAGCGACTAGTTAAGTACCCAACCCAACTTGTCGCACCAGACGTTCCATTTCGATGAAGAGGCTATCTGTTTATTTGTTTCTCCTTTAGCTTGAAAAATTCTTCCTTTCCCATAAAACAGTGGCAATACCCGCTTATTGTCCCAAACACGAGTATTTATTTTCTCCCATTCCAAACAGCCCTTCTTATTGATTTATTTTTATACCAACGAACTTATATTGATTTTAATTACTATTTTTAGAAATTAAAAAAGATGGAGGAACATCCCCGGAAGCAAGCAAACACTTCAAGCTGCAGTTCGCAAGGTCTCCTGCAATCATCATCTTCATTTCTCTCTTTAATTACTACCTACTTTAGAATTTGCATATCCCTTCTCTTGCAAGAATTTAATCAATTAAGTTATTTAATTAATTATTTATGGATGTTTAGATTTTTAATTTCTTCATAATTGGTGTTGTGCAGAAGTGAGCAGTATTGAATGGGACTTCATCCAAATGACTGAACAAGAAGAAGATCTTATCCACAGAATGTATAGGCTTGTGGGGAACAGGTGATCAATTAAAGACTTTTAAATTTTAATTAATTTTTCTTTTTTACCAATTTTATAATTCACCGATATGAATTAAATGGTATAATATGAGCAAAATATTGATGAAAATATTATATTGTACTCTTTTTAAAATGGGATGGGATTGCGCCTATAAAATAAACAAACAGTATTAAAAAGCCAAGCCAAAAGATCTTCTAATGTTTAAATTAGAAGTTATGGAGATTAAAAATCTCGAAGAAGAAAATAGAATTCCTTCTTAATTCTAAAAGGAGATTTTAGTGAGAAAGAGAAGATGAAAAATTACAGAACAAGTTAATTTGAATATTATTAATCTTTTTCTTTATAATTAATTCATTTCACCGTTAGATTAAAGTAGATGCATAGTTAATAATATCTCAAGGCAAGGATTAAGTACATGACTTGATGAGACTTATAGTCTCTCTAGTATTAGCTTATCTAGCACTATGCATATATTTAACGACTGTTATAGAAATACATCTAAATATACTTAATTCTGATATACCTATCTTATATGTTGATTAGTGACAGTTGTTACAGTTATCCACTTAATCACATTTAGGCAAATCGAGTTAATGAGTTTAAATGGAAGGTAAAATCTTAATATGAGAGTAGATGAATTAATTGGCGTTAACTCTAATAAAAAGAAATTTTAAAGGTGGAAACAAAAATGAGTGCTAAGCTTGATTTAACACCTTTCTAAATAAATTTTTAATTCAAAACAATTGGTAAGCTATAATTAAATATTCTAAATCCATAAGTGAGTGATCTCTTAAATAAATTTACTCTATCTTAAATCCAATAACATAAAATATTTTTATCTCTTTATCATACTATGTATTATTTGCCGGTAGCAATGTTTTTGCCGTATCCTATATGTACTTACACAAATCACATAGAGGATACCGATCACTGGAGTGTTAATACTAAATACTAAGTAATATATATATGTATATATGAATTTAATTAATAAGAAGTTATATTTTTCTTTTCTATTTATAATAGGGAATGGTTTTGGAATAATACTATAAATAATTTTTTTTTTCATTTACAAATCTCTTAACTTTAAGGTATAATATGTACTAATGTTATATATATATATATATATATATATATATATATATATATATATATATATATATATAACACCATGATGATGAATAAACAAAAGAATTTTAAAATTAATTAACTAAAATTCATGATTTTTTTTTAGGTCACAAAACTAATGGTTAATTATCTAAATCAAACCATGTATATTTTTTAAAATTCAATCTTCTGGGTTTTAGATAAATTATATTTTAGGGATAGTCCCAAAACAAGTTTTAGACTCTTTGTTAAAGTTATACGTAGTTATGTGATGTTATATATGAAATACTGTTTGATGATAAAATATATGCCAAAAAATATTCAATAATAATAATATTATAGTAGAAAGTAATTTGATAAACGTGGCAGTGCGTGACTGTATCTACTCCACGCGTTAAACATTATACCTAACACATTTTGAAATTTTGACTGATACTGTGGTAGTGCTAAATTAATTAAGCTAGCCAGCTAGATACCCACATCATGATTATGGACCATTGTTCCACCAGATCGTGTTGGACTCATTCCAATAACGGTGAATAGAACTGCTTCTACTCCATTAATTTCTACGTCTGTCTCATATCAAAAGAATTTTTTTTTTTTTTTTAATGTACAAAGAACACAAATTATTAAAAATATATAAATTTATCTACAAATAAATTAAATGATAGGATAATAGAAATTTCGACCAATCACTTTTGGATGATAATGAGTATTGAAATTCTAATCTATTAATTTATTTATTTATTTATTTTTCATACAACTCATTTCTAAATAAATTTTATTTAATTTTATTTGCAATAATATCTAATGCCGTAAATGAAAAGTCTAATATATATAACTGATGAGATATGGTATGTAGATAAAGAAAATAAGGATTAAGAGTTCTTCGAAACTGATTCGATCTTGACAATCTCGTCGCTTTCAAAAAAGTTTTCGATCATATATGTAGGGCTAGCTGCAATTAAAATTGGAAGCAAACAAGAAATTGTTTATCAGAAATGGATATATATATATGTCCAGCAAATAAAACAAGAAGGGCGTTAGATGGTCATGTGTAGATCATTCTCAGAATTTTCATGTAAAGTCAGATTGCTGTAGTAGATAGGTCATGTGCCAACACCAATACATATTAATTTTCTTATTCTTAATTTTACTATATCTATTAATATAATTTAAAAAAAAATTAAGAACTTAATAATCAGCTATCTTCTTATTGATGTCAAGTTAATTTATGAGTTTAATTAATTAGTTTATTTAACATAGTAATTAAAAGGCAGATTAATTATTTAAGATGAATTTTAGCAGGTAGGATTTGATAGCAGGCCGGATTCCAGGGCGTAAAGCAGAAGAAATAGAGAGATTTTGGATAATGAAACATAATCAAGAATTTGAAAAGAAAAGAAACCAGCATCAAACTACCAATTAATACTTAATTATAGCCTAAAGGATTTTCTTGTTTAATTCATTTTGATGAACTCTACATTTTTCTAAAATTTATTTTTTTTTTCTTAATTGTGCTTTTCAATTGCTTGATATGCTTTGTATTTTTAGAATATAGTTTAATTTGTTGGCTAAAGTATGTATATTGCCATGAAAATTTCAAATGTATATTGTTGCCTAGTCCCATTGTTACGTTAGTGCACAATATTAATTATGTATTGAACTAAAAAGTCATAGGTAAAATTAATTTTTATGAATATAAAATGATAAATGTTTGAGATAATAATTGATATAAAATGTGAGATTTTTTTTTCCAATATATATATATATATATTAAAAAATATTTTTAAATTAAAAAATAATTGCTGAGGTGATTTTATTAGAAGTCAATTTTAAAATTATTCTTAAAATTTGAAGCATCATATGGGTGAACTTTGGCCGTATCAATTCCTTGACTCTTGGGCTTGAAGGTGCTACTTTTCCGGATTAGAATTTCGTCTACAGTTTTCTCTATAGGATTTTATGATTTTTCTTTGGTAAGATTGAAATTTATTCTTTGATTGCAGCAACGCACCATAGAAATACAGACAAGACTTTCAGTGAATTTTTAATTTAATAATTTGTTTTAACTTTTGATTTTATGAAAATTCTCTATGTATAATATCTTACACTGTGCATGGAATAAGATGGGGAGAGGAGGGGAAACTATTTCAAAGGGAAGGAAGGGAGAAAAGAGGAGGAGAGGGATAAAATTTCAATTTATTTTATTTGGTAAATTAAAATTTGATTAATAAAGAGAATGAAAGAAAAATAATGTTATTTTATTTAGTAGAAGGGAATGAATATAAATTATAATTGTAAAAAGATAAAAAAAAATAAATAAATAATAAAAATAATAAAAAGAACACCCGTAAGTTTTCAATAAGAATAGAATTTACCTATAAATTTTCAATAAGAACAAAATCTATTAGCCATATTAAATTTTTGAAAATAATAAAAAATTTAAGATCATTTTTAATAATTTTAAAATAGAATTAGATATATTGAAATGAATTTATCCGAACTTTTAATATTGTGAAAAATATTTATAGGATAATATTAACATAAAAAATATATAAGGACTTATTTAGAATATTGTTAAATTTAAACGTAAAAAGGTTTATACTAAAAAAAAATTATAATTTCTTATTAACAGTTGAAATTTTTTACACTCCCAATTTGAAATATAACAAATTTCAACTTATATAAAGTGAATTGAGTGAATTGCTCTTTTTCCCTTTAAAAAAAAAAATAAATGTCAGATAAGAAGATATTAATCCCCCTTTATTTCCTTCCCAAGATGATATTAATCCCCCTTTATTTCCTTCCCTTCTCCTTAAATTCATTCCCATCCATGCATAAAGTTAGATTTTATGAATAGTTTTAAAATTAATTTTGGTAAAATCATATAAGCAATGATATATTAAGCCGCATCATTTTGTAGGTCCACACATATATATATTTTATTTATTATCTTGAGTTAAAAAATTATTAAAGCAACATTTGCTACGTATAATTGTCTTAGACTTTAAAAATCTACTGAATTTATATGTGAAAATAATAATAATAAAAATAGCTAAGCGTAAATCCATATGCAAAAATAGTTTTAAAATTAATTTTTAATTAATTCACGTCGATAAAGATATATTAAGACACCACATTGTGTTATATATATATATATATATATATATATATATATATTATTTTTCAAAATTATAAAAAATAATATTTAAATTTAATTAAGTAATAAAATTATAATAATTTATATATATTAAAATATTTTTAAAAATATAACTATAATTTGTATAATCACTAGCTCACGACTACTTTTTTTTTTTTTCCCAAAGAAAAAAACATGTTGGATTAAATTAAGTTCAAGGCCCAGAAATAGTACAAGTACATAGTTACAAACATGATTAATCTCAAAAAAACAAATAAAAGCCTTAAGAACTAAAAAGCCTAGGCTTAAACTACCCATAAAAGGGTTTACACAATAGACCAAATGTTCTTTACCAAACAAGGCTGATTGGCCTACAACTGGAAACTAATAATAGAATCATTTGCCTTTAGTAAAACTTCTTGAATAGTCCTTCAATCCCACCTTTGCTGCCTTCGCTACTAGTGGTGGTAGGACATGTTGAAGCATCTTAACGCTTAGGGATTATACACTTAGATCACTCAAAAGAGGCTTGTATAATGTGGATATGGACTTTGCCTTCCAGAGAAATCTGGAATCAAACCATCAATCACAAGAATCACATCACCATTCACCATAAGAATATGATCTGACCATGGTAGATCCTTGATAAACTAGAATAGAGCAACACAAGTACCAAATCGAACTTATCTAGACAACTCCATCACCAACCCCAGCAGCCTTGTCCTCGTTTCTCCCACAGTCATTCATAAGTAGAGAAACTAATTCCAACCCGAGAGAAGAAAGTCGAACCTTGCTGGAATCTACCAAAACTCTCGTACTATCCTAGTAATTAGACCAAAACACACTAGCAAAACAAATCCAAAGTCTATACTTAACGAGAGACAAAACCAACACCAATAAGATAGAAAATGGCTTATTCATCATCCAAATTAGAAAGAAAACAACACAAAAGAGAAAAAAAGGGGATCCCTGCTGGTGGCCGGAGCCGCTAGGGTTTTTCTTTGCAAAAAACCTTAGAAGAGGGACTATGATATCTAAAGAAAAGGTAGAGAATTTCCTCTAGAGAAATAAATATGAGTTGTCTGAGTTGTATTCAAAAGAAAGTTTATATCATGACTAATTAATTTGTATAAAGCACAAGTGGGATAATTATGAGATTTTTTTATAGTATTCTTAATTAGAGAAATATAAAGGCATTATAAAATTATGTTTAAATATAAAAATCTTTTTTTATTTATTTATTTTATGCATTATGTACATTTTTCTTTTAAAAACTGCAGCCATGCCTAAATAAAATTTATATATTTTATGGAGAACAGAATATAAATTAAACACTTAAAAATTATGTTATACACGTATAGCAATTAGCAAGAAGCGTTAAAATCATAAATAATTTGGATAATTAAATGATTAATTAATTGTTTATGAGATTATTAATTTGTTTATATGGCATTTCATGTTAATTACCTTAGATAATTATTTTTCAATTTAAAATACATTCCTTTCTGTATATTAATTAATATTGAAATCTGGTAAGTTAATTTTCGAGAAGTTTCTGTGCTATTTTATATTAATTAAACTTTTCCAAAAGCATAGACGAATAGGTCAAATTTCGAAACGTAGAAAATGGTTTAGAAACTGTTAAAACAGTTACTTGATGGGTCAACGGTTATTATATATCTAAACCTCTTTATAGAAAATTTTTTTTTCCTTTTCTTTTCTTTTATGGAAAATAGGTTAGAGGAGAATTTGTTTTATTTATTAATATAATTAATTGAATTTCACTGACCAAAGCAATTAACAATTTTTTTTTTGTGAAGAATAAACAATATTTTTCACGACACGCAATTATATAAAATTATTTAATAGAAGGAATTACTACAATTGTCTTAATCCTAATTTTTTGATTGATTGATATGAATTTATAAATTTCATAGAATTAATTAATGTTAATTAAGATTTGAAATTGTATCCCTTAATTAGGTTAATCATTAGTCAATATTATTGACCATAAATCAACTTTTTATATATAGTTTGTAAAATTAATGACATAATATACAAGTGTTTCTTACATCCACAACCGTTAATTAGGAATACGTAATGATTAGATATTATATTTTTTGTGAAATTAATAATTTGTATAAAAATTCATTAAACGATAATAAAGTAGCTCAATATAATTATCGAGTTAAATGTATTTTTTATTGATGTCTATAATTATTTCGTCAATATGATCAATGAAATTTTTTATTTATAACAAAATTTATATATATATTTTTTAAACGCAACTAAGTTTACTTCTCTATTTCATGTTATACTTATGAAAGATTTTTTTATTTAAAAAATAATAATTTTCTATTATGAGTGCTTACTTTGCCTTATTTTCTATTTATTTAATTTTCATGTTTTTCTAATTTTATTAAACTAAAAATTCCTAACAACCCTTAAAACACCACATACATACCAACCATGGGCCATGAAAAGGATAAGAATACAAAGGCCATTATTGGTCAGTTTTTAAAGGGTATAATATTATCTATGTAGATTTCACTTGTATAAATAGAACTTTATAATTTATCACACGCGGAATTGAGGTTTGAATTTTCTTAGTCTACTATTCTCTTTACTTTTGAAACTTTGACCTTCTAGTTTCTTTTTTTTTTTTTTTTTTTTTTTTTTTTTTCTATATAATTATTAATTATATTTACATTTTCCTAGTTATAACTCTCAATCCTAATCATTTCATTTCTTAAAAATTCCACAAATCAAAGCCAAGTTTTTTTTTTTTTAATTCGAGTGTGGAATTGGTCAGCACTCATCATTTAGACTTCTACAGTCTCTGTATTTTGATTCCTCGTATGACCAAAGACTGGTCTAAGCTGAAGAAAAAAAAAACTCGTTTTCTCAGTCAAACTTCCAATTTTCAACATTCCAAATTACGCATACATATATAAGCATATCTCTTCTCCTTCATTTTGTAACTCAAAACCCAACAGAGCTCTCACTTTCAAAATTCAGAACAATTCATACATTCTACATTAGTTCCCATGTTATTATCTCTGAAATCTACACCACTCTGGTTTTTCCAGTTCTTTCTGGTCCTATTTTTGCTGCTAATTGGAAAGATTCCTTTTTCTCAACAAACCCCTTTTTTTCACTTAATTAGGCTCCGACTGGGTTCGAATTCGTAATCTCACAGCTCCAGAGACGATTACAGTAACAGTACAACTGAGCCACAGCTGAACGTTGGTTGTTAAACTTGTTCTTAACTAACCAATTGTAATTAGGAAAAGATGGAGAGTAGTTGGAGCTGGGAGCAGAAGACACTTATTAGTGAGCTAATCCAAGGAATGGAATTAGCTAAACAGTTACGAGTAAATTTAAACACAACATCATCTGTTGAAACTAGGGATTCTTTAGTACAGAGGATCTTATCTTCTTATGAGAGGTCTTTGTTAATTCTTAACTGGAGTGGGTCAATGGGGCAGCAGACGCAAAATGTTGGAGTTGTTGCTGGGAATAATAATGCCCCAGAGTCTCCTTTATCCATGAATGGAAGTCCTGGAAGTGATGATTTTGATGGGTGTCATAATGATGCATCAAAGAAGAGGTAAGGAACAACTTAATTATGGTTTTTAATTCAAATCTAAGCATAGTTATTGCCAGACTAGGTTAATTTAACCGTCTGATGCATTTGCAGAAAGACAATGCCCAGATGGACAGATCAAGTTAGAGTCAGCTCTGATGGACTTGAAGGGCCCCATGATGATGGCTATAGCTGGAGAAAATACGGTCAGAAAGATATTCTTGGAGCCAAATATCCCAGGTTAATTTTGCAAGTCCTTCCTTGTTAACAGACTTTTTAACTGCTGTAAAAATATATATATCTTCTTGAAATCTAATAAGTTAACTGTTATTTTTGCAGAAGCTATTACAGATGCACATATAGAAATACCCAGAACTGCTGGGCTACAAAACAAGTTCAAAGATCAGATGATGATCCCACCATATTTGAGGTCACATATCGAGGAATACACGTCTGTTCTCATGGCCAACAATCAGTTCCACTACCAACATCACCAGAAAAACAACAGAAACGAAAAAATAACAATAATCAACAGCAGCAAGCACAAGAAGCCCTCTTTAACTTTCAAAAGGACTTAAGGGTTAAAACCGACGACTTGGACAATAATGAGATGGCATTTCCATTCTCTTTCCCTCCTACATGTGGGAGTGTGAAAAGTTCAGGCAATTATTCTCCATCTTTTATATCTCCAGCCACACCAGAACCAAACTATTATTCTATTTCACCATTCCAGATGAACAATTTTGTAGGAGTTCAAAATTTTCAGCATTCTGAATCCGATTTCGCTGAGATAATTTCTGCCAATACTTCAGCTGCCAATTCTCCAATTGTGGAGCCGGACTTCTCACTTCAGCCACTGGAATTGGATCCAAACTTTCCATTTGACACTCCAGGATTTTTCTCTGAACTCCATTAAGACACTGAAAGTAAGAAATGAGAAGGAGAGCTTTTGGCTTCCAGTTACCACATTAGCCTAGCTTGTATCACAAGTGCGGAGAGGATGCATGTAAAATAGGAATAGTTATGATAGTATTGTCAATTTTTGAAGCTTTCTTACAAATAACGGTAGCATTAATTTTATGGTTGTTCATAACAATCTCTATAGAAATTAGATAATCCAAATATCCCATTGCAGAGAACAAGATAAGCAAATTAGACAATATGTGTAGACACCATAGCAAAATCTATGCATCACTCTAATTTACATATGCTTATGCTTTGTTGTAGGCCTATCATTGTATGGAAGTTTGCACTTAGAATACAATCATTCTCTCTGATGGACAGACTGATCCATCATGCAGACTGATCCACATTATAATGAAAAAAAAAAAAAAAGAGAGAGAGAGAGAGGAAAATTGAAAAGTAGAAAAGAAAAGGACTAAGAGGTTGCCCTTGACATGATTAAAGTAGAATCATAATGGAGCAAAATAAATGATGTACATAATTCTAGGTTGGGAGCAGGTGATTCCTTTGCAGAACAAGAAAGACAGCAACACCAGAAAGTCATCTAAAATATCCATCTGCAATTAGAAAATTTTAATAGAATAACGAGCATTATCTGCTGTATTAAGAAGAAGATCCAGTGCTTGAAGAAAATTATGCAATGGAGCAATGAAAAACTAGGCCTGTGTCCTCTACCTAGACGGAAGACTTCTCTTCCTCATTGATTGCTGAAGCAAGATCTGATGCCTCTTTCTGAGTATCTCTTGTGTTATTTCTAAGAGCTTGTCTCAGCCCCAGGACGATGAATAAGTTGGTTAGAGTGAGAAATGACTCAGCCCCCCCATGTAGCCAATCCACATTAGACAAGGAGGTCCCATAGTGCACCTTTGCTGTCTCAACCACAATGTCAAGCCTCACTAGAGTGTTAGGAATTCATAGTAAACACGGTTAACATTCAAAGTAAATCTTGCTCAAAGGGAAAAAGTTACCATAAATTCCAGCTGGGACTGCCCAAAGGATATGCAAGCATTGAGAACCATCAGGACAAAGTTAGTGTATTAGAACAAAGCTGCAAACAGAAAAAGGCATCCAAAAAATGCATGGAAATGCAATAAGAATTATATAGCCAAAACAAATTTGATGCATAAATCAGGAGTGGGTCAAAAAATCATACAGCACTTTAAATTAATTCTCCAAGTTGCAATGCTATTATATTGCAGCATGTCACTTGTTCCTTTTGGTTCATCAAATTTGCTGTCTATAGTCCTCTCTAACTGAGAAAGAGATTGAAGCTAAGCAGCTAAGCTAAATCTTACTGACTCATGGTGGTCGAGAAACAAACAATCAAGAACAAAAAAAAAAGGGATCAATTTAGAACTCGAGAATAGGACTATGTTATCATAGACCACTAGCGCCATAAAATATCAAACTTCACTCAAAACCAACTGTACAATACCCACAGAAAAATTTAAATGTTTCTCCTTTGTTAATTTGTAAAACTAATCCTACAATTTCCACTAAATTTCAAAACTCATCCATTCCCATCTCAAAATTTCATCCTATCCATAAATTCAGCATCACTTTAATCGTTTCTAGTACCAAAAATAACATAAATGAATATTAAAAAGAAAAAAAGAAAGACCAAGAAACTCACTGGTAGCTCCCACAAAGGCAAGCAAGAAGTAGAATCCAAAGAGAGTGAGCTTAGGAGCAGATTTGGATTTGGTAATGAAGTACAAGAAACCAATGTAAGGGAATAGAGAAATGGCAAAGAGCTGCGAAGCAATGCTCTGTGAATCAATGGTGGGTGCCCATGGATCAACTGGGAGCAACGATGCACCACAAATTATCCCTTCTCTCTTCTTTCCATTAACTCTTGCTTCTTTCAAGAACCTGAAATCTTTGCCTACCTTACATGGTTCTTTCTGGAGATTCTGCCAAAGAGAAGAAGATCCCATAAAGGAAACAGGAACTAGAGAACTGGGTACTTTGCATAGAGGTTGCAAACAAGAGATCGCCATTAGAAAAAGCTTGTGGATCAGAAATTGCGACACTGGCGAGAGAGACGGTGGGGTATCTAATTTTGTTGGTGGCCAACAGATAATTGGGCTGTCTATCTGGGCCCTTCTTTAAGCCCACAAGATAAAGATCTTCGCTTGGGATTAAGGCATGTAAACTATAAGTCTGGGCTAATAGTCCCGTCTGCATGCCAATGGCCCAATAAAAAATCAGCAGAGTATTGAAAACTAAGGATCCGTTTGAAATTGAATTTTTTAAAAATATTTTTCAATAAATTTTTTTTAAAAGTATTTTTAATTAGAATTAGAAAAATTAATTTTTTTTCTTAAAATATATTTGAAAAATAATTTATAAAAAATATTAAAAATTAATTAATTAAATAAAAAAATTCTAAAAATTCTTTTTTAATCATTAACACGCGCCCTTAATGAAAAAAAAAAATCTGAATAAAATGGAAGTAGAATATATAGCAATATATGGACCACGCCAAGTAGTTTAGAATCTCAAAATGGATTTTAATGCCTAAATTATAATAGATAAAGAGAAATATATAAAGAAAAAGGGAGACCTAAATTTCTCAAAGTTGCATGGACAGTATAGCCTTTCTATAATAGCTTCTTAGCAAGCCTATAACCTCCTGTAACACATAATTTGGTGTAACAGTACTCCATATCCCTATCTATTTTCTTATCTTATCTTCTCCTCCTTTTTAATTTGGTGACAATGATGAAGACGATGATGCATGTCCGTGTGTACAGTTCAATTAATTAATCAGCATTTTTATTTTGATTATTCCATACTTGTTTTTTGTTAGGTATATATATTTTAATTAGACCATTACAGCCTTACATGGTCTTTTTCTTTTTTAATCCCAATATATTAGAGACCAAATGTTATGGAGTTATCAAATATTCCAAAAATATTGCTATATTTAATTTGAAAAGATGATAGCCCTTTTTAATTTCTGATATTCTTTTTTTTATTATTATTATTAAAATTGATTATAATACTATTCTCATTCCATTTAATTAATAATTTTCAATAAAAAAAAATCCATTTCCTTTATCTTCTTGTAGGAAAAACTCTAGCCAATAATTACATATTTTAAAGCAGCAATTGCCGTATTTTGACCAGCCAGCTTTTCTTAATATGCTTCATGTATGGATTTGTCTTTTTCAACTTTTTTTTTTCTTTGAGATCATCACATATCACCTATGGATTTTGCTCGTAGACTAGATTATAATTTCGGAGTCTGGCGTATTTGATAATTAAATTTATAAAATTTTTTTTGTATTTATCTTTTTTGGACGGAGAAATTTACTTAATAATAATTGATTTATAATTCAATGTTTAGAATTGATATAATGTTAAACTCTGATTCAATTCAATCCAATTATAAAATTTAAAATTTAAATTTTGATCTTCCGAATTTTATGAAATTATAATTTTATATTTGAATGAATATTAAAATACTCGTGTTTAATTTGATTATTTTTAATTATTATTATTAAAAATAAAAAATATATTTATTAGTACTAAAAGTTGGATTGAGATCAAATTGATAGATTAGTCATTTCTTTATCTATTTTTCCTCCATAATTCATTTTTTTCTAATCTTCGCATATTTTAATTGGTAATTGTTCGTAATGGAATTATGGATGAATGAAGAATTAAATAAAGAAAATGTCTAAATAGTTAGAACATGCTCTTCTATTTTATGAAAATTGTTTGAGTTTTTATTTTCGAGTTTTCAGTTTGTTTTATTGAGAAGAGACGTCAAGTAAAACAATACTCTCTCATTTTTAAAATATTTATTCCCTTCATTTCAAAATTCATGTCGTTTTAGATAAATTTTTTTATTCTAATTTATTTGTCATTTTAAAATTTTAAAAATGTATTTATTATTATTATTTTTCAACTTTATTCTTCATTGACTATTTGCATTAATTATTTTTATTTTTCTGCATTAAAACCAATATAAAGATATTTTAATCTTTTTATCTTGAAATTAGGACAATTTAATAGTTTCTTAATTTATATACTGAAATTTTAAATGATATATATTTTGAAATGAATGAAATATTATTTTAAAGATTTTTTTTTTATTTTACCTTCTCTTTATTAACTTTTATTAAAACTTTGCATTAATTATTTTTATTTTTTTACATCAAAATTATAAAAGATATTTAATTTTTTACTTTAAAATTATAATAATTAAATAATTTTCTTAATTAATGTACTGAAATTTTAAATAATTATTATTTTGAAACGGAGCATGTTAGATTTTCTTTAAAAAAAAAAAAAAAGCTAATATTAAATCGGCAAAAAGTTGAAGCCTTCTGAATCCAACTGCTAAAATGTTGCGTGTGTGTATGTGGTCCTAACATCAACTAATTGAAGCCTTTCTTCTTCTTCTTCTTTTTCATTATTATAAGCAGGACTTTATTAAATGAGCAAACAAGTACAATAAATTCAGATACTGATATTATAATTATCAGCAAAAAGCCAAACACACATCAAACAGCAGAATAGAGAACAGACAATAAAAGAAAAAGAAATGAGCATAATATAATTATTCTGTCAATTAATGCAATATTAATGACATTATCAACAGAAAGCTCCTAACCGCCTTCCTATTTCCAAGCTCTCGTCTAAGATGTTCTTCAAATCATGCTTGTACACAAACCCCATACTTGTCAACTTTGAGGAATATTCCAAATTGACTGCTCTTTCTGCTGCTTCCCCCATAAATCTATAATCAAATTTAAATTCAATCATTTAGTATTACCAAAGTTACATATATACAGCAATTTTTAAAGCCAATTTCAGGACGCCAAATCTGAAATTAGCTTTGATCATATCATGTTTGCACCTCTCAAGCAAAGCAGGCCACTTATAGCAATCTTAAAGATATACATAGATTAAGATTGAAAAAATGAAATATTCTTACTCGTCATCAATCTTGAATTGTGGGTAATTTTCTGTGTAGTAAATTGCAATGTCCCTGCTGGTTGGATTGGCAAATGAACAGAGGAATCTACCTTTCAATGATGACTTTTCCATGCAAAAGATATGTGCTTCACAAACATCATCAACATGGACAAAAGGAATTGAACCCACCATAACTTCTTGTATGAATCTTAATCCATTGTAACCATCTAAATCGCCTGCAATCTGTGAGTAAATCAATTTTACACTTGCTACCTCATGAGATAGAATAGTTTCTCCCCCTATTAAAGCACAGGCAAGAGTTACTACTTCTAGCGTATCATTCTCATTTTCGTTATAACTCAAAACCAATTTTTCTGCCTGCGTTCTTCCTTTGATGTATTCCTGCAGGAAAAAAAATTATAATAAATAAATTTAAGATTTTCATTTCTAATTCCGTTGTCTTTCCCTTGAACCAAAGAAACAAAATAAATTAATAAAGAGTAAATTATTAAGAGCATATCTAAATATAATAATGTACTTTAATCACTATTAAGTGACTTTATAGTATAACACTTTCTATAAAAATTAAAATTAAAATTAATTTAAGGGTTAAAAATGTCATTTCATAAATAGTAAGAACAAAAAGTGCTAATAATTGTTAATTATTATAAGAAAAAGGAGTATTATTATTCTTTAAGAAGTAAGGAAACTAAAAGAGAGAAAATACCGTCCTAAAGTCGTTGGCAAAAGAAAAAGAGAGATGAAGAGGGGTCCAACAGGATTCATCCGTGATAGGTTTGAAACTCTTTCCATCTTCAGTTAATGAAGAAGCCGATAGAATACTTGCTGTGTATATCAGACGCTTAACAGTTTTCGATTTAATGCAACACTCAACTATGCTTTTCGCGCCAGCCGCTGTTGCTTCCACCGAGTTTTTGTACTGTTTTTTAACCAATATTCACCATTTTGCAATATTAATTAGTATTTAATATATATAAACTGAGCTGACTAAAAACTTGTAAACATTTGCCAAGTGATTAATGAAGAAGTTAATTACTTTTCTCTCTACTTGTTATCATCCACCTCTTTTATCTTTTTATCATTTATTAAATGTAAAAATACTAACTGATTAATAAGGAAATAGATTTTTCAACTTTAATAGCTAATTTTTAAAGTGAATTTTTTCTAAATTTATATTAAAAATTTAACATAGCAAGATTAATCCGTCCACGTTAGGTGAATGGAAGAGAGTATAATTAACTAAATACCTGAGAGGTTTTGGGGTCATGATGCATAGGAGTAGCAACGTGAAAAACAAATTGGCAGTCTTGAATTGCTGGCTCAAATTCAGTGGAATTGTAAACATCAGCTTGAAAAAGGAACAGGTTGGTCTCTGCATTAGGGAAGGACTTCAAAATATCCACCTTGGATTTGTCTTCTGCAATTCAAAAGAAATTAGCCATTAAAGAATCAGAATTGCACAAATAACACACGCAGAGGAAGAAAAAGAGAGACCCAAGTTTCTCAAAGTTGCATGGACAATATAGCCTTTCTCTAATAGCTTCTTAACAAGCAAGGAACCAACATATCCAGAAGGTCCTGTAACACAGACTTTGGTGTGACCCTCCATATATCTCTTTTAATCTTCTTTCTTGTTATTATTCTTGATGGGTGTGGCAGTAAGAGGATAGGTACTCCAATTCACTATAAAGACACCAACTTTGGATTCGAAGGTATAAATACAAAAATAATTTCTAATTTTGGTAATTTCATATTGAAATTGTTAAATTTTTATAGTTCTATTAATGATCTAATTAATTTTGTTTGAATTTATTAATAATGTAGGTTTAAATTTATTTATTTGAAAGAAAATTAAACAATAAAATATTTTTATTAATAAAATTAATGACGTGGCAGAGGCAGACTGTTTTGGACTATTCGTAAATTCCAAGTGCCTTTGGCGCGAAAAGAAGAAAAAAAAAAATAATAATTCAAGTGCGATCCAGGCAAGCTGCTCTACCCGCTAGAGTGCATGAGGGGCAAACACTCTTATTAGATTTTATATAATATATAATTTTATTTTCAATGTTTTAGACATTATTGTATTTAAAATTGAGAAACAGATTTTGCTTCACTAAATTTGTTATTCAAAATTTAGTGATTGGACCACTTGAATATATAAATTAATCATAAGAATATACTTTTGAATTTATTTGAGAAATTTTTAATTTTAATAATTGTATAAATTAATTTGAAAATAATCATACAATTAATAAACCACTCAGTCTAAAGTTGAAGAGTGTAATGTTATAGAAAATAATAATAATAATAACAATAACAATAATAATAATGTCTTGAATTTTAGCCCATAAAATTTAAAGGTCCAAGTCCATCTTCTTTTTCTTTTCATGCACCATGGCACTTGAATTTAACCCATAAAATTTAGACGAAATTACAGCATAACTCGGTAACTTCCTCAAATATATATTTTGTAGGATTCCTTTTAATTTTATTCACTTTTATGTTCTTGTAATTTCTTTTGGATACCCCTTTTTTTTTTTTTTTTTTTCCATTTTCTTTTTGATTGGTATTCTTCTTTCTGTGCCTTATGACCCTATTTTCTATATTTTTTCTCTGCCCTAACTCCAGTACTCATGAATAGAATTAATATAAGTTTCGGCAATCAAAAGAAGAGAAGATTTGCTATTGAAAAGACATGGACTTATGGATAAGTTATGAAATAAACATTAAGTTACAATAAAATTAGTAACAAAACATGTGGAAATTTTATAATTTTAGATATATTTTTAAAAAATATATATTATTTAAGTAATAATTTATTAATTCAAATTTGAATTTAAACTATTTAAGTTTAAGTTTGTTTGAGTATCAATTTGAGAATTAATAAATATGTTCAAGAATTGAGTATTAATTTTGAGATTAAATAAATTTATTTGAATTTTATTTGAGATTAAATGAATAGATAAATTTATTTATTTTGAGTTTAATATTCCAAATATATATGAAATAATATGTCAATGATATAGCAATTGTAGCAAATATATACTAAATATTAAATATATACTAGACATTTAGCAATTATATATGTAACGTATACCATATGTATACAAAATATATCCCAAAAATATACCATTCTTTGGGTCTAATCTTTTTGTGAACAAATTAAAAAAATATACCAAACATATACTATTTATTAAAAAAATACCAAACATATACTTATATGTGTATAATTTAATGTTATTTTATGTTTTTATTTTTTCAAATTTGTAAGCAGTATAAATTAAAATAGTTGAGGATACTAAACATATATTTAACATATATGAAATTTTAGTATACGTTTACTTTTGCTTTTATTTTATCTTTTTAATTTTTCAAATTTAAAATATGTAAATATTAAAGTAGTTGTAAGTACCAAACATATACATAACATATACTAAATGTTGGTATACATATAATTTACTATTAGTTTATATCTTTTAATTTTTCAAATTTGCAATTTGTATATATTAACATAATTACAAATACCCAATATATACTTAACATAAACTGAAATTTAGTATACATATACCGTTTAGTATTATTATATCTTTTTATTTTTTTACTATATATATATATATATATATATATATAAAAGATAGTTGCAGATATCAAATTTCGATATATCTATATCATTTACTATTATTATATCTTTTTATTTTTTACAAATTTGCAATTTGTATATAAATATAAATTAGTTGGTATACGTCAACATAATATAAATTGATATCTTTTTATCTTTTATCATTTTCTAAGTTTTTCCTTTTGTGAACGAATTGAAAAAAATATACAGACATATACCATCATAAAAATGTTAATTTTTTAAATTTACAAGGTATTTTTGAAATTTTCTCAGAGGTATGATAAAAATGATATTTTTTGCCTTTTTTTTTTGTTATTTTTGAAATTTTTCCTAAAATTTAAAGGCTTAAGTCCATATTCTTTTTCTTATCATACACCATGGCACATGAGATTGCTCCACATAAGAACGTGATGAATTTGTCAACCGAGTATTTGCTTGGATGCCACCAGGCCCTTGTCCTGGTGGTCATGTGCTTGCTGCACATGTTGGCGGGACCAGGTTCGAGTCCCTCCCAAACTAACGCCCCCCGCCCCTTCTAACTCCTATCTATTGTTAAAAAAAAAAAAAAATGGGGTATTTGCTTGGATGGGGCCAAACACGTAACAAATTCTAGTCCACTTGGAGGCCAAGCCCGTGCGCTTCACATACATGCAATATGCCGTGGGCAAAAGGCAGTGAAGAGTGCATGCTGCATTTAAAGAGTTGAGTGTGTATTTCTTTAGCAAACATTTTGTAAAATCCTTTGTAAACTTTTATCTCTCATTTAGGTCCAATAAAATTCTAATTTTTAATTCCTTTATTATTTTATTGATACATTTAGAGGAATTTCCCTAGTCTAGTGATTTTCTCTATTTTTCAGCCACTAGCGGTGAAGAAGGAGAAGGCACAGAGAACTGTAACTTCTGAAAGGGAGAGGTAGAGTTAGAGGTATTTTAAAAATTTTAATAGACCTAGAGTCTATTAAAATTGATGTTCTGAGCTTGAACCCCACGTTTAAAAAAAACATTTGATAGATAGATTTTTTTTTTATTTTTTTATTTTTTATTTTAGACCCATTTCTATTATGTATTGCTGGGCCATCCTCGTGTGAATGACTATAACTTGTGCTATTTTGGGCTTAAATCCTTTTAATGCAAGCACTTATTATTCTTCTTTGGCAAAAAAAAAAAAAAATAAATAAATAAATAAAGACCTCTATTTAGTTTTGATCGTTCTAAGATCAAATAAAAGTTAGGCTTGTCGTCTGGCGAGAACTCTCTAATGCTCAAGTTAGTGTTGAAATATTCGACGAAATGGTTAAAGAGAAAAGAAATCCATTATCTATGACCTAATATTTGAGAGAAATAATGAAAATGAGATGGTAGGGAGTTCAAGCTATCTCAAGTTGAAGACGTGGGTGGCTTCTTATACTATGAGTAATGATATCCTTACATAAACAGGTATTAACATGGGGTTCGTCTTTGAGCACCACATGCAGCTTGCCAATTTGTATAAGAACTAGCCAAATGGTGTGATCTTAGAAGTCTCAGAGCATTGTGCACCACTTTTAAGCGTTCTATCCTTAGGTGCTCTCACTGGCTTGACATAGTATAAGCAACACAGTGCCCTACACATGCATTTTATTGGTAAGGAGAGTGTGAAGAGAGAGAAAAGTGATCCTGAATTTTTTATTGAGAAATGAGTTAATGCTAGGCAGAAAGGCTTTGGGTTTGATGAAGTGTAAGTTCTTAGCAAAATGAGATGGCCTCTACTAGTGGACTTGGTCTTATCGAGCCAAGTAAATCTTAAGCATATTTTATCCTTATTAAGCTTTAAACCATATTTGAACGACTCATTAATTATAAATGAGAATGAAACATAGATAATACATTGCATAATTAATAAAGAAAATAAAGATGAGATGCGAAATACATTTTCGTCATTATTGCTTTTAGAAATCTCCATTCAATCAAGTTATATGCTTTGCTCATATCTCATTTTAAATTTGAAAGAAAGAGAATGAAAATTTGAAAGAGAAATAATGAAATTTAAATGTTAATTAAAAAAGAGAACCAAAATTTTATAAGAATAAAACAGTCCATAAAAAAGAGAAAATTACCAATATCATTATAGACAATAATTAAAATTGTTAATAGATTTTTTTTTTTTTTGGCCAAAGTGGTTAACAGAATCTTATTATCGTGTTGATGTATTTCCCATTCATCTATTAAGCATAATTGATTTTATAATCCTTCTCGCATTTATTTATTTAGTTTTTTTTTTTTTTTTTTTTTTTTTTTTGGGGGGATGGAGCTACACCAATGAGCACGTTCCCACACGTGCTGTGATCTCGTTGGATCCAAATTGTGATGGAAATGAACATATAAAAAGTAAATAAACATATTAATTAATTAAAAAGTCTGAAAAATCTAGAAATCATTTTCAAATATTATTTATAATATAAAATGTATATAATAGAATTCATTTCAAATATTTGGCAAGTCAATCATAAGTAATTTAACTCATTTCTATTTTTATATTCCAAAAAAATATGTTAAAAAATAAAAATTTAATTAAAACTTAAAAAAATTCAAAACTCTAGCCATCAAAGAAAATAATAAAAAATCATATTTTAATTAATTTTTCTTAAAGATTGTTCAATAATTAAAAACTAGTGCATGGAGGCCATCAATCGCCAAGGTATGCATTTACCGTGAGAGTAAGAATAGTATGGGATAAAAATAGGAAAGACGTAGTATTTTCTGAAAAATAGGTGTTTTAAGAGTATTCAATTTGTATTATAAAAGAAAATTAGAGAAGTAGATTATTCAATTTTTCCTATTATACGCTAAAATAATTTATTTTGAGAGATTAGTTAAGTTATACTTTCTAAATCGAGTTTAAATTTATTTTAATAAAATATCTTTAATTAAAAATTGAAAAAACACTAGTCATATAAATTAATTGTAAAAGTATATATATATATATATATATATATATATATATATATATATATATATATA
Organism: Reutealis trisperma; assembly: GCA_947687605.1. Classification (NCBI taxonomy): domain Eukaryota; kingdom Viridiplantae; phylum Streptophyta; class Magnoliopsida; order Malpighiales; family Euphorbiaceae; genus Reutealis; species Reutealis trisperma. The sequence goes on along the minus strand of CANTUT010000039.1, from coordinate 8,282,317 downwards.
TATATATATATATATATCATACCCTTAATTTATTACACTCTTTAAAAAATAATTTTTTAATAATACATTTATCAAATAAATAAGTTATGTCAATAAGAGGATATGCGATAGTTAAAGATAATAAATATATATATATATATATATATATTTTTTATAATGATAATTACATATAGTGTTAATGCATAATCCCATTTCCATGTGCTCCATGTATGGATTTTAGACTGTACATTATCGTATCCGGATTGGTAATTAATTTTATATTCCTTCTCGCATTTATTTATTTATTTTTTTGGGAAGGGATGAAGCTAAGTAATTAGCACGTTCCCACACGTTCTTTGCTCTTGGTCTTGGATCCAAATTGTGATGTAAATTAACATATGAGATTCAAGAACAATTACTATATGAATATTTGAATTATATTATGCGAGAAAAAAAAAAGAAAAAGAAAAATTAAAATAAGACAAATATGTATTGATGAAGGATAAAAGTGACTCTCAAAAAAGATTTGGATCATCCTGTAGCCAAGGCCCATTACGAGGCTTTCAGAGGCTATGAGAAAATGAAAAGACGCCCATTGGCCGGACTCTCAAACGATCTAAGTCTAAAGGCTTTCGGACTAGTTGCCACTCCCCTCTTTCGTCCGCCAAGTGACTTGCTGAATAAGTAATGGCCGAAGCACTCTGAAGACATGTCCAGTCATCCAGCAGGAGGACCAGTCCTTAGACAATCCGCACTATGCCCTGACACCCCCTTTATCAGACATCCCTAGGGACGAGACAGAGAACATGTGCCTACTACCAACTATCACCAACCAGCATGGTCGAGTGACAGGGGACGTCCTTTCTCAAAAGAAGGGTGTCAGATGTACCTAACACAAAAATCATACAAAAGGGAAAGGAAAGCCTAAATACAGGTAGTTGAAACTCTGCACTCTCTCACCCCCTTTCTATCACCAAAATACTCTAAAGAGAGGACTGACTTGATCGTTGGAGGGTTCTAGCTAGGCAAATGGCCCGGCTCCTCCTTGATCCTTTTTCTTCTCCTTTGCAGGTATTAGGCTTAGGCCCAGGAAGAGAAAATCCAGCTCATTCCTTTATATATTGATCAAGCCTGATCAAATTGGCGCCGTCTGTGGGGAACGTGAGCTGATCTTTCTCCCGACGTTGCATTCCACTTCCATTAGCCTGTGAAGGAAGATCACCATTATGACGAACCCCGATGATCCCGAATCTTCAACTTCCTCAAATCCTAGACACTCCCTTCCAACACCTACTGATCCTCCCCTAGCAACTCCCATTGACCTAAACACATCGCTCCAGCTCCTTATCTCTCAACAAAACACAGTTGGGTCGAGCCAAAACCCTCTGAACCTTCCCAATCCAGACCTAGCTCCCGTATTGCAGTTTATTAACACTATAGCTGCATTTGTGAGAAGCTCTCAGCATCAAACTCCTCCGGCACCAGCCCTCGTCACTGTCCCAGAAACTACCCCGAGGAGGAACGTCGCTCGAACCCTAGATTATGAGAGGCAATCCCAAGAACCTGCAGGGATTAATGAAGAACAGCTGGTCCACCTGGGTGAAAATAGGGAGAGAAGGACGGAAGAGCAACGTGGAGGAGAGGAGAGTTCAACCGAGGAAGAAGGGAGTACGCAAGCTTCGCTCCCAGATAGTGGACGTAAACTCGTGCATGCAAAAAATTTTCATGCAAGTAATATGGAACGGGGCGGAAGAAGGAATAAAGGAAAATGTGAATATAGGGAATCAAAATATGAGAAAAGAGAAAGCTCCAGAAGAAGAGAACAAGATGGAGGGGAATATTCTGTGGCTAGCCACCCCTCGGAGGCTCGAAGCAGAGGGACGACTATTAGCAGTGACGGCCATAGAAAGAAGGAAGAGGAGGTGAGAGATGCCGTGAATAAGTTTTTGGAAGAAATGAATCAAGGTCCCAACGGGAAAGTTATGGATACCACATTAAGGCTCACCCTAAAATCTCCTTTTAGTAGATCTATCAGAGAGTACATCATGCCTAGCAAATTTAAACTGCCAATGTTGAAAAAATACAATGGGGAGACCGATCCTGGGGTCCACATCATGGACTACAAGCACGCAATTGAATTGCAGACGACGGATGATGAGGCTCTATGCAAAGTGTTCAGGGGATCCTTGGAAGGAGCTGCAATGAGATGGTTTGATGGCTTAGAAAAGGGGAGTATCCGTTCTTTCATGGAGTTGGCCAGATCCTTTATGCTCCGATTCGCTTCTAGCATCCCGGTGGAGCGGAAGACTCAGTACTTGGAAACAGTGGTGCAAAGGGAAAATGAATCCTTAAGGGATTACATGGCTCGATTCAATAGAGAAGCATTGAAAGTCACGCACTTGGACCAAGCTAGAGCAGTGGAAGCGCTGCAGAATGGAACCTCTCATACGAATTTTCTCAAAGCCCTTTGTCGTCATGCTCCCCATACCCTGGAGGATGCAATGGCACTGGCCTAGAAGTATGTACGACAAGATGACGCTTTGGCCTTTAACCAGATGGCAAAGCTGAGAGGAATGGAGATCAATCCTAGAGAGGAGCCGAAGGCAAAGCGAGAGAAGAAGGTAGAAGAAAAGCAAGACAAGAGGTTGCCCGGCGGACGAAGGAGGGGAAAAAATAATCAATCACCATCTAGTTTCGATTCCAGCAAATTCACCCCTCTTAATGCAAGTCCAGCCAAAGTCTTTGCAACTTTCAAAGATCAAAATATATGGGCTCGCCCCAAACCAATGGTTGCTCCCCCAGAGAAAAGAGATCAAAACAAATATTGCCTCTTTCATGATACTCATGGTCACAACACCAATGATTGTAGGCAGTTGATGAAGGAGATTGAAAGGTTGATCAAACAGGGTTACTTGAGGAAATTCGTAAAAAGAGAAGAGTCAGGCAGAGCTGGCCCTAGTGAAGATAGAGAAAGATACCCAGGAAGAGTAAATGACGGTTTGGCAGGGACCATTCATTGTATCACCGGAGGGCCAGGCGAAGCTCACGAAAGCAAAAATCGTACGAAGGCCTTAGATAGGCGGAGCGAAAGGCCCGAGTACATTTACTGCGAAGGAGGGGGAAATTGACTAGAGAGGCCAGATGGAAGTGTCCTTCGCTCCCCTCACGCTGATCCGTTGGTGATCCAAGCGATCATAGCTAATTATGTAGTCAAAAGAATCCTGGTAGATGAAGGAAGTTTGGTCAACCTGCTGACAAAGGAGGCATATTTAAAGATAGGTCTCAAGGAAAAAGATCTGGAAGAAGTGGGAAACCTAATTCGCACTTTGGATGGAATGGAGGTCCCATCAATTGGAGTGGCGAAACTGCCATTCACAGTTGGCACCGCCCTTGAAAATGTAACTACCATAGCCATATTTGTTATCATTAGGACACATTTGGCATATAACGTCTTGATGGGCAGGCCACTGCTATATGACCTGGACGCTTCAACAAATATCAGACACTTGAGAATGACAGTCCCAAAGCCCAACGGCGAAGTGTTTCACGTCTATGGCAATCAGGGTGAAGGGGCAGAAAGAAAAAGAAATAAAAAGATAAGAAAGGGCGAAGTCACTGCTGAGGAGGTAGCTGCAGTCGAAATTGTTGCTCCCGAGAAAAGAACCGAGCCTGTAGATAAGTTGGAAAGGGTGATGGTTGGAAGAGAGCCTGAAGAGTTCCTGATGGTCAATTCTTCGTTAGAAAATGAACAGAAGTTGTTCGCTCACCAGTTCCTGAAGGAGCACATCCACAGTTTTGCCTGGTCTTCGGCAGAAATGGGAGGGGTAAAACCCGAAGTGATAATGCACCAATTGAATGTAGATCCCACCTGCAGACCAGTTAAGCAGAAAAAGAGATGTTTCGGCTCGGAGCGGCAAACGATCATCGATCGAAAAATATACAAGCTCCTGGAGGCAAAATTTATCAGGGAAGTGCAATATCTGGAATGGCTAGTGAACGTGGTGCTAGTCAAGAAGACGAATGGGACTTTTCGGATGTGTGTAGACTTCACAGATTTGAACAAAGCTTGCCCAAAAGACTCTTTTCCATTGCCTATGATTGATAAACTGGTAGATTTGATGGCTGGGTATGGATTTTTGTCGTCCTTAGACGCTAAGCAAGGATACCATCAGATCAGAATGCACCCAGAGGATGAGGAAAAAACCTCATTCATAACAGAGAAGGGTATATATTGTTATGTGTCGATGCCCTTCGGCTTGAAAAATGCTGGAGCCACGTATCAATGCCTAGTCAACAGAATGTTCAAAGATCAATTAGGCAGAAACTTGGAAGCATATGTGGACGACATGATCGTGAAAAGCAGAAGCTTTGAGGACCATGTCCGTGACTTGGCCGAAGTGTTGGCAGTAATGGAAGAATATGGGATGAAGCTTAACCCAGAGAAGTGTGCATTTTTCATCCAAGGAGGCAAGTTCTTAGGATGCATGGTGAGCGAGAGGGGAATTGAGCCCAATCCTGATAAGGTGAAGGCCATTTTAGACATGGAACCCTCGAAGAATGTGAAGAAAGTTTAGAGGCTGACGGGGCAAATCGCCGCATTAAATAGATTCATGTCTAAATCTGTTGAGAGGTATCTCCCTTTCTTTAAAAAGTTAAGAAAGTCAGAAACGTTCGACTGGACGGGGGAGTGCCAGACAACATTTGAAGAATTAAAAGCCTTCCTAAGTTCGGAGCACATTCTGAGCAGGCCTTTGCCGGGTGAAGAAGTATTAATCTACTTGTCCGCTTCAGACCAAGATCAGTTTGGTGCTAATCAGGGAGGAAGGAAGGGTCCAGAAGCCCATTTATTACTTCAGCAAAGTCCTACAGGGGGCGGAGTTGAATTACTCCCCAATAGAAAAGCTGGCCTACGCTTTAGTGCTCTCCTGCCGAAAGTATAAAATATACTTACAATCACACCAAGGAGTAGTTGTAACATATCAGCCCTTACAAAAAGTACTTCATAAACTGGAAACTTCGGGAAGAATGTTATGTTGGTCTGTGGAGTTAGGTCAGCACGGTTTGCAATACAGGGTCAGGTCAGCAATTAAAGCTCAAGCATTGATGGACTTTATTTCTGAATGCTCCTTTGGCACTAAAGATGGGGGAGAAGACCGAACCCCTGGGGAAAGACACTCATCGATAACGCTACCGGACCTTCAGTGGGAACTCTTTGTAGATGGTGCTAGCAGCAAAGAAGGAAATGGTGTGGGCATCATACTTAGAAGTGCTCAAGGATTTTCATTGGAGTATGCTTTGGGACTGAATTTTGAAGCCACCAATAACACGGCAAAATATGAAGCAGTGATCCAGGGACTGCTCTTCGCTGATTGCCTTTGCATAGAGCAACTCACGGTGTATAGTGATTCCCAATTGGTGATCGGACAGATAGAAGGAGAATTTGAGGCAAAGGAGCCGACCATGGCCAGGTATTTGCAAAAGACGAAAGATAGTTCAGAGAATGAAGGACAGAGGAGTCAAGCTGTTCTTTCAAAAGATCCCCAGAGAAAGGAATTGCAGAGCAAATAGCCTCAGCAAACTGGCCGCCTCTCATCCAGTCTAACTTCCTCAGAAAATTTATTTGGGCACCTTGGCCTCCTCTAGCATCACCGAGGGAGATGAAGTTATAGAGGTAGAAGAAGAACCGTGCTGGATAGACCCCATCAAGTTTTATTTGGAAAAAGGAGAACTGCCTGAGGATGCCCAAGAAGCCAAAAAGGTCAAGCGAAGAAGTGCTCATTTCTCATTGGACAACGGAACCTTATACAAAAGAGCTTACTCATTACCTTGGTTGAGATGCGTAAGGCCCAATGAAGCCAAATACATCCTTCGGGAGATACACGAAGGATCCTGCAGAATGCACATAGGCGAAAAAGCGCTGGCAGCTAAGGCGATTAGACAAGGATACTACTGGCCGAGGATGAAAGACGAAGTTGTGGCATTTGTTAAAAAGTGCCCCTCCAGCCAAAAATTTGACAGTGGAAAACATGTCCCAGCAGCAGAGCAGGTCCCCATTTCCAGTGCATGGCCCTTCGCTAAGTGGGGGGTAGACATAGTCGGGCCCTTCCCTGCAGCATCAGGTCAGAGAAAGTTTCTCCTAGTAGCAGTGGAGTACTTCACCAAATGGGTAGAAGCCGAACCTTTAGCCACTATCACTGCAGAAAGGGTGATCAACTTCTTATAGCGGAACATAGTGTGCAGATTCGGCATTTCCTATCAGCTCATTAGCGACAATGACAAACAGTTCGATAATGCTAAAGTCAAGTCCTTTTGTTCAGGGCTTCAGATCAAACAACATTTCTCATCAGTAGCCCATCCTCAAACAAATGGCTAGACAGAGGTAACAAATCGGACTATTCTACAAGGCCTGAAGCGGAGATTGGAAGGATATGGTCGAAGCTGGGCAGATGAACTACACCATGTCCTATGGACATATAGAACTACTCCCAAGCAACCCACAGGAGAGACTCCATTCAGCCTGACCTATGGCACAGAGGCGGTAATTCCCATAGATATAGGCCTCCCCAGTGGAAGGATCAATTATTGCGAAGACAGACATAATGATCAAGCCAGAAGGATCGACCTAGATCTCCTAGAGGAACTCAGAGAATCGGCCAGCATTCGAATGGCTAATTACAAGCAACGAGCTGCTAATCATTTCAACAAGAAAGTAAAGCACAGAGTGTTTGGCGAAGGGGATCTAGTAATGAGATTCTTAGAGGCTACAGGAAAACGTGAAGGCACAGGCAAGCTTGCACCCACATGGGAAGGACATTTCCAAGTAAAAAAAGTCCTAAGTCCTAGCACTTACAAACTTGTAACCCTAGAGGGTGTGGAAATTTCTCATACATGGAACATCCAACACCTCAAGATGTATTACCAATAATAATAACAGAAACGTCGTTTGCCTCAAATTGTCTCCATTCGCACTAATGAAGCCTCGCCAAGAGCGGGAAGAACTTTTCTAAGGGAGAGCCTAAGCCCTAGTAAATCTAGGCACGAAGCCCCACCAAGAGCGGGAAGAACTTTCCTAAGGGAGAGCCTAAGCCCTAGTAAATCTAGGCACGAAGCCTCGCCAAGAGCGGGAAGAACTTTCCTAAGGGAGAGCCTAAGCCCTAGTAAATCTAGGCACGAAGCCTCGCCAAGAGCGGGAAGAACTTTCCTAAGGGAGAGCCTAAACCTTAGTAAATCTAGGCACGAAGCCTCGCCAAGAGCGGGAAGAACTTTCCTAAGGGAGAGCCTAAGCCCTAGTAAATCTAGGCACAAAACCTCGCCAAGAGCGGGAGGAACTTTCCTAAGGGAGAGCCTAAGCCCTAGTAAATCTGGGCATAAAGCTAAGGAGGCCCAAAGGGAGAAGAAGACGAAAGTGCTCGAACTCCAATTGGAAGGACAACTTCACTAAGGTGTTTTACAAATGCTTATTGAGTTACAACGTGAAGGCGATCCCCATACAAGTAAAGTATGCACAAAACAGAAGCATAATAGCTATATTATTCGCTGAAGTAAATGTATTACATTTATATACAAAAGAATGAAATACAAAAGAATAAAATACAAAAGAATGAAGGAAATATCTAAGGCGGAGGATTGCCTGGAGGAACCGCTATTGTAGAAGATGACGGAGGCTGGCCATTCAAAGGATCCGACCGAATGTCAGACAGAGGTTCGGCTTGTGCAAGATTCGTCCCAATGGGAAGTCTTTCGTCCCCTTCGCCCTCGCTAGAAACTTCAGCAATGAGTGATGAAGCGGGCTCATCCTTATCCCAAGCCAGGAAGTCTTCAGGTCGTAATAGACCTTCATCCCCCTTAGGAACAGGATCTTGGAACTTTGAAAGGTCTGGCACCGGAGGCTCTTCAGCAGCATCTAATTCTAATACCACTCGCAGCACATTAGGAAAGTGCTCTGCCGCATCACGGAGAGCATTGTTATAATACTCGGCTGCTACCTTATAGGTGTGGCATATGATGATGTCGTTAAAGCTCTTAGATTGCATGATGTCCCTCACAGCCCTTCGCTGACCTTCTTCGGCCTTGTTAGCCTTCTCAAGCGCAACCTGAGCCCGAGTAGTGACTTGTGTATATCCAAATTCTGAGACTCAAAGTTCCTGTTGAGTCTTCTTCAGGAGATCTCGAAGGCTGGGAACTCTTCGACCTCTCGGGCAAGCTCTTCATTAGCACTTTTCAACTTGTCCAGTTACGCGCTGAGATCGGCAATGGCTTTGTCCTTAGCTGCCATTGCCGCAGTTAAGGCGCTAACCTCACCTTCGGCCTTCGAACGAGCCTCTTCATGAGCCCTAGATCGCTCCACGTCTTCCTCAGTCTTCGCCCTCGCAGAGGCCAGTTCTTCCTCCAATCGGGAGCACAATCCTAGTCTTTCCTCCGCCGCTCGCCGGGCGTCTTCATAGTGATCCCTCAGAAGACCGAAATCAATCCTCAAAATTTTGGAATCCAGAAGCGCCTGCAACAAACAACAATAATTATGCAATGTGGTAAACGGTCACATCCCAAGTGAGGAATGAATTTACCTTCTCTAGCAGAGTCTCTTGCCTGGCAAGAGTATCTTCCATAGACCCAAAAAGAGGCCTAGGGGCCAGACGCAGAAAGGGCACGGGGGCCAAGACTGCGGCAGTGGGAGCAATGGAAGAAGGAGGACCAGCAGATGCCTCGACTTCTCCGAGTGGAGGTGAATCCACTACTACAATCTCCGCTGGCTCTCCGACTCGCGGCCTCTTACTTGGCGGAGAAGCCTCATTTGTTGTCCCCTGTGGAGGGGCTGACACTCCTACATCCGCCCCAAGTGAGGAGGTCTCTGAAGTAGAGCGGGCCTTCGGAACGGGAGTGGTTGAAGTTACCGCCAGTGGCCTCTTGCGGAGAAGAAACTCCCCCACTGTCAATTTCTTCTTAGGGGGACAAAGAGAAGAGACACCTTTAACCGTAACAACGACCCCTGGCATGACCCGAGATGAAGCAGCAGCTGAAGGAAATGCTTCGTCGGTCGCAACAACAGCAGCCCCCTGATCAGCCGCCAGCAGAGCAGCAGCTGCAGGAAATGGTTCGCTGGCTCCGGAGGGACCCATGGTAGGCGCCAAAGAAGCCTCCAGGAAAGGCTCCTGAACAGGGGCGTCCGCTTTACCCACAGAAACTGCAAGGTACAAGAGCAAAAACATTCACACATTCGAATCATCAAATAAAGGCACAAGAAGAAGTAAATGATAATAAGAAGGCAAGAAGTTGCCTCTGTTTCTTGAAACGAAGGCCTCCCTTCGGCCGCAGTATTAACTAGGGAAGGATAAAGCCTCCTGAGGGTTGCAAAGTCAGGATATGAAATCCATTGCTCCTCAATATACTTCTCTCAGGCTTTGACCTCCTCGACATTAGGAGATCTCCCAGGTACTACCTCCTTCGACCATCTCAGATATGTCCCTCGGATAACACGAGGGTCTTTATATGATGAAGGTGATGGGGGAGAAGAAAAGTTACCTGCCCCAGCTTCAGCCCTAGGGGCACTCAAGTCATCCATCAGGTTCTTCAGACGGGCCTCAAATTCTGCATCAGGAATGTCTGTCAGAACCTTCTCCAAGTCCGCCAGTTGCTCTGCCCTCCGAGAAGAGTGAACAATCATATCAAGAACATTGGGGACGGGAGGCCCTTTTACTTTTAGCTTGGGCGGACAAGGTGCAGACGCTCCTTTCCCCTTATCACTTGCTGGAGGAGGCGGAGGTGGAAGAATGGAAGCCTCAAAAAGCCCAGAGATTGAGATACCCCTCTAAGGAGTAGGCCTTGCAACAATTGATACAGCTCAAAGCGGAGGAGTACCTCTCTACACAACAGGAATAGAGCGATCAGAAGCCTTAACGAGTCACCTTCTAATTATTCGAATGGACTTTGCACTGGCCACACTCACCTGGGCCCCTTCTGATCCAATAGCCGAACCAGATCCGATGGAGACAGGCTTCGTCGGCTTATCCTTATGAGGCTTCGCCGACGAAGACTGGAGGACTGAGGAGGAGCGCAAACAAAACTTCCCCGTCTTGAGGTTGAGAATGGGAAGCTCAGCATCTTCGCTGAAGGGTCTTGGAGAAACCCCTTCTGTCTCCTTTATTATATCCTGGTAATGTCTAGGATCCTTGGCCTCCACTGCAATCGAAACAGTAAACATAGCAACAATAAGATTAATACTCCACCATCAATTAAACCTATAACAAATGAGGAGCAGAGTTACCTCTTATATCTTTCAGCAAAAGTTCAGGAGTCGGAAGGCCATGCTCGTCCTCCGCATAAAAGGAGGCCATCATCTTTTCAGAATTATAAGTAAAACCTTGATGGACCATAGTCCTGAGGTTCGCCTTCTCCTCAGCGGACAGCCTCTCAGGCCACTCAGTTAGGCCTTGGGTGGGATGCAGGAAATGGCCGGGGAAACCAAATCCAGGGGATTTGTCACCAAGGCCGTCAGTGACCTCTATCAACCCGAACTTGCCCCTCCAGTCCTTCACCTTGTTCTCTTTCCCAAAGAAAAGGCTCCGGCGAGGCCTGGCAGAAGTCATATAAACCCCCGGTGACCTCTGTGTGCTCTGGATCCTGTAAAAGCATTGAAACAGGCGAGCGAAAGGACGAATGCCGTGAGCGAATCACAGAACCTCGAAGACGTGCATGTCCCTTATGGAGTTCGGGGTCAGCATCATTGGATTCACTCCGAAGTAGTTGAAGCACTCAACTTTGAACTTCGTAGGGGGGGAAAAAGAAGATCGGCTTCTAGCTGGTGGTAGAAAATAATGTAATGCCGGTTGTCTTTAGGCAGGGCAGCTTTGGGGTCGCTGGAATAAACTCTCTCGTGAGCCTCGGCCTAGCGGAATATGAATTGGGTGCTACTTTCCAAGTTCTAGCCGAAGGCCAAAAACTCATATGTTTTTCCAATGGGGGCTATCTCCCCCCATTCCTCCTCCAGTATCTTTTGGTAGTGGGAGGAGCTCACTTAGTCCCTTCGGGGAATGTTCTCTTTTCTGGGTGCCATTAGAATGAAAGAAGAAGATGGAAGTAAGTACCAAAGAACAGATGCGGGAAAACTGTGAAAATTAGGGGATTCGAGAAAATGAGCAAGAGTTTCGAAAATGGGAAGGCAAAGGAGTATATATACTGAGAGCGTCCTCGGTAACCACCACAGCAATAAGTGGGGGCATTAAATGGACGTTCAAAATTCAAAATCCATGGAAAACTTAATCGTCTGCTGCGACAAATGGAAGACTGGGGAGAACGAGGAGACGTGCATTCAATGCGCGTTCTGGCATTCAATGCTTACTCTTGTCAGTCGTGCATGCATTGAATGACTGTGTGACCTCCCATCTACCCTACGAAGACTGTATAGAATGTAGACGGTTCCTAGCCCCTCCAATCCCTTCGGTCAGACGAAGGCTCCCCTTCGGAAAGATGAAGTAAATGCCTGGATTGGATGAAGCCTCCCAGCGGAACGAAAGCCTCTCCTAAGAGCTACTCACCACAGACAAGGAAATGAAAGGACCCCTTCGCCATCTAGAGCGGAGGTAGTTCTCTTCGATCAAAATACCCCAGAAGATAAGGATATAAGGACGCGAAGCTGTTTTACTAAGGCTTGACCCTCCGCCCTCTCCTTAATAAAACAGGGGGGCCTCTGATGAAGGATAAAAGTGACTCTCAAGAGAGTTTTGGACCCTCCTGTAGCCAAGGCCCATTACGAGGCTTCCAGAGGCTATGAGAAAAGGAAAAAAGGCCCATTGGCTGGACCCTCGAACGACCTAAGTCCAAAGGCTTTCGAACTAGTTGCCACTCCCCTCCTTCGTCCGCTGAGTGACTTGCTGAACAAGTAATGGTCGAAGCCCTCTGAAGACATGTCCAGTCATTTACCAGGAGGACCAGTCCTTAGACAATCCGCACCATGCCCTGATACCCCCTTTACCAGAAATCCCTAGGGACGGGACAGGGAACATGCGCCTGCTACCAACTCTCACCAACCAGTATGGTCGAGTGACAGGGGACGTCCTTTCTCAAAAGAAAGGTGTCAGACGTACCTAACCCAGAAATCATACAAAAGGGAAAGGAAAGCCTAAACACAGGTAGTTGGAATTCAACACTCTCTCACCCCCTTTCTATCACCAAAATACTCTGAATAGAGGACTGACTTGATTGTCGAAAGGTTCTAGCCAGGCAAAGGGCCCGGCTCCTCCTTGATAATTTTTTTTCTCCTTCGTAAGTATTAGACTCAGGCCCAGAAAGAAAAGATCCAGTCCATTTCTTTATATATTGATCAAGCCTGATCATGTATAAATTTTTTTAAGGGATAACATAAAACTTACTATTATAAACAATATTATTAAATAGATTGAAGAGCGAAAGAATGATAATAACTCTCCCAACAAATAAGAGCAATTCCAATGACCTGCCAGATACCACACACCATTGGGGACATACACGCGCCATGATAAGCAAGTGAAGTGATGTTTTCCTGTTTTTTTTCTTTTTATGGAATGGAAATTAAGGAGGAAAGACAAGAGAACGTGAAAGAGGGCAAGAGAGGACAAACAACCACTATTCCCTTGCCTGCCTTACTTGGTAGTGGGGAGAGATAAACGGCGAAGGTGAATTTTATTTTTTTATATATTGACTAGAAAGCCAACATGATATTTAAATTTTTATCTACAAAGTAAGGATAAACCTGTAATTATCTAAGATATTTGCTTTTCTCTCAGTCTGTGGGGATATAAAATTGTGGATCCCATGAGAAAAAAAAAATTTGAATGTGATTTTTCTTTTTATATTAAGTAAAAATAAAATCAAAAAAATATACCGATTAAAATATATATTAAAATAAGAAAAATGTTGCAAATGATATTTAAATTAGAGCTTTTTATCAAAAATTACAAAAAAAGTAAAAATTGTCAAAGACAATGATTCTCATTTATGGGCCCATTTTTCTTTATATCAATTATCTGTAAGACTTAAATCTCAATTAAATCATATTAATATTTTCTCTACTTAAATTATTACTTATCTAAATAATAAAAAATAACTGTGAAATAGTTCCACATCAATTATTTAACCCTAATCAAATAAGAGAAAGTTAATTATCTTTCATCTCCTTTCCTCTATTATTTTTAATCATTTCACTTATCCATCAAATCAAATATGGGCTTAGAGAAAAGAGGAAGCAATAATAGGTGTACCCACAGCTATGAAAAATGAAACATTGCATAACTTGCATCCGATATATTAAAAAATAATACACATATATTCACATTTAATTAAGTGGATTTCAGAAATATAATTTATAACTTGGCTCATTGTGAGTGCTCGATGTACTAAATAATTTATCCTGTAGAATGATTTTTTATTTTCTATCATTGATAAGAAAAACTCGATTTGACAATTGAGATGAGTTGGTCCCCCCGCTCTCTCTCTCTAATAGTCTAAACAAAAACTCGGAAAAAAAAAAAAAAAAAAGGAACTCGTTTTAGCTTACGCATTTCTCTTCTCCGGCCACCCACAGCCACTTAATTTATATTCCTCTCTCTCTCTCTACTTCGCTCTCCCTTACATTATATTTGTTTTACTCTCTCTTGCTAGCTATATTATTAGTATAAAAATATATATATATATATGTAGAGATCCAATATATATACGTATATATATAGAAAGAGGAAGGAGTGTTGATCGGAGAAAAATGGCGGTAAGGAAGTATGTAATAGAGGTGGAGCCAGCAAAGGAGGCTAAGGATGGGAGGCCATCTGTTGGTCCTGTGTATCGCAGTGTCCTTGCTAAGGATGGATTTGCTTCTCCGATTCCTGAAATGTATAGTTGCTGGGATGTTTTTCGGTTAGTGTTCTGATTTCTTGTTTGGTTACTGAGAAAATTTTACTCTCAGAATAAAGTTAACTCGCCTTTGCTTAATTTACACTTTTGTTATTTCTTTTACTGCTGTATTCGGCTTTCTTATTTATATATATATATATATATATATATATATATATATATATATACACTTCTTTATTTCAACAAATTAAATAAATAAATACGTATGATATAAAATAATATTCTTAATACATTTTTGGAATTTTTATATTAATATATAAAGTTAAAAATTAAAAATATTAATGATAAAATCAGTTTAGAGATAATAATAATAATAATAAATTATTATTATTATTATTTTTAGTTCCCCATTTTGCTCGATATTTAAAAAATTTTGGTTTTTTTGCAGGTCTTTTTTGTTCTTATATAATTATATATATATATTTAAAAGCTTATATATTGTTTTTTTTTTTTTTTTAACTTCGATGATAAATGCTTTTATTGTTAATTATCCAGAGTTAATCGTACTAGCTTAAAGTGATTAATTAATATTTACTGTTCCTTATGCAGCATAAGCGTGGAGAAATATCCAAACAATCCGATGCTTGGTAGCCGAGAGATTGTGGATGGCAAGGTATATATAGATATATATCGATCTCTGCGATTTTTCAGCTTTTGTTAAAATATTTTATAACTGAGACTTCGTCTTGGCAGCCTGGTAAATATGTGTGGCAAACTTACAAACAGATATATGACTTGGTGATCAAAGTTGGTAACTCAATTAGGAGCTGTGGTGTTGAACCGGTAAAAACACTTTATCTCGTTTTGTTAAAGAAAATTTTCCAATTCTATAACCAAAATTTAGCTCAGGAATTTCATTTCTGTTGCTAATTTGCAGGGAGGAAAATGTGGTATATATGGTGCCAATTGTGCAGAATGGATAATTAGCATGGAGGTAATTTGTCTTTTTCTATTTGATTTGTTACGAAATGAAATATTTGGTTAGTTTTCTACCTACAAAGTGAAGGTCAGAGGACGGCTTTGTACAGAAGTAGATTGAAAGGTCTTTGAATCATTTATAATTTTGCTTGACTGAAGTGCAGCATGCTTGTGATCTGTTTGCTAGTTTGTTTTCTTGTTTCTAAATTTATGGTAACACCTTCCTGGCTTTCTCCGCGTTATTATTATTATTATTATTATTTATTTTTTTAACTAACACTGTAAGTTGATGCAGGCATGCAATGCTCATGGGCTTTATTGCGTTCCTTTATACGACACATTAGGTATGGACATTTCTTAAGCATGAGTATATAAGCATATACTAAAGAATGCTGCGTTGCTTCATGTTGGATTATGTGTTTATGACTAATATGACATGTTTAAATTGATTTCTATATTCCAGTTTGTATACGTCTTGACCTTAATTCTCTCCGGCTATCAACCAAAATTTAGTGTGTACTTCATGTAAACTATGTTTTAGGTGCTGGTGCTGTGGAATATATCATATGCCATGCAGAGGTCTCAATTGCTTTCGTGGAAGAAAAAAAAATTCGTGAGGTATATATGATACATATTTACTTTTTAATCTGATTTCTTGTGATGGGAAAATTTTAGGAAATAGCAGTTGGAGTTATGATTCAGATTTCCACATTATTTCTAATAGTTTTTAGTTTTCTAAATATGCAGCATTCATTTTTGTGAAGTAGTTAGGAATTTTATTTTTTTGTGCTAATGTCTTTACTGATTTGTATTTTTTCTTCTCTAATCGTAGCTGATGAAAACATTTCCAAAGTCTGTTCATATGAAAAGTAAGTTGATCTTCTTTCAGATTTCTTTTCCTTGCATTTGTGTCACCTAGATATGATGTTATATATTTCATTTGGCAGCAATTGTGAGCTTTGGCAAAGTTGCACCTGAACAAAGAGAAGAGATTGAGAAGTTTGGTTTAGCAGTATATTCTTGGGAGGAATTTTTAAAACTGGTAGGCAACTTTTTTTTTTTTTTTTTCCCAATCACTTCTCAGTCCTCAGTTCGGTTATTGCTCTGGCTGTAGCAAAAATTTGAGCTAGACTGCTAGAGAATGCTTTTCCATGCATGCAACAGAATTATCTTATGATAATCTTTATTCTGTGGAAGATATTATGTCTTGACTGAAGCAAGTTGAGAATTTTGGGGTTAGAATTCTTACTTTTATTCATATCGGGATTTTATGCCCATGATTTCTAAGAGTAAGCCATTGTATGCTGTTACCTGTTTGTTTTATATTCTGCTGAACGGTTTAGGTTTTTGATCAATTTGATCCTAATCATTTCTCTGATGTTCATTAACATTCCTGAACTGTGAAGCTGCTTTGCTTCCTTTTTCTTTTCCTTGCTTTCTTTTCATTTATTGTTATGTTTGTTGGTTCTCATTTGTGCTTAAATGGGACAAACAGTGAGTAATGTCCTTCTCTTTGTTCCTTATTATAGGGAGAGAATAAACAGTATGATCTGCCAGAGAAAAAGAAAAGCGATATCTGTACAATAATGTACACCAGTGGGACAACTGGTGATCCAAAGGGAGTGTTGATTTCAAATGAAAGTATTGTTACTCTTATAGCTGGGGTGAAAAGGCTATTTGACGATCTGAATGAACAGGTAGTTTCCTTCTCTTTTCACTCTAAATATCATAGTATATGGGAACAATGAAAGTGAAGCTGCTATATAAAGCTTAATTTACTCTTCAGATAAAGTGCATATATTAGCCATTTAGTTAGTTTGATTTTTTGCCTCCCACTATATTTACCTGTGACTTCTATTTTGACCTTTTCTATCTGTCAAAACTTTACAGTGGACTTCAAAGGATGTATATCTTTCATACCTTCCTCTTGCTCATATCTTTGATCGTGTGACTGAGGAGGTATTTATTTCAAATGGTGCCTCCATAGGGTTCTGGCGAGGGGTAAGCATGATTGCCAGTTCATTTTTTTCCCACTTTTCTAAGGGAAATTTTTCATTGCACTTTATGGCACCATAGTGATGCTAGTAGTGTCTGCCACATTGTGCGATTGGTGGTAAAGCTATCTAGTCTCTCTAAGTAAGGCTTTGACAAAGTAGATTTTGCTAATGAGTTTCATATTGCAGGATGTCAAATTGTTAATGGAAGATATTGGGGAGCTCAAACCAACTATTTTTTGTGCTGTGCCACGTGTATTAGATAGAATACATTCAGGTTCACTTTCTCTTATGTTTTAATCTTCTTTGGTTTTTGGTTATCCTCAAGTTTTCATGTGCTTAAGGAAAGAAATTGAGAGGAACACTCAAAATTGGATACTAGGGCCCTGCCTTTTTGCTGCTTAGAGTCGCCAATTCTTTCTCTTGGCAAGTGGAGTTTCAGCCTGATTAATTCATTGTTTGAGTTTGAGGCCCTTTCTACGTCTTCCTGAGTTTATAGTCTTATTGAGGGAAGTAATGATTCATTGTCAGATGGTGTTTGGGGGGCTTCTCATTTTGTCTTTTAACCCAGCTAATGATACTTGTGATCCAGAATTTTAAATACATCTTCCACTTGTTTATTTAGAGAATGAGCCGAAGTTATTCTTTACCTCTTATTTTCCTAATCCAATTTCTATATCTCAAATTGAAAACATGGTTATTTTGTTTTCCTCCAACTGCAACCCTGACATAACTGTTGTGCACATTTCAGGTTTGACACAGAAGATTTCTTCCGGAAGCTTTTTAAAACGGAAACTATTCAATATAGCATATTCATAGTAAGTTATAGTCCTTGCTATGTTTATAGGAACACCAGTACCGCCCTTTCACTAGCCTTGCTCAATTTTCTTGTGTTGCTTTAGTCATCGATGTTTCTAGTTTGTCTCCTTTTCTCATTGTTGCTTCTCTGTCTCTTGCTGCTTGGAAATTTTATTGGTATACTTGGCCCTTTTATTTTGCTTTAAGGGACTCGCTTATTTTCCATTATCAGTTATGCTGTCTAGTTATCTGATTCTAATTGGTTTCTCAATAATTATGACAGCAAATTACATTGTATGAAGATGGGGTATTCACATGATCAAGCATCTCCGCTTTGTGACAAAATCGTCTTTGATAAGGTGATGGTTTTTCTTTTCCCCCCTCTTCCCACAAAACCCAAACTGCAAAACAATAATTGTCATCAATCCTGCTTGCTACTTCAAATTTCATTGATCTTCTCTTCCACAGGTAAAACAAGCGCTGGGAGGAAATTTACGGCTTATTATATCCGGAGCTGCACCTCTTGCTAACCACGTAGAAGCTTTCCTGCGAGTGGTCTCATGTGCTCATGTTTTGCAAGGATATGGTATGCTTGTCTGTATTGTTTGTTGCCTAGTTTTTATTTGTTCAATTTAAAATTTTTCTTTCTACCATTTTCAATTTTTAACTTGCTGCCAGCAGGACTAATATATGTTTGTTTGTGTGAATGTAGGTCTTACAGAAACTTGTGCAGCAACTTTTGTCTCGGTACCAAATGCAATGGCAATGCTTGGTACAGTAGGCCCTCCTTTACCAAATGTGGATGTATGCCTAGAATCTGTTCCTGAAATGAATTATGATGCTCTTTCAAGCACAGCGTGCGGGGAGGTTTGTGTAAGAGGGAGTACTGTCTTTTCAGGTTACTACAAACGAGAAGACCTCACCAAGGAGGTCTTGATTGATGGCTGGTTCCATACAGGTTTGCCTATAGTAGTCATTTGTGAATTTTTGGATTCTTTGTTGATTCTTTTCTTAGCTTACTATGTTGATAATGATCTCTGTATCAGGAGATATTGGTCAGTGGCAACCAGATGGGAGCTTGAAAATTATTGACCGCAAGAAGAATATTTTTAAACTTTCACAAGGAGAATATGTTGCTGTTGAAAACTTGGAGAATATTTTTGGTCTTTGTTCTGCTGTTGATTTGGTATGTCTTTTTGATGCTTTGGATATATTTATTGTGTGTGATTGATTATGTGATTGATTTTGTGTGCTTCTTGTCTATAATCCCCCTGCAAATAGTCTGAATTTATTGTATGCTAGTATAATATATGCTCATGGATATTTAATTTTACCACACTATAGCTGACTTTATAGCTTGCGGCTTCCTAAACTGTTGTGCATTGGCTTTAGCCTGTTGTCCATGTCCGTCCAATATATGAATGAAAGGCATATGGAATATCAAAGATATTTTTATTTTTTGACCACTTCCAGTAAACTACATATAGCAGTTACTGGTTGTCAATCCTATATTATTGGCGACAATCTTATATCTTCTGAAATATAAAGTTTATTATCTGCTTGAAATATGCATAGGTCCATATCTTATATAATCATCCTATTCGTCAATTTCAGATATGGGTTTATGGGAATAGTTTTGAATCGTTTTTGGTTGCTGTTGTTAACCCCAATAAGCAAGCTCTTGAAAATTGGGCAGAAGAGAATGGCTTCAATGAGGACTTCAAATCCCTTTGCAAAAATCCAAAGGCAAAAGAATTCGTACTTGGAGAGCTCACAAAGACTGCCAAAGAAAATAAGGTTCCTGCTCACTTGCTTTTAGCACTTGCAATTAATTGTCAATTGGCATGGAAAATTTTTTGAGACACTTAGAAAACTAAATCAAACAGGTTATGATCCTAACTGTTACTTTTGGCAGCTGAAAGGTTTTGAATTTATAAAAGCTGTTCACCTCGATCCTGAGCCATTTGACATCGAACGTGACCTCCTCACTCCAACATATAAGAAACAGAGGTTTCAATTGCTCAAATATTATCAGGTAGCTCCACTTTGTTTTTGTAGGGATCTTAAATAAAGCCTTTCCTATTTCTCATATATAAGATGCTAACTTCCCATAAAATTGTTGACTGCTTTGGAATAGAAATGCATTCAAAAACCATTTTGTGTGTTCTGATTAAATGCGCTCACGCATGCTTATGGGCTAGTCAACACAGCCCATTTTGATGCTTATTGCATAAATGCGTAGTGGTAGAATTCCTTCCACAGCTGTAAGTTTTGCAACAACATAGACATTTATGTTTTTTTCAGCATGTACTCACCACATGTTTATGCGTCGACCTTTAACCATAGGCAAAACTCTAGGAAAACGTGGTCTTTGAAAGAATGCTGCAGAATGAATGAAATAACTTCTATTAAGACGTACCGACCCATTTGTCATGCCAGAAATTCTGGCTTGTCACAGAATTGATTGAAAATGAATTATTTACAATGGCATTCAATTTGTACTTCAATCATACACTATGAATAGAATGGAGAACAAATAAGAATCTAAACCAATCACTCGTTTCAGGCACGGTTACCTCTGTTAAATTTAGGAAATTGGGAGTTAAACTTATGTTTCCCATACATTGTATTCTCAGTATTCAAAGAACTAAATATCATTATTATTGCTTCAAAAAGATGCTATGCACATATTGCCGCAGCCAATAGGAGAAATGATAAGAAGATATTGGAACATTAATTGTCCAAATATTAAACATTAATGGAAAAGAAATTAGTATATTGATCAATGACTGGACTGACACTTCAAATAAAGTGTAGTCATGACTTAGTAGCACCGTGCACACCCAGTTAAACTTCAAATGCTGATTCCAAGTGGAATGCCCAACCCAACCAAAAACAATATAAAGAGTCAAGTACCTAGCCAACCCAAAAAAACACATGGGAAATGATAATAATCCTGCCTAAAAGAATAATTGAAGTATATATTTGTCTGCATTCTCATAGTTTAGTTTTTGTTTGCACATTGGTTCTTTAGTGTAAGGGCCCGGCTTGTTTGTAAGGGGTGTGTGTATTTCGTTTGTTGGTCTATATGTAATAGATTATATGCAGATACAGCACTGACCCAAAAAATTCTGCGCGCAGGAAATTATTGACAACATGTACAAAAGTCTAAGCAAGCCCAGTGCCTAGAGGAGGATTTCAATGGCTCTGCTGCTCAACAATGGCTGACTACTCGTTGCATTTTTGTCTATTATTTTTTCTCCTTAGCAACTGTAC
The DNA here is from genome assembly GCA_947687605.1 of Reutealis trisperma. Classification (NCBI taxonomy): domain Eukaryota; kingdom Viridiplantae; phylum Streptophyta; class Magnoliopsida; order Malpighiales; family Euphorbiaceae; genus Reutealis; species Reutealis trisperma. The sequence goes on along the minus strand of CANTUT010000039.1, from coordinate 8,261,474 downwards.
ATAATGTTATTTGCAGACACTGCAATTTGGGGACCAAAGTGGGGCCCCTTTGAAAGGCCATTGCAAATGACAGAAGTTTCCTGTAAATGGAGCTCAGACAAACTGGGGACCAAAGTGGGGAGTCTTTGAAAGGCCATTGCAAATGACAGAGAGAAGTTTCCTGTAAATGGAGTTCATACAAACTTCAAAAATATTTTTTTAGTACTTGTTTGGCTGTAAGTCAATGTTACCGGATATTTTCAATTAGACTATATGAGATTGATATAAAAACATGATTAAACTCTATGAGTTTTATCCAAACTATTAAATTGTAGTAGAATAAAGAGCGTAATCTGCTGTAATAAGAAGAAGATGCAGTACTTGAAGAAAATAACGGAATGAAGCAATGAAAAACTAAGCCTGTGTCCTGTCTAGACAGAGGACTTCTCTTCCTCATTGATTGCTGGAGCAAGATCTGATGCCCCTTTCTGAGTATCTCTTGTATTATTTCTAGAGCTTGTCTCAGTCCCAAGACAATGAATAAGTTGGTTAGATTGAGCAGTGACTCAGCCCTCCCATGGAACCATTCCACATTAGTCAAGGAGGTTACATATCGCGCCTTTGCTATCTCAACCACATGAATGTCGAACCTCAGTAGAATGTTAGGAATTCATAATAAACGTGATTAACATTCAAAGTAAATCTTGTTCAATGGGAGAAGTTACCATAAATTCCAGCTGGGACAGCTCAAAGGATTCGCAAACATGATTAACATTCAAAGTATATTGGAACAAAGCTGAAGACAGCAAAAGGCATCCAACAAAATGCATGGAAATGCCATAAGAATTATATAGCCAAACAAATTTGATGCATAAATGAAGAGTGGGTCAAAAAAACGTAGAGCATTTTAAATTAACCTTAAGTTTCAATTCTATTATATTGCAGCATGTCACTTGTTCCTTTTGGTTTATTAAATTTGCTCTGTCCTCCTCTCTGACTGACAAAGAGGTTGAAGCTAAGTAGCTAACTCTCACTGACTGGTGGTGGTCTTATGGTCTAGGAGCAAACAATCAAGAACAACAAAAGAAAAAAAAAATGGAGGGATCAATTTAGAACTAGAAAATAGGACTACTGTTTTATCAAAGACCAGTAGCCCCATAAGGTATCAAAGTTCACCCAAAACCAACTACACGATACCTACCACCCCTGACCATTTATCAAACTTCTCTGAATTGGATCAACTACATGAATTCTTTTGTGCAACTATGATACAATGATATATTAAATTGAGCCCCAGACAATCATGTATAGTCAAATCTTTGGTAAGTACATTCCCATGAAGGAGGAGTTTCTGTCTACCAGGCTAATAGTCCACCTACCAATACTATCTAGCTCTCAGTTGTCAGAGAATCTTACGTCATCCGCAGAAACATTTAAATGTTTCGCCTTTGCTAATTTGTAAAACTAATCCTACAATTTCCACTAAATTCCAATCTCAAAATTTCATCATATCCATAAAATTCAGCACCATTTTATTCTTTTAAGCACCAAAAACAACATAAAATGTATATTAAAAAAAAAAGGACAGAAACTCACTGGTAGCTCCCACAAGGGTAAGCAAGAAGTAGAATCCAAAGAGAGTGAGCTTAGGAGCAGACTTAGAAGCTGGATTTGGTAATGAAGTACAAGAAACCACTGTGAGGGAACAAAGAAATGGCAAAGAGCTGCGAAGCAATGCTCTGTCAATCAATGATGGGTGCCCAGGCCATGGATCAACTGGAGGCAACGACGCAGCACACACAATCCCCACTCTCTTCTTTCCATTAAGTCTTGCTTCTTTCAAAAACCTGAAATCTTTGCCTACTTCACATGATTCTTTCTGGGGATCTTGCCAAAAAGAAGAAGAACCTATAAAGGAAACAGGGACTAGAGAACTGGGTACTTTGCAAACACGTTGCAAACGAGAGATCGCCAATAGAAAAAGCTTGTGGATAGAAGGTTATGACACTGGTAATAGAGACGGTGGACTATCTAGTTTTGTTTGTGAACTAACAGTCAACAGAGAATTAGCTGCTCATCTGCGCCATTCTTCAAGTCCACATTATAATTAACAGTCAAAAATTCTAAAAGTAGAATCACACTATTATATAAATTTTAAAATAAATTTTGATACTAACAAAAAATAACATGTTTGAACTCTAGGGCATGTGTGCTCGTAAAGTCTTTCTTTTCTCTTGTATAAAGATAACTTTTATTCAGAATATTCTTTTTATCTAAACCCTCCAGTTATTAACTTAAGTGTTGGAAGCACCTAGCTGAATCATTATCGGAGAGTTTCTAACTTCTCTCTCTCTCTATTTACAAGTTATCAACCGGTAGGATTTTTCATCTAAGCTACATGTAAATTTTATTGGTATCAAATTCTTTTGTGGACTTATATATTTTCATTGTATAATTATATAAATATTAAGAATAATTATATAAATATTAAGTTATGCAAGTCAAGTATAATAATACTCTCTTATGTTTGAGGGTATATATTCCTAAATCAAAATATGAATTTTATTAATAAAATTTACTTGCAAATAAATTCTCATATTTGATATTAATTATTACTATCAAATTTATTCATAAAATTGGCTCATTTTGATCTTTATTTTTTTGAGGGATGCTTTGCAAATTCTCTCAAATTTTACAGGTTTTGTTGTAATATTACTAATTCCATATAATTCATGAGATAGGATTGTATTGTAATATTACTAAGAAAGAAAGGGTTTACAATTATGTAAAATATAATATAAAAATAATCAATTGGCAATTGAAAATTATTCTGAAATGTTAGACTAATTTATTATGATTAGCCCAATTAACAAATAATTAATTTTAACCAAAAACAAATCAATACATAAAATCAAAATGCATGAACTTAAACTCCATCATCATATGGAAATGAAGTGGAATCTAGCCACTCATCCCCATTGATGAAATTTGGTACAGTAAAATCATAAGCATCATCATCTTCCATTACATGGTAACCTGACCATTTAACTCTATTATCTGTTATAGAACCATCTCCATTATTATTATACTCTCCATAATACAAAGAATCTGTGTCTTGATCACCTTCATTAGACCATTCAATCCACCCAGCTTCATCAATAAAACCATCAATAAAAGAATCAAGAATTACTGTCCTAGAGTACACTTTCCATGGCCTTCCTAAATAACTTTTAACGCTTTTATTAGTAAAAGCTTCGAATTGATCTTCAGTGGCCACAACAGAACAATTCTGTATTGAAATTCCAGTGTTCTCATCAGAGCTATCACGAGATTGGGCGGTGATGACGGTGAATTGGCCTTGCATTGGCTTTCTAGTGATAATGTTACATCCTTGGAATATTGCAGCTGCATTACCAAATATGTAATCTACAGTCCCTGAAATAGTACATTCTCTATAAAATTGTCGAAATGAATGTGTATATAATGTGTCTTGATGCCCATTAATTGTACATCTATATAAAGATACTAGATCTGCATTTACACGAAGAGCTACTGCTTGATGCTTCTCTGGTCCTGCCGTATTTTCAATGGTGATGTCCCTGGCTAGAAACCCTTCACCGGAGACTGCTGCATTGACGGATTTAGGATTTTAGACAGAAAGGTTAAAAAAAAAAAATACATAGAATAAATAAAAACATTTGGATTTTATCAAACTTTTTATAAATAGACTGTGTACGAGGAAAAAATTTTATTGTACTTATATTGTTTAAAATTATTATTTTTTTTATTAATTTCCATATTCTGAGTGTTGCAAATTAACCTTTGTTATCAATCATATCAAATACATTTTGAAAAATATATAATAAATCTCTTTGTTAATAATTGTTCATTTGATTAACAAAGGATTAGGTAGAGTTTAGGATCAATATTAATGCGTGTAACTTTTCAAAAATCAATTATAATTTTGAAGTGGATAAGTTCACATCCTGTTGATAAGACATGCCGTCTGAAATTTTTGAACGCTGTTCATTGTATAGTATGACAAAAAAAAATATATAATTTTGAACCTTTATTCATTGAATTTGTAAATACTATAATATAATAATTAATGGGTTAATCAAATATTAATCTCTGACTCTCAACTGCCCTTCATCTAAAGGTGCCTAAGGATTTGCATAGAAAAATGTATAGTAATTGATCGATAAAAAGGGCTGAAGATGCTTACCAAGAGTTGCAGAACCGAAAGTAGTCCAACCATCACCTACACTTCTGCTACCAGTAATGAAAGTGACATCGGCTCCATCTCCAAGAAGAACAATATTAGGCTTATTTTTTGGGATTTCTACATTCTCATTATACACACCTTCTTTCACATAAATAAATATTCTATAGTCACTGTTATTTGGAGCAAACTCTATAGCATCACTGATAGTACTGAAATTCCCACTTCGATCTGCAGCCACTGTAATCACTTCACTATCATTATCATCATAATCATCATCATTACTCTGCAAAATCCTACGATCTTTCTTCGATACCCAACGTGGAAATCCTAGAAGCCGGCGATTTTTTCGACCCTTTTTAGAAATTACTGGCTTGGGGAGAATTGAAAGTGAATTACTAACATGCTTGTAAGTATTCGTCAAAGAATCCACAAGAACAGGCTTCAATGGACCAGAAGCAGTGCCTAGTCCTTCCAAACAAGTATTCTTGTTCGTAAGAGCTGCACTAAGGTAAGTTCTTGCATCAGATAGCTTACGAGAATCACTTTCTTGAATTCCTGAAACTGAAATTCTTTTTAAAGAAGACAATGTGATTTGGTGAAGTTCTTGGCAATCTTGAATTGTCCCTCTCTGCTTTTCAATTATATTATTTGATTCACCAGCATTCAACAATGTATTAGTTAGCTTTTCAAGATCGGATATTGCAAATTGCAGGGTTTGAAGAAGATAGCTAATTAAATTAGTATCAATTTTTATAGAGAACGAGAGCTTTAAAGAATCAAAACAGGCTTCTGGGTATGCTCTGTTTTTGCAAAAATTTCTAAGTAAAGAAAGATTAGTATCAAGAGAAGTAGCAGAGGATGTGTTATTAACAGCGGATGTAGAAGCAAAAAAGAAGATTAAAGAAAGTACAAAGAGGAGATTTGGTATGGAGAAAGCCATTAAAGAATTTTAATTTTTGCTTAATAAAAAAGTTGGAGAGAAGGCTAACATACATATAAGGTGTAATTAGCATGTATGGTTATTGAATTTTGGATTAATTTAATGACATTAATTACATGGGATTTTATGATAATCACATAGTACTATATTTTATACATACACATGTTAAATACAAAATTAATAATATTCTCAAAGAAAGAATGATTTTCAGGACGTGTTAATTAATTAATATTTTCTTTTTTGTATACATTTTATAAATATATTTCAAAGTATTGGATAACATGTTATATGGTTGTTAATTTCTCTAATTTATAACAAGTGTATATAAATAGTATAATATATACAATATCAATGGCTGACTTTATATAATATATAATTAAAATATATTTATTAAAACATATCTTTCCATTCACAAATTTACTTGATTTTGCAGAACTCATTATCCATGATTCGATGGCAATCTAGATTATAATTTTCTTCTTATGATTCTTTTGATTTGTGGATCTACTAATTATATTAGTATTTTCTTATATATATATATATATATATATAAAAGAAATGAATCAAAACATATCCTGATTGGAATTAAATTTATAAAAATAAATAAGGATAAAAAAAAAGTTTAATAGATAAATTTATTATAATTTTTTGTGTGTTTTTCTACAAGAGGTTAAAAATTCCTTTTCTTTTTTTTTTTTTTATAAATTAACAGAAATTTTTTTTTTTAATTTTTAATATGGTATGAACATATGTTGCCATTTTAACATGTTTTGAGTAGTAAATGGTTGGTCATATCAATGCATAAAATCAATTAATTAATTTTTCTTACAGGTTGTTATCAGTAATTAAAAAACTAGAGCACAAGAGGCATCAACCGCTGACTAATTAAACTATTAACTACATACATTAAAGCGACAATTGGCATATCTTTGATCAGCTAACTAGCTAGTCCAAAATATAATATTCTAAATGATTTTGCATATCCCATGCTTCATGCATGGATTTTTGATTCTTTGATGGTAGATCATATCATCATGTCGAGGTATGTTCTTATTGATAATTATATTGTCATATTATTCTTTCTGTCTCATAAAATTAGACTTATTTTAATTTTTGCACATATTAAAAAAATTAATTAATATAATTAAATTAATAAATTTTACTACTACTTTTCTAATACATTCTTTCGCTAATATTAAATAACTCATTATTTTATTAAACTTAAATAGCTTATACTGATAAAAATACATATTAAATATTAGGACAATTGGAAAAGAAAAATAAGCCTATTATTATAAATTAGAGGAGTATTATTTTTATTTTATTTGCATTATATGATCCTAGCTAGCTATTGGCTAAGCATTTAACCAATAAAAGAAAATTTTCACATTATTATCACCAACAATTAAACTGATTGAGATATAAAAGATTTTAAATAACAATTAATACAAACATTGTTGGTAAACTAAGGAATAATTATAAAGTTGGTGTTTGAATTTAATCAAATTTTCTCTCTCAGTATATTAAATTTGATTTTTATTAATCAAGTGTAAAATTAGATATACTTTTTACAATTAAATGTTGTTTTTCTGAAATTTTTAATTAAAATATTTAATGTAATGTAATATAATTAAATATATTTTTAGTATAAATATTATCATATACTAAAAATATATTTAATTATATTATATTATATTATATTATATTATATTACAACCTATCAAATATAAGTAAATAAAATTCTAATTTACATATCATTTATTTTTAAGTTTGTCAAATTGGTTTAGGCTAAAGAAATTTTGTGACATTTTATAATTACTAATTAATGTCTTCTAATGGCTAAGTCATTTAGGTGACTTACTGGAATCTGAGTCCTTCCTGGAATATTATAACTCGTGATTAGGGGAAAGGTTGGGTATTTTCGTATTGGGTTCATGTGAATTTGTTGAACTTAGAGATTCAAAGTTAGGTGCAAATTACATAGAAGAAGAAGAAAAGAGATTCCTTTAAAAAAAAAATATTGAAACACTGAAATACATAAATTTAATAAACTTCAGACATTGATAATAATATATATAACAATAATGCTTCTCGGATCAATTTGATTCGGATCAATAAGGGTATATTAGATATTTTTATCATTTAATGAAGGAAATTATTGTCATTTATATTGTAGTAAAAAAACTTGCCTATAATATCCTTAGATAAAAAATTAAGATTTTTATATTTTAATTAAATTTTAGTCTCTTTCTTTAATAAAAGATTTTGAAACTTACAATTTATGTTAATAAATAATTATAATCTTTTTTTTTATTATAATGCTTTGAAATTTATAAATTATGTAGATTGGTTAAAAATAAAATATCTTGACTTTAATTAGCCAACACGTTTGAACAATATAATAAGAAGAATAATTTCTGGTGGAAATGAATAACTATAGATAAAATAAATTTTACTTCATCTCTAAATAAAAATCAAGAAAAAGACAAAAAACAATTATGTTGTTTAATTTCTATTGGAAATCAATAACAAAAGCAAAAAATTTTACTTCATCAAAATAAATAAAGTTGAAAAATGTGAAAAATAATATGATTTAGTAAATACTATGTAGTAACATTATTGATATAAGTTCAGATTAATGAAAATATAATTGATGAAATATAATAAAAATTTAAATATAGTTAGTATGGACCATGATGTAGCAAAATTAATATAAGTTTAGCTTAATCACAATTTATTTGATTAATAAAAAATTTTAGTATAATCATAATGTAGTGCCATTGATTTAAGTTTAATTTTAATTAAAATTCAATTGATAAAAATATAATATGTGATAATAGTATGGAATATTAATTAAACTCCAACTGATGAAAAATTGTGATTTGATTAACATATAATATATTGTGGCATTATTCCTATTAATTTTATTGAATCAAAATCTAATTGAACAAAACTTCATACTTGATTTATATATAACAGGATATAGCACTATTACTATTAGTTTAATTGAATTGAAATCCAATTGATAAAATTTGTGAACTTGATTAACATAGAATGTAATGTAGTACTATTACTATTAGTTTAATTGAATAAAAATCCAATCAATGAAAAATAATAATTTAATTAATGTAGAACATCTTATGACTTTATTGATGATAGTTCAATATTAATCAAAGTTCAATTATATAATACTAAAATTTATTGTATAATTTTCACATTATATAATAATTATATGATAAGACGCTATTGGTAATAGATTAATTAAAGTCCAATAAATTAATACTGAAATTTTAATTTTAATTATCATATTATATAATAATAATATGATAATTAAATAATTTTTCATCATTAAATTAATTATTAATTTAGTAAAATAATTACTTTGACTGCATGGCACTGCAGGATCTCTTGCAACTAATCTTGCAAATCTCTAAAATTTTTTTGCAACTACTTTTAATTAATAAATATAGGCTATTAAAAATTATTTTAATATTGAATTCAATTTAATTGCACATATATTAATAAAAAATCTATAAATAATTAAATATTTTTTCAAATTAGTTATGAAAATGTTTACTTTATTTTCAATTTATCCCAATATATTTATTAAAAATATAAAGATATAATTAGTCCAAAACTAATTTAACTTTAATTTTTTTTATAATAAAATTGTAACGTCCCGGACCACCCGCTAGTGAATATTGTCCGCTTTGACCTGGGCATGGAGACGCCTTGCCTTTCCACCCAGGTTTTCCCCCAACTGGCCTCATGGTTTTAAAACGCGTTCTCTAGAGTAGCACAGTTTCCACACTGTGGGCCCCACACTATCTGGTGATATTGTCCTCTTTGGGTACGTGGCCCTGGGTCTCCCTCAGCCCAAGTTTATCCACCACGGCCCTCAAGGTTTTGCTTTACGTTGGGCCTCACCTAACAGAACGCGTCCACTAGGGAGAGGTATCCACACCCTTATAAGGCGTGCTTCGTTCTCCTCTCCAACTGATGTGGGATCTCACAATCCACCCCCCTTTAGGGCCCAGCGTCCTTGCTGGCACACCGATCTGAGAACTGCTCTGATACCATCTGTAACGTCCCAGACCACCCGCTAGTGAATATTGTCCACTTTGGCCTGGGCCTGGGGAGGCCTTGCCCTTCCACCCAGGTTTTCCCCCAACCGGCCTCACGATTTTAAAACGCGTCATTTAGAGTAGCACAGCTTCCACGTTGTGGGCCCCACACTATCTGGTGATATTGTCCTCTTTGGGTACATGGCCCTGGGTCTCCCTCAGCCCAAGTTTATCCACCACGGCCCTCAAGGTTTTGCTTCACGTTGGGCCTCGCCCAACGAAACGCGTCCACTAGGGAGAGGTATCCACACCCTTATAAGGCGTGCTTCGTTCTCCTCTCCAACCGATGTGGGATCTCACAATTATTTATCAGGGGCATCCTCCCCCCTGGGCAGCCAAACATGATACCTATCAGAGCACTCATGGGACATAGCCCATCCGGGCAAGTCCGGCGGCGTATGAGCTCCGAGGCGGAGAGTCACACTTCGCTGCTGATCATGCGCGAGAGTTCCTCGGAATAGGGAGCGGCGGTTCCCTCTACTCTGATACCATAATTGTCACGCCCCAAACCCGAAGGCACATGACCGGCACTAAGACACGGTAGATGCACGTGATTACCAGTGCCCGTAGTAAGCCTAACCTAAAACGCACAACTGAAAAGCCCAACTGAAAAGGGCTATGGGCCCAAATGAGGTAAGCAGAACCCAATAAAACACAACATAAATTAAAATCTTATTGGGCCAACAACCCATTTATTCCATATATTCCAGAAAGTAATAAATTACAGTAAGGTTTTGCTTAACCCAAAGATTTCAGCTCTTATTACAACTCTTTAAAATATATAACTGAAATAATACATAAAGCACAATTACAAAGTGTAACTTTGTGGAGTTCTAGAGTTATATTTACCATTATACATATATTATATACATTTTTGAATATTCAACAGTACAAACTACTGCCGAAGGAAAATTGACAGTTTACTCAATTACATTTCCTTCACCGGCTCATTCCCTGACCTGAAAGCAACAAGATGGACAGGAATGAGCGTTCGACTCAGTGAATGATACCAGCTAATATATTAAACTGGTATCCAACAGATAGAGTCTAATGCACATGCTATGCACCATGTCATAGATACAGGCAAATCATCCAATCAAGCAAGGATGGGGTATGGTCCACAGTACCACACTGATACTCAATACTCAATATGGGGAGCCGATCCCCCTACTCTGGCTCTTTGAATCCAATAATCTGTCTCTTATATCCAAGGGGCCCGGCCGTCACTGGTCTGTACCACGCAGCCCTGACCCGACTGACAGCAGCCCTGGCGATGAGCAGGCCCGGCCAGCATCCATCAGTCATAGCTCATCTTCTGAATCCATCATAATCCAAATCATAGCCATAACAAATCCATAATCCTAGATGGTACTGTATCCTCCCGACCTCCATCCATCAATCACAACCACAATATGACACATAATATAGAATCTCAACTCACAGTCAAATGTTTCATGCTTATATATGCAATAATAGTGCATAATATACATATATATATACACACAACAATGCATATGAAGTGAAAACAGGATAATATATCAGTGAGTATCACTCACCTAGCTGTCGACGCTTCCGACTGGCTTCCCTCAGAAGAGCATCCTTGAAACCAGGAAGACGTCAGACACCGACACCTAGCAACAGTGAATATTATTATGATAAGAATCACACTTAACCCCAGAACATACTCGACAGTGTAACAATACTCTAAGGACTACCAAACATAGAATAACTTATATAACGACTGAAATACAAGGGTTTCAGGTTTACCTTCACAAACTCTGAGCATAAGGATGTCGAGGATCGTGCTAAAACGTCGAAACAGAACCACTGGACCTCTCCATGCGCCGCCGCTGGTCGGCCATGTGCCACCGTTGCTGGTGGCAGATCTGGGGAAACTCCCCACCAGCAGGTTCACCTCAACTCCAGGAGCACAAAAACGGTCACCACTCGCCGATACTCGCCCTCCAGCCACTGGAAATGCCTCCAAAGTTTCGGTTTTGCATTTTTTGATCTCCTCCTCCGGTGGTCCTCAGGGGGCAAGGTAGGTACCAAAATAAAGCTCTCATCCTCAGGAGTAGAATGACACCAAGATCGTTGGATTCCGCTATCAGAATCGGTCGAAAAATCGAGTTGAAGTTGCGGCACCGGCGGTCCTTCTCTCCTCGCGTACGCCGCCGATCATCGAGCTGCCACCTCCCTCGAGGTCGCCGGACCTTCCTCTACCCAGCGATGGTGGCGGTGCTCGCCACCGCCCGCCGGAACGCTACCAAACTCCTCTCTCTCTCTCTCAGCCTCTCCCTTTCTCTCTCCTCCTCCCTCTCTGCTCAGTTTTTGCTTCTCTCAAAACTCACCGTTTCACCTCTTGGACCAATCACCAGCTTTCTCTTTTTTTTTTTCTTTTTACTTAATACACAGCTAAGTTATATATATACTATATATACTAAACCTTATAATATACATATAATACCACACATATATATATACAAATTAATAATAATAATAGTGATAATAATAATAATAATAATAATAATAATAATAACAATAACAATAATAATAATAATAATAATAATAATAATAATAATAATAATAATAATAATAATTTACAACATATAGTCATGAATATATATATCAATAACATTATTAACAATAATTATAGTAATTATAACAGAAATCCAAACTTTCGATAAAAATACTATAATCAAACTTATAATATTAATTAATACCTTTATTAATACTCAAGTATCAAAATACAATCTAAAATACAATTCTCTAAAAATCCACATTAACATTATCATAATAATATACATATATAATATTGTAATAAAATTTTCATTAATAATGCATATTCAAATTGTCTACATATTTATAATTTAGTAAAATATAATTCCAATTCTTACTTTAATAAGGAAATTAATAAAATAATATATTTTCGTACAAAAATAGAATTTTATAAAATAATTGAAAATTCAGGGTGTTTCAAAAATAATTATTGTCTACATTAATTTATGTCAAGTTTCAATGTATTAATTTGAAAATTTATAAAATTAAATTTATTGTTTATCTTGATTAAATATAAAGGTTATATATGTCTTTTAATAGATTGAATGAATGTATTAAATGCATTTGATCTGGATCAAATTGATCCAAATAGCATTACTCATAATATAGTTATCTTGTAATTAATGGTGATATTAATTAATTATACTAATAGAAGTTATTTTCGAAAAATGCTATACAACTCAACATTTTTATCTCAACTAATATGGTATTATTGCATTAAAAAGTTTTATATAATACACTTTTGAAAAAAAAAAGGAAAGGGCAAATAAAATAATATCACATCAATTAGGATAAAAAATTTGGATAAAAATATTGGGTTGAATGATATTTTCCGTTATCTCCTAATCGCCTTCCACATTCCAAGTTCTCATCTAAGATGTTCTTCAAATCGCACTCGTAAGCAAATCCCATATTTGCGTTAACTTCGAGGAATTCAATATGATTTCTCTTCTTGGTTCTACCATGAATATGTAATCAAAATTAAATTCACTAATTAGTACTCCATCTGTTTCAAAATAATAGTCATTTAAAATTTCGGCACATAAATTAAGAAAGTCATTTAATTATCATAATTATAAGTTAAAAAGATTAAAATATCCATTTTTGATTTTAATGCAAAGAAATAAAAACAATTAATGTGATTTTTTAATAGAAGTATAAAAAGAGGATAAAGTTGGAAAAAATTAAATACTTTTTAGAAATCTTAAAATAAAAAATATTTTGAAACAAAATAAAATTTCTAAAATGACAATTATTTTAAAACGGAGAGAGCATTAATAAAGCTACATACATGTATTTATATTTATACAGCAGTAGCAGTAAGTATATATCAAACTAAATAAATCCCATATCATAAACTCATCATCTCACGATTTAAAATAAAAGGCAGATAGTTAACTGCTTCTTCCGTTTTAAAATATCTATCATTTAAAGTTTTGATATATGGATTAAAAAATTATTAAATTATCATAATTCTAAAATAAAAAGATTAAAATATTTTTTTTTATTTTGACATGGAGAAAAAAATTAATGTAAATATTTAGAAGAAAAATAAAAAAAGGATAAAGTTGAAAACAATAATAAATACTTTTTTGAAATCTTAAAATAACATAAATTTAAAAAAATATATCTAAAACAATAAATATTTTAGAATAAATAGAGTAATATTAAGCTAGTGGAGGCAAAGCAAAGCCGGCAATTATTAGCCCCTCAAACTTTATTTATTAATATATGTAGTAATTACATTTAATTTGTTATAGATAATAGGTTTTAGCATAATTGTCCCTTTATTAATATATGTAGTAATTATGTTTAATTTGTTATAGAAAATAAGTTTTTAGAGTGCCAGAATTATTATTATTATTATTATTATTATTATTATTATTATTATTGCATAAATTACTTTTCTTTGAAAATTAAACTTCTTAATTATTTGATGAAATTATAAAATATAATATTAGTGAAACTAATTGTATGTATATATTATTATTAATTTCATAATTACAAAACATAAATCATAAATGTATATATTAATATATTATAAATGAACTTATAAACAAATTTGTTGACGAGCTTATTAATCGAACTATTCACGTGCTTATTTATTAATTGAGCCTTGAATTAAGACTTATTTATAAAATGAGCCGAACGCAAACAAGTTTTTATCAAGTTGAACAGAGTGGCTTGGCTCATTTACAGCCCTACTTACAGCTCATCAATCTTGAATTGTGGGTAATTTTCTACAAGGTAAAATAGCAATGTCCCTGCTAGTAGGATTGGCAACCGCACAGAGGAATCTATCTTTCAATGATGGCTTCTCTATCCGTACTTCACAAACATCATCAACATGGACAATAGGAATTCAAATGTGTTGGGCACAGCGGGTATAATCAATAAGATAAATACAAAATAATAATAATCAATAAAAATAACACCAGCAATTTAACGTGGTTCATCCTTGATTTTGGGCTACGTCTACGAGACAAACTCTGAATAAAACTTTCACTATTAGAAATAGTAGGTACAAGAGAGTTTAAATGAGATCTCACCAAAATAGTAACACTTAATTTGTTTCTCAAAAATACCCCAAAGTATTTTTCTCACTATTTTGTCATTCCCCTTTTTAGGAATTATTTCCCAAAACTCTCAAAAACTCTCTCTCTCTTTTTCTTCTCTTGCAATTTATGCAAGTGCTGTGTATGCAATTGTTACGAGCCTTGCATGCCCTTTTACAGGCATGTAAGGTGTAATATTTCAACAGATTTAGGCACCGAATTTTGGTAAGTTGGTGCCCACCTCCCTTTTTTTTTTTTTTTATATATATGCATATGGGTCCCTCCATGTGAGAGGGACACCACAACAAATCTCTCCCTCTCGATCACATGAAGGGCTCCATCATTTCTGCAGCTAATCGACAATATTCAAATGATTCCCTTGGTAGAATCTTTGTCAACATATCAGACCCATTCTCTTCCGTATGGATCTTCTTAAACTGTAATAGCTTCTTTTCCAATATATCCCTGATCCAATGATATCTTACATCAATATGCTTTGATCTTGAATGAAATGAAGAATTCTTCCCAAGGTGAATAGCGCTCTGGCCATCACAAAATAACTGATATCTGTCTTGCTGCATACCATGTTCATTTAAGAACTTTTTCAACCATAGCAACTCCTTACATGCTTCTGTTGCTGGAATAAACTCTGCCTCAGTAGTAGAAAGTGCAACACATTTCTGTAATCTTGATTGCCATGACACAACTCCCCCTACAAATGTAATTAGGTAACTTGAAGTAGACTTTCTTGAGTCTACGTCCCCAATCATATCTGCATCTGTGTAGCCTACTAATACAGGCTTTTCTTATCCAAAGCATAAGTATACTTTGGAAGTGCCACGAAGATACCTGAAAATCCATTTTACTGCAGTCCAATGTTCCTTACCAGGATTTGAAAGGAACCGACTCACTATTCCAACAGAGTGAACAATATCTGGCCGTGTACACACCATAGCATACATTAAACTTCCAACTGCTGAAGCATAAGGAATCTTATTCATGTCTTCCTTCTCCTTGTCTATAGAAGGGCTCTGTTCAGAACTTAATCTAAAGTGATTAGCAAAAGGACAACTAACCGCCTTAGCCTTGTCCATATTGAACTCTGAAGTACTTTCTCAATGTACTTCTCTTATGACAACCATATCTTCTTGGCTCCTTTGTCTCTGATAATCTGCATGCCAAGAATTTGCTTTGTTGGCCCCAAGTCTTTTATGGCAAAAGACTTACTCAATTGCTTCTTCAAACTATTGATTCTGGAAACATTCTAGCCAACGATCAGCATATCATCCACATCGAGCAAAAGAATAATGAAATCATCATCAGAGAATTTCTTCACAAAAATACAATAGTCTGAAGTCATCTTCTTGTAGCCTTGCTCCCCCATAACTGACTCAAACTTCTTATACCATTGTTTCGGTACTTGTTTTAAGCCATACAGACTCTTTTTCAACTTGCAAACATAATCGTCTTTTCCCTTAACTTCGAAACCCTCTGGTTGCTCTATGTATATGTCCTCTTCTAAATCCCCATGTAGGAAGGCAGTTTTCAATCCATTTGCTTAATCTCCAAATTAAGACTTGTTGCTAGCACAGTACGAATGGATGTCATTTTCACAACAGGTGAAAATATCTCATCAAAATCAATGCCTTTTTTTTTGTTGAACCCTTTAACAACCAGTGTGGCATTGTTTCGGGGACTAGAACTGTGTTCTTCATGCTTGACCCTGAACACCCATTTATTTTTCAAAACTCTTTTGCCTTTAGGCAACTTCACCAGCTCAAAGGTTTTATTCTCATACAAGGACTTCATCTCATCTTGCATGGCTTCAATCCACTTCTTTTTGTGTTCATTATCCATAGCTTCTCCAAAGCTTTCTGGTTCTCCCCCGTCAGTCAGCAACACATACTCATTTGCTGAATATCTGATAGAAGGTTTTCTTCTTCTGTCACTTCTTCTCAATGGAATTGGGGAAGCCATAGGTGTTGGTGGTTGATGATGAACATCATCATCTGATTCATCTTTAGCATTCTCAGCACCAACTTCTATGGGAGCATCATCTTCATTAGGTGGATAATTCTGGTCTTCATCTCTAACCTCTCTTGGCACTGGTGTTAAAGGAATTAATTCCAAATATGATAAGTCACCATTAGAATCAGGAATATCTTTCTCCATTTTATCAATATTTTCAATGGTCTCATCCTCAACAAATATAGCATCACGGCTCCTGACAAGTCTCTTCTCAACCGGATCATAAAATCTATATCCAAATTGATCTTAACCATAGCCAATAAAGATACACTGTCTTGTCTTGGTATTAGCTTGGATCTCTTATCCTTGGGAATATAAACAAATGCTTTATAGCCAAACACCCGTAGATGATCATAGGAAACATTCTTTCCTGACCAAACCCTCTCCGAGACATCATTCTTGAGAGGGACATAGGTTGAGCGATTCAACACATATGCAGCTGTCTAAAGAGCTTCACCCTAAAATATCTTAGGTAATTTTGCATGTGAGAGTAAACATCTGACTCCCTCCATCAAAGTTCTATTCATCCTCTTAGCTAAGCCATTCAACTGTGGTGTCTTCGGAGGTGTCGTCTGATACTGAATACCATGCTCTTTATAGTAAGCATGAAATGGTCCAGTGTATTCTCCACCATTATCTGTTCGGATGCACTTCAATTTCTTTCCAGTTTATCTCTCAACTAAGGCATGAAACTGCTTGAAGACATTTAACACCTGATCTTTTGTCTTCAAGATATATACCCATATCTTCTGAGAATGATCATCAATAAAAGTCACAAAGTACTGAGCACCACCAAGTGACTTTGGCATTGGTTCACACAAATCTGAATGTATCAGATCCAACACATTCTTCATTCTGGAAGGAGCAAAAATTTTAAAAGCAACTTTGTTTTGCTTTTCCGCCAAACAATCTGTGCATTTATCTAAATGCACCTACTTTATCCCAGATAACACATTCTTCTTGACCAGATAGGTCATCCCTTTCTCACTCATGTGACCCAATCTCTTATGCCATAACTCAACTATATTATCTTTCTCCAAAGCATTCACACTGTCATTAGAGAGCTTTGCATTCATCACATAGAGTGATGAGTACTTTTTATCTCTGGCCACACCAAGGAACCTTTAGTGAGTTTCCATCGACCATTCATGAAGGTGATGCAAAAACCTTCATCATCTAGTCTACCTACTGAAATAAGATTCAGCCGCATATCTGGAATATGCCTCACATTTTTTAGGACTAGCCTTGTGCCATTCTCCATCTCTAAACAAACATCTCCTCTGCCAATAACTTTTGACAGGCCTTTATTTCCTATCCTAACAACACCAAAATCTCCAGGTGTATATGATGAGAAGAATTTTCTATGTGATGTAGCATAGATGGTAGCACCACTGTCAATCACCCAATTGGCATCCTGGATTATAAGATTGACAAGTTCTTCATTTTGAAGGATGTTGAATTCATTGATAGTAATTGTTTGTTCATCATCGCTGTTGTCGTTATGCTTTTTCTCCTTACCTTTGTTCTTCTCCTTTTTGAACTGCCAGCAGAATCTATTGATATGTCTCTTCCTTTTGCAGTGATGGCACTCAACATTTGCATATTTATTTGACTTCCCTCTGCTCTTGTCTCTAGATTTTGATCCCCGATATTGGCTTCTTCCTCTGGATTCTATAACCAGAACTTCTGACTGTGATGAAGAGGTTGAATTCTGTGATCTCCATCTCATCTCTTCATTCAGAATACCACTTTTAACAGCCTCCATATTTACCACACTATTAAGTGTAGAATTAGTAATCGAGATCCTCAAAGTCTCCCATGACTTTGGTAGAGAGGCTAGTACCATAAGAGCAAGCACTTCGTCGTCAAACTTTATGTCCAGTCCTGACAACTGATCCACAATCCCTTGCATTTCATTAAGGTGATCTGCCACAAAAGTGCCTTCTTGATATTTTACTTGCATCAATTTTGTCAAGCAAAATAATTTATTATTGCCAGTTTTAGAAGCATATAGCTCCTCAAGCTTATTCCACAATGTTTTTGCATGAGTCTCATTGCAAATGTGATTGTACACGTTATCTTCGACAAACTGCCAGATAAAACCACACACTTGCTCATGCTCAAACTTCCATTCCTCATCTGATTTGTCTTCGAGTTTATTTGTAGTAAACACTGGTAAATACAATTTCGTCACAAACAGGAGATCTTTCATCTTGTTTCTCCATATGTGGTAATTTATGCCATTTAAGTTGATCATTTTACTTGTCTTTGCCTTCATAGCTTCAACACTTGCTACAAAAACCGTATAGGTGAACAGTACAGTATATGTGAATAGTACCGTATATGTGAACAATACTCGTATTTGTGAATAGTACCGTATCAACAGTACTTGAGTTGGACTTGCAACAGTAACTGGGCTGGATTGTGTCACGCCCCAAACCCAAGGGCACGTGACCGACACTAGGACACGGAAAATGCACGTGACTACTAGTGCCCATAGTAAGCCTGATCCAAAACACACACAACTGAAAGCCCAACTAGAAAGGGCTATGAGCCCAAATGAGGTAAGCAGAACCAAGATAATATCAACACAATATAAATACTCTTGGGCCAACAACTCGTTTAGTCCATATATCTCAGAAAGTAATAAATTACAGAAAGGTTCTGCTTAACCTAATGATTACAGCTCTTTAAAATATATAACTGAAATAATACACAAAACATAAATACAAAGTGTAACATTGCGGAGTTCTAGAGTTACAATTGCAAATGTACATCTATTACATGTATTCTTAATATCCCATTAATACAAATTCCTGTCGAAAGAAAATTCGCAGTCTACTCAATTACAATTCCTTCACCGACTCATTCCCCGACCTGAAAGCAACAAGATGAACAGGAATGAGTGTTCAACTCAGTGAATAATACCAGCTAATATATTAAACTGATATCCAACAGATAGAGTCTAACGCACATGCTATGCACCATGTCATAGATACAGGCAAATCATCCAATCAAGCAAGGATGGGGTATTGTCCACAGTACCACACTGATACTTAATACTTAATATGGGGAGCCGATCCCCCTACCCTGACTCTCTGAATCTAATAATCTATCTCTTACATCCAAGGGGCCCGGTCGTCACTGGTCTATACCATGCAGCCCTGACCCGGCTGACAGCAGCCCTGGCGATGAGCAGGCCCGGCCGACATCCATCAGTCATAGCTCATCTTCTGAATCTCATCATAATCCAAATCATAACCATAACAAATCCATAATCCTAGGTGGTACTGTATCCTCCCGACCTTCATCCATCAATCACAACCACAATATGGCACAAGATACAGAATATCAGTTCATCATTCACAGTCAAATGTTACATGTTTATATATGCAGTAATAACGCATAATATACATATATATATACACACAGCAATGAATATGAAATGGAAACAGGATAATATATCAGTGAGTATTACTCATTTAACTGTCGACGCTTCCGACCGGCTTCCCTTGGAAGAGCAGCCTTGAAACCAGGAAGACGCCAGATACCAACACCTCGCAACAACGGATATCAAGAATAAGAATCACACTTAACTAGACAAAATCTACAGATTTCTGAACTCAACAACCTAACAATTACTCTAAACACAACTAATCATAAAATGGCTTATCTAAAGACTGAAACACAAGAGTTTCGGGTTAACCTTTACAAATTTCGATCATATGAAAGTCAAGGATCATGCTAGAACGTCGAAACAGAATCACTGGACCTCTCCACGCGTCGCCGCCGGCCGGCCATGCGCCACCGTTGCTGGTGGCGGATATGGGGAAACTCCCCACCAGCAGGTTCACCGCAACTCCAGGAGCACAAAAACGGTCACCACTTGCCGGCACTCGCCCTCCAGCCACCAAAAAATGCCTCCAAAGTTTCAGGTTGCATTTTCCGATCTCCTCCTCCGGTGGTCCTCAGGAGGCAAGGCAAGTACCAAAATGAAGCTCTCATCCTCAGGAGTAGAACGGCACTAAGATCATTGGATTCCGCTGCCGGAATCGGCCAAAAAATCGAGTTGAAGTTGCAGCGCCGGCGGTCCTTCTCTCTTCGTGTACGCCGCCGTGCCGTCGCCGATCGTCGTGCTGCCACCTCCCTTGAGGTCACCGGACCTTCCTCTACCTAGCGGTGATGGCGGTGCTCGCCACCGCCCACCGGAACGTCACCAAACTCCTCTCTCTCTCTCTCGGCCTCTCCCTTTCTCTCTCCTCTCTCCTGTCCCGTTTTCCGTTCCTGCACCACTCAAAACTCCCCGTTTTGCTTTGCTTCTCCAACCAATCACAAGCCTTCCTTTTTCTTCTTCTTTTAACTTTCTTACAACACAGTTAGTTATATATATATATATATATATATATATATATATATATATATATATATATATATATATATATATATATATATATATATATATATATATATATATATATATATAACTAACTAACTGTGTTGTGTTTTAGTATATATATATATATATATATATATATATATATATACTAAAACACAACACAGTTAGTTATATATATATATATATATATATATATATATATATATATATATATATATATATATATATATATATATATATATACTAAACCATATAATATAAACATAATACTATATACATATATTTATATAAGCATAATACTACACACACATATATATATATACAAAATAATAATACTAATAATAATAATAATAATAACAACAATAATAATAATAATAACGAAAATCCAAATATCCGATAAAATACTATAATCAAACTTATAATATTAATTAATACTTTTATTAATATTCAACTATCAAAATACAATCCAAAATACAATTCTCCAAAAATCTACATTAACATTATCAAATAATATACATATATAATATTATACTAAATTTACCATTAATGATACATATTCAAATTATCTAAATATTTATAATTTAATAAAATATAATTTCAATTCTTAATTTAATAAGAAAAATAATAAAATAATATATTTCCGTACAAAAATAGAATTTTATAAAATAATTAGAAATCCAGGGTGTTTCAGATTGTTACAGTGATGGGCTGGGCTGCTACAGTTATGGACTTAAATAGTAACTCTGCTACAATGATGAACTTATTTGCTACAGTAACTGAGTTGAAACAGTAGCTGAATTGGAACAGTAACCATACAAAAAATTTGTGTTGTTACTGTTTTACTATTCACTAAAATTCTAATTTTACAACTGTCTTCGAAACGGATTACACCAGAAAATTTCTTGGATTTTTCTCTTCTGTGTAATATATTTCTTTTCTCAAAATATCACACTACATCGGACCGCAATTTTATTCAGTCCTAATAAAATCTTTTCTGATGTGGAAGATCAGTCTATGTTGCAACCACAAAGCATACTAAGAATATTAATGGGCTATGATCATCAACCAACCAGCCATGATACCACTTATTGGGCACAATGGGTATAATCAACAAGATAAATGTAGAATAATAATAATCAACAAAAATAACACCAGTAATTAACATGGTTCACCCTTAATTTTGGTTACGTCCATGGGACAAACTCCGAAAAAACTTTCATTATTAGAAATAATAGGTACAAGAGAGTTTAAATGAGATCTCACCAAAATAGTAACACTCAACGTCTTTCCCAAAAATAACCCAAAGTATTTTTTTCACTATTTTGTCACTTCTCTTTTTAGGAATTATTTCCCAAAACTCTCAAAAACTTTCTCTTTTTCTTCTCTTGCAATTTATGCAAGTGCTGTGTGTGCAATTGTTATGAGCCTTGCATGCCTTTTTATAAGCATGTAAGGTGTAATATTTCAACAGATTTAGGCATTAAATTTTGATAAGTCAGTGCCCACCTTCCTTTTTTTTTTTTTTCATATGCATGTGGATCTCTCCATGTGAGAGGGACGCCACAATAAAATGAACCCAAAACTTCTTGCACAATTATAACCAAATAAATCGCCTGCAATTTGTGAATAAATCGCTTTTGAACTTGTAGGCACATGGGATAGAATAGTTTGCCCCCCTACTAGACCACAAACAAGAGTTACCACTTCCACTTTAGCATCCTCTATTTTGTCATACCTCAAAACCTCTTTCTCTGCTGGAATTTTTTTCCTATTGTAGTTGATTTTTTGTCTTTTTAATTATTGAGAGGACCATCAAGTAATAATAATAACCATAAAAAAGAGAAATTTAGCAAATTCAAATTATCACCAACTAATTGGAGACATTTATTCTGATCGGTCTAACCGATAAAATTCACACACTGATATTAATTATATTATCAACAGATAGCTCCTAATCGCCTTCCACATTCCAAGCTCTCGTCTAAGATGTTCTTCAAATTATACTTGTACACAAACCCCATACTTGTCAACTTTGAGGAATCCAATTTCATTTCTTTTTCTGCAGCTTCCCCCATAAATCTACAACCAAAATTAAATTCACTCATTTAGTATTTTACCAAAGCTACATATATATATATATATATATATATATATATATATATATATATATATATATATATATATATATATATATATATATATATATATATATATATCTAAATCTATATCATTAACTTTGTCTTCTCATCATTAATTTGAAAGTTAATTATATAATATTTTGAATATTTCTAGCAAATTTTGAAGCCAATTTAGGACTTTGCATTTAAAATTAGTACGTCAATAATGTAATATGACAAAATCATTATTATTATTATTTTTATCTGAGTGATGAGATAGAATAATCAAATTTGAGTTTATTATTCAAATCATATTTCTATATTTACTATTAGATTATTTGCAACAAAAATTACATTATCCACCTTTAGGTACTCCTCCTTTTAATAATTTTCAATGTGCGATAAAACAATCTTAGACAAAGGTTCTTATCACCGACTAAATAAAGCAAATCATGGACTACTTATAGCAATCTTACTGATGTAAATTAAGATTGAAAAAGAAATATTCTTACTTGTCATCAATCTTGAATTGTGGGTAATTTTCTGTGTAGTAAACTGCAATGTCCCTGCTGCTGGATGGATTGGCTACTGAACAGAGAAATCTACCTTTCAATGATGGGTTTTCCATGCAAAAGATATGTGCTTCACAAACATCATCAACATGGACAACAGGAATTGAACCCAAAACTTCTTGCAAGAATCTTAATCCTTTATAACCAAATAGATCGCCGGTAATTTGTGAATAAATGTTTTTTATACTTCCATTCTCATGAGATAGAATAGTTTCCCCCCCTATTAGAGCACAAGCAAGGGTTACTACTTCTAGTTTATCATCCTCATTTTCGTTATAACTCAAAACCAATTTCTCTGCTAGCGTTTTTCCTTTCGTATAGTCCTGCAGGAAAACAATCAAAAAGCAAGAAAACACTAGTCATAATATTTTACTAAAAAAATTTTATTTGATTTATATTAATTGATTAATAAAGTGTAAATTATTAAAATAAATAATATATGAGATTTATCGTAATTACCACATTGATCTCTATTCTTTTGAAAATAATATTTTTAATCCTTGGAACTTGTAAGAAAAAGGAGTATTACAAAAATTTATTATTCTTTAATAAGAAATAAGGAAAAGAGCGGAAATACCATCACAAAGTCGTTGGCAAAAGAAAAGGAAAGATGAAGAGGGGTCCAACAGGATTCATCCATGATAGGTTTGAAACTCTTTCCATCTTCATTTAATGGAGAAGCTGATAGAACACTTGCTGTATATATCAGACGCTTAACAGTTTTCGATTTGATGCAAGACTCAGTTATGCTTTTCGCACCAGCCACTGCTGCTTCCACTGTGTTTTTGTACTGTTTTTTCACAAATATTCACCATTTTGCAATATTATTTTCTTGAAATATATAAGCTGAGCTGAATAAGAACTTGTAAACATTTGCCAAGTGAAATGATTAATGAAGAAATTAATTACTTTTCTCTCTACTTGTTCTCATTTACATCTTTTATCTTTTCTCCACTTTCCATTTTTTACTTGTCAACTCTTTCACAATTTCCTTTGTATCAAATAATTGTTTAGTATCCTAAAAAAAAAAGAAAGAAAGAAAGAAATTCTGTTTAGCGCATATACGTTTAGCATTGTAGTCAAATTGCCTTGGTCAAACTGTATTTAAAACTCACAAAATCAAGATTTAGAAAAAACAATATTTCTAATTGTTATTAGATGTGAAACTGACTCTTATAATTATTTTAAAATTAAGTAGTTATTAGATGTGAAATTCATTTTTTGAAAAAATTAAGGGGTTATTCTTAATGAAAAATTCAAATAGTAATATCAACCATACCTTAGATGAATGGAAGAGAGTAATTAACAAAATACCTGAGAGCTTTTGGGGTCATGATGAAGAGGAGTAGCAACATGAAAAACAAATTGGCAGCCTTGAATTGCTGCCTCAAACTCAGTGGAATTGTAAATATCAGCTTGAAAAAGAAAAAGATGGGTCTCTGCATTAGGGAAGGACTTCAAAAGATCCACCTTGGATTTGTCTTCTGCAATTCAAAAGAAATTAGCCATTAAAGAATTTCATAGATAACACTTTGAGGAAGAGAGAGAGAGAAAGAGACCCAGGTTTCTTAAAGTTGCATGGACAATATAGCCTTTCTCTAATAACTTCTTAACAAGCAAGGAACCAACATATCCAGAACCTCCTGTAACACAGACTTTGGTGTCACAGGACTCCATATCTCTTCTAATGTTCTTTCCTGTTGTTACTCTTGAAAGGTGTGGCAATAAGGGAATACCAACTCCCCTCCATCAATGCTAGTTATAAAAATACATAAATACAAAAATAATTTCGTAATTTCGTAATTTCATACTGAAATCTTTAAACTTTTATAATTCTATTAATGATTTAATTTTTTATGAAATTAAATTTGAATTTATTAATATAGGTTTTAAATTTATTTATTTTATTAATATCATGATGTGAACAAGGATTAATATATTAATATATTATTTTTAACTTGCAATATAAATTAACCCAAAAAAACATTTAGAAATATGATTGGTCCAAATTGTTGGGCACAGTGGGTATAATCAATAAAATAATTGTGAAATAATAATAATCAACAAAAATAACACCAGCAATTTAACGTGGTTCACCCTTAATTTTAGGCTATGTCTACGAGACAAACTCCGAATAAAACTTCCACTATTAAAAATAGTAGGTACAAGAGAGTTTAAATGAGATCTCATCAAAATAGTAACACTCACTGTGTTTCCCAAAAATATCCCAAAATATTTTTCTCACTATTTTGTCACTCACCTCTTTAGGAATTATTTCCCAAAACTATAAAAACTCTCTCTCTTTTTTTTCTCTTACAATTTATGCAAGTGCTGTGTGTAAATGTTATAAGCCTTGCATGCCCTTTTATAGGCATGCAAGGGGTAATATTTCAACGGAATTAGGCACCAAATTTTGATAAGTCGGTGTCCATCTCCCCCCCCCCCTTTTTTTTTTTTTTCTTTTCATATACATGTGAATCCCTCCATATGGGAGGGACACCACAACAAATCTCCTCCTCCCAATCACATGGAGGATTCCATCATTCCTGCAGCCATTCGACAGTCTTCAAATGACTCCCTTGGTAGAATCTTTGTCAACATATCTGATCCATTCTCTTCTGTATGGATCTTCTCAAGCTGTAATAGCTTTTTCTCTAGTACATCTCTGATCCAGTAATATCTCACATCAATATGCTTTGATCTTGAATGAAATAAGGAATTCTTCCCAAGGTGAATAGCATTCTGGCTATCACAAAACAACTGATATCTATCTTACTGCATACCAAGTTCATTTAAGAACTTTTTTAACCATAGCAACTCTTTACACGTTTCTGTTGCTGCAATAAACTCTGCCTTAGTAGTAGAAAGTGCAACACATTTCTTTAACCTTGATTGCCATGACACAGCTCCCCCTGTAAATGTAATTAGGTATCCTAAAGTAGACTTTCTTGAGTCTACGTCTCCAGCCATATCTACATCTGTGTAGTCTACTAACATAGGCTTTTCTTCTCCAAAGCATAAGCATACTTTGGAAGTGCCACGAACATACCTAAAAATCCATTTTACTGGAACCCAATGTTCCTTACCAGGATTTGAAAGGAACCTACTCACTACTCCAAAAGAGTGAGCAATATCTAGCCGTGTACACACCATGGCATACATCAAACTTCCAACTGCTGAAGCATATGGAATCTTATTCATTTCTTCCTTCTCTTTGTCTGTTGAAGGGCTCTGTTTAGAACTTAGTGTAAAGTGATTAGCAAGAGGACAACTAACCACCTTAGCCTTATCCATATTAAACCTCTGAAGTACTTTCTTAATGTACTTCTCCTGTGACAAGCATATCTTTTTGGCTCCTCTGTCTCTAACAATCTGCATGCCAAGAATTTACTTTGCTGGCTCCAAGTCTTTTATGGCAAAAGACTTACTCAACTGTTGTTTCAAGTTGTTGATTCTAGAAATATTTTGGCCAACGATTAACATGTCATCCACATAGAGTAAAAGAATGATGAAATCTTCATCTGAGAATTTCTGCACAAAAACACAATGGTCTGAAGTAGTCTTCTTGTAGCCTTGCTCTCCCATAATAGACTCAAACTTCTTATACCATTGTCTCAGTGCTTGTTTGAAGCCGTATAAACTTTTCTTTAACTTACAGACATAATCTTCTTTTCCTTTAACTTTAAAACCTTCTGGTTG
Source organism: Reutealis trisperma (assembly GCA_947687605.1). NCBI lineage: Eukaryota > Viridiplantae > Streptophyta > Magnoliopsida > Malpighiales > Euphorbiaceae > Reutealis > Reutealis trisperma. Next base: position 8,234,280 of record CANTUT010000039.1, on the reverse strand, counting down.
CTCTATGTATATGTCCTCTTCTAAATCCCCATGTAGGAAGGCAGTTTTCACATCTATTTACTCAATCTCTAAATTAAGACTTGCTGTTAATCTCAATACAGTACGAATGGATTTCATTTTCACAACAGGTGAAAATATCTCATCAAAATCAATGCCTTTTCTTTGGTTGAACCCTTTAACAACCAGTCTGGCTTTGAATCAGGGACTGGAACTGTGTTCTTCATGCTTGAACCTAAACACCCATTTATTTTTCAAAGCTCTTTTACCTTTAGGCAACTTCATCAGCTCAAAGGTTTTATTCTCATACAAGGACTTCATCTCATCTTGCATGGCTTCAATCCACTTCTTTTTGTGTTCATTATCTATAGCTTCTCCAAAACTTTCTGGTTCTTCCTCATCAGTCAACAACACATACTCATTTGCTGAATATCTAATAGATGGTTGTCTTCTTCTATCACTTCTTCTCAATGGAACTAGGGAAGCCATAGGTGCTGGTGGTTGATGATGAACATCATCATCATTTTCATCATCTGATTCATCTTCAACATTCTCAGCATCAACTTCTATGGGAGCATCATCTTCATCAGGTGGATTATTCTGGTCTTCATCTCTAACCTCTTTCAGCACCGGTGTTCGAGGAATTAATTCCAAATCTGATGAGTCACCATTAGAATTAGGAACATCTTTCTCCATTTTGTCAATATTTTCAATGGTCTCATCCTCAACAAATACAGCATCACGGCTCCTGACAAGTTTTTTCTCAACCGGATCATAAAATTTATAGCCAAATTGATCTTGACCATAGCCAATAAAGATACACTGTATTGTTTTGGCATCAAGCTTGGATCTCTCATCTTTGGGAATATGAACAAATGCTTTACAACCAAACACCCGCAGATGATCATAGGAAACATTCTTTCCTGACCAAACCCTCTCCGGGACATCATTCTTGAGAGGGACACAGGTTAAGCGATTCAACACATATGCAGCTGTCTGAAGAGCTTCACCCCAAAACATCTTAGGTAACTTTGCATGTGAGAGTAGATATCTGACTCTCTCCATCAAAGTTTTGTTCATCCTCTCAGCTAAGCCATTCAACTGTGGCGTCTTCGGAGGTGTCGTCTGATGTTGAACACCATGCTCTTTACAGTAAGCATGAAATGGTCTAGTGTACTCTCCACCATTGTCGGTTCGAATGCACTTCAATTTCTTCCCAATTTATCTCTTAACTGAGGCATGAAACTGCTTGAAGACATCTAACACCTGATCTTTTATCTTTAAGGTATATACACATGTCTTCCGAGAATGATCATTAATAAAAGTCACAAAGTACTAAGCACCATCAAGTTACTTTATCATTGGTCCACACAAATCTGAATGTATTAGATCCAACACATTCTTCATTCTGGAAGGAGGAGAACTCTTGAAAGCAACTCTGTTTTGCTTTCATGCCAAACAATCTGTGCATTTATCTAAATGCACCTGCTTTATCCCAAATAGCACATTCTTCTTGACCAGATAGGTCATCCCCTTCTCACTCATATGGCCTAGTCTCTTATGCCATAACTCAACTGTATTATTTTTCTCCAGAGCATTCACACTATCGTTTGAGAGCTTTGCATTCATCACATAGAGTGATGAGTACTTTTTACCTCTAGCCACCACCAAAGAACCTTTAGTGAGTTTCCATCGACCATTCATGAAGGTGTTGCAAAAACTTTCATCTAGTCTACCTACTAAAATCAGATTTAGCTGCATATCTGGAATATGCCTCACATTTCTGAGGACTAGCCATGTGCCATTCTCCATCTCTAAGCAAACATCTCCTTTGCCAATAACTTTTGATAGACATTTATTTCCCATCTTAACAACACCAAAGTCTCCAAGTGTGTATGATGAGAAGAATTCTCTACGCGATGTAGCATGGATGGTAGCACCACTGTCAATCACCCAACTGGCTTCTTGGGTTACAAGATTGATAAGTTCTTCATCTTGCAGGATGTTAAATTCATTAATAGTAATTGTTTGCTCATCATCGCTGCTGTCATTATGTTTTTTCTCCTTGCCTTTGTTCTTCTCCTTTTTGAACTGTCGGCATAATCTTTTGATATGTCCCCTCCTTTTGCAGTGATGGCACTCAACATTTGCAAATTTATTTGACTTCCCTCTGCTCTTGTCTCTGGATTTTGATCCCCTATATTGGCTTCTTCCTTTGGATTCTGTAACCAGAACTTCTGGCTGTGATGAATAGGTTGAATTCTATGATCTCCGTCTCATCTCTTCATTCAGAATACCACTTTTAACAGCCTTTATATTTACCACATCGTTAGGCACAGAATTAGTAATCGAGATCTTCAAAATCTTCCATGACTCTGGTAGAGAGGCTAGCACCATAAGAGCAAGTACTTCATCGTCAAACTTTATGCCTATTCCTGACAACTGGTCCACGATCCCTTGCATTTCATTAAGATGATCTGCTACAGAAGTGTCTTCTCGATATTTTACTTGCATCAATTTTGTCAAGTAAAATAATTTATTGTTGCCAGTTTTAGAAGCATATAGCTCCTCAAGCTTATTCCACAATGTTTTTGCATGAGTCTCATTGCAGATGTGATTGTACACGTTATCTTCGACAAACTGCCGAATAAAATCACACACTTGCTCATGCTCAAACTTTCATTCCTCATCTGATTTGTCTTCGGGTTTGTAGTAAACACCAGTAAAAACAATTTTATCACAAACAGGAGATCTTTCATCTTGTTTCTCCATATGTGATAATTTGTGCCATTTAAGTTGATCATTTTACTTGTCTTTGCCTCCATAGCTTCAACACTTGCTACAGGAACCGTATAGGTGAACAATACTGTATACATGAATAATACCATATATGTGAACAGTACTTGTATCTGTGAATAGTACCGTATCAACAGTGCTTGGGCTGGACTTGCAACAATAACTAGGCTGGACTGCTATAGTGACGGACTAGACTGCTACAGTTATGGACTTGAAGAGTAATTCTGCTACAATGATGAACTTGTCTACTACAGTAACTGAGTTGAAACAGTAGTCGAGTTGGAACAATAACCATGCAAAAAATTTGCATTATTATTGCTTTACTATTCACCGAAATTCTAATTTTATAACCGTTTTCGAAATGGATTGCACTAGAAAATTCCTTGAATTTTTCTCTTCTGTGCAATATATTTTTTTTCTCAAAATATCACATTGCACCGGACCGCAATTTTATTCAGTCCCAATAAAATCTTTTCTGATGTGAAAAATCAGTCTATGCTGCAACCACAGAGCATACTGAGAATATTAATGGCCTAAGATCATCAAACAAGCAACTCTGATACCACTTGTTAGGCACAACGGGTATAATCAACAAGATAATTGCGAAATAATAATAATCAATAAAAATAACACCAGCAATTTAATGTAGTTTATTCTTAATTTTAGGCTACGTCCACGAGATAAACTCTCAATAAAACTTTTATTATTAAAAATAATAGGTACAAAAGAATTTAAATGAGATCTCACCATACTAAACTCTCAATAAAACTTTTATTATTAAAAATAATAGGTACAAAAGAATTTAAATGAGATCTCACCATACTAGTAACATTCATCTTAATTTAAACTATTCAAGTAGAGAACAGAAATAGTATATGTACTTTTTTATTAAATGAAAAAATTATATTGTTAAAATATCATGATTTGACGTAATTATTGTCTCCGCCCGACTTCCGAGTCATATACAACCACAAGTTTTGTTTTGGCCTTTCAGAAACCGGCGACAAAAAAGCATAACCCAAATGCTATTTATAGTCAATTTCATCAGGAGATGGCAGAGTAGACGTGGAATACTCTCTTCCAGGCAAGCAACTCGCACCAGCCACAAATAATTGATCGGGTGCAAAAGGGTGAAAAAAACAAAAAAGATAAGGACAAAATACTATCAAAATATGTCATTATAAAAATAATTCTAGATTTTGTATAATATACAATTTTATTTTTAATGTTTTAGATATTATTGTGCTCTAATAAGAGTTTATTCAATTGAGAAATAAAATTTGCTTCACTTAATTAGTTAATCAAAATTTAATCAAAATATGTCATTATAAAAATAATTCTAGATTTTGTATAATATACAATTTTATTTTTAATGTTTTAGATATTATTGTGCTCTAATAAGAGTTTATTCAATTGAGAAATAGAATTTGCTTCACTTAATTAGTTAATCAAAATTTAATTATGTGGCTCATTTTTTTTCTCGAGAATATTCTTTTATTAATAGCCATACACTCAATTATGTGGCTCATTTTGATAAAGATTAATTTACAGTTTTCCTCATTCATCGAGTCCAATTAAGATTTTCTCATGCAAATGGTACCCACTATTTTTTCTGCACTGGACCACCAATTCCGTAAGCATCAGATAAAAAAAAATTGGAGAAGCAAAGGAAATTTGATGTTTCGCGTCCTGCAACTGAGCTACACAAAAAAGATAATCCAGCGCTTTGTTTGATTCCTCATAATGGCAACAGACTTTGTTTTTTCTTGAACATTGATGGATGGAAATAATCCTACACCCTTGAATATTCTCAATTTCCTTGACACTAAATACAATTTTAACAATAAAAACTAAGAAGTAGAATCTAATGCAGCTTGCTCATGCCAAATGCCATTCAAGTTGGATTGCCAAAGTCTAACAATCCCATCAGTTCCCGTGGTTGCTAAAGTCATTCCACTCATGTCCCATTCCATTTGCCACATCTGATCATAAAATTATCATGATATTCAATCAACTATGCTATCGCAAATTCAACAAACAATATCCTAGGATCTCCCACCTTATTTAGGTCCCAGATATTCCATTTGAAAAATTGGATTCTGAATCCAAATTATACAAAAGGCTAAATGGAATATATCTTTAGGATGCATCATCAACAGATAGAGTAAAGAATTAAAATTGAGTAAAGCCACTCCAAAGTTTAGTATTAATATGATACCTCGCCTTCAAAACCAGAGAGCATTGCAACTTTTTCCACTGAAAGTCTACCATCCGGGTCAGGGTTCAATCCTAGTCGCCATATTGCAATTCCCTTGTGAGTAGCCACAGCTATTAATTCATATGGTCTACATGAAATACAACCAAGGTTTAATGTCATTCATGGTGCTATTATACCTTGCAGCTTTGTACAATACAACAATTAAAACAGATGCAAGGACAATGCCAGCCTGAAGGAATTAGGTTCATACTTGTTCTTGTATTGAATCTTCATAAAAAAAATAAAAATAAAAATAATACCTTCTTTATGAAAATAAGCTAATAAAAAGAAATAGCTTTGGCAACAGTAAATTTTTTTTTTTTTTTTCATCAGCATTTTGGATAGTGTCCAATAGAACACCTTCTCTATGAATAGGGGTGTCCAATAGAATACCTTCTCGACAAATAGGGGGAATAGGGGGGCTAAGTGTTTTATTTGTAAAGCATACTGCATCTAGATTTCGACTTCCTACCATTTGCCCATGAAAAAGATGCATTTTCATTTTCATATAAACAATATAAATAATCCCATACCGGCCAATGTTGGGTGCCCATGCAACAGCAAAAACCTGATCACTTTTATCTGCAGGCAAAGCCAGCTCAGCAACTGGAAGCCATCGTTGATGGGCCTGATCGAACTCCCACACCTGTGGAAATATAATACCCAATCAGCTTAACGATTAATAGCTCATTACTTTTTCATAATAATCCTGGAATTTACTCAGCATAATACTGCAAGCAAAACCTTTTTAGTATACCATAACTTTCTCGTCCAAACTTATCATTTTGTTTGAACAGATCACGTGTAATATATCATGTTTTTGAATGGAAAGTTTGTTAACATTGAATGAATCTAAAACCAGAATTTAGCTTCCAAGTGATACACAGATTACTGACCTTGGCAGAGTTCAGTTGTGGTGTATCTGAATTGAAGCCCAGAACAAAGCTCGATTCCTGGTTTTCACCCTTTTGTGAATTCCAAGAAATAGAAGCAGAAGAGCAAATTGCCTTTCCAAAAGTAGATACTGAATCAATAGCATTCTGGAATTCAGCCTGGTCCAAAAAAATAAAAGGGAGAAGAATAAGAAACAAAGAAATCCTTAAACAGGTTGAATTTAAATTAGAAGTCATATATAAGATTTATAACCTGAAGCTGCCAATTCTTCAACTCCAAGGGATCCAAGAGCTCATAGACTTTCACATGACCATCAGAGAATGCCACAACCTATAAACTATAAATCTTAATTATTTATTGAACTGAAATTATAAGCATCTGTTGCTGTACAAAAAGCAGAAACAAGAAATGCAAAAAGGAATTTTATTATTTATTCATTTTGGAGGTGGGGGGAGGAGGACTAGAAGGATTGTTATACATATTTCTCCAGGAGTCAAAAAGGCAAACAAGCAGCAAGATACAAAAATTCCATGCATTCTCTAAATACTAGAAAAGGAAAAAAAAATGAAAACACTGTCTCATGCCACCCTTTAAAACCTGAAACAACAACTTTAAGATACGAAAATCATCATAATTCATATGTTAACTTCACAACACATTGCATTTTCTATTACATGGTCCAATCTGATCAAATAGCAATCAGAATACTGCATTTCAGATAAAGTGCATTACGTGCTGCAATTAATCTTTATGGCACACAACAATTGAATACGAACAGGATTTCAACTACTAACCATGCACCATTTGCAAAATTATGCGTTAGCCTATTTAAGACCAATCATGTAAATGTTTGTTTATGAAGTTATATAAACATGTTTAAAAAAAAAATTGAACTCATTAAGTAAACAAATAAAGATGAACACATGTGAGTTCCACTCAATTATGTTCATTTTAGGCTCACTAAGTTTCGATTAGATGATTATTTAAAACTTGATATGCAATGAACCTGATAAACGACCAGCATTTGTTATTGCATAGTTGCAGTAACATCCACATGCACTTAAACTCGATCAAAGTTTTAATCTATTATAGTCAGCCAATGCATCTAATATTTGAATATTAGGCAAAAAAAAAAATTTGGGAAAAAATGGTCAAAACTCACCATTTTCAAACTTGTCCTTAAAACTCCAAACTGGACATCTAAAACTTTAATTGCCTTGCTTTGAAAGCTTTTGCAAAGCTTCCATTGAAGAAGTTGTGAATCTGGAAAACAATAATGGGATAAAAACAGTCAAGAAAAAAATGGCTATACAAGAAACTTAATACTATCAACAAGCTTCACCACTTAAGTTTAAGCATGCATAGATCATACTTATAAACCTTATTAATCCCTATGAATAATGTCCACAACTATCTAGGTGGATTAAAAGCCCATAATAAACTAAACAATTACCTTCCACGACCTCTTCCCACAAAGACAGACTCCCATCAGCACAGATGCATGCTACTGCGTCACCATTTTCAGGTGGAATCCAAACAACCTTCACAATACCATCTTCATGAACCTAAACCAAGCTCATAATTATCAAAAATACAATAATTAACACTACCAGGACATGATAGAAATTGAGAGTCCCTCATTTTTAAGACTTAAATCAATGAAATCTACACAAATTTTACAAAATTCCATCGACTTTGCAGCTGGAAATTTATTAGCAGAGGCCATACTAATACATGAATTGATAGGTAAACATGTGGAAGACCATTGAATAGAATCAGGAACTCACTAACCCTAATTTTAGAGGTGCACGTGAAGGAGGAAGAAGCAGGGTCACGGGGATCGAAGATGGAGAGACTACCGTCGACGGAGCCAGTGGCCAACCTTAGCCCACAGTAGTTCCATGCCGAGCACGTCGTGCCTTTATCTAGCGTTGCCACTGATTTCTCCATGTCCGTACACTCTGCAGCTTGAAGCACACTCTCTGGCTCTAAAGCCTCTTGCTCTGTGTCTAGGGTTTGGTTAGGACCAAAAAATAACTTAACGTGCTGTAGGTGTGGACTAGCCCATGAACATAGAGTTTGACGTATGGGCCAGATAAATAGATTTCTAGTATGTTGTTTGGCATAAATACACTTCCCGTTAAGCAACTTACCTGCTCTTTTTTAAAGAAGTAACTTCTTTTTAAAAAAAAAAGAAGAAAAAGTCTCTATTTTCTAGAAGATAAGTTTAACAATGAAATCCAAATAAGTCAACATTTTTTACTTTTCAGTAAAAGTTGCCTCTTCAATTTAGTTACTCCGTGCTAAACAATACCTAGAACATATGTTATGTTTATGAATTGAATATCAATTAAAACTGTGATTTTCTTTATTATGTTACAAAGCAAGAAAATATCACAGTTATACAGAGGAGATGATAAATCAGAGATTTTTTTTTTGTCTAATATCGACTATGATCAAGATTCATATCTTATTGAACTAAAACAAATCAAATTTATAACACAAATTTTAGTTTAATTTTCTTCTATGAACAATCTCTTTATTTCTAAAGTTGAGTCAGAATATATAAAATTGAGCATTGATATAATATTCTTAGACAAATTATATTAAAACTAATACTAGTTTTAAGTAATTGAATAAGTTTAGTGAATAAATTCAACCTTAATAGTAAAATTTTGATCTCAGTTTAAATCACAGTGTGAAAAATGTTTCTTCAACAAGATCATAGATAAAGTGGGTGACCTTTTGCAAAGAAAATTCATTGATAATAAATATAAAAAAATATCGACACATGTGATACACATACAATAAAATAGTACAACTTTCCTCCCTATAAAGGAAAAAGGAAAATTTAACTCAAGCAACAATTAAGACACCTCTTTGCATCCCATGAATACCAAAGAAAAAAAAAATTCAATTAAAAAAAAAAAAAACTATTTTTTGTGGTTTTTCCATAAGTTGGCCACATCAGCCAGTGACTTAGTAGAGGATCCATGTTGGCTTAAAACCTTCATGGCATCATTTTTAAGTTGTTTCATTTTATTTCCAAGCACTTTCCCTTCTTCCCCTTCAAGAATTGCCTTTGCATAATTTGCAATATCTTCTTTACCCACTAACCCATTATTTTCATTTACTTTCACCCTCAAAGCAACCTTTAAATCCTCAGCTAACAATACTGAATTCATTCTTTGTTCTGCATATAGCGGCCAAGCAATTAAAGGCACACCATTTACAATACTTTCCAAGATCGAGTTCCACCCACAATGGCTCAAGAACCCTCCAATAGACCCATGGCTCAAGATTTGAGCTTGAGGAGCCCAAGAAGAAACCACCATGCCCACCTCTTTGGTCCTATCTAAAAACCCTTTTGGTAAAAAATCAAAAGGGTCATTATCAATGTTGTTTTCTGTACCAAAGTAAGTTGCATTAGCAACTCTATCATGCGGGGTCCTAACAACCCAAACAAATCTTTGTCCACTCATTTCCAATCCAAAGGCTAATTCAATCAACTGACCATGTGACAGTGTCCCACCACTTCCAAAAGAAACAAACAACACTGACCCATTTGGTTGCTTATCTAACCACCTCAAGCACGCAAATTCAACAGCAACCTCAGTACTGGTCGAACCGGTCCTTGTGAGCGGTCCAACCGGATAAACTGGAGGCCAACTGCCTACTCCTTTATTATCCTCCATTAAAGCCTTAAAAGCACCCGGTTCCAAATCCATAAAACTATTAACTAAAACCCCAGCAGCCAAAGGGTATTGTTTGCTAATGTGAAGGACCCGTTTATATGCATCATCATTTCTATTCTGAACCGGGTCCATAAGATCTGACCCACGAACCGGCTTACACCCAGGAAATTTGACCGGTTCAGGCAAATCCCTGTACTCACAAGAGTGTGTTTTATCAAGGTTAGGCAAATGTAATACCAAAGACAACACCATAGCTGTTGTAGGGAAGAAAATAAAAGGCAAAACATCAAATTCTTTAGCGATTTCAATAGCTTCCGTACCAAAAAGGTCAAGTACAAGGGCTACTACTCGAGTTGACCGAGTCAAATCCTTAAGAGATTGGCGAAGTTTACAAAGAGATCGAGACAAGCTTAATGCGATTCGAGTCTCGATTTTAACATCCTCAGGAAGGTCATCAAAACTCACTGGAGGAAGAAAAATGGAGGAGATGGTATTACTGGGAAGAGCTTGAAGGAGTTGCCTTTGTGATTTCATGGGTGAACCGTCGTTTGGTATAAGGAAGGTTACTAAGAAGTTGTGTTGGTTAACTAGTCTTTTAGCTAATTCAACAAGTGGGATTAGATGGCCTATTCCTGGAGTTGGCACAATGGCCACATGGGATGGTGTTTGCTGCAGGGCGGTTTCCATGGTGGTTTTTGGGTGTTGCGACTTGCAAGAGTATATATGAATTGTTCGGCTGATGAGGCGGGAGCAGTGAAGAAGTATGGGCTTTATAAAGGAAAAAATAAACGAGTGGAAAATTTATCCGAGTTTTTATCAGTGATACTTAAAACGTGTTAAATATTACAGTATCATACATATTATAAATATAATGAAGAAAAATAAAAATAAAAAATATAAGAAAGAAAATAATTTTTTTAATTATTTTATTTAATAGTATTAGATCTTTTATATAGAGTACTGAAAATAAATAAATAAGAAATTTTTCTAATAAGAAAAATACAATCAATACTAATATAGAAACTATAATATTCATGTATATGAAAAGACAGTAATCAAATCCTATAATATTTTATAATACTTTCTCTTTGATGTCTTTTAGAAATAATATGTCTCGTCAAAATCTTACTAAAAAAAATCTTGTGGGAAAAAATCTTAGTGAAAGAAAAAGAGTACATTATTCTTGTAGAAATTTGCGCCATAACTCACTCGTTAAAAACCTTGCCAGGAAAACCCAATTGGATAAAACCTAAACTAAGGAAAAAAGAGTACAGTTCACTAAATCTCCCTCTCATGAAAATATGATTTTTATCAAATATCTCTCAGTTGGCGCATGCCAATTTTGTTGACTAACTTTTCAAATATGGTTGTATCTAAATATATTTAAGTAATATCCACATATAATAATTTATTTATAGTACTATCCACATATAATAATTTATTTATAGTACTCTATTAGGATATTACTGTCACGCCCCAAACCCAAGGGCACATGACCGGCACTAGGACACGGGAAATACACATAGCTACCAGTGCCCGTAGTAAGCTGAACAGCAACATACAACAGAAAGCTTAAAACTAAAAAGGGCTATGGGCCTAATTGAGGTAAGCAAATCCAAATAATATCGATATAAAATAAAAGCTTGTTGGGCCAACAACTCGTTTATTCCATAAAGGTAATAAATTACAAAAGGGTTTTGCTTAACAATAGATTTCAACTCTTAAAATACATAACTTAATATTAACAATGTACAAGTACAGAGTATAATATTGCAGAGTTCTAGAGTTATATTTACAATTATACTTACGTTACATATAATCTTACTACTCAATATTACAAATTATTGCCGAAAGGAAGTTGACAGTTTACTCAATTACAATTTCTTCACAAGCTAATTCCCTAACCTGAAAACAACAAGATGAACAGGAATAAGCGTTCGACTCAGTGAATGATATCAGCTAATATATTAAACTGGTATCTTACAAATGGACTATAATGCACATGTTATGTACTATGTCACAGAAACAGACAAGTCATACAATCAAGCAATGATGGGATATGGTCCACAATACCACACTAATACTCAATAAAGGGAGCCGATCCCCTCATACTGGCTCTCTGAATCTAATAATCCATCTCTTATGTCCAATAGGCCTGGCCAGCACTGGTCTGTACCAGGCAACCCTGACCCGATTGATAGCGGCTCTGGCGATGAGCAGGCCCGGCCAGCATACACCAGTCATAGCTCATCTTCTCAATCCATCATAACCCCAATCATATCCATAATCATAACAAATCCATAATATCATATCAAAGTTCCTAGGTGGTACTGCATAGATGAGCTATGACTGATAGATTTAGAAGATGAGCTATGATGGATTTAAAAGATGAGCTATGACTGATAGATACTGGCCGGGCCTGCTCATCGCCAGAGCTGCTGTTAGTCGGGTCAGGGCTGCGTGGTACAGACCAGTGACGGCCAAACCTATTGGATATAAGAGACATATTATTGGATTTAGAGAGCCAGGATAGGGGGATCGGCTCCCCATATTGAGATTAGAGTGGTACTGTGGACCGTATCTCGTCCTTGTTTGATGATGTGAACTATCTGTCTCTATGACATAGTACATAGCATGTGCATTAGAATTCTATCTCAAGGATACCAGTTTAATATATTAGCTGGTATCATTCACTGAGTCGAACGCTTGTTCATGTTCATTTTCATTGTTTTCAGGTCAGGAAATGAGCCTGTGAAGGAAAATGTAATTGAGTAGACTGCCAATTTCCCTTCGGCAGTAGTTTGTATTGTTAAGTATTCAGAAATGTATATAATATATGTATAACTGGAAATATAGCTCTAGAACTTCGCAATGTTATATCTTGTACTTATATTCTATTTAATACTCAGTTATGTATTTTAAAGAGTTGTAATCTGTTGTTAGCAGAATCCTTATGTAAGTTATTTCATTTATGAAATAAATGAGCTGTTGGTCCAATAAGATTTTAATTTATGTTGTATTTTATTTGGATCTGCTTACCTCATTTGGGCCCATAGCCCTTTCAGTTTTGGGCTTTCTGTTATGTGTTTTGGGTTAGACTTACTACGGGCACTGATAGCCACATGCAATTCTCGTGTCTTAGTACTGGTCACATGCCATCGGTTCGGGGCGTGACAATATTGATCTTTAAAATTCTTCTAAATAATACAAAAATCTTAAATAGTGAGATTTTATCCATTAAACCCCTTCTACATATAGTATAAATATGATCAAAATATTAAATTGATTTTCTTAAAAATCCAGAACTCAATCGATTTTGAGAAAAATGAAGAAATTTGAACTAATTTCATGTAAAAACTCCAATAATTTATAAATTAATCCAACCATTTACAATAAATTTGTGTTTATAATGAAGTAATAAATTTTCAATTATTTCAAATTTCATACTGAAACCAAACACATAAATAATATGAAATTTATACTCATAAGACAATTATTATAAAATATATTTGTATCAAGACAAGTTGAGAACAAATTAGCCATTAATCTCTATACTAGAGTTCAAGTTAAAAATAAATAAATAATATGTAATGGCACAAGAAAATTATATTTGCTAATCATAGAAACCAATATATATATACAAAATATTTATCATGGCATATGTATAATTCTACTAAGGAATTTATGACATAAATATCGTGAGTATAAGTAAAGACACTTTTAGAGTAAACTTGAGCTAATTATTAATTTCACGAGATTTTGGAACCCCAAATATATTAATTGGTCAATTAGTAATTACATAGGTTCAGGTCTTCAAAATAAATAGTGTACACTATAACTATTCTATATCCCTAGTATAAACAGAGTTTACTATATAATATATAAACTAAATTTTTCATAAACAATCATATCAATCATGCCCAACAAAAGTGCAAAAGAAAAACACAAATTTTCTATTTATATGTTATATATATAATACTGTTCATTTATTAAAATAAAATCATCAAGAGTATATATATAATAGATTAACCAATTAAATATTTCAAATATCCAGTGTAATTTGTAATCTATTGAAATTGTTAAAGGAAGATAAAATATGGCAAACAATAAGTTTATCCTATAAAGATTAATTAGAGTATCAAATTTGTCAAACGGTCATCGGACAAATGAAAAATCTTTAGCAGCATTAGCTTTTCAATACCGGAAGGAGTGATACCAATTAATTCAGATTTTATTAGCCTTAATTTCATATTCAACAAAATCAAAATTAATGGGCAATATGCCACATTGATTTTCTGTTCTCAATTTTACATCAACAAATTGTACTATCATGACAATACAGCATGAAAATCTCATAAGATAAATAATTAATTAAAACTAATTCAAAAATTTCAGGATTTAGTATCCATAATAAATAATTCTTACTCGTGATGTCAAGGGCCATCAATTAATATTGTCTAATATAGGATCATAATAAAATCAATCTTTTAAAGATTTATTGATAATGCATTTAGTTTTTCAAGTATATAAAAATAATTCTTTAATGAATTGGGATACTAGATTTCAAAATACTTAGTTCTTCAAAAATTTAGACAAAAATTCTTCAAAAATTTATATCTTAATTATTTATTTAATTAGTTTTTCAGAAACTATAAATAATACTAGTTTCTTCAGGAACTAAAATTTGAAATATAGATAGTTATTTATTTAATTAGTTATTCATAAACTATAAATAATATTAGTTTCTTCAGGATCTAGAATTTAGAATATGGTACTAATTTTTTGGGGACTATAAATAATACTAATTTATTCAGGAATTATAATTTAAAATATGGTACTAGTTTTTTAAGGACTATAAATAATACTAATTTTTTCAGGAATTAGAATTTAGAATATGGTACTAGTTCTTCAGGAACTATAATTTACTTAATGAAAATTAAATAACATCAAATAATAATTTTTTTTCATAAAAATGATAATCAAATTATTATGAAAATAATAACAATATATAATAAGAAACGAAAACATATATATAAAATAAAACAAAAACGTTTTCATAATAATATAATATGAAAACATTTGTTTTATATGATAACAAAAAAAAAAAACTGATTCATAATAATAATAAAAAAAATGTTTTGCATGATAACATAAAAAAAAAATTCATATCAAATAATAAAAAAAATGATTTCATTGTTAGATAAAAAAATATATATATGCAAATTTTTTTATGCCCACATCAAAAAGTATATATATATATATATATATATATATATATATATATATATATATATATATATATATATATATATATATATATATATATATATATATATATATATAATTTCATTAACACAATAAGATAAATATATATCGAACATATATGTGTATTAAGTCATAGGTGTATGTCTTTTTGAGAATATATATGATTCATATGTCATTCGATATGAGGAAAAAAAATACTTTGGAAAAGTTTTAAAAAAAATGGTAGAACAAATTCGTATTGATAACGTGTTATAAATATAATAGAGAAGAATAATAACAAATAATATAGAAAAGAAAATAATTTTTCTAATTATTCTATTCAATAGTATTAGGCCCTTTATATAGAGTACAAAAGAGAAATAAATAGTAAATTTTTCTAATAAAGAAAATACAATTAATACTAATATGGAAACTAGAATATTTATGTATATGGAAAGATATCAATCAAATTTTATAATATATTATAACAATACGATACTTATTATACTTAAAATTAGTGATAGAGTCGCATAATTTTTTTTTAAAGGGTAAAATAATATATATCAAGTCGCAATTAAAATTAAATTTATCAAAAAATAAATAATAAATTTAAATTTTAAATATTTTAAATATTTTTATAATTTAAATATTATATCACTTATATTATTTAACAATTAATTTTTTATTTTATGAAATATCATTTATAAGTGGGAATTTCCAATGTGAATTTAATTAATAAAAAAAAAAAGTAACAATATGATAATTATGCTTGTTGTGGTTTGTGATGTCAATGAAGTATCAGCGCTCATTTGTCATTTGCGATATCATACGCTTGCCAAAGAAAATTATTGTTCTTTTCTTTAATTTCCACGATTCACACATAAAAAGCTTCCACTTATATGAGAGGTAGAAATACAAAAATAAAAATTATATGCACAGTGTGTGAAATTGAAGATATCTCATAGCCAGTTATAAAATGATAAAAGTTTTTCAAATTTATCAATTATACTCTTTCCTTTTCAAAATAATTATCTTTTTAAAAATTTTATTTTGTTTTAAAATATTTATCATTTTAGAATTTTAAGAAATTATTTATTTTTTTTTCAACTTTATCTCTCTACTAAACATTCACATTAATTATTTTTATTTATTTGTATTAAAATAAAAAAAAAAGATATTTTAATTTTTTTAATTTATAATTATGACAATTAAATAATTTTTTTAGTATATATGAATTCTTATAAAATAACTATTAATTTGAAACAAATAAAGTATTTTTTATAAATTATTATTTATTTTATTAAATGTTTCGTGCATATTTAAGTAGATACTATTTAGAATTTTTTTGAAATGTAATGAAGAGAGACTTATATATGCACCTCAATTATCGAAACTTAATGGGAAAACAAATTAGTGAGTGTTTTCTGTCACGTGATCAATATGTTACCGACACTTCTGTGGGCAACCACTCAAAATAGGTCTGAAGGCAAAAGGAAAAAATTAGGACTAAAACTCCTTTGGTCGGTGAAATGAAATTAAAAGAAAACATTATTAGTGGTATTTTTTTTTTTTTTAATTTAACATAAGGTGAAAAGGGTAAAATATACCTTTTATTAATCCCATGCATTTTATGTATTAAAATTGATTAATTCTAAAATTATGATTAGTTGTTACTGTTAATATTTTTAATGACCATTAATGATAAATATTAATATTTATTTTTATTTAAAATTATTTTTAATATGATAATTTAATTTTTTTATTTATATAAATAAGAATGGTTTCAAAAGAAAAAATTTAAATTACAGCTTTTATAAATTGTAACTGTTTAACTACCTAACAGTTAATAACTATTACTAAAAAAAATAAACTCCTCATTGTTTAAAAATTAGTATCTTTAGTCATTAACATTTGTTAATAACGAATACTTTAGACATTGTATGAAAAATTAAGAAATTTTTAGCTAAATTTTAGTTATTGAAATTTTAATTTATATAGCACTTTCGTTCTCAAATTTTAAAAATATAATATTTTTAATCTTTAAAATACTTATTAAATTGAAATATTTAATATAAAATATGTTAATCTCTAAAAATTTTATACTTTTTCAATTAAGTTAAATGAATTATTATATTATAAAATACTTTAATCTCTCAAAATTTTAATTTTTCATTTAAGTTTATTTAAAAATAAAACACTAATTTTTTAAATAATAAGATCAAAAAGCTTATTAAAAACCAATCTCGGGAGTGTTATAGTAATTTACTCAATAAATTATTTGAGATCCTTTTGAAATTCTTATGATCTATATTAAAAAAAAAAAAATTACATGCACACAGAAAGAAAGACGACAAGTGTTTGTCGAAAATCTACGATCCTTAGAATTATAGTAGAAAGTTATACTGGCCTGTGGAGTATCAAGATTGAAATCTCTTTCTGTTTTGGGTTGAAAGCTCTGTTATAGAATCTATAACCCAATGAATTTATCGTTTTATCTATCATTTTTCATTTGGGCTATTAAGTTATTAAAATTTTTGGCAATATGATTTCTTCCATGACTTCCTGCTCTTCATGAGCTTTCACTAAGAGTTTTTCTCTTCCTGTTTCTTTGCTCTTTGAGACGCACTCTTTTTCCCTTCCTTTCTTTAGAGACCTCTCTCCTTTTGTTTTATTTCTCCTGGTTATTCATTAGTGATCCCTTTTCATTTTTCAATTAAGATCTGAGTTAGCATTTATTGAGTGGTCTTCCTTTACCTACCCCAAGGGTAGTTTCACTGGGGCATTTACTCCTAGTGGCTTTGATTGGAGTTTAAAATGAATAAAGACAAGGATACAAATTTTGCTCCAGATCTGCAAGAGATAATTAGGAAAACTCAGAGACTTACTTGTCGTGACACAATTATCTCCTTGAGTTCAACAACTAAGACCAACAGATTTGTTCTTACTGGAAAAATACTAACACATAGAAATACCCATATTAATATTATTAACAATGTCTTTCAGCGAGCCTCGAAAATAAAAAGGAAATTTGAGGTTCTGGCGATCTCTTGGTCTTTGAATTTCAAAATGAAGATGATAAATAGTTAGTTCTTGATGGAGCCCCGTGGTCAGTTGCTAATAATTTGCTCCTTCAAGATTGGAAAGGAGACAAGGCCTTGGATAAGCTAGATTTTACAACTTCTCCTTTCTAGATTCAAATCAAGGGTCTTGCCCCATAAGGAAAATGCAGTTTTAATTGGGAGGAATTTTCAAGGCTTGCTGAAAATGGAGGAAGATACAAAAGGCACTGTGGTTTGGAAAACCACCTTAAGAATGAAAGTTCTAGTCAAGGTGACAGAGTCCCTGCCTATTGGCTTTTGGATCTATAAAGACAACAAGGAAATGGAGTGGATTCAATATAAATATGAAAGACTCCCTAATTTTTGCTTCTTGTGTGGCATTCTGGGGCACACTCTGAAAGAGTTTCCAAACAAAGAAATTTGGGCACAATGTTTGGAGGCAAAAATTTTCCATTGGGGGCCTGATTTAAAGGTGGACACAGGTTTCCAGCATAAGCCTATGATTCAGAAAAAATCCAGCTAGAGTAATGAAGGAGTAAAGGAGATGTTTTGTGGTGGTGACTGGGGCAGTAAGAGACAATATAGTGCTAACGCAAGTTTTTCTCACGCTCCACTTGGGCAAGTGGCAGAAATGCGAAACAATTTGCTCTTAGAAGGCAGTAATAAATGTTTGAATGACAAAGGAGATGGGCAAGGTGGCTTAGCAGATAGTTGTCAATCAGCTGACCATCGAGAAACCAAAATGGAAGATGCAATTAGTGCACTTGTACTATGCATGAAGGAAACCCCAGTAGCAACAAACATGGAACTAAATGTCCAACTGGGTGAAAGACATCAACTTGGGTTGGGCTTGAGGAAGTGAAAAGTAGAGGTGTTGGAGATGGGCCGACCCCAAAAGAAAATAAAAGCAGGTTTGCACCTAAGCTAGAGAGAAATACAAATTTTAAACCCAACATAAACCCATTCTATGGTGTGGGTAAATCCAAAATTGAAAGGGTTATAATAAAATGGTTATCTAACAACCATATTGACAAAACTGATGTCGCAGCAATAGAGAATGAGGGTTGGGATCAGGATCACCCAAAAAAACCTTTGGAGTTCATTGATGAACAAAAAAGAATTTGTCATAAGCAGCAATTGGGGAATGAAACTAGCACCCGATGAAGAATCAAGCTTAAGCATTTAGCCAGAAGGGAGCAATTGCAATTTGGGGAAGCTTATAATATTGCATGTACAGAGAAAGGGAAAAAAGGAGTTTTAATAGAGGAACTAACTGAAGGAGAGGACCGTGGAAGCTCTGAACAATCCAAAGGCGTTAGTGGCTCACCAAAAACCACCAGAGATCTATGAAGCTCTTATGTTGGAACTATCAAGGGTTAGGGCGACCCTTGATGGTTCGAGCTCTTAGAGAGCTCATTATTCATCATCGCCCTTCCTTGGTTTTTCTATCAAAAACCAAAAATACTAAGGAAATACTAGAAAATCAAAGAAGAAGATTTGGTTTTTCTAATGTTGAGAATGTATCTCCTATGGGTTTTGCAGGTGGATTAGCACTTTGGTGGAACAATTCTATTGAGGTTGAAATTCTGAGCTCCTCTCCTTATTTCATTCACACAAAGGCTTCAAAGAGGATATCGCTAAAAGCTGGTTTGGAACCTTTGTTTATAGTAGCCCGTATAGGACAGATGAGGAAGCTTGCCTTCTCCATATTTCGAGTCTTAAGCCTAGTGGATCAGAGGCCTGGTTGTGTGGAGAAGACTTTAATCTAATCCGGTATAGCTGGGAAAAATAAGGAGGAGCAGACGCAGATGGGCATCAAATGAATCTTTTTGATGATTGGATTAACTCTAATGAGCTCCTTGACCTTGGAGCAAATGGACCTTTTTTTACATGGTATAACAAAAGGGAAGGCTCTCGGGACATAGCTTAATACTTGGATAAATTATTGTGCAATGCTGACTGGAGGCTTATGTTTAGTGATGCTTAAGTATTCCATGAAGGGGTCATTGGCTCAAACCATCGCCCTGTTGTGTTGGATATGGATATTCCGATAAGGAGGTGCAAATGCAACTTTAAATTCGAATACAAATGGGTTGAAAAACAAGAGTGGCTAACTATGGTAAAGAACAGCTAGGTTTCTCAAGGACAACAAGGCATCACTTTTGTGATTGCTCACAAATTGGCAAACTGTGCTTTAGCTTTGAGAAGGTGGCACTTGAATGCGGTGGGTAACTCTAGACAACAGATTAATCAGATTAAGCAAGCCTTAGAAGAATTAAAACGGTCACCTTCTTATGAAGGGTCAAAAATAAAAGAGAAGCAACTAATAGAGGAATTGGATTTAGTATGGCATATGGAGGAAAAATTCTAGTTTCAGAGATCAAGAATCAGATGGATTCAGGATGGGAATTATAACACCAAGTTTTTGCATGCTTCAGTAGTGCAAAGAAATCAGAGGTAGAAAATTCTAAGGATTAAAGACGAGCATGGACGATGGGTGGAATGAGAGCTTGCAATTAAGGATGTTGTCAAAAAAATTTTTGTCAAACTGTATCAAGATCCCATAGAGGCAAATATGGAGCTGGTTCTATCACACATCCATCGAGTTGTGCCTAATGAAATGAATGAATCCCTCCTTGCGCCGATCAGCAGAGAGGATATGAAAGCAACTGCCTTTAGTTTGGGTCCCCTTAAGGCCTCGGGTCCTTATGGCTTTTCGGGAATTTTCTTTCACAAAACTTGGAATCATATTGGGGAAGATATTTATTCCATGGTATTTGAGTTCTTTCAATCTAGTGTACTTCCCCAAGGAATCAACAAAACACATATTGTGCTTATCCCTAAAGTCAAGCTGCCCATTCAGGTATCGCAATTCCGTCTAATTAGTTTATGCAATTTTGTATATAAAATTATATCTAAAATAATTGTTATGCGAATGAAACCTTGGCTTAATCTTATAGTGCACCCATGCCAAGCTGCTTTTTTACCAAACCGGGTTATACAAGATAATATTCTTATAGCCCATGAAATCTCTCATGCATTCAAAAAGTCTTACTCCCATAAGAATCATAGTTTTGCTATTAAATTGGACATTTACAAAGCTTATGATAGTGTTAAATGGGATTTCTTGTTATCTTGTATGGGCAGGATGGGGTTCAATCCCAGGTTTGTGAATTTAATTCAACAATGTATCACCACAATTAGCTATTCAATACTTGTTAATGGAGAAGCTTCTACTGAATTTAGACCAAGTCGTGGGCTTAGGCAAGGGGATCCTCTCTCCCCATATCTGTTCTTGCTTGTATCAAATAGCCTCTCTAATTTGCTTGATGCAGCAATCCAAGAACACAGTTTGAAAGGGCTCAATATTTCAAGAAAAAGACCATTGATGACGCACATGATGTTTGTAGATGATACTATTCTCTATGGTAAAGCATATGTGGAGGAGGCAAATACATTTAAATCTATTTTAAATCAGTATGAACAAGCTTCTGGGTAGCAAGTTAATGTAGCCAAATCAATAATTATTTTTAGCAAGAATACCCCTATCGACATGATTCATCAAATTGAAGAAGTGCTGGGGATGAAGTCTATGGATCAAGTTGGAAAATATCTAGGGGTTCCTTCGAATTAGGGCAGATCAAAGGTACAAGCAATGAATTATCTAGTGTCCATAATTCAACAACGAGCTCAAGCATGGAAGCATAAGCTTCTCTCAATAGGAGGCAAAAAGGTGATGATTAAGGTTGTTTAACAGCCTTACCAAATTTTGTGTTGTCCTGTTTCAAAGCCTTACTCTCTGTATGTAAAAAAATTGATAATGTGCTTTCTAAATTTTGGTGGGGCAACAATCAATCTCAAAAAGGATTAATTTTTGAAAAAAGGAGCTCATTAGAAAAATCCAAGAGAAGTGGAGGTTTGGGTTTCAAAAGAATCAGTTGCTTTAACATGGCTCTTATTGCAAAGCAAGCCTAGCGCTTAATTAAGGAACCTTCCTGTTTATGGTCTCGTTTGATTAAAAGTTTGTACTTTCCTCACAGTGATTTTTAAAATGCATCATTAGGAAGCCAGCCATCATAGGGGTGGAGAAGTTTATAGGAAGCTAAGGAGGTTTTGAAGATGGGTGCAAGAATCAGAATAGTCAATGGTAGAAACACCATGTTTTGGACAGATCCCTGGATTCCAAACTTGCAGCATTTCAAACTATACACTCAGCAACCAAGGGACAACTGCCAATTTAGGGTGAAAGATTTTATCACTTCTAAGAGGAATTGGGATATAAACAAACTCATAGAGTGTTAATAGTTGATGAAGTGAATGCAATTCATGCAATTCCCATTAGAGCCAATTCAGATCAGGATCAATGGGTTTGGCATCAAGACAGAAAAGGAGCCTTTATAGTTAAAAAGGCAAACCAATGATTATACATAATGAAGACTTGGTTGAAGGCAAAACTAGAGAATCCACATCCAATCCCTATCCTCAATCTTTATGGAAAAATATCTGGAATGTGCAATTCCCCACCAAAGTTAGCATCTTTCTTTGGAGATCATGTAAAAACAAGCTTCCAACTAAAGAGCAGCTAGCTAAAAGGAGAATTCAACATAATTCTATATGTGAAATATGTCATAATGCAATAGAAACAATAGAACACATCTTATTGCTTTGTGATCATTCTCGAGCCTCATGGTTTGGGAGTAATATTGGGGTTTGTCCTAATAATTCAAATGTCAGTTCCTTTGTAGAATGGTGAAACTTGCTTGTTGAACAGTTCAAAGCCTCCAATAATATTCAGTTATTGGTACATATAGGTTTCTTGTGTTGGCAAGTCTAGAAGCAGAGAAACAATTAGATTTTCAAAAGCCTCCCACTAGATCCAAGGAAAGCTATTGAGGCTGCAAAGTTTCAAACCCTTGAGTTTCTTTCTTGTTGGAAATCATCACTTGCAAGCCCAAGGTTGAGATATGAAGCAGATGAAATGCAATCATGGCAGCCACCTCCAATTGGGATGCTCAAAACCAACATTGATGCTAGTTGCAAAATAGGCTCAAATGAAGCAGCTCTAGCCCTCATTTGTAGAGATTATTTAGGACAAATGATGGCTAGCGCTACTAAATGTTGCTTTGCCTTGTCTCCCCTTGCTGCTGAAGCCAATGCATTAATTTTTGGAATGAAATTTGCAATTCTGAAATGATGGTTTGCTTGTGTTTTTTAGTCTGACTATAAGTCTTTAGTTGATTTTTGTAATGATGGATGTGCTAAGCTTGACTTGGATATTAGCTTTAACATGTCCACCATTTATGAACTCAAATCATCCTTTAATACTTGCATTTTTAGATGGTGCAATAGGGAATGCAATAGAGTTGCAGACTGGCTGGCATCTCAAGCTTCAAACGGTAAATTGCCTGCAAACTAGCATTTGTATTAAGCCAAATGGGCTAATTCATCTGTTGTTAGTAGATTTATCTGCATTATGCTTTAAGAAATGATAGTACTTTATTATGGGCGAAAAAAAAAGTTCTTAAAACCCACCATTTGACATGTAACTTCATTAACTGGCATCCAGTTACAATTTGCGAGCCCCTCTCCAATCCTTGATGACTACATGCTCTAATGTTAAAACTTTGCCCAATTGACCCCTTCATAAATCAATTACTCCCATTCCACTTTCTTTTGAAAAGCCATCTCAAAATGATAATAATAAACAAATAAATTGCTATGAAAAAGGACCGGATAGAAAGCAGATAAAGCAAAATCACAACTGAATATAAAATAATATTAAAGAAAATTTAATACACAATTTTTACTGAAAAACTCCAAATAAATTATATAAAAATTACGAGCAATAATATAAGAATATCATTATGAAAAATAATAGAAATTACAATTTTTCTTTTTCACATAAGAAGAGAACAACAATACTTTCTCTTAAAATATGAGAAAACACATTCTTAATAAAATTTTCTCACTCGATGAGCTCTCTTTCACTCGTAAGAGTTAGAGGCCTTATTTATAGGGACAAATTCCTTAATGTCTAAAAATTCACTTAGATGGTACAAATTATTTAAAACAAGTTGGCTATCTCTCTCTCTCTCTCTTTTTTTTTTTTTTTACTAAATACAAAATCAGTTATCGTACATTTTTTTTTGAAATTAAACTCATAATTTAGTCTAGTTTTCAAATAATGGTTCACAATATATATATATATATATATATATATATATATATATATATATATATATATATTGTTGATTCCAGACACTATTATTAATTAAAAAAAATGATGTTATTTTTTTTATTTTTTAGTAGTGCAATATATAGGACAATAATATAAGGAGACTTTACTTGTAATTACTTATTTTAATTCATTTCAATATATGTCAAGGAACTATTAATGCAGTTCTTGAATATCTTGTCTATAATATAGGGATAATTATAGAAATTTAAAACTCTTTTTCACTTTAAATTTCCTAAATAATTTTCTTCATAAAAATGATTGAAACGAAAAGATAAGATTTTCTATTTTCATAAGACAAATATTTAGATATGCTATTGAAATGGAATACCATTTCAGTTTTAGCGGAAAATCTTCATCCTAATTTTTATTTCACATGCAGAAATAATTTAGTTCCCATATAAATCCTCATATATGCTTTTAAATAGTGAAATATAATATATAAAAATTTAAAATTTAGATTTTAATTATATTTAAATTTACAATAAAAATGATTCAAATATCATTAAATTAAAACTTTTATATATATATATATAAAAGGTAATTAAGTAATATTTTTTTATATATTAATATAATATTGAGTCTGCATGACAACGGAAATGAAGATTACCACGGAAGTAGAAAATACACTTCTCATTTTTACTCCGCCTTTGTAAGGGGAAAATAAATATTTCGTATCCCCACCCCTATAAGAATAAAAATCAGGAAAAAGGCAGGATGAAAGTTCTCTGACCCATTGCCATTTCTCGAAATGTTTATGTCATTTTATGTTAGACAATTTGTACTCGGGGTAGGTGATTGCATTTAAGACTTAGTCTTGTAATAAATATTCATTGGCCCACATTTTAACGCCCATAGTTCACTTTAATAGAACCCACAATCTTCTTTTCATTAAAAAAAAAAAATCTGATTTATATCTGTTCATTATATTCATTTCTTTTATCGATCAAGTAATATATCATTGCAATTGATGTTTTTAGCCTAGTACTAAAATGAGACTACAAGTGGATTAGAGTTTTAATCTCAAAGAAAAAATTAATGCTAAAAAACTAAAATAATAAATCCTAGATTGCTTTCTGATGGTCCTAATGATATATAGTCTCCTTTATTAATAACAAATGTTCATCCATTCTTTAATTTCTGTATTTTTTTATTATGTTGTTTAAATTATTAATTTTTTTTAATCTCTATTTTGTTTAAACTATTATATATATATATATATATATATATATATATATATATATATATATATATATATATATATATATATATCACAAAGACTTTCTTGCTAGGTAAGTATACGTCATACAATTGAATAAAATTCTTCCTAATCTTTCAGTAGTATAATTTTGTAGTGGAATATAATGAGATAGAGTGTTAATATGTATCAATTAATCAAATTAAGTGATTATTAAGAATAATTATTTGGTGCATGCTACTCACAATTAAAAGAAAATTATTTAACTAAATTTATGACTTAGTTTCGCTTGATAATGACAAGAATTCACACTACTTTTTATCATAATTAGGTTGAATCACAACCAGAGAAACTAAACTATGATTTTATACAAGTTTGGAAAAAAAAAATCCCTTATCAGAATAACTAATCAAGTCCACAGTTTGAATACATAATAAATTAATGATCCTCACCTTTTGATTTTGTCCAATTTGTTGATATAGGAAAATCATATTCTTTTGCAAATTATATAGAACAACGTTATCTATACCACTTGACACAAGATCACTGTAATTAATTGGAGTTAATTGTAAATTACTACTATTTACGCTTTTTTTTTAATCTTTTTTTTTTAGGGTACTGAGGAGTATTTGAGTATACCGTATGAAGCAAGAAAAGTTTTTTTTTTTTTTTTTCTCTTTACATTGGGAGGAGAATCAATTTTAGATATATTATTTAAGGAAATATATAATTCCTGTTAGTCTATATCTCAATGCGAAAAAAAAAATATTTAAAAAATACACTTTCTTAAAAAGTAATTAAGATAATATATTTATAGACACAGAAATATAATCTAATGATAAATATATATTCGATATAGTCAACATATTCAAGTCCAAACCTTCCTTCCTATTACTCAAAAAAAGAAATAGTATTATGATGAATTAATTTTCATATATTATATTTATAATTATCCTTTCATATCATATTTATGCAATTGAAATTGAAATTTGACATTTTCTAATTGTGAATTTTATTTCAAATTTCAATACTACTAAATCAAAAGTTATTTTGATAACTATGACAAGAATTTTTTTTTTTTTTTTATTGTCTAATAAATTCATGCATCCTTCTACCAGTTATTGAATTGCCAATACCATACAAGAGGGTGACAATAAAGACGATGGCATCTAACTAGTAACGATAATAATTACTTAAAGAGTGGTCTCATTCAAAAAAAAAAAAAAACAAAAGCCTAGACATGCAATATTGGAGCTGGCTGAACCATCCCCTAATTTAATTGCTTCCTAGAAATTGACCGCAGATAGCATGAAGTGTTTAATTATGGAAATTTTAATTATGAAAAATAGCAAAATTTTGATCATTATAATTTGTAATTATTAATCAAATAAGTATGCATACATTGGTTCGTAATCATTTGCTAACAATTTTTTTTTTTTTAAAAAACTAGAACTATAATATAATTCAAGTAATTAATTATTTATTTATTTTATGAAAAATTTGATGAATTAATTTATCATATTTTTCATTAATTAAAATAACATAAATCGTGATCCGCTTAATCAATTGATATTTAAATTTAGTATAATCTTATTTTTTTTATTCCTTTAAAATCCTTTTAAATTGAGAATATCAAAATTATAAACTCTACAAACATTCAATCGCTAAACCAATGATCATTATAAACAAATTCAATGTTCAAAAATGGTTCTAACCATAAATTGACCTCATCAACAATTTCATTAATTATTATTCAAGTTCATAACCATGAAATGTGGGTCAAAGTTTCAAAACCTTAAGCAACATTGAGATGCATGGCAATAACGAAATTAAGCAACATTAGAAAATCCAAAAAAAAAAAAAGTCAAACCTATTATACAAAATTAAACTATATGCATATAATCATTTGCAGACTTCTAAAGTAAAATAAATTAAGCACATGAAATACCAATCATGGAAGTGGGCGGCGCGGCCGCCGTGAACCTCTCGGAGCCAGTTCTCCTGACAAAAGAATTAATCTCCGGTGGCGAAAACCCACCAAAATCAATCTCAGGGACTTCAGGGATAGTGGAAAGAGCTCCAGACTTATCATAAACGACGCAGTATTGATCGCCTGTTATTCGATCTTTAAAACTTTGTTTATTAGACTTGAACACAGATTTGAGGAACTTGTGAAGTGAGCGAGAAATCTTGGAAGGTTTCTTGGATACAGAAGGAAGAGGAGGAGGTGGAGGAACAGGAGCCGCCGCAGCTTCCACCGCTAGAGGCAGTGTACGGTCAGGTAAATGAGGCATAGATAAAGTTCTTGAATGTATAGCAGAATAAAGTTGACGTTCGAAAGATTTGAGCTCAAAAGAGTCATAAAGAGTGCTTCCACAATCCCAAACAAGACCCTTACTAGTATTATTAGTGGGGTTTCGGGATTTTCTTGATTCTTGAATTTTTTCCATTTGTAGATGCCAAGAAAATCAAGATTATATTTATATAAAGACTTGAGAGAAAGAAAGAAAGAAAGAGAGGGTTTTGTTTGCTTGTTTGGATATGCAAGGAAAAAAGGGGTTGAAAAGGGTAGCTATAAATATTGAAACCCGCTAAATTAATTATGACCTTAAAAAGAAAGGAAAGGAAACGTTGCAGAGTTCACGGCCATGGCATACGAGCCATTAAATTCTCCATTTCCTCGTGAATTATTGCTTTCTTTTTTCATTCATTGTGGTATTGTCCGTGTGTCTAATCTTAACCCTTTCATTTCTATGTATATAATTATATATAACGTCACAAACTTTGTTTTATTTTTTTTAAATAATTAAACAAAAATTGTTAATATCGTAAAGTTTCAATATAATTTTATAAAAATAAAAATAATAAATAATGAGAATAAAAAGAAAAAGAAAATAAGAAAAGAGGACTGGGTCACAACTCATTAATTAAATATAGAAAAAAAATTGAAATCTTGATTTTTGGGTATTTATATATCTACTAATTAACTTTATTTTTTGTTTTGGGAATATAATAACTTTATTACTTATTGTTACTTATTGCTACTAATGATTTTATGTCACTTCTCATAATTATGTTACGTGTAATACCCAAAGTCTGCATAGCTCATCAGAGTTATAATAATACCATAAAATATAAATTTTATGGGTATAGTATCAATGACATAGTGATAGAATGATAGAAACTCTTATTGGTGCTAAGTGCTTGAGTGTGTACATTTATGAGATAGAAATATTTATTATATGTTTTATTGAATTAATTTTAGGCAATATGGCTTAATTTAGGCTTATTATGATATGGGAAGGTAAGATTTAAAATACCAAGTGAAAAGGAAGGAAAAAGTTACGAAAAAATTTTAAGTTCGGGAAACGTTTTCGGGTGGGCTTGTTAATGGGCTTTTGGACTCAAAGCCCAAGCCCATAGAGTGGCCGGCCCTAAGGCCTCAAATTTTGGTGGAGTTTGACTAAAGAATGGTTAGAACAAGTTAATTAGGGGTTAGGATGAGAAAAGAATTAGGTTAACCATATTTGTTGACTTATGTCAACTTTACACCTAAGCCTCCTACTTTTCCATCACCATGATTATGTTCACTTTGGTGATGATGGTGTTCATTATTTTGATGCTTAGTCACCATACACCTAAGGGCTATCTCAACCATCCATTTTGATCAATCTTAGCCCTCCATTTCAAGTAAAAATGTGATCATTGATTTTGTGTGATTAAATCACCACCATTGATTTTATTTGTATATAAAATGAAATTGTGTTAAACCATTTCATTTGTAACCTACACCAAAAATTTCACCCTCACCAAAGACTAAAAACCTCCCAACTCATTCTTCAACTTAGAGCTAAATTTGAAACATTTCAAGGTGAGATTTTTGCTTAAGTAATTCCTTTCTTTCTTTAGCTTAAGTGTGATAAATTGTTAGCAATTATCCCTTTTCTTTTGATTTCTATGATTGGATTTTGGTGGAATGATTTAAAGGAGAGTTAGTTTGGCATGTTAAGTGATGAAATATGAGAATTGAGGTTAAGGATTTGGGGTCTAATAGGTGAATAATAACAAGGGAAGCATGAAAGATCAATGAAGAGAAACTTACATAAGGTTCGGCCCAACTAAGGATTTTAGGGGAAGTGTCCAAAAATTTTTTTAACAATATCTAAGGTTATTTGGGATGTTGAAAAGTGGTTTAAAAATGTAAAATTTGAATTTAGAGATTTTATTCAAAAATTGAAATTCTTGAAGGCATAATGCATGATATAAGGAAAGTATATAATATGAAGAGTAGTTTGATGTTTGATTGTTGTGGTAGGCTTTGCATGACATTAATTTCATCTTGGCAAAATCAATTTGAGATTTGATTGAGTAATTTTGGGTTTTCCCCAAATCATCCCAATTTGGTAAAGTTAGGGTTTATGAGAATTGGAAGAGATTAGTTTCAATGGGTGAATGAATGTTGATTGTTTGAATATTAGTTTGATAAACATGGAATTTAATTAAGGAATTAGAAAGGAAAAGGAACCTAATTGTTTTAATGAAAGGACTTGGACAATATGAGATTTTGAAATAAAGTGATTAAATAATTAATGTGTTTATGTATGTTATTGTTTGATGTATTGGAATGTGTTTTGGTGATTAGTAGTAGGAAGTTGATGTTAAGTTGAGTTAGAATGAGATTAGCAAGTTAGAGGAGTAGGAATTAATATACGATTGTTTGGGGTGTATTTGTAGAATCGAAAGGCAAAGGCATTGCTCGGGATACCGAGGAGTCTCGTTATAATCTACACTAGAACTATCAGTATAAGAGCTAAGGAGCAAAAGGTGAGTACCTAATAATATTATATTTCTTGTGCTTTAAATATAAGCCTAAATATTGTATCACTTTCCTAATTAAAATGCATTGCAATTCTTTGGCATGCATGATATGCTTTACCAATTATTGAACTAAATATCTCTTATGGCACTTGGCCACATGAGTCTTATTGCTTCATTTCCTAATATGATCAATGATGGGGATTTTGATTATTTATTGATATATTATCCATTGAATTATTTCATGGATGGAAAGAAAAAATGTTTTAATGATACTGTGATAAACAGAATACCCCTCTGATGTGGGGTAATATATCAGCCTTGTGCACAATGGTAATGAACCCACGGATAGGGTAAAGAGTATCCGAACCCTAGCTGAGAAGGGTTTATGGCCCCCAGTACGTGCGACTCAATCAATTGTACGTGTGACTGAAATGGGAGTGAGCAAGGCGTAAGCTGCCACTCGAATGATAATGTGGGAAACACACTGTTTCCAATAAAGGAAATATTCTGCTAAAAATGCAATAATTACTGTATATGGAAAACTATTCCATAAGAATGATTTTTGATCCGTTTCACTTCATTGTTATAAGAAAATATCACTAAACCACCTATCACTTGCTTATTTTATACAGTATTATTTCGTACTCATTGAGTTTTGTCTCACCCCATAGTTGTTATTTATTTTCAGGATCAGTTGACGGTTCGACAAGGTAAATTCCAAGTTCTACATCTCCGCTTAGAAATTGGGTTGCTGATTTTTGGTATCATCATGTACATATTTTGTTATAATTTTTGGAAGTTTCACTCTAAAGCTCCATATTTTGTTAAAAGTCTGTAATAATGGTATGACTTAGAGTATCATTAATATGTATGGTTGGGTATTATTTTACTATAGTTCAGATGCATGATTAATACTCACTTGAGTTGCAATTAATATGCTGGAAAATAGAGTTCAAAAGTGATAAGTGTGAAAATGAATTTAGACATTGAATGACTATTACATGGGAATTATGGCTACGATATTAGGTTAAGGGTAACGTAATGGTAATAGCTTATGAGTTATAGGTTGTTCTACGGGTTTAGGTGATCTTACGTCTCCCTATACCCTATGACAGTCGCGACTCAAAGATGAGTCGTGACATTACGTATATCCCCTTCATTTTGAAAAAATGTCTATTAAAAAAAAATTATTTTTAAAGTAATAATAATTTTATTATAAGTTGTCAAAAAGATTTTTATTAATTGTAATATAAATTAGAAAAATATATTTCATACTTGAAAAATAAAAGAGTAAATTAGTTATTTTACTATTTTTTTATTAGATTACTAAATAGCCACTTATTTATGAATAAAATTAATTTTTTTAATGACTATTTTTTTTTAGAATGGTAGAAGTATATGTTTAATTATTTATTGCTAATATTTTAAATTATTACAACTTATATATATATATATATATATATATATATATATATATATATATATATATATATATATATATATATATATATATATATATATATATATGGAAATTTTATAAATAATTATATATTAAAACAAATAGAATTCTAACAGCTTAGGAGAAAAATAGTAAAAAATATATATTTTTTAATTTATTAGACTAACTAAATAATTGAACAACCTTTGCCCTTTCATATGTAAACCCTCTCACCTCACTAAGTGAAATTGAAAGGAAATGGCTTTGGGAATTGGAACTATTTGGAAGATAGTGAATAAAAATAGTGTCAAAAGACAATTTTTTTCCACGTTTGTAGAAAGTAGAAACAAATTAATAATTAATAGACTTTTTTTTTTTTTTTTGCACTAATAGATTACCTAATATAAAAATCAACCTTTAATAAATATATAACCGATCATCATGATGTGACCCTAATGTTATCTCAATGATAATTTACCCAAATATTTATAATAACCCTTGAACTTTATAAAAAAAATTTATGACACTTTCAATTTTTAAAATTGTCCATTTAACTCTTATATGCTTTCTAATTTTGTATACATTTAATATTGCAATGCTCATAAATTTGTGAATTTAAACACATATAACCATATGTATTTATGCATCAAAAAAATTTAAATATTTTAATAATTAAATTTAATAGTCATCTATTTCTCGCGCTTTTTTAACTTTAAATTTTGTTCATTATCGTTTAAATGATATATCTTTCTAATTAAATCTTTTAATGATTTAATTTATTAGGATGAGTTTAACTTCACTTGGTCTATTAATTAAGATTTTTTTATTAAATATATATAAAATTAAAAGTTTAAAGAGTTAAATTGATTATATTTATAAAATTAAAAATTATTTAAAGAGTTAAATTTAAGAAATTAGACTATTTGAAAATTTTAGATGCGATGAAGGTATTTAGCAAGTAAAAAAAGAAAGTATTTAATATTATGCTTTTGTAAAAAAGTTTCATTGCATCTTAAATTCTTAAATAGTCGAATCTCTTAAATTTTACTATTTAAATAATTTTTAATTTTTTATATATATACATATATGTATATATATAAAAAGTGTTAAATATTTTCTCTTTTTTATCTTTTTATTATCTTTTTTTTTATAATAATATATAAATTGTATTAAATTTTATAAATATATATTATTTATAAATTTAGCTTATTTGTTATTATGATAAGAAAAAAAAATAAGAGAAAATATTTATCTTTTTTTTTTTTTAACAAAAATAGGAGTATCAAAATATGTATTCATTTACAATCATACGCGTGGATTTCATAATTGTGCACTCGTGACTAGGAATTAAAGAACTATATAATTAGATTTTGGTTGAAGGGATCTTTGGACATTAAGTAAAAAGTAATTTGATAGTCATGTAGTGGATAATAAAAGAAATGTAGTGGCCTACGTGTGGCTTAATTATTTGTTGAATAGCTTATGCATTAATTGTAAATAAATTAATTACTTCTTCCTTGCCATTTTATTTAAGATTTTTTTTTAAATACCTTAAAAAACATGTCTCATTTTTACTTTTAATATTTTTTACCTTTTATATTTATTTTATTTTTAAATATTAATTTAATTTTTTTATAAAATTTTAAGAAAATAAAATTTAATTATATTTAATAAATGATAAAAAAATAAATTATTTAATATATTTTCAAATTTTATGAAAAAATATATTTTAAATAAAATGGAATGGATGAAGAAATTAATACTGTTTAAATAAAGGCCATTTTGAGGGGGATATGTAACTAAAATTTCTATTATCCAACTATATTATCTGTTTATATATATATATATATATATATATATATATATATATATATATATATATATATATATATATATATATATATATATATGTATATGACCCTACAAAGCAGGTGCCTGAGTTGTTTCCTACTCTTTTTGGTTGTTTCTTGATTTTTGGTGGATCACATGTTTGTTAATGAATATGTATACATCAATGATCATATTATATTTATCCATATAATTCCTATTTCTATTTATAATTTTTAAATTATACTTTTGATTTTTTATTGAAAATTAAAAAGAAATATGATAACTAAGGTTGATTGGTATAATTTCAATTTCTGATTTTTGGTTTACGTTTTTCTATTTTATGACTTGTATATTGGAAAAAAAAATGGATTAAAAAAAATAAAGAAAAATCACTTTTTTAAAGTTTTCTTTTATTATGATAGCCTATACTTTTTTGTTTTGAAATATTATCAAATAACAAAAATAAATATATTTGGACAATAATTAGTCTTTTCATAGTTAAGAAACAAAAAGCAAACATAAAAAAAAAATCTAAATTATCAGATTTCATTTTAATTTTATGTATACAAAAATAGATATTTGCTTGTGAAATTGAATTATTAGAATAATGTTTTATAATTATTATGGGGTATATTCTCAACTTTCTGTTTTTATATCCATCCAAGTCAAGTAATGGTCCTCAATAAACTCTTAATTTAGAGCAAATTGTTTAATTGAAGTCGATGCTCAAACTGAAACAATAAACAATGAATTGGCAATTTTTTATTATTATTATTATTATTTTTTCACAGGAAAGGGAAAGGTATCGAATTTGAGATATGCATGGCAAGTATATTGTATGATCAAATAATTAATATAAAAATTTTCATATTATTTCATTGACATTTAATTAAGATAAATATATGGCTGATAAATCAATTTGAATTTTCATTTTAAAAAATATAATAAGTGAAATTTCAAGGTTTAATGTGATTGAAAAGGAATTTTATTCTTTTTTAAATAAGATATATATAGATACAGATTAAAAATATGATTTTTTTTACAAAGTCATAATGATGTTATAAAAGCTTGTTAATCTATATAACTATATGTACGTTTTTTTCAAAAGCAATACGAAATTTTAAAGGATGAGATCCATCTGGCAAGAAAAGATCTCAAAAAGAAAATTCATTCTTATTTTTGTTGATTTGTGTTTGAATTTTAGAATAAGTATTTAAGAAATAATTTCTAGTTGTGTGTACATTGATACTAACATATGTATCTCTCATCATTTGAATAATAATATTTATAATAATAAGAAGAAGAAGAAGTGAAATAAAGTGCTGCCAACAAAAACGTTCTTTTAATACACACATCCAATCTCTCACAATCTGACCCATTGATTTATTTTTTTTTATCTATATATAGTAATTATAGCTTGGTAGAGTTCATTTGAAAAAGTACAAACAAACAAACAAAGAAGCTAATTATTAGCTAGAGTTCATGTTTATTAAAATTCATCTTATGATACCTATTAGTTTTATATGCGTGAATCTTTCATTAATTTATGTGAGGTTTTATGGGTTTTAATAATTCGACGGTATTATTAAAAACCTTTTAATTTCATGATTTATGCGTAGATGTTATCGTTAATTATCTGTTTTAATATATAAGTATATATATCTATGTTATTGTTATTGTTACATATATGTCAGAATTATTTTTCAGCCTCTTGGCTTGACAACAAATAACAAAATAAACAATATTTAAATTTAACTTTAAACAATATTTAATTTTGTGTTGCTAGCTTATTCGTCACTATAATTTTTTTTTTCGAAATTCGAAATTAAGTTGAAGATTTTATATAATATATTTAATTTTGTGTATCTAGCTTTTTAATCATTATAATTAATTTCGATACAAATAAATAATACTAATATTTGTACTTTTTTTTCTTGATTCGTCGCCAAGAAAAAAAAAATCAAATAAAAGCAATACTTAAAGTGGGAAATAAAAAGTGATTACCTAGGAAAATGTGATGGATTTCTTTTATGTGGGTGTAGACTTAAGATGTCTTATTAGATTTGTAAGTCAAACAAATAAGCATTAAAATGGCAAGTCTAGTAAGAGTTCTTGTACCTAAATCAGTTTGCTGTTCCTTAGAATTCTCAAGAAAAAAAAGATCAAACTTGAGAAAAAAAATTCTAGTGAGAAAGAGGTGAAAAGTTGCATAATAAATTTATAGTGGTAGGTGAAATGTGTTTGTGGAAAAAGAGTTGGTTGATATATAAGTGTTTTCCTCTCATTGGTGTGCAAAGAGCTTAGTTAAGATGGAGCAGACAAAATTATAAGATGGAGTAGACAAAACGTTAGGGTGTTAGACTCCTATTATTGCTTTGCCTTTAGGGTGACAGCTTGTCATATTCTGGTATGTAAGATCAAACAGTTTATCCTATATATTATGGTGCACGTGTCAAAAGTTGACGTACATTAAGTCTTATTGTTGATAACCATGCGCTAAAACATGATTGGGCATATGAAGCGCTTCATTTCCTTACACAATGAAATTGATTTGAAGTGGACTAATCGATCTTATGAGGAAAGCTCAAACAGTACGAGAGAACATTTTGATGAGATATTTTTCTTGGAAGACAAGACCTTGAGATTTTCACTGTAAATTATTTTTAAAGAGACTTTCCTCTAAACCTTCTAAATTTATTCACATTATGTTAAAAAATAGACCTAATGTGGCATTCGAGACCCAAAGACACTAGTTAAATTTATTCCTCATTAAAAAAATCTAAAAAAAAAACTTTGAAAATAAACACACAAATTTAATTTATGCATAGATCAATGGTTTTGGTTTTTTTTTTTTTCCTCACATACAATAATTATTTTTTTTTAATCAAAGATAGATTTCATTGATAGATTAAAAAAAAAAGAGTTACAACAACAATGTGTACAAGCCTTTTAGGCCGATAAGCAATAATAAGAAGAGGCTGGAAATAATACAAATTAACTGACACATGATCTAAACCCGGTCTAAACACTTAAATCTATCAAAACTTAGCAGCAACTTCACCTTCATCTTCAACAGCACTATCGGCAACAGGGTGGAGGTGTTAAAACTATTGCATTTTCTCATGTCAACCATAGAAATAGAAACCCCATATGGACACAAAATCTTACTTTAAAAAAAGAAATAAGGTGAAAATAAAGAGAACAGGAGATGGGTTTCACAGACCTAAAAGGTCAACTTTCCCCTAAAAATTGATGTCTTGTTTCTCTCTTCAAAGCTACCATTTTCACAAAACTATCAATTTTTATTATCTGTAACACAATTCAATGCTAAGCCGCATATGATAATTAATAAAAATAAATAAATGGGATTGAAAAATATTGTTAACTTTGATTGAGATTTTGTTTTGGGCAGGTTGATTTGGAAAATCTTTTTAGTCAAATTTCTATTGTTTCAGCAATTAGTTCAGTGTCAGGATAGGCTTATTCTTAGTTGTACTGTTGAACTTAACAGTCGGGTCAAGAAAGGCAAGCACTGAATACTAGTGCTTCTCAGTCACGACATTGAAATTAATGTCCCAGCCATTTTATTTTATTTTATTTTGGAAGAAATATAAATATTTTTATTTTATTATATATGCACTAAAAAATAAAATAAATTGACTTAAAATTTTCAATATAGTATAAATTCCACGTCAGTTTTTTAATTAGAGAATTGATGAAAAATTATAAAGGTGTAATTATAATTGTATATTAATATAAGCTCGATGATATTAATGTTATAAATTAAAAAAGTGATTTTAATATTATTAAATATAAAGATTAATAATATTAATGTTGCAAATTAAATAAAAAAAAAAAACTTGTGTTGTTAATAAATATAAATGTGAATGATGATAGGTGAAAATAGTCAAATTTTATGAACCCATTAAGTATAAGAATTTCCAATAAGAGAAATTATAAAGTAAATATGAAACATATACATTTTTTTCTTGGTAATATTTAAAAAAATTGATTGTAAGTTTTGTTATATTACATATATTTTGAGAATTATTATACATATATATAATTATGTATGTCAATATTTAATTCATATTCATATTTGTATATAAATAATTTAAAATAACATCCGTCTAACGGGCAAATCCACAACTAGTTTTGTCTTAAAAAGAAATTGAAATAACAAATGACCAATTAATTTATTTTAATAGCTCTGCTCACCAGATTTTGTAGACTCTTTTATTGCTTCATATACTATAAAAAGCAACCGTATCATTTCAAAACTGATGTGCCTTTTTACATGCATATACACTAATTATCGTTAGTTACATTTTTCTAAGACCTTATAAAGTGGGTGTGATACCACTAATATTATTGCTATTATTATTGTTTTATTATTATGCTAGTCAACAAACCCTTGGTAAAGAAGGGAAAAATTATTAGAAAAAGAACTATAGATGAGTATGGTTTGATTCAATTTGAAAAATCAAAAAATAAAAAAATTGAAACTTCTTTAAATTTTAAATTGATCTGAATCAGATAAATCTTTAAACAAAATTTTAAACATTTGGTTTGGTTGAGAATCGATTTTTTAATTCAGTTTTGAATTTTATATATAAAATAATATATAAATAATGTATAAAATATATAACATATAAAATAATATATAATAAGTAATTATTTATAAAATAATATATAAATATATAAAATAATATTAAAAGTATTAAAAATATATTTAAATATATAATTTTATTTTTTCGATCAATTTAGTTTTCAAACTTTTAAAATCGAATTAAAAATTAAAAATTAAAATTTTTAAAAATCTTAAATCGAACCTTTAAATGATTACCTAATAACTAAACTAAATATATAATTTCGATTTGATTGGACTCGGAAAATGGATTAAGTTGGATTTTTGCCCGCCCCTAAAAAAAAATTGAAGAATACCAAAAGCAAATCCGACCAAAAGTGGTGATGATTCACACCTAATATATATATATATATATATATTAAAAATATCTTAATAACATATTAAATATGAGCAATGGATTATCAACAAGTTTTTGATGTATAGTGATATTAGAATTGATGGCTAAGAGATATCGAGGTTGAACTCTGATAAGATAGAAAAGAAAAAAGTATTTAACATGATAAATTTGGTTGACAAGGCCAACTACCGGGGAAATAGTTGTTCTCCTTCAAAATCTTCGATACCGACTTCACCGATCCAATGCTAAAGTCTTCATTTTTCACGAAACCAGCTACAATTTCCATCAACACCAAAAAATTTCATATCTTTTTTTTTCCTTCTCCGGAGAAACTTGACTATACGCTTACAAGTTTTTTTTTTTTTTTCACAAATTATAATCTATTTTTATTTTGACAAAAAAATTAAAAATTTATATTTATTTTTCTATCTTATCTTTATTATGACCATAATTATTTTAGAATAATATAATTTATTATAACTATACTAAATAACATATTTAAAAATATGATAATAAATTTAACTTGAAAAAGGTAAAAAAAAAATATGTACTATAAATTATAGATAGGAAATATTTTTTAATTAATTACATTCAACTTACCTTGTGGCTAATCATAGTCACTAGCAAATTATATTATGGATCCTAGTTCATATTGCTTTACCAGGATCCAAAAAACACGTGGTTCTCCATTTTCTTCAACTTCACTTTTTATTTTAAGTGTCTCTTTTTTTTTTTTCTTTTTGAAAACAAACATTTTCTTTTCCTTTTTTTTTTTAAAGATCAATTGTTTCTTTTTCTTTTATTCCTTTATTTCTTTATTCTGTATCGATACATAATCTTTATATTTAATAAAGTTTAGTTTGGAATTTTTTTTAAATTAATTGTTTCCTAATTTTTTGAAATCAATTTTTGAATAATAATAATAATAGAACATATATATATATATAATCAATTGTTTCCTAATTTTATGAAATCAAATTTTTTAAATAATAATAACATATTAATAGTTGAGTTTTTTTATTTTTTTAAATTAAGTGCTAATTATTTTTTTTCATTTTTATTTGTTTAAATATTTAGAATTGAATCAATTAATTAAATATATAAGTTATTTTTGTTTCTCCCATTTAATAATTGTTGTAATTTTAATTAGATATATTTAAATCATTATAATTAAAATAATTATTATAAAATATTTAATAACTTAAGTTACAAAATAATTTATTTTTAAGAATAGAATTTCATCTTTAAATATAAAATATATATTTATTACTTACAAAGTGTATGTTCATTACTTATAAAATATATATTCATTACTTATAAAGTGTGTATTCATCTGTTATTTCATTTTTTTTTCATTATTTGATTTTTTTTAAAGGGTCTACAACATTCAAAAAAACTATAAATAGATCACAAAACTTATTAAATTAAATGGTATTTTTTTTCTTTTTTTATTTGTTTCAATAATTGGAATTGAATCAATTAATTAAATATATAAATTATTATTGTTTCTCCCATCTAATAATTATTATAATTTTAATTAGATATATTTAAATCATTATAGTTAAAATAATTATTATAAAAATTTAATAACTCAAATTATAATATAATTTATTTTTAAGTTATAATATAATTTGTTTTTAAGAATAGAATTTGAGTTTTAGATTCATTACATATATCATACATGTTCGTTAGACAATAATTAAATGTTCATTTGAATGAAAATCAATGTTCATTGCAGAAAATAGTAACAAACTTATAGTATCATCTGATGTAAATATCATCCAATGATTTGTAGATTTATTACATATAATACACATGTTCTTTTCAGTATATTTAAATATATATTGTAATGAAATCTCATGTTCATTATATATAACACATATATTCATTTCAGTATACTTAAATATTCATTATAATGAAATGACATGTTCATTACAAGAAACAATAATATATTTAGAGTTTCATATATATATATATATATATATATATATATATATATATATATATATATATATATATATATATATATATATATATATATATATATATATATATATATATATATATATATATATTATTAAATTTATGTAAATTTACAGAAAGTAAATTTTATTTAATATATTAGATAATTTATCTAAATAAATATAAAATAATATTTAATAATTCTATTATTTTTATCGAATTCAACATAAATAAATAATCAAACTGATAATTTCATAAAAATAAATAAAAAAATATTTATAAAAAAATTCAACCATTAATATAATTTTTTCTTATAGGAATTAGTATAAATTTAATTAAAACAATTAAACAAATATAAAATTTAACTATTCATATAATTTTATTTGCAAATATTATAAATAAAAAAAATAATAACTGAAAAAAAAAAAACAACCAAGAATAACTAAAAAGGGGGAAAAAATAGCTAGAAAAAGAAAAGAAACAGAATTTCTATTGAAATTCAAACTCAGCACCTCAAAAAAAGTAAGGTGATTGTATTAACTAACTACACTAACTGATATTTTTAGTTTTTTTATTACATATATTATAATTAACTTTTGAAACTCCAAATCCAAAATATGACATAAATTGGAGTTCATGATATAACAATCCGTACTCACTGACCAAAGAAAAATTAGTTATACAAGTAAGAATAAGAGCAATCGGTCTTAACCATTGATTTGACTATCCATTTCTGTCTAATAAAATTCAAAAAATTGAGATCCTAATAAAAATCTCAAACTTCAAAACAGTTCAAATATCCCTTTGGCAATATAGACCACAATTTAGTACAACACAATCATCTTATGGCATGTTTCTGTTATCGATCGAGGTTATTTTCATCATTACTCATCTCTGCTTCATCTTTCCTGCAGTGTCATGTATATATATGACATAATCACATTTCAATTATTGGCAGCAAATTGTGTAATTTCTCCATGTTAAAAGGCCTGATTGCCCATTACAGAACAAGATTGGGCGAGTGATTTTAAGTGCAGGCTTTTAATCAACCACGTCACTGCTAAAAAGCTTGAACTTCTTAGCATCAAGAATCAATTTCCTTACAGAGGAGAAAGCACCCATAAATCCTGCACCTGAAAAAACAATTATAATAGAGATATTGATCCAATAGGTGAGGGAAGTTTTTGGAGGCTTGTGAGTCATGTTGTAGAGAAGCATTGGGAGGACAAAATCAAGAGGGATGAAGCCTAATGCTCCAACAACACCATTTATATCTCCAAAGAATGGAAGCATTGCTGCCATAAATCCACAAAATATCACATAAAGAGATCGAAGAATTATCCTGGGAATTAGGTTTCTTTTGGAGAACATTCCTTGCTTTACGTCAGCAGAATTCTTTTCCATGATCTCATAAGCTACTTGAGAATACACCTGTGTTGTACATGTTGGAGAAATTTTAAAATCAGGGAAAACAAAAATAATTTAAGGGTGACAATTAATGAATGAACAGTGCTATTCAATTCAATATGACAACATTTAAAATCAGTTCTCTAAGATTGATTGAAGAGTGAATATCTAAGTTTACCAGGCCAATGGCAAGGAGCTGAAGTAGGACAAAGACAACACCAAGGCCAAGAACCCATGTTGGAGCCAAGGAAGGTCCCTCATCTGGCATTAGGCTTTTGAGAATGTTAGAATTAGATTTGTTTCCAAACACCCAGTATCCAGAAACTGCAGCTGAGTAGAATGTAACCACAATAACACTATAACACATCAAAAGGCCTTTCACCATCTTTCCAGTAGCAGGGGGAGCCAAAGTTGCCTGTATTGATGGGAAACAGAAGAATTAATGGTTGAGTCACACCTCATTCACCACTTAAGATTAAAATGCTGAAGTTACTTGTATTTCAGGCAGTATTCCGTTCCCAAATATAGCAGCTATTATGGAGATGGAAGTGAAGGCGCTGAAGACCCTTGCAGTCTCAGATGATTCTAGCGAATAATCCCTTGGAGGGGCATTTTTTGATAGACCTACAAAAGAAATGGATATTTCATTTTAACTTAAAGAA
The DNA here is from genome assembly GCA_947687605.1 of Reutealis trisperma. NCBI lineage: Eukaryota > Viridiplantae > Streptophyta > Magnoliopsida > Malpighiales > Euphorbiaceae > Reutealis > Reutealis trisperma. Next base: position 8,191,803 of record CANTUT010000039.1, on the reverse strand, counting down.
AAATTTCCCAGTTTTGCATGAGAAAATTTAACAAATATGTTGTAGCTGTAAGTACATAAAATCCTCAAGTTCCTTAAAGAAGAAAAGTGGCCAGAAGTATCCAGTTTTTTTTTTTTCTTCAAATAAAATAAAAACATATTAATTTTGGGAGGATGGAAATCTTACTGGGTCTATTAATTTGCCCCAAGGTAAAAAACACACTTTAAACAAATTGATATAACACAAACTGGGAGTTAGCTACTTCTTTTGGTTAACATAGAAGCCTAGTAATTAATTTGACCAACAGTTAAGGATCAGAAAACAGTATACTGGTCAGAGACAATTTCAGAAATTTAATTAAGTATGCTGGCCCATCTTCAGCTTCAAATGTGTCATCGTCAGATCTACGTATCTACATTGCATCTGTTAAAACCCTACAGTATCATGGTGATGAGAGCATTGGATGTGAGAGGGAGGGATTTAATTCTCAACCCATTGCTAAAGTATCTTATTTAGCATAGTTTCAGAAAGGAGGCAGAGGAATTTTAGCACAGTTTTAAGAACAGGACAAGATGGTTAGGAAAGCCCGAAAAGAGAAATCAGTAACAGAACAAATAGTCAGGAACATCATGGGCTCTGTTGGTTGTGTATTGATGGGCTTAGCTTGGACTCATTATTCATTTCTATATGTACTTTTGCTTGAATTAAAAGTAACTATCCTCCTCCACATAATTCAACCCCACAATAAATGGCATTTCACTTTTCAGTCTCCCCTTGATTGTAAACAGCCTCTTTGAAATGCAAGAAGTTTTGTACATGAGGACACCCTTTTAGTCCCCATATAAATGATATTTAAGCAATAGATGTAAATGAATATTGAAAGACAGTTTTAGGGATGTGGTACCTGCATGAATACAAGCACCAACTACAAGGAAAGTGTAGCCCAAACTGAGTAGTAGTGAAGCCATGTTGAGGTGTCTGAGGGAGTGGAAAGATGGAAGCTGAGAGAGAACTATCATTACTGCTGTCACCATTGCTATGAACTCGAACAATTTCAGGGGGCCATTGGGAGAAATATTCGAGTACATGATCTTTACAACCCAAAGAGAGGACATCAGAAATAGAATCATTAATTAGACTAATAAAAGAATGAAAAATCTAGTTTTACTTGTCCCAGGTAAACTATTAAAACGTAAGGAACCCTTACCACAATAAGTCTGCTAAAACCTATCACCGAAGAGATACTAGTCAGTTTCCATATAAAAATTTGCCTCAGATGAAGGTTCCTTCCAGTGTTATTCCCTAAAGATTTTTTTCTGTACAAGACGGGGAGAGCAGAAGAACGTGCCTAACCTGTTTTACCTGTATTAACCCTGTACTGTCGATCTCATATATATATATTTTTTAAATTACTGTAATGTCTATTTGTTTCCAGATAAAAGATACTTATACTTTTTTTCTTTCATATGCTATTCTCACATTGATGCGGTGATTACTTTTAGAGCAGCCGATGCTATTCCCATAAGACATTCTTTTCCTTGTATTTGCTGGGTTTCGCATCGTTAGGCATCAAACAACTTTTGTCCTATATCTGGATTGCACATTTGATGTGCCTTCCTGTTGTCTTTGCGTAATGGGAAGGCTACCATATCAAGATAAAAATAACTACAGGTCTTGAAGGCACATCAGATGATGAAAGAAACCAAATTGCTTAAATCATCAATCCATGGTATCATGTCCTTATCCTTAGGAAGCATGAAAGGAATTGGCCCACACAACCCCCAAGCGTAAAAAGAAGAATAACTGGTTTGCTAATAAAACAAACTTAATCTCCCTTTCGTAAAGAAGAAATAAACCTTGCCCAAGTTAATAATGAAAAGTTGGATTGAGTTAGAAGCATCAAGTAACAATACCTGAAGGCATTCCCCTGCAAGCAAAATTGCTCCTATACTAACTCCAGTGTTGATGGCTGTCTGAATAAATATGACAAAATAAAACATCCATCCAGACCCTGCATTAAGAGAAGAAAATTTAACTCCACTTTATACACGAAACAACTCCAACGTGCTAAAGATAATAAGGCCTCCTCAGAAAATCTAGATTATAGAGTAAAAATTAGTCCAATAGCCTTTAGTACAGGCCAAAAAATTAAACTAAAGTGATGCTACAGTTTTCAAATACAAATCAAAACATTGTTTATACTTTGTAGATATTTTGAGCAATGAAGTTGATAAGAAGTCAAGATAAAATTATGGATGCAAAACACGAGCTAATGATAGCCAAAAAGAAAGAATTTCGTCTGGGATAAGTGCAGATCCAAGTAGTCCACTAATAAGAAGTATGATTGAAAATAAAAGAGGTTTCACACTGGCTATTGAAAAAAAAAAAGAATTAATTGAAAGTATGTGTTCATATCATGTTATTTTTGTCCAAACTCCAAACAAAATGATTCAAGTTAACATTGATATCAACACATCCCAAAATGTTTAAGAATCCAAATCAACCATTAATTAGCCATTCCTGCCATAAATAAAAATGGCAAGATCTGATCTAATACTAAAAATTGACACTATTCAACAAAAGCAAATGCAATACCAGTATTGTGAAATTATAAAAAATAGATAATCCTAAATTTGAACATTCAATTATTTGTTGAGTGGAGTGTGGTGTCTTATGTTACGTGTGTTAAGTTAATTGTCAAAAAAAAAAAATCAACTATTTATTATTCAAATTAATCCTAATTAAGACATAATAACTTATTTTCAACATAATTATTATTATTATTATTTGTTTAGTTATAAATAGTAACTTATACGGAATTATGCTATGTCCAATATAATATAATATGAAATAATGTTATACAATTTAACACTTTTATTCAACTAATTATTTCAACTGATGTAACATCATTACATTGAAAAAAATTTTATACAATGTATTTTTGAGAAATAAATATAACAAACAAAATAATAATATATTAATTGAAACAATAAATTGAGATAAAAGTGTTAGACTATAAAGCATTTTCCTGTAATATGCTTTTTTAGAGTCAACATTAATTATATTTTTCCCCGATGTGCCCCAATTTCACTCTCAATCGTTTGTCTACATATCCACTAGACCCATGAATGTTATCTTATCTCTTATCAACAATAAAGGAGGCACGAAACGAACGCGTTATGATTCATTGGTGCTAAAATTATTTTTAAAATTAAAAAATTTTGAGTTGATATTTTTTTATAATAAAAGTTTGATAGGCCGAAACAAATTACATGAATATGAGTGCCTTTCTTATTTAATATCTATCACTAAATATATTTTTTATCAAATTAATTATTATTTTTTATAGTTTAAAAGAGTTGAAATTATAGTTAGAGAAATTTATTAAAACAATAATAATAATAAAAGATATACTCCATTTGTGATTAATATACAGATCTATTCATGAATCATATTTAAATTTAAAAAATATTAAATTGAAATTAACTGAAATTTGCAGCTTTGCCCACGAGCAAGTCCATTAATATCCGGCCCATATGTCAAAAATTAGACCCGCCCAATCAATGTATACTAACAATAATCGCGCTAAAAGCTCTAACCAAAAGCCACATGTACAATACCATTGCGAAAATTTCACCAAAGGTCAAGCTAAGCCTAAATTCGCCGTATCCCGAAAACATCTCTCTCTGATGAAGGATCCGAGTTTTGGAGCTTTCCCTTGTCGGCCGCGAACGAAGGAACTAATTATTTACCTAATACAAATAAATAAATAAATAAAAGTTTGGTAGTTACCTAAAACATCGGCGGCTAGTTCCCGGAACCGTATGTGGCGGCGACCGGCTTTCTCACAGTGATCGAGCACCTTGGACATGAGATAGTAAGAGTAGAAGGTGGTTATTCCCATCACCGTTAAGCATAGGAATCCCAGGCCCCAACCTAACCCTCTAAACGCGTATGGTAACGTCAGTATTGTAGGCCCTACTATCGCCGTCGTCAAGTGGAACCCGGCGTGCCACCACTTCCCTGAAAAATGAAAAATCATTAGTTAGTACTATTATTAGTGAAAAACGCTAACAGGCGCTACAAATAACCGTTTAACATCTTTTTGTTTGTTGTACGTAATACCTTTTGATTCGAGGACGAAAACTGCACCGGCATCGATTTCCCGGCGAGACTCAGAGAAAGGGTCGGGTTGCGGAGGATGAGCCATAATTTGGATATGGAAGCTAAAGCAGAGGAAAGGTGCGCAGGTTAAGAGAAGCAAGCAATATGCTGGTGGTGACAGAGAATATTTTGTTGGAGAGTTGTTGGAGAATCATTGGAGACATCAAAGAAAGCTAAAATGCACCGGAATGGCATATTTATTTCGCCGCCCTGCAAATAATATAATTATTTTTGTATAATTCATACTGTTTGTGATCGAGATAACGAGCCTTACCGAGGGACATAATATAATCTAAAATCTTAAGGAAATGAATTTATGGTTTCTTCCCACCTTCCTAATCCCTTTTCTTTCGATATGAAATTACACACTTGAAATTTATGAAGAAGAAGAGATTGTTTTAAACCGGTTTTGAGTAAACTATTAAGTAATTTGGTTTTTTAACGTCTTGTTGGCTTAAAATTACGTCATTATCCCATGTTGCCGCTTCTTGGCTACTGTTTGTGAAGGGTGATTTGGTACTTTTGGATGAGGTAATTGTCTTGTTCAAGAAATAGGAAAGTTTTCCGTAAGAAAAATACAAAAAATAGAAAATTTTTTCAATAAGAAAAATATAATCAATACTAATATGGATTCATGTATATGAAAAGATATCAATCAAATCTTATTAACATGTTTAAATGAACTTTTTATTTTTATTGTTCCTTTTGCATTAATGTTATTTAAATTTAGATCATCAACAACAGGTGGACCCTAATTTGTCATTTCCAGTTTAGTTTGTGTAATTGTTGTCGAAACTGAGTGGTTTCAATTTATGCATTTGCTTATGTCAAGCTAGAAATTGCAATTTGGCTGGTTTAGTTGGCTGTAACTGTATAATTCAATTTGAATAAGATTTCAAATTCAAATAGAAAAAAATGGTCTAAGAAGTTTATGATGCAGCCAATTTGAATTAAATTTTTCATTCAATTGCAATCTCAAAGTTGACATTCAAATTTAAAAGGATTGAAAAAACAGAGGATAGTTAGACTAGCTCAAAAGCTACCAAAGAAAATGGGATTTGGCGATCAACTAATTGATGTTCAATCAACATTTTGAACGTCACTTCACATCAAACAAAAGTTAAATGCCTTTTCCCTAACTAAAATATCAGTTAAATGCCTTGTCATCCGAGGTTGCAGCAGATTTGTTATATTCTTCCATTTCCTTCTTGTATACTTCCATCGCTTCAGCGGCTTTAGCATTCCAGATTTGCCTCTCTTCTTCACCAAGTTCCTATAAAACCCAGAAACAGACATTCCAAAATCAGATACGTTCTATTTGTACGCTTAAAAAGTTAAAAATGGTTAGTTTCAAGAGATAGACCTTCCATTTCACAGAAATCATGGCAGTAAGAGTAGAGTTGTTAGTTCCAGGCCGCTCCAACATTAAACTTTTTCTTGCTTCTTTGCTGCACAGGGGAAAAGCAGCAACAAGTCAACAACTTTTATTGAAATGTCATTTCATTTTTGGGAATTTATTGAGCGAGCTCACATATTCACTTGAATTTTCTTGCTTTTCGCTTTTACCTGAACATGAGGAATGAAGACGCAGGCTTTTTAGGCTTGTTGGGGTCAGAATCCTGCTGCTTCTTCTTTTGGCGATTCTCTTTAGTTTTCTGCACAATATAGTTCACAATTAGCCACTAGCAATACACACAATGAAAGAAATTTCAGGGAAGCATATGATCAATCAACCAGACCTTGATTAAGTTTTCTGTTTTCTCCTTCTTCTTAAGCAGTTGTAAGGCTTCCTGTTTCTGAAGCTTCAACAGGTCTTCCTCTTCCCTCTTTAGATTCATAGCTTCTTCCTCCTTTTTCTGCTTGTAAGCCTCCATTTCTTGCATATACTTCTCTTTGTTTTTCTTTGCCATCTGCAAGTTTCCAAAGAACTTATAAAAAACCATATTGACAAAGAAATTTTGTATGCAGAACATATGTTTGAAGAAGAAACCTCTTCATAAGGCCCCTTCTGTTCTTCTGTCATGTTCTTCCATTCCTCACCAGCAATCTTTGCAGCCTGTCATACTCCCCAATTTCGACTCTCAGATAAAATTAATAGCAAAGATTCGATGTTACAGAAAAATCACGGGCAAGGATCTTCAATTACCTCTAGAACATTCTTGTTCTCTGCAGATAGAGCAGCCCTTCTCTCATTAGAGAATAGGAAAAAAGCTGACACAGGATGCTTTGGTTTCAATGGATCTTTTTCTTTCCTGCAAATGAACATTAAGAAACAAATTAGTAATTATATTGTCAAGAAGAAGGCGGAGACAGAGAAAGAGGGTAGTGGGATCTACTTAGTCTTCTTCTTGTTCTCCTGTTCTGCTTCTTGCAAGAACTGTAGATATTGTTCAAGCAATTCCATTGCCCTCTTTTGCTTCTGCTCCTCTTCCAAAAGCTTCATTGCTTCACTTTCTCTCTTCTCCTTTGTAATTACCTGCAGATAGGCTTCCTTTTCAGCTTGATACTTCTCCTCATAAGGTTTCTTTTCCTCTGCAGTAACATTCTTCCACTTTGTCCCCAATATATTTGAGATCTCTTTGAATTCTGCATCCGGTTTCTCTTTCTTGACCTACGCAACAAAACACCCATAACAAAGTGATTAGTTTCTGAGAATCAAAACAAGGTCAGATCAAAAAAGCTCAAGTAAAATTTAAGAACCGATTTCTCTGTTTTACCTCATTCCAATGGTCTTTGCACCACAAAATGTAAGGTGGACATGGCCTTTTCTTTTCCGGGTCACACTTCTTCTTCTTCTTGTCTTGGTCCTCTTTCAGAGATAGTACAAGGGGGAAAGTCTGCAGCAGGTTCAATTTAAAAAAGAAATAGTTTAATTAGATTACACCCTATCGAAAACATAGAAATCAAAAAAATTGACACATAAATAAGAGCATCACAGAATTTAAGCTATTTGGGATTTCATTTTTTGCTCATTTTAGGGATTTCTCGGCAACCAAACAAAAAATAAGTGAAAAAATTTCCAAAAATTAAAAAAAAAAATCTGCAAGTTTATCTCTTTATTTTCTTTTCTTGGCATCCAAACAGAAAAATTAACAAAAAATTTAACCTATCAGATCAAAGAAAATAGAATAAAGAAAAGAAACTAACCATGTTGGGTTTAAACTCCTTCAATTTCTGCAACTTCTTCAACTCTATTTGCAACTTTTCCTGCTCTTTGCCCTTGGTTTCAAGCTCCTCCTCTTTCGCCTTCAACATCTCATCTTTCTCCTTCAGTAATTCCTCAGTTTTCTCCTTCTCAAGCCTCAATTTCTGAAGCATTTCTTGCATTTCGTGCATGTCTTGTTCAAATGAAGAAGAGGACTGCTTGGTTTGCTTCGCCTTGGAGGCCCTAGCCTTGGGCTTCTTGGGTGATGGGCGAGGCTGAGAGAGACTTTCATGGTTCTCTTTTGAAGGATCGATGTCGGATGTTGGAGCAGCGGTGGCGGGAGAAGTCACAGAGATTTTCTGAGCCATGATATTAGCCTCATTTGTTGATGTGTTTTTCTGTTTCAAAGCTTTCCTGCTTCTTGGTTTCTTTGTAAGGACAGGCTCAACATTGGTGAGTAAGGCTACTGCAGTATCAGCCATGGTTGATGAGAAGCGGATGAAGGAGGAAGAGAGAGAGAGAGAGAGAGAGAGAGAGAGGGTTCGTTTCTCAGACGAATAAAGATTGTGATAGTGAAATTGTTTGGTAGAGGAAAGGGTTTTTATATACGAGAGCAAAAGACTGGGAGCGCAACGGTTATATTTTTCAAATTCAAATGAATTGTTTGCGATTCAAAATTTTGACCGTTGCTGGGGTCTTTCTGTATTTCTTACTATAAAATGGGTTTTGATTTTATTTGATTGTTTAACTAGCTTCTCTAATAATTTGGGAAGATATTCAAAGTTCACTGGTATAAATAGCAATACAAATTGGTTTATAGGATAATTCAGTAAAACCTGAAATTCTTATCAAGCAATCTCAAGTAAATACCTTTGTCTAGCAAAAAGAACAAAAGAAAAAGCAAGATAAATTAATGGATTGTACATGTGTTGCAAAATTATAAATCCCTTATTCATGAAGTGATCATTCGTATTCACCGCAATTTGAGATGAAAAAAAATATAATAAATAAAGGATTACAATTAAATTAAGCTTAACAATCCCTCCTCTTGCTGCAGTGACAATTGATATGTATGTTGACAAAATGATCAAGGCCCATTACAGATGAGATTAATCACCCTGGAGAAAGATAATCTCTGGTATATTGGAAAAATAATGAAGGTAAATAAATGGGCTAGTATTCACAGGATACGAAGCTGCTGCCTTTGGTCCGTGACTTTGACTTCCATGGTGAAACATCACTAGTGTTTGTATTGAATAAGATGGCAGCATGTTTAGTTCTGATAACTCTTGCTTATATATATTCTCAACTATTAACCACCATCTCCATTATCACATCATTCCAGTAGTCAATTGGGCCAGGCAAGCACCAATGTAGACAGTCATTCTGAACTTTGCCATTCTTGTCCTCAGCAAATGGATGAAACTGTCTGTATGGACCAGGATGCCCATCAGGCCTTGATAATAAAAGGTTTGTGAAGTCAAGAAGTTTTAGATTTACTCCATTTTCAGCAGCTTTTGCTGATGCCTTCTCAAACTCTGCTAATTCAACATCACGCAGAATCCTGTTTAAGTCCTTCAATTCAATTTCACCCTCCTTACCTGGCGTTGTTTTTGGACAGGTCCCGCCATTGTGCCATTCTCCATTCTCAAAATGATCAGGAGTTGATGTCCTAAAAAAGATCAACCCTTTGTGCTTAGACATTGCAATGAAGTTCATTGCATGGTGAAGGGCTTTCTCATAAGCGAAGACAAATCCCTGCTCTGTATAGTTCTTTCCTGGACATATATGGCAGCCTACTATTGTGTCATTCTCATGATAGATCGCAGCTTTGAGGAACCATTTTCCAGTTGAGATAATGATGTAGTCCAAACTCTGGTACAACTTTGTCCAATTCTTATCAAGTTTGTCAAGCTGAAGTTGAACTTCAGCTGATGAGACACCATTATTATCTTCAAATATTGCCGCTTCCACAAGGAAAGGAGACCAAATATTTGATAGGGTGAAGTTATAAGAGGGAAAGTGCCATCTTTTCGATTTGTATTCTTCATCATGATAAACTTCGACAGCTTGCTCAACCTGAGAACAATATAACTCGTTAAATTTTTTAACTTTTTTTTCTTTTGGTTGTTGGTTTGGGTTGGGGTGGACGAACAAGTACCCAAAAAGGTTGCATTCATCAGCACAAGGAAGAACCATGATAAAGCATTTGCTAGTTATGTCAGTTGGTACTATTAATGAATGGTGAAGCTTGAGCATGTTTGGATGACCAAAGCAACAGATACAAGTTTGGAACTATGCATACCAAAGAAATCAGTACGATGTCTAATGCTGATAAACTAGAAAAAGAAATAAATCTAATGATTATCGTCTGCAAGTTTGCTAGAAAGAAATTCTGATGAAAACAACCACCATTTGCAAGGTCTAAAAGAGGGATTTAAAGGTGAAAATGAAGATTCAAGCACCACCCAATCATCACAGAAGCTCTTAAGCAAGTGGTAGAATTGAAATGAGTTTAAATGCCAAGAGAAAACAACATCTGCTCACCACAAAGACTAGAAACTCACTTTCAGAAATCAACTATAATTAAAAGCTGCCTCAAAGCTTGAGAGCACTCATAGAGGACAAATAGATAAAACACCAACAGCATGCCTTTCTTTATTCAATAATTTTGTTTACATTTATGAGATGAATCAACAACATTTAAGCCGATCAATTTTACATTAAGCAGAACATCCGCTAAAGAAAGCCATAATAACAGAATGAATATCATATGATAAGAAATTACTAAATCTTAAAATTCCAAACGATCATAACAGCCAGCAAAGCAATCAATTGGTCCTCACAAAAATCAATCCATAAATAAATTTCCAAGGAAGCAATATAATGATAGACATGTGGCTGTAACCTACTTTACTGGGCAAAACAAGGATCAGAATTGAACCAACTATAAAGTGAAAATACCCACTGTAAGTGTCAATAGATTCAGAAAAAAAACCAGTATCCTCTGTGTGGTATTTAACAAATTCAAAGTTCAAACCAAAGAGACAAAGACAAAGGCAACGCTTATGCAACAAATCATGAGTGAAAACTAGCTTGAAACTACAGAAACCAAAACTGTAGAAACCAAATTCACTATAAAAATCCTAAAACTTACAGATGACAGCATGCATAGCAATGACTGCACATGGTTGCGAGATATTGAATCACCAATCAATGCCCATGCTTTGTTCCTCATCAACTCAAGAAATCTCTGTGCATCAAATGGAGGTAATTCACAATCTCTTGGATTCCACCTCCAAAACAGATAACCTGAATCTGGTCGCCCATTCCTCATACAATTTTGGTGACCTTCAATCAATGGACAGCTGGCATTTGTGTAAATTGGGCCTGATGGGTTGGGAATCCAATCCCCAACAAAAAGATCACATTTTCCTGCATTAAGTTCTGCAAAAACCAAAACTTACTCACTTTAAAGAACTGAATTAACAGTGCCCTCTTCATAATTTGAAATGATTGATTTTGTGCGAAGTAAAAGAAAGCTATTAAGTAGATAATAATAGATCTACCAAACAAACAGTACTAGAACAAAAGCTATTAAAAAGCATGATTTATACTGCTTAGATCTCAAACTAATTTTCAAAATAAGGACAAACAGCGCCAATCTTCTCAATTACAGTCATTTCACTCACACCAGACTTAATTTTTTTGCTCATTGGACCCGAATAAAGGAAGGGAAAAGCAAAATCAACAAAAACCCAACTCAAAGCGGGCGAATTTGATTACCTTTTTGTGGCTGCTCATCTTCAGATTCTGGCACATCAACAGAAAGAGACGGCTTTGGAATATCAACAGCAGCAGGTGGGTTTGGAATATCAAGAGCAACAGGAGGTGGGTTTGCAATATCAACACTAACAGGTGGATTTGGGTTTGGGATATCAGCAGTAAGAGGTGGATTTGGCACTAGAGTTTTATCAACAAGAGGGGTATCTAAATTGGGGTCAAATCTCGTAGATTGATAGAAAAAGAGCCTGAAAGCAAGACCCATTAAGAGAATGGCAACTGCTAGTTTGAATAGCCAATGATTGTGCTTGTTAAGAGACCATAGCCTCCAAATTAACTTCATTTCCTTTCACTGCTCTGCTTGTTTTCTCAACAAATCTCTCTCTCTCTCTCACTCTCAATTAAGCAAACAATAATCAAAAAACAAAGAAATGGTGATAAAATTGCTTACCGTAAAAAATGACCGACATTGAAAACACTGTTAATAAATGGTGTTTTTGATAAACATAAATTATGTTATTTGAGGGGAAGGACAAGACTGATGCAGAGAAAGAAAAACCAGAAGATGGGCGTTTGCAGCTTAGCAGTCTTTTCCTGCTTGGGTCGCCGCCTCACTGGATTTTGCCAATTTTTTTTTTAATGGAATGGGTTTTGTCAATTTCACTTACTATATTTTTTTTACCTTTCTGTTTTATTATTATTTTTTAAAATAAAATATGTACACACGATTTTGTTATTATTATTATTATTATTATTATATTTTATTTAAATTATGATGATGTGGATCCAATCAAAGCTAAATCATTTAAATTAAAAAAAAATTCATTTAAATCAAGATTAAAAGATTAATAAATACGAAAAAAAAATAATAGTTTAACTCAACAATTCAGCTCGTATCAATAAAGAAAATAATAAATTATAAAAGTGAATTATTATTGCTATTATTTTTTAATCTTGAATTATTATTATTATTGGGTCGCAAATAGATATTTGTATTTATATCATATGTCAAAAGAACTGATTAAGAAATGATTACTAATGATTTATCATTATCATTAAAATAATTAATTAATGATTAAAAATACTATCTATCATTACTAATTTTCATGTCTATCGTCTTTTTAAATCAAATCTTTACTTCCAAATAATTAAAGTATATTTCATAATTATAGATTTGATATAAATATAATAAAAAAAATAAGAATAAAGGGTATAGATAAGAATATAATTTTTTTTAGCTCTTTTATTTAATAGTATTAGGTCCTTTAAGTAGAAAAATTTTTTAATAAAAAAAATACAATTAATAGTAATATGAAAATTAAAATATTTATATATATATTAAAAGATATCAATCAAATCTTATAATATATCATAACAATATTTAAATTTTTAAATATGATTTATTTACACTGTTATTTGTATATAATATCTCAATAGGTCCCATCTTCCAATTTTTCAATTGTGATTTATTTTGTACATTTATTGGTGAGATTATAAAGACATGCAAATGATGAATATTGAAACTTACTTTTTGTTTTTTTGTATTTGGCAAAAAAAGAAAAAAAAAACTCACTTTTTGTTTTTTTTTTTTTTAAAAAAAAAGGAATTGCAACTAAACAAAATTATAATTATAAATTTTAGATCAAATTGTCTCTCCTATTATTTTTAATCAAATACATATTAAGAAAAATAAACATAAATTACTAAATTATTGTACAAATAGTGAGAATTTGAAGTTCAAATCTCTTTAATTATAAATAATTTTTACCAATTTAGTAAAAAATTTTAAAGATAAAAGTTACACCATGTTATATAATATATTTTATTCTTGCGAGTTATTCTCATTGCTAGTATAAAGAAGAAAAATTATTGTACAAATGCTCATTATCACATTATTATAAGATTAAGCGAGTTAGCTTGGTCGATTACTACATAAGCTTCTTACCAAACAAAATTTAAAGCTGAAGTGGACCCTTCTCCTTCTCCTTCTCATTCTCATCCCCCACTTATTTTAATAAATTATGCTAAAATTACAACAGTGAGACTGAGATTCTTCCCTTTAAAAAAAATGTATTAATTGATTGAAAAGAATTGGATCAACAAGACAACAACTATGGCAATGGCAACAATCAACGGGAGGGAAGAAATTATTATTATTATTATTAGTTTTTTTGTATTTTAAAATATTAGTTTTTAGTCAATGAAATTTTAGTATAGTGATGATGATAAAATTAAAATTGAAATCCTGAGATTCTATTTGACTTCTATTCATGTTTCAGGTTTTACTCTTATTTTTATTGGATTTGAATTATATTTGTAATACTTCATATAGTTGTTATTTGTTAATTATTCTAAAATTATGTTCAATTTTATAATTTAGTATTATATATAATATCTATGATAAAAAAAATAATTTTTATTTTTCCTCCTCAAGACTATTAACATAGAAAAGGAAAAGCATTAAAAAAAAAAAAAGTGAGGATATTAAGGAGGAAAAAAAAAGGCTGTTTCGGCTAGGCTAATTGTTTGTCGTTTGTGGCCTTGTGCTAATTAGGGGCACTGTTATAGGCATTTTTTAGGGGATATTTTTTTTCCCTTTTCGTCAAACGACATGAAGTATGCTAGAGCACTTTGTCGTTGGTCCGTATATGAGTGAGAATTTGCATATTAGTTCGTATAAAAAATTATTTATATTATATATATATATATATATATATATATATATTTGCCTTATGTTGACCCTCCCAAAATGAGAAACAGCGTCATTCCCTTAATTATTAAAAAAAATCTAAATTTCATAATTTTTGCCTATATATATATATATATATATATATATATATATATATATATATATATATATATTTATACATAATTAATATATTAATGATTAATGAAAATTAAATATAGTACGACACAAATTTATGTAGTTATAAGTTTAGTTTTAATTTTTTATTATTTTTTTATTAAATTTTCTAGTTCCATTTATGTGAGTTTCTATTTAGTAGGTCGTTTTTCTTTATATTGCATCTAATACATGTCATTTATTAACTTTTTTTTTTTTTTTTTTAGTTTTAACCGGTGATTTTTTTTTTCTGTCTATTACGTTGTATGACATATAATTATGTTATATTTAAAAAAAAAAAGTAATATAAAAAGCACTAATTGATTCTTTAATTATGGTATAACCGCAAATTAATAGTTATATCCATTTCAATTGATGATGATGTGCTACCTCCCTAAGATCAAATCAATTGTATGATCCCACCTTATGTTTTCTTTAGGCAGCTAAAAGTTTTTAGTGAACATCAAACTTATGGGTTTTTCACCCATCAATCTTGTTTTTTTTTTAAAAAAAAAAATAAAAAAAAATTATCTAGTCAATATTCAAAAGATCAAGCTACATTTTTAAGCAATTACTGAACAAATGCGAAGTATATGTTGCAAGCTATGTGAACTAGGTCAATTGATTACCAAATTGAACAAATTAATTATTGATATTATGATTTCAATTAATGTGACATGATCCAATTAAACAAGATTTGCCTTCTCTCATTCTCTTGGTCAACTAAACTAGTTCAGCATCTATATACTGCTGTCCCAGATGGAAAATTTCACCGAGCTCCTGTCAAAACCTCATTGACAAGTGGATTTTAGTTATTTTTACTAATGTGCTATTAATGAAATTGTATAAACTGCATTTGATGTCAAAAATGTCATGTTTGTACAAGCAAGCAAGCATATCAGGATTTTTACATAGCATTCGCTGCGAGGACACCCCGCCTTATGGCATCTACAGAACACATACAAAATAATACAACAAGAGATTGCATCCTCAATATTTACAACTGAACAAGATTACTAAACTAAGAATGTCATTGATTACATTAGCTTCTTCGGAACCTTCATCCCAAAACCTCGATTCAGCTTCAGGACTCTGCTCAAAAATAGATGGTATAATTAGTTACTGAAAATTAGCAGAACAGACAAGTGGCTAATGTAATCAGTATGTCATTTGATACATTGAACGATAAGAAGCTTGTATGAGGATATTTAGATTAATAATTAAAAAGAAAAGTAGGACTTACGTAGGGGCGAGTTTACCAAGGCTTTTTAGCTGTTTGCCCGAGTCCTTGTCAAGAACTCTCCCTGAAATTTCAATTATATAGGACTTCTCCTTTGTGGTTGGTAGCCCTCTGCTGGCAAGTAAATCTAAATCTTTCTGATGAAGCTCTCTCCCATTGACAAAGACTCCTGTGTTTCCAGCAGCACAGTTGTTTGGCATGGGATAGTTAAATTCTTTAATAGAAGGCTGCAAAAGAACATCAAAACTCAGTCAACAAAATCAGAAGAGCAGTACACTTCATTTCAAAGAAAGAAACTCATAAATCAAGGATCAGCTAATCTCACAGGAATTATGCCCAGGCAAGGTTGTCCCATCACACCCCAAAATCCAGCTTGAAAATCATACCTGTTAAAGACAAATGCAGAGTACCTATTATTATTGTGAGCAAAAGGAAACCAAATAACTCCTAACATTCATACTGATCAAGACCAAATTTGTTGGGTAGATATCCTTCTGTCCTAAGATATAAAAATCTTGAAGATCTCATACTGCAATCTTTTTATCTAGATTATAAATTTCCAATGGTAGTAATAAGTACAATCTACAATGGAAAAAAAGACATGTTGAACTTACGTAGATGCTTATGTTTCAGTCAACCAAATGGCAGCCTTACAAATATATCGTTACTGCCTAAGGTATACATGTGAATTTAGGGATGGCAATTTTGTCTGTCTTACCAGGCACTCGCCCCGACCTGATCCTATTACCCACCCCATTTAGTAAATGAGATGGACTGAGTTTTTTATTTTACACCTGGATTGAGTATAGGTCAAGTTCGAGTGATAGAATAATCCGACCTGAACTCAACTAGATTATATATATTATATATTTTTTTAAATATTATTTGTATTAAATTTATTAAAAAATATATATAAATGAATATATGTATATGAGAAAATAATAAAAAAAATTTAAGAGAATAAAAAAAATACATAAACATGTATACTCTACCTAACCTAAAGCTAAGCGGATATTTTATTTTTTAAACAAGTCAGGTTCAGGTTTTGCAAAACCCACTCAAACCCTACCTGCTGCCATTCCTACATGTGATTGCAACCAAATCTAAGTAATTTCAAATTTATAAAACTAACCAGTAATCTCCAGGACGAACTGGCCCAGCTAGCCTTTCAGCCTTTTTTACCATGCTGTCCGGAATGAGGTGCCCATTAACATAAACATGAGGTTTTGCATCCTCGACAAGGTGATTAGATCTTGAGAAATCCCTGAAGCTCTTCTTGAGAAGACCCACCAAGAATGATCCATTTCCCTTGTTGATCCTAGATCGATCTTCTTCTCTGCTTACCTCCGTAGAGTCCTGAGACAAACTATTACGTAGGTATTCATTGAAAGAAACTTCCACTTCAGTTTCTGCTGATACCTCTTTTACAGAGTTCTGCTGAGAACCACTCTTATCAAGTATAGCCTTCTCTTGGTCTGTTCTATTACTCTTGTTTCCATCCTCATATCTGTTCACTTCATGATTATATAAGCCATCAACCAAATTCTCTGCCAAAGGGGAACCCAGAAATGTTGGAGATGCATTATCTTTTGTATGCAGTTCATGAATGTAAGAAACATCTCTCTGCACAATCATACTATCCAGGCTCTCCTCCTCCTCAGAGGAAACACAAGATAGAGAAGAAAGGCCATGCCTTTTCCCAAATTCACTTAAGTTCAGCCTCCGGTCTTCTGATTGGATATTTCTTTCGCAATCTGTTGACTGGAAGTCATAACCAGGACTATCAAAATCGATAGAACAATTCGTTCCTTCACCAATAAGACCACCATCAGGACTTGAGAGGACTTCTTTTGAGATATCACGAGAGCCGTCACTAGCTCCAGCCAATACTTGTGTGTTTTGCACAAGAACAGAAATAATTAGCTGCTTGTTCTTAATTTCAAATAAGAGTACTTTTGAGCAGGCACCGCATCGCAATTTCAGCAGAGTCATCTCCTTTGCTTTAAGCCTTCTTGGAAGTTTTAGTAACTCAAAGCAACTACAGCATGTTATAAATGGGGCACCAGCAGCAATAGGATGGCAGACACGCCTATTTCCATGGGGTGCCACCACTGTCTTCCTTAGACCACCCTGGTGAAAAACATCCATGTCTGAATCAAAGTCACTTGGCCATATAGCATGTGACTTTGGATCCTGTGAGCGTAATACAGGAAGACTGGCATGAAGATTGTGATTTTGTGACCCGAATTGTGAAGGAATGTGTTGATTCCTTTTGTAGCAGTGGAAACATGCACAAGCAGGTTTATGATTCTGTGCTCTGTGGGGAAAAAATGCAAGGCTTTCTTGGTCAAAATCCATGTGTTTACCTAGCAAGTAGTCATAGGGTGGTTGCCGCTGATATTGACCAGGCAGTTGATGAGAATTTACCCTGGGAATTTGTAGCTGAATGGGATCCTCATAAACTGGAAATTCATTTGCAACATGCTTTGGAGGAAAATAAAAATTCTGCATATCCGTGTCATAACTATTTGCGTGGAGAACAGGCTCATGGCCATATTGCTTGAAAAAGGGGACTCTTGGGACATGCTTATCTGGAGCTAAAGGTTTCACCAGAACATTGTTGTGAGTAACATGGTCATGGTAAGCACCAGAAGGAGGAATTTTGACATCAAGAAAGGTCCCTTCTCTTTGTTTCTCAGCCACAGTATCACTTCTATAGATTTGTTCTTTCAATTCCTCCAACTTCCTAAACAGCTCAGCTCGATCTTGCTCTAGCTGTGCAAATCTGTTAGGCCTATTCGGGTCATCAAAATTCTTACCATAACCATAAGTAGAAGGTCCCAAGTAGTAATTTGAAGGTCCCTCAACAGGATAAGCAAAATTGGAAAATTGGTTTCGATCACTATCCATTTTGAAGTTTCCATAAGGTCCCTCCAGGCCATTTCCATCCAAACCCCATTTGCCCATTATCGTCCTTGATCTCAATGACCCAGTAGAACCCTTATACTGTGCTGAAATTTCTCCAATGCCTTTTCCTTTACCTGATGTAACAGACTCAGATGTATTCATGTTCATTTCATTACCATCCCTGCCAACCCAATTGCCAATTGGGTGCTTTAATGGTAGCCTATATATATCATCATAATCAATTCCCTTCTCTGCACAATTTTTATAAGCATAACCCACAATTTTTTCTTTCACAATTCTATTTCTACTATCAATCGAAGAATCATTATTTTGTATCCTTGAAGAAGAACCATTGACCCAATTGACAGTTCTTTCTCTAAAGATTGTCTCTTTTCTCCTATCAAGAAAAACTCCATCATTACTCTCCCTCTCAGCCTCAGATGCAATATCTAAATAGCTAACATCTTCTTTCTCAGACAAACTCTCCTTTTCAAGATTCCCTAATAACCCACCATTTCCTGCCACTTTCTTCTTTGCTGTATCATTAAAAAAAGCCATTATTCAAACTCCTAAATTTACCAAAAACTAATCTTTCTACTAATAACAATGAAACCACAAAGAAACAACGTATTGAAGTAGATAAATTTGAAAGCTTTAATATAAGACCAATTTTAATTGCTCTCTCTCTCTCTCTTTTATATTTTTTTTAACCCTTGATTAATTTTCTCAGCAACCAAACAAAGACTCCCAGAGAGAGAGAACTGACCTCGAAGAAATGCACCACAGCCACCACACTGGTATACAGAGTAGTTAGGAAGCTCTGTAAGTAAATTATCACACTCTGGGCAACGAACTAACCGAGCTTTTGACCCTTCGTCAACCATCATTAAACCTTAAAAACAACAAAAATATCTCACAAAGAAGTATGTCAACAGGCCTCGGAAACCACAAATCTTTTATAACAAAACAAAAACTCAACTTATAAGAAGGAAAGAATAAAAATGGTTTCTTTCCATTTTAAAACAAAACAAAACAAAAGAAAGATAAATAAGAACCAAACATGAATAAAAATATCCCATTTGAAGGTGAGATTCCAAGAAAAAGACAATCTTTTGGAAATTTGAGGTTTCTAAAACTATTCTCTATCTTCTTGCTACATAGAAGCAAACAGAAAATAAGACACCAAAGTTTAAAAAAAATAAAAAAGGCGCTGAAGTTTGAGAGTTTGTGAACTGTGGGTTACTGGGTACTATAAAAGTGAAGTTTGGAGAGAGGGAAGAGGATGAACAGGCTCAATTCCCAAAAATTTTCTTGGTGGAAAACGAAGAAAATGGCAACTAGAAAACGTTCAAAGCAAACACGGTATCGTTTTGACTCAGTACGACTTTTTATTTAAAAGCCAAAGCTAATATGTACGGTTTACCTCAAAATAAAGAGATTGATGCTAACGTGACTTGTTTTTTGAGAAGAAGACTTCAATTACAACCAGTAGCTAATTTACCAAATAAGACTTTTTTTTTTTTAGCCAAGAAGAAAATGGTAGCATTTCATTGAGGTCAAATTAGTTCAATTATACATAGGAAAAGCCCAAATAAGCCATTATATATATATATATATATAAATTAGTTCAATTATACATAGGGAAAGCCCAAATAAGCCCTTATATATATATATATATATATATATATATATATATATATATATATATATATATATATATTAATTTTGAGTCATATTCAAATTTTATCCTGACTATTTCAATAGCATTAAATCAAATAATATTTTACAAAAATAAAAGATAAACATTTTAAGATAAAAGATCAATTTTTTATAACGTTTCACCAATGATCTTTTCTTTTTTCTATCCACGTTCATCCAAAAATATATTTTAATATGATAAGATGATAAAAGAATCGGACATATTCATGCTAATTTTTCTGTTATCATTTTATATTTAAGTCAAAACGATAGAAACTAGCAGCTTGATCAATTGTATCTCTTTATATTTTAAGCCTCGTTAATGATAGCACTTGAGCAAAAAAAAAAAAAAAAAAAAAGACAAGTATAGATGAAAAAAAATAAAAATATTAGGGTTTGGTGGAAGCAAAAGGTAGGGAAAGGGATATGAAATATTTGCTTATAACATTCTAAATTATAAAAAATTTCACAAGGGAAATCTATCCAGCAACCATTCCAGCTAAACTGCATTTAACCTCTTTTGACCGTTCTTACAAACTCGAAGGCATAATGTCAGCGGAGAGGACAAAGTCAAGTGCTGGATAATTTATTATTATTATTACTATGTCTACTAAACATGAATATATTTCACATCAAAAAAATGACAAAGATGAGAAAAATATCAAAGAAAAATTAATTATATGACTTGTTGGCAAATAAGCTGTAGGTCTTAATTTATAAAAAAATGTTATCAATTAAATAATTAAATTTTTTTAAAAAATTTTGATTTTTTTTTATTCATATTCAGTCATCAACTGAGATCTATATATCACTAGTTTTATTTTTATTTTTTCTAAATTTTTAAAAAATTTCTGTTATCATATTAGTTATATGACTTAATTTATAAAAAAAAAAATATTACAAGTTAAACGGTTTGAATTTTTAAAAAAATTGACATTTTTGAAATTCACATTCGCCATCGAATAAGATCTATAGCACACTAGCTTTATTTTTTTTCCTTGCACGAGAAGGACATGAACATTAAATTTAGAAATCAATCATCTATTATCACCGACAAATTCACCCAATTAGTTGCAATAAATTTATTGGAAGTGAATACGTTGATAAACATAATTAACTGCTTAGTTGATATGTTTGAATTATTCTCAAATAGAGATTATTATGGGTTTGGGATTCAAAATTATTAGTGAGTAGGTTAATACTTTTTTTTTTTTTTTTAAGGAAGTAGGTTAATATTATTAATTAGTGACCAATGTTGTAAAAGCATATATAAAATTGTTTTTTTTTTAAAGAATATCTTTTCCATAAATTGAGAGCATATTAATTAATTTTTAAATATAAAAAAGTGTAAATTTTTTTAGTCTAATAAACTTTTTAAATAAATAATTAAGAAAATTAATAAATAGTATACATAAAAAATTATAAAATTTATTAAATAAATTTGAAATAAAGAATATTGGCTTATTAGATATGAAGAGTTATATTCGCTTTTTATTTTTTAAGCCAATTCCTCTGATAAATAAAAAGAGGAGTAAAATATTTTACCAATTGCACTAATTTCGATAATTAAATCATTGTTTATTTAAAAAAAAAACCTGTTGAACTTTTTTTTTATTGGCTCGAGTTCAGAATATATAAAGAGTCCCTGAAATACTTAGATTGTGAAACTTATAATACTGTTTTGGTGATTTGACAAACAAATAATAATAATAATAATAAAGGTCAATGCAAGGAACATATGCATGTTGAATGAGAAAACGGGAGCTTAGACAGACAGTGTCTCTTATTCATTTTATTGTGAGCAAGTCAAATGTGTAAATGGCCTTTGCCCTGTGTAACTATGCTAAATCTAGCTAGTATCTTTTGTTTTTTAATTTGATTCTTTTTTTTTTTCATCAAAATATTATATACAAATTAAATTACAAATATCAATCCATTACAATTGAGAAAAAAAAATAAAGAATATAACTTATTACATGAAATAAAATAATAAAAAATTAAAATTCTTATGGTCAATATCTAAACTCAAACATGATACTTTTTAATTTTAGGGCTTTAGTGTCAGTTAATCAGACTAAGTATTATTGGCTTAATTTGATCTCTTAATTAAGACCTCTTGACTTTTTAATTTAATTCTATTAAGATTTGAATTTGAATTTTTTTTTTTTTCATTTTAAAAATGAATTTAGTAAGATCAATACCAATCAACTAAAAGCTGATTGCTCAGGCAAGAAAAAAACTAAAAGCTGATTGGTATCTAGCTAGTATTTGCTGGCGGTTTCCTCTTGCCTGGTAGATCTGGTGGGCCTGGTGGCTTTAACTCGGTCTCTCTGTGGCCCAAACCGGTCGATGGGCTAAAGCTTTAGAATGGCTTTCACATGTGGGACTGGAAATTGGTTTTTATAAGCTCAATCTAATTAGGTTATTTAGGATGAAATTCCTAAATTACCAAATCTGCAAGATGGTCTGAAAGAAAAAATATTGTTGGTATAGCTAGTGGAGTATTTTAATTTCTTATATTTTTTAAATGGATAATAATTTGATCTTTTTATTATTCTAAAAAACTTTTCTTTTTTCCCTTTATACATATCAACTGGCCAACTCTAAACAAGAATTTAAAGAAAATATACTGCAAGATAATTCTAAATTTATATATTTTATACAAATCTCTCTTATTATTTTTATACAACGAAAAGAAACCTATGAATCTCCTTGTAAAAATAGTAAAAAAAAAAAAATTCAGTGGAAAAAGTTATCGAGATTCGAATTTCTAACCTTTTTATACTATAAGGAAAAAAATTCAACAATTGAGATATATTCCTAATATGTTGCCAACGTATATATATTGAGTCAATCATGATAATTAAGCTCAAAATTCATCTCACATTAATCAACAAAAATCTTCACAAAATGAGAGAAAAATAGAAACCTCTAATCATGAATCATAAGCAATCTCAATATGAAACTATGAATATTGTCTTATTCAATTTCACGAGCACATTTTCTTTTAATATCTCAATATATAAATATATTATATAGTAGATAAAAAAAAATTTTTACTTTATTATTATAAGCACAATATACAAAAGGAAGATATATATATAAATAATTTCCTTACATAATTTTCTTCAAGTTGGCAGCAGCAGCAGCAGCTTTTTTCCTGCGAAAACCAATTCTGCTAAAGAAACTATAAAATCTGGTACTAATCAAGAACTTTCTGGCCTTCTCACTCTTTATTAATGTCGTCTTCTTCCAAAAGTTTTTACTTTTAATAATTTTAGACAATAATCCCTGTTCTTGAAACCCTTCTTGATCTTCTTTCTTAACATTCATATTATTGAAACCCTTTATAATTTCTTGATGATCTCTTCGAAAAATAAACCTTTTTGACCCACAAGAAAATGGCAAAGCCATCATATGCCTATCAATAACATGACCTAAAGCAGCTATTTCATATGAATCATATAAAGGACTTCCACAATCCCATACGATACCACTGCCGACTTCTTCAGCTTCCTTTCTCTTATTCTTCTTCTCCATATCTATAAATATTCTATATGATTATGAATATAACAATCTTTATTTTTTTTTAATGCATTATATAAAGAGATTGTAAATCATTTGCTTTAGCACTAATTTACGTTTCTTGGTGACCATACAACATATAGTGGGTATGTCACTATGGGTGGTTTGATGACTGATATTTTGGTACATGTGGAGAAATAATATAGGAGTAGACTTGGAGTTGGTAGCATTAACATCTTATCCTTAAAGTTTTAGCAATAACCCACTTGATTATGTTATTAATTAAGGTTTTAATTGCTCGTTATATGAAATGAGGCCATACCTACCAATCTCTTGCATTTTGGTAGTTCTTATTAATTTGTGCGAGTTACAATCAGGAAATTGAAATTGAATTTGAAGCTATGCATTAAAAATGGAATCAGAATAATTGATTGAATTAGTTAAACTGAGAATTGAATTGATGATTATTTTTTAATTTTAATTTTAACTTTTTTAATCATATCTTAGAAAATATTACAAATTATTATTATTATTTTTTTTACTTTGATTGTTTTTATTAAATTTATATGTCTTTTTTTTTTTTTAATAATTGTGAGCACCTATTCGAATGGAAAAATTTCTTAGGTAAATTTAGTCTACTATGTTATTCGCAAACCTGTTTAATTACATATTAAGATGACATATAGTGTTATTTATTAATTGTATTTACATAGGTTAAGTTATTTATTACCATTAGTCATCCGTAATTAAATACTAATCAATATAAATAATATATCTAATAAATAATATCATATATCAATGTATAATTAATTGGATCTACATATAATATGGTATAGTAGATTTATCTAAAAATTTCTCTTGGAATGGGAGGTAATTATTTATCTAAACTTTTTGACTCTTTGATAGAGCCATCATGAAGTAAGAGAAATCAACAAAACTATTGCTTCATTGGATGGCCGGCTTTTGAATTCTTTATGGAAGTGCATTCTGAGAAAGATGTAATAATATACTTGTACTTTTTTCTTTTTTTAGTTTGCCTGGGGGGGCATTTAGAATAAATTTACGAGCGAATCAAACTAATTTTTCTTTTCGAACAAATGTAAAGACACATTTTCATATTTTATTTATCTATTCAAAAATTAACTTATGAGTCTCAGTGTTAAAAATTAAATCATCATGAAAAAAAAAAAGAGCAAACTCTATTACTAATCATATTAATTTAACTTTAAATTTAAATTCTAATGTTGATTTTTAAAATATAATATTTGTTTTTCCCATTTTTTCTTGCTTTTAAACACTCTCACATTGTGTTCAATGGCAAATGCAAGATTTGAAATGAGTGGAGGCTAGCAATAACATTATCAATTTATAACTCAATTTATCTTAGACCAGTATTTACAATGAATAAAAAAGAGGTTAATATTTTATTTCTCAGTTATTATACTCTTTACAATTCTAACTAGCAATTTTTTATTTTTAAAAAATAGGAACTTTTAAATTTAAAGAACTCAACTAAACAAACTTTAATAATCCAATTATATTTTAAAGTGAGACGGATGAAAGAAAAGCAAAAGCTAGATTAAAAAAAAAATTGACTTGGTTTTAAAATATAGATTTATATTTTATACGGGTGAGTATAAAAAATTAAATTGACTGTTAGAATTCAGCGATAACTTCAGTCCCCATTGGTAAAATTCAAGTAAAGTCAATCATAATTTTGTTCATTCAAAAAGTTGTAGTAAATCACATTAACATATTTAATTTAGTGATAATATATATAATTGTTATTTTGATAACAAATTTAAATTTGCATGTCTCTCTCGCTCAAAATTTGAAAGAAAAAAAAAACAATAAACCATTGTATTATGGAGAACATTTCATTGCAACAAACTTAATAGAATAGAAAGATCAAAGATAGCAGTATTTTGAGTATCCGAACTTGGCTTTAGAATTATTTCCTAAAATAATAATAATAATCAGAAAATATACACTCGGACTCGGATCATTTTTTGGATCATTTCCATGGGGAAGTCCGAGAAAAATTCAAAATGGGAACTTGAGCAAATGGGCTCTGTTCCAGCCCTATATAGTTGGATCCAATCAAACAGCAATAGTGGATTTGCAAATGAGCCCTATACATTGCTTTGGTACTACTGTAAATTTTCCTTGATGGGTACTTGTACTTTTGTAAATTTATGTTGAAATTTAATTTCATAGTTCATTTATGTTGTTGAAGGAAAAAAAAATAAAAAAAAAATTAATAATAATACAGAAGCACAAAAAAAGCACAAAGGGCTAGTTTGGTATAGCTGCGAAGCACCCTGCTTATGAAAATTTAAAAATTTAACTTACCACTTATTTTTACTCAATCACGTGAAAGCATTATGATAATACATATAAATGATAATAATAGCTCATTTTAATTTTTTTTCATATATTTTTGAAAAAAACATAGCTTATTCTGCTTTTTAAAAGTCTGATACCAAAAAATAGTTAAAAACTAAAAAAAAAATTAAAAATCAAAAGCACGTGAAAAAAATCAATGCTAAATTGGATCAAACAAGTTTTCTTAAAGTTTTATCATTCTGTTATTTATTTACATTCATTATAGGATAATAACATTTTTAGATTTTTTTCCGTTAATTTATTTTCAGTATTCTAATGAGTTATTATCAATTAAACAAAATAATAAACATATTATTATTATTGTTATTATTATTATTATTATTATTCTGCGAAACAAACAACCAATGAGAGATGCTGATTTCACCCGCAAAAATTGATTTGATAAGATACATAAGATATCCATATAATAAGGAATCAATCCAAGAAAAAACAAAGACAGATAAAAATAAAAATAAAATAAATAAAGAAATGTTGTGAACCATGTTTAATGTTTTAAAACGAATATATATATATAAAGAAAGTATAGTCCCTATCAATTTATTTCCACTTATAAGTTGTAGGGTTGAAAATTTTTTTATTTCTATTTTTTTTTCTTTATAATTTGACATATTTAAATTTGAAATATGATACTTCTTATATTTTTAAAAAAATAAAAAAAACCAATTAAATATATCTGATTGGTATGCATTTTAAATTAATTTATGAGAAAATTAAATATAACCAAATAACAGGATATATTCTCATCACCGTGTGAATGTGAAATATACACAATAATTTAAGGGAAAAAAATCAAAATGGACCAGCAATTAGACTAATGATCCAAAAGCAGATTTCCAATCGAGAATAATCCCTTTTTTATGGAACCAATTGGATTAGTAGTGAAAGAAAACATCAGATTCCACATTCCCTGCTTAGGTGCTTACAATATCTAAACCCTACGCAACAAGCAATTAACAACTCTGCCTTTTGGCTTTAGGGTATATAAGAATTATTTGTTTCATTCTCAAATTAAGATATTTGATAGTGTAAACTTAATATCATGTCATTATTAGTAAAACTAAACCAATTATATAAAAATTAACTCTTAATATTATATCATTACGAAAAATTAGTTAAAGTTTAACTTCATTTTATTCAAATGCATTATCAATAAATTTTTTTATTTAATATATTAGAATCGTTTCCAAATTATAAAATTATTTGTTTGAATTTTAATCAGAATTAAATAAAAAAAATATGTGGATAACGTGTTATAAATAAATAATTTGTCCCTGTAAAACTATAATCACAAGCTTATTTTTTATGTATATATATATATATATTAATTTTAAAAGTTCATTCAAGTCATTTATAATATTCTGCAAATTAATTTTTCTAATTTTTTAAAAAGCAGAAAAGTTCATGCACTGAGAAAATTCTTTTTTATAAAAATAAAAATAGACAGTTGTTTTGAAATTTTTAATAGTTGAAAGAAATGCATGTGTGGATGGAAATTAGCTAAGACTTGACACAAAACCACATTTTAATGTGAAGCTGAGAAAGTGTTTCCAATAACTACAATTCCCTTCCTTTCATTGATTTTCAGGGAAGACGTGCCCCGTGTTGGATTGGATGCTGACAATTCCAAAACTTGTGGACCTCAAGCATTAGATTACCCATTCGATCTGGCTTCTAAAGAGACAATGAAACCGGATAAAAAGAAAAGCTTATTATCCTGAGAGGTGATCATTTTCAATCATATTTTACAGATTAGCATTTCATTTAATAATATTAAAATTATTTTTAAAATTAAAAAATTTTAAATTCGAGTATTAAATTGATTATATCAAATGAATTATAATTTTGAAATAAATTCAAAAAAAAAATATAATTTAAATATGAAAAAAAATAAATTTAAATAAATCTGAAAGTCAAATCTATAATCTCTCGATACTTTAATTTTAATCTTACGAGAAATGTCATCATCCTATATAGAAAATCCAAAGCAAATGATCATACACTTACATATATAGATGATTAGAATATGATTAACCAAATTAGTCAATTTGGTGAGATGGTCGTCATATTATACTAATTAAAGAAAATAGAAAATCTTAAATATAATTCTATTATTAGAAAGAGAAAAATCTTAATACTACTTGATATGGTAAAAAAATAAAAATTAATTATCGTAATCTAGCTATATTGCCAACATTTGTATTTCTAATTATATCAACCCATACTATATTTAAAATTGACCCAATTATGTATGCTAAATGCAAAATGCCAAAAGTTAAATCTGGCTAATGAATAAAAGTTGAAATTTATGTTTAGCTTCATTTGATAAAGAGTTTTCATTAGCCCAATTTGATGTTTTACACGTGGTTAAAAATAAATCTATTAAGTTAGAGTTCAGTTTATATAATATTTAATTTTTTAAAAGTTAGATTTATCTAATTCGTACTCATTTCATCTTATTTTATTTTAAACATATTTTTTTATAAAATTTAATAGTGTATTAAATAATATGTTATTTTTTATTTTATACTCCTTATTAAATATAATTTTCATATTTTCTATAAATTTTAAAGAAAAAAATTGAATTAATATATAAAAATAAAATTGATATAAAAAATTAAAAAATATTAAAAATAAAATGAGACATATTTTTTAGACAACTCAAACAAAAAAATCAAAATAAAATGAAAAAGGAAAGTATTTTTCTTTTATTAATTACGCTTATAATTATTACCATTTAAAACCTCATTTTAGTGGTAACAAAAAATGAATAATAGCCCAAACCACGCTCCAAAACGCGGCGCTCGTACAACCGTTTCCCTTCTCCGAACACATCACAATTAGTTTAATTAAAGTCACCTGCGGGTTGTATAAAATAACTAAACCTTATTTAACAGTAAATAATTTTCTCTCGCTGTCCTTCTTCTTTATTCCTCTCCGGCAAACGCCTCCATCTCTCTGTCTCTCTAACAAATGCGAAGTCGCAACTCCATTGAATAGGAGCTGCCGCCATAATAGCAGCAAACAACGCCGGAAGTTTGACTTAGGGTTCCGGTGATGGCATCGGAGGACGTGAAAACAGGGGAATCCGCAGTTTCGACGATCGTGAATCTGGCGGAGGAGGCGAAACTAGCGAGAGAAGGAGTCACGGCGCCAAGCCATGCTCTGCTTAGTATTTGCAAGTCCTTAATCGCTGGTGGAGTCGCTGGAGGAGTGTAAGTTCTTGTGTTTTATTGCTCTTTTTTTGTGGTTTTGATCTATCTGTTTCTTCGTTTTCTTTTGCTTTTTTTTCTCTATGTTTTAAGGTTTTGCCTTTTAATTTTGAATTGATTTTTGTTATTTAAGCTAAAAATGGAAGCTTTTTATCAGATTTTTATTTTTTATGCTTATGAACTGGACTATCACTGACCAGTGTTTACTGGATCATACTATAAAGGAATTAGCTGCAATTTCTTGTTTTGTATGTGTGTATGTGTTGCGTTGGGTAATGAGATCCTAATTAAAGGTTTGTTGATCAAAAAAACTTTAGTGAAAGTGTATTAACTAGAAATTTACAATGGATTAGGTAGTACTTGCTTCCTTGATCTTATATCCTTAATCTGTTTAGACTATGTATTAGCCAATGAATTTTCACTGTTTGTGATATTTGCTTATGCTAAATGCATCATATATACTATATTTTTCAGGTCTCGCACTGCTGTTGCTCCCTTAGAAAGATTAAAAATTCTCCTCCAGGTAATTTGTTATAATTGTTTATCCATTAAGTTTTATTTTTGGCATAAAGTTCTGATTTTCTGTATTTCCAATAACCATGAACTTTGTGTATGTTATGGCTTCATGGAGAGAGAGAGAGAGAGAGAGAGAGAGAATGTGTTAAGATGTTTGCTAAATTTAATGATGTGCCCCATACTATTCAATCAGAGTAATGGGTTTTGCTTTTGGAATGTGCAGGTTCAAAATCCACACAGTATAAAATACAATGGTACAATT
Source organism: Reutealis trisperma (assembly GCA_947687605.1). Classification (NCBI taxonomy): domain Eukaryota; kingdom Viridiplantae; phylum Streptophyta; class Magnoliopsida; order Malpighiales; family Euphorbiaceae; genus Reutealis; species Reutealis trisperma. The sequence continues at coordinate 8,162,127 of CANTUT010000039.1, read as the reverse complement.
CAGGGCTTGAAATACATATGGAAAACTGAGGGTTTCAGAGGAATGTTTAAAGGCAATGGCACTAATTGTGCTCGGATTATTCCAAATTCAGCAGTCAAGTTCTTTAGTTACGAGGAAGCGTCCAAGTATGCTTTGGTCCTTCCTTCTCTGTATTTTTAATAGTTTTCAACCCTTAAATATTCATTTCTATTGCATTTTGTGTTCCATGTGTTTAAGGGAAAGTTATTATATAGTCTTCAATTTTCTCCTCCTCTGCTATCTCTGGTTTGCTCCTGCCTAACTAGCATTTTCTTTCCTTTTGCTCGATTGTCGTGAACAGGGGTATACTATTTATTTACAGGCAGCAAACTGGAAATGGTATGGGCTTCTCTTAATTCGCTTTCTAAAATTACTTAATTTTTAGTTGTAAACATACCTTGAGGTGGACAATCATTTGGTATTTTCTGATTTATGCTAATTATTTAATAAGAAACTCTTGATCTTCTTGTCTTACATGCCTTAAATTTTCTTTCCTTCTTTCTTCTTCTTCTTCTTCTTCATCTCCCCTTTTTTGACAAGTTTCATGGTCTTGTTTTTTCCTCAAGTTCCTTGCGTTGATTTTGTGGTGTATATGCATTGAATAACGTCAAACTATATAGAATTGCATAGGACTTGGATGTTGATGAGGGTTTTTTATGCATCATCATGTACCCTTTTTTTTTTTTTTTTTTTTTTTTTTTTTTGTGTGTGTGTGTGCACGCCCGTGTGTTTGTGGACATCTCTGTTGAATCATATTGAACCTTGGCCAACAATCTTAATTTGAAATGTCTTATTCTTCCCTCTTCAAGTAGAATTATTTTAGGTTAACACCCTCTGTAATAATGTGTATCATTCACTCTCTGATTCATAAGGAGTGAGGATCCATTGTGTTAGTGTAATCATTGAAATGATTGTTTGTATGAGTTCGCATGTTTATAATTATCATGATAAGACTTTTTCAAGTCATTTACTTATTTATTTATGTAGCCATTCTCTCTTACAGATGATGCTCAGCTTACTCCTCTTTTACGTCTTGGAGCTGGTGCTTGTGCTGGAATTATTGCCATGTCGGCAACTTACCCTATGGACATGGTTCGAGGTCGGCTAACTGTCCAGGTATTTTTTGGAGTTAGATCTATGAAACATACTGTGTGTGTGGGGGAACTCCATTGTATCTTGTCAATGTAATGACTTGAGTTCTTCCTTACATTTTTGCAGACGGAAAAGTCTCCTCGCCAGTACAGAGGAATCTATCATGCTCTTTCAACTGTCCTGAAGGAAGAAGGTCCGCGGGCTTTGTACAAAGGCTGGCTGCCTTCTGTCATAGGAGTAGTAAGTCATCAACTGGATTTCTGAATAATTCCATTTAGTGCCCACTGTGCATGTTTATTTGGAGAACAATGTTTGATGCATGTAGACTTTCTGTTTTTAGCTATAGATTCCAGTTCTGGCAGGATCGGAACTGAAGTTTCTACCTCTTCTATTAGGTCATGCTTATTCTTCACATACTATTAAGTTTTTTTATGGTAAATCATACATGGAATATGTAATCTTTACTCAGACAACGAAATGTGTCATGATGCTTGTAGATACCATACGTGGGTCTAAACTTTGCGGTGTATGAATCCCTGAAAGACTGGTTACTCAAATCCAAACCATTTGGACTAGTTCGAGACAATGAGTTGAGTGTGACAACAAGGCTTGCATGTGGTGCTGCTGCTGGAACTGTTGGCCAGACAGTTGCTTACCCTCTTGATGTTGTCCGTCGGAGAATGCAAATGGTGGGCTGGAAGGATGCTGCTTCAGTCGTTACTGGTGATGGGAAGAGTAAAGTATCTCTTGAATACACTGGTATGGTTGATGCTTTCAGGAAAACAGTTCGGCATGAGGGGTTTGGAGCATTGTACAAGGGTTTGGTCCCCAATTCAGTGAAGGTCTGTACTTTATTTAAACTTTGATTTAGCTTTACTGGCATACCATGCTAGCTCATCATTATCTAAGGGATTTCTCTTCCCCATTTTCATCATATGCATGCATGGAAGCATATGTGACTTGAACTAGACAAAATTTAAGGGAAAAACATTATAAAGGAGACTGTCATAGCATGGAAATGTTATAATATTCTTTTTCTGATCATTTAGGTGGTCCCATCCATTGCAATTGCATTTGTTACGTATGAGTTGGTGAAGGATGTACTTGGAGTTGAGGTGAGGATATCTGACTGAAGCAAGAGGATTCTAAGAGATATTCGAACTTCTGTTGATAGAGAAGAAAGGAATATTAGGAAAAGATCAGTAGATTGGGATTTATCTTATCAGCAGCTAGTGAGGAAAATTTAGAAGCCCCTGTTAATATTCCTTCCCTGTTATACTCATTTGTCTAAACTCATGTTAGTTTTTAGATTTCTTATTTATATATATGCTATGGCAATAAATATCTGTGAGGAAATGATGCACTGTGTGCATTTCGATAGGTTTCTAGAGAATTTAACGTTACTCTTTACTCAGTTCTACATATGATGATGACTAGTTTATTAAATAGAATTCGATACTTTTCACCAATTTGGTTTTGGATCTCTCTAGTTTTATTCTCCTTGCTATCTTTCTGTAACTAGTTGACTGGTATGGTTTTTTCTTCCCGTTACATACTGGATAGGAATTAGTAACTTGGCCGAAAAGTGAATGGATGTGTGTGTCTATATATATATATATATATATATATATTTTTGCAACTAGTTGAAGCTGAATACTGCCTTCAAATATAACATTAAATTTTGCGTAAAATGTGCCGCTTGAAATCAGCTCTGAGATATTTGGCTGAACTTACAAGTTTTAATGCCTTCGAGCTAATTTCAAATATAACATCAATGTTGAAAATTTGAAATGGTTTTCAATAGAATTCCCAAATAAGAAAATTTTATCATTTATATTTCTCGGCGTTCAAAATCTAACATTTAAATTTTTAACATGTTATATCTCAAATCAAACGAAATTTAGTGAGCAAAGTAGAACCAGACCTAAATTGTATTGAAAAGCACTAAAAATGGTATTACGTTCGGAGAAAAAATAAAATAGTCGTAATGTAAAAATGTTAAGCGCAATTCAAAACCATATTGTCAAACACAAATCATGATAATGTATTCTATACAACTGGTGTTGATGAATCAAGTGCAAGCAAGCTTTATATGATATGTTGGTAATTGATTACGTTCAACCATCACCTAAGAAATTTGATATCAACAAATGACAATGCCTTTCTGATAAAAAAAAATGAAGCAATGAAACATTATATGCCATAAAATACCAAAATGAATGTACTGGGGATAAGAAAATATTCACTTCTAAGCCGATCTCTGGCCTCTCACAGGCATCTTTGAGAGCATTTCTCTTAGATAATCATACCGGCTGCGATGATAATCAATCCACAGACATAGCTGTCTTATTGCTTCCCTCTTTTCCTCCCCCAGGTCTAATATACCATTGTCCTTCTCTTTCATCATCGTCTCCAATGCAGCCACCTTTTTCTCCAGTTGGTTGTTGGCTTTGGTTAAATTCGCCTTCTCCCCTTCATCCTTGCTTACCTTAGCCTCTAATTGTTCAACCTTCCCTCTCAATGCGGATTCCCGTTCCTTTGTGCCTTTCAGTTGCACAACTAGATCACTCACTTCTTTTCCTAGTTGCTGCTTCTCATTCTTCATCTCAATTACCCAATTCTTTGCAACCTGAATTTCATTCGACATTTCCAAAATACAGTGTGTATACCTGTTACAGTCCTCTTCAAGTTTTAGGGTCAGAGCTTCTACTCCTGTCAAATTGCTGTATACTTTCTCTGAGGTATCTGTGACCATACTCTGATAAACTTCATTAGTAGCAGCTATTATCCCGGACAATTTAGCAACCCTTTCCTCCAACATTCTCTGCTCTTGCTGATAACTTGCTTCTACTTTTCTAAAGCTCTCTTCCTTCTCTGTTAGCAATTGTTCTGTGACCCGGAGCTTCTGGTTTGACAACCGAAGCTTAACTTCAATTGTGCGAACATAATCAACCAATGTATTAAGTTCATCTCCTTTTACTTCAAGATCTTTTTTCAGGTCTTCAACTGTTTCTTCCAATTCAGCAACCATCTGATCTTTGGAACCAGTTTTCTTGTGGAACTCTTCAGCCATTTCTTCCACTTTGCTTTCAGCTGCTTTGAGATTTTCCTTGCACTCCTCAAACCTACCTTCCACTTGTTTATACTCCTCACTTAGCTTCCTATACGCCTCCTCTTGTTCTGCCAGCATTTTTTGTTGATATGTAATTTGGCTGATGAATTCTGTCTTTTGATTTTCCATTTGGGTTATGCTTTCTGAAAATTCTTGTTTCTCTTTTTCAAGCTGCAACTGCAATTGTTTTTTCTCAGCCTGCAAAGAATCTAATTCTAGTTGCAGACTGTTGGCTTGGGTAGTTAAGGCCATTATCTGAGCAGAAGATTCATTCCCTCCTTTTTCATGTCTCTCCTGGAGGGCAGAGAACTCAAGCCCTCTCTCCGTTACTGTATTTTCCAATTCATAAATTTTCTTCTGTAATCCCACCATTTCCTCTCTCAACCGTCCACTTTCTTTGATTTCAGTTCTTATTTGCTCTTCAAGCTCAGATTTCTGGTTGCCTGAAGTCTCTACCTCCAACTCCAGATTTTTCATTTGTGCTGTCAAATTTTCTCTTTCTCCAAGGATTTGCTGACAATCTTCGGTCTTGGATGCTATTTCCTCTTTCAGATTTTCTATCTGAATCAGGTATTCTGAAATTTCCTGACCTTTTTTCTGCAGTTGAACTTCCAATTCAACTTTTTCATCGTGCAAGTACTCCAGTTGTTTTTGTAACCCGTTAACCTGATCAATGAGACCCTTGACTTGAATTGACGCTTCATCACCTTCACGGGCCATTTGTTCTTCCAACTCTGCTTTCTGGGTGCGCAAAGATTCCAAGTCTGCTATCAGCGTGTTGATCTGTGCTGTCAGACTTTCTACTCTAGACAATGCTTCCTTCTCATTATCTTCTAGTTTCTTTGCAAGAGCAGATAGTTCATTCCCTCTCTCTTTTGAAATCATTTCAAGTTCAGAAATTTGGGCTTGTAGGCGTAAATTTTCTTCTCCCAGCTGCATTGCTTCAGACACTTTGCTCTCAGTCTGGAGCTCCATGTCTCTATTCTGGGCTCGCAGTGATTCAAGCTCCACTTCCAGGCCAGTCACCTGTGCCTCTAATTCCTTTATCTGAGCTGATGATTCATTCCCATATGCCTCGTGCTTCTCTGCAAGAGATGAAATTTCCCGTTCCCTCTCACACAATTTCTCCTTTAATTGACCTAATTCAGCCACAAGTTTTTGTATTGAGTTCTGTGCCTGTTTAATCTCATTTGAAATTTCTGAATTTTTTAAGGTTATAGAAGCATTCTCTTCATCAGAAACTTTCAAACTGTGGGTAAGATCTAACACTTTCTGTTCTGCAGATTCCAGTTGCTGCTTTGCGCCTGAAAGTTCCTCCATAAGAGTTTCCACTTCTTGCCCCAGGGTTGCTTTTTCATCCTGTAATTGATCAGCCAAGTTTCTTAAGTCTTCAATGGTCTTCTCTAACTCTTCAATTCTTCCCACAGCAGTCTTTTTCTCCGTAAGCAGCTCCTCTTTTTCGCTTTTCATATCTTCAAATTTCACATTCTGTACAGTAATTGCCGATGTCAAAGAGTTATTCACTGCCTTGGCGTCCGTCAATTTTTCGCTTAAATCCGACACTTGCAGCTCTGCAGATTCTAGTTGCTGCTTCATACTGGCAACTTCTGCTTTAAAACTATCTAGTTCTTGCCCAAGAACCGCCTTTTCTTCTTGCAGCTGATTAACAACAATTTTTAAGTCTTCTGTTATTTTCTCTCCTTCAATTCTTTTAACGGCACTCTCTTTATCTACAATCAAGTTGTCCTTCTCTTTGCTAATCTCCTTCAATCTTTCATTCAGTTCTGCTTTTATATTGCTAGAAGCATCTAGGCTATGCTTCAATTCACCATTCTCAACTGAAAGTTTCTCTTTCTCCACATTTAAATTCTCAACTTCAAACTTCAAATTTCTAATGATCTCCTCTGTCTCTCGTATCTTGCCTAAAGTTGTCTGATGTTCCAAATTCAAAGCTTCCTTTTCTTCAGTGAAAGCTGTCAATTTGTTCTTCAGGTCTGCAACTTCTACATTGGCCGTTTCAATTATCTTCTCTGCTTCTCGTATCTTTCTTAAAGCTGCCTGATATTCGGAATTCAGAGTTTCCTTTTCTTCAATAGTAGCTGTCAACTTACTCTTCAGTTCTGCAACTTCTAGATTCACTGTTTCAAGTTCTCGCTTTGCAAGGTCTGTTATTTTCTGATATTCACTCTCTAATTTTCCATTTTTACTGCCTTTTCCCTTGGATGAATAATCAGATTCTGAGTCTGAGCTTGATGAAGAAGATGTCTCCATTCCTCGTTTGCCATGAAATTTCTTTCTTAGCTCTCCTGTCAGATGATCATATTGTTCATAGAGCGATTGGTAATGTCTGTGAAAATCCTCAATTAGCTCAGCCACAGGCTCTCTTTCAGAGTTTTCAACAGATATCCCATCTTTTTCTTCAAGTTCTCTCTCTTTGAGAAGCTTCAAGATCTTTTTTACTTTGTCCTCGACTTCTGCAGAAACCAGGAAATGTTTCAACACGAGGAAATGTCAATATTGGAACATCAATCAAAATTAAAGGAAAGAACAAGCTTTGCATGACATACAAATCACAACTTAAAGAGTAGCTTAAGCTTCATCACTGATAGAGCAAGTCACCTGTCTTATTTCCTTTTAGCTGTTCATCTGTCTCTGGATCAATGTGACTCCCAAAAAAGGATTTTATAGTCTCTCTAAAATGCCGCCTTGTCATATTCTCTTTGAATTCTCAATCAACTTTCGTTAACAAGCACATTAAACAAGGTATTCTCCAGCTTGCACCAAAAAATTTCAAATCTGCAAAACAGGATATAGATAAAATTTCATATCTCAGAACTCTATTAAATGCAGTAATCTTCAAAGCAACTTATTCAGGACTTATCAAACACATGCATAAACAGTTAGAATAAATACCAATGGTTCAAGAAGAGGCCTGATAGATAAAAGCAGAGAAAATGAAGATGAGTTCATGCAAAGATCCTATTGAAACATTGATATATAATGTTTATGCAGTTCAGTTACTGAACAGGTAAGGTTCCTATTTGCCATACCCATAACCAAGTAACTTATGGCTAACCTTCTGACAACCAGGTACCCAACTGAATATTCATCGAAATATGAAAGCTTCGGCAAGAGTTCAAGTATTTCCATAACCAAAAGAAACTGCCTACAATCTATTCTAGGCATAGGATGTATTACTGTTGTTCCACTGGACGTTACAACTAATGGGTGGACAAAAATTCTATTTTAGAAAAAAAGAAAAAAAGACATTGTCGAATCCAAAATATGCCATAAACAGTTCTATTAAAACAAATGAAATTGCCATCCTCACTACTCTACACACTTCCAGATTCATTTTTAGATCCTACCTCTTCTTTTTCTTGATTGTTATCAGATCTTCGCCTTTTTTTTTTTTTTTTTTTAAACAGATAATTTTGGTGATAATTTAAGAGGATGTCAAAGCCTCCATACTTCCCTTTTTTTTTTTTTTTTTTCATAAAAAGAACTTGATTCTATAAACATTAGATCCAAAAAGGGTCCCTTAAATTTATTTATTTATTTATTTTTTGTTACTCTTCTCTCAATAATTAATTTTTATGGTCTAGCGAAGAAGGAAAATAAAACATAATTTCGTTAAACAAATTACAAAAAATACTGAACAGCTAATAATTTTAACTACAACACGTCACTATAAATCTGGTGCCACCACATCACCACTAGGGAGTTTATTTATTTATTTAAATATTGAAATTTAAAACCAGAAAAAGACAGCCATTATATTAAAAAAAAAAAAGAAAAAAAGTGAGCTGTTAATTTTTGTTATTTCCTATTTTCATAATAAAAAGAAAAAAGAAAAACACTAATAAGTGGAAATGGCCAACCGCGGAAGGCCGCGGAGGGACCACCGCGCGTGAATTACACTTACGGTGGAGATTGGCGTCAGCCTATATACAGCCAGTCAGCCACCATCTCCAAGCAGCTCTCAAATACAAGATAATTTTTTTTTTTAGAATAAATACAAGATAATTAAACATTGCTAAAATAAAAATCCATTTTGAAAAAACCTTCGTTAATAACAACTATTTTTATTTTTCAGTCTCGAAAGCTACTGATAATAAGTCAAATACAAAGGAATTTTTATATTTACCAGGAAATTTCTCCTTTTTTGTTCACTTTCCTCTGACAAGTCTTCTTCAGAAAGCTTCACTAAGGTTCTGCAATTTTCCAGAAAAACAAATAATCAAATGATCATATCATGAGTTCTTAAATCAAATTTAATTTAAACTTGAATTTCACAAAAATAAATAAATAAATAAATAAAACGCATCAAAAACTCTAACGCATGCATGAATTTTCAATCATTCGAGTTGAGTTGATCTGTTAAACAAAAAAACTTCACTAGAAATAAAGTTTGAAACAAAGTTAACAGTTCAAGAACTTCAAAAGCAAAGATCAAATTCAAATAAAATCCGACAAATTAGAAGAAAAAAAAAGAAGAACAAATTGAAAAGAAATGACAATAAGTGATTATAACTAATCAGATTTCGATTATTCATATTGATCATATCGATAATTACCTCTAATTCAGAGCTGAAAAAGTCCGATTTCTGCATCGAAGAACCTAAAACGAAACGCTCTCTAAAAGGAAAAAACTGAGAGAAAGAGAGAGAGAGAGATTTATTTCGATTAATTTAAAAAGAATTAAATGGAAAGTGGTTTTGTTTGGATTGTTTAGAGTACTCAAAGTGACCGGTACAGCATTTGTAGCTTCAATTTGCAAAAGGGATGGAATCTTTGGAGCTTTCTCTTTAACGAATTGCCCTTTCAATTTACTATTTATTACTATAATTGCCACTCTCTTTCTTATCGGTTTTATGCAATATTCTATTTCGGCTTATTGTCGTTCCGGTCTAAGTTTCGCGATTTTTTGTTATATCGTACGAGAAAATGCTCGAGATTTTCTTCGCTGGAAAAATAATTGGATACTCTTTGGGCCCACCACGAGTTTATGTTCCCGCGCTCGGTTTTTATCTTGGCTTGATATGACGGGTTTCTATTCGCTGCGGTTATTTGCATGAGAAAGAAACTCCTTGTATTAAATTCTTTTAAATTAACAATTTATTATCCATTAATGACAAGAAAACGTACTTACGAAAACAAATATGTTTCGAGGGTCGATCGAGTTATGAATCTCAATTTAGAAAGATAATTATTGATTTAGCTTGTTAATACTTAAAAAATTTAAACCCGAATATATATATATATATATATATATATAAAAAGATGATACTCAATAGAAATATATTAGACAGATAATAGTGATAATTTTCTTTTTTTAACACATGTTATTAAATTGACAGCACAAAAACTATAACTTTTTCTTTTAACATTGTTACTAAATTGATTATATGTATTTTTGTGATTTGAGAGACTCAAACATTAAATTTTATACTTTTTGCATCTTTAAAAAGGTAAAAAGACTAATAAAATCTCACTTAATGAGCATATAAAAACTTATTTATTATTATTTTTATTATACATGTTTGGAGATTAAGCCACCCCTCTATTTGTAAAAAATTATTGCCTTATCACATGAATAAGTCTAGATACTACCACGCCACGTAACTATAATTTTTTTTCACAGTATATGAAAGAAAATTATAAAGAATCAGAGTCCGAATTTTATATAATGAATTTATGATACATACACTTGAATAATAATATAACAATGGAAGAAAGGTTAAAAAAATTGCAACTATTGTATCATTTACAGAAGTGTTAATTTTGTTTTGATAGTAAGATTGTCAGAATTTAAACTCCTCGTTTGCATCACACTGCAAGTCAGAGTGCCTAACCAATTTGATATTAAAAGAAGAAAACAAAACATTAATGGAGAAAATGAAGAAAAATATGGCTGCAAATCTCTGTTTTAATTAATTAAGCTGGTTTCTTGAATTTAATAGGCATCTTGGATACTGCTTCTTTGAGATCATCATACCGATTGCGATGATAATCAATTAAAACGCATAGTTGTCTAATGGCCTCCCTTTTTTCATCACCAAGACTTGACAAAATCTCATCTTTCTCTTTTAGTTGCTGTTCTAAATCTCCCATTCTTCTCTCAAGTTGGCTTGGAACATCTTGCTTGTAATTCTCTTCCAATCCGACGACATTTAATTCTGTTTCCAACTTACCCACTTTCTCCCTAAGCAAGAATTCCTCATCTTTCTTGTCATCTAGTTGTGAAGTCAAATCTTGCAAGTCATGTTTTAGTTTCATGATCTCATTATTTTTCTCTGAAATCCAATTATTTGCAAATTCTAGTTCATTTGAGATTCTTGAAATGCGGTTTATAAAGTTTCCATTTACTTCATCTAATTTTCTAATCATCAAATCCATTCCTATTACTATATTGCTTTCTTCTTTCATTAACATATCTTTCATTTTCTCGACTTCAGATTCATAGTTTGCTTTCTTTACATTAAGTTCTTTTTTTTCTTGCTCAAGTTTCACCTGTATCTCCTTGTAGCTTTCTTTGGTTTCAACATGTGTTTGTTCTGCAACTCGAATTCTTTGCGACAACAAACGGATATGATTTTCCATTTTCATATGGAACTTATCTGCAAGTTCATCAATCTTTCTTTCCAAATGATGATTCAACTTGGTAGAATCCAGTGATCGATTTTTCGGGGATTTCATCGGAGGTTGTTGTTTTGGGGAAATACTTGGATCTATAGCTAATGACTTTACGGAATCCAGTGAACGATGTTTGACTAGCTTATGATCTGAATTAATCTTTTTACTACTATCTTCCCTTTCTTTCATAATTTCATTTTCCATTTGCTTCTGGTTTTGTGCACAGTTGTTCTTTTTACTAGGTGAATAATCCAATTCTTGTTGTAGACTGTTAACCTGTGCTTTTAAGGCCATAATATAAGTAGTATTTTCATTCCATTTACATTCCAATTCTGAAATTCTCCTTTGTAGCCTGCCCTTTTCCTCTCTCAATTCATCTGTGTCGCGATTTCTATTTTTTATGAGTTCTTCCAATTCATTGTTTTGGTCATGTAGAGAGTTCACTTCCAGTTTCAAATCCTCTATTTGCATAACAAAACCTTCTTTCTCTTTTAGTAATCCATGTTCGAAAACAGTCTTTCTTGCTATTTCATCTTTCAGAGTTTCAATTTGAATCAGGTTTTCTGTGATTTCTTTTGTTTTTATGTTCAAATGAAGTTGTAATTCAGTTTTCTCCCTTTGAAAAGATTCAAATTCTTGCTGCATAATCTTGGCTTGAGTAGATACTTCATTTCTTTTACTTTCTTCGAGCTCAGCTTTCTCAACGCGTAAAGAATCCATTTCCATTTGCAAATTCTTGACCTGTATCATCAGGACTTGAATTTTAGATGTCAAGTTGTTGTTATTTTCCTGCATTTTCATTGTCATTGCAGAAATCTCATTTCCTTTCTCTTCTGAAACCAATTCAAGCTCTGAAATTCGCGTATGCAATTGAACATTAGTCTCTCCAATTTGTCTAACTTCAGCTTCTTTTCCTTCAATCTTTACTTCAAGATCACTTTTCAGGCGGCGCAATGATTCCAACTCCATTCTCAACACAGTTAACTGCCCTTCTAACTCCTTTATCTGAGCTGATCCATGAACCTCATGAACCTTCACAAGTGTTGAATGTTCTCGTTTTCGCTCATGTCCTCTACTCCTGGGTGATTTACCAGGAAATGTCATATGCCTCGGACTCAAAGATTCATTTTCTGCAACTTTAGATGTCAATAAATGCTTCAGCCCAGCTGCATCAAAATTTGCAGGACTAAGGTCTAATGACTTGGTATGTCTAGCAGCCTCTATCTCTTCAGAAGAGTAATATTCATCTGAATAATATTGATCATCTGAATCAGAACTGGAACTAGAGGAAGAGTTTTCCCTTTCTTTCCGGGGGCGACCTCTTTTTCCCATTTCTCCTTTAAGACTATCATATTGAGCATAAAGTGATTGGTACTGTTTATGAAAATCATGAATCAGTCCAATTAGTTCTGATTTTTTCCTTGAGTCTTCTGGGATCTTTCCTTTCTTGTCTTGGCCATTACTCTTAATAAGTTTCAAGATTCTTGCCACTTTATTCTCAATCTCTGCAAATCCACAAATTTAGAATCAAAATCATATGAACAGTAACAACCAATATTTTTTTTCCCAATTGGACCAGGGGCATCTTGGACCCAACTAACGAGTCCAAAGACACCTTCTCACAATCGGTTCATGCATTCTGAAATTAATTTAACTCGCATGTTAACCCAAGAATCGAACCCTTGTATATAAAAATAAAAAATTAAAAAAAAAAAAACTATATATAGAGATAGAATTGCACCTTTTTTATTGTCTTTAGTTTGTTTAATCTCTTCAACATTAATGGAACTTGCAGTGGACTCCATTGCCTCTCAAGCCTTCATTTAATTGGCAATTTACAAGCAACTAAGGAAATAATTAAGCAATTCTTAAGATAATACAAAGTACTTCATCTTAATTAGTCACCTGAAGAAAAAGAAAAAACACAGCAGTTTATCATTTAACATCCTTAAATAATTAAATGGAAGAGTCAAACATTCTGTTAAATTTAATTGAAGAAAAAAGAGATAACAATTAATGGTTCTAAAGAAAATTTATGTTTTAGAAAATGATGCTATGAGATATAGTTAAGACTGGTTTGACGTTGCTATTGCTAACAGTAGCTTTTGCATTCAATATTAAGATGAATTTTTTGGTTAATAAATCGTAACTTTTTATAATTTGAATTTTGTGGGTTTAAAGTTGATTTTAAACTAAATTAAATTTGATTTTTTTTTCACAATTAGTTTTAGGTTTACAAAATTCAAATTGCAAAAATACATTCCTCCCTCTATTATAAATATATGTCATTTTAATTTTTTTTTTTCAAAATATCTATCGTTTTAGAATTTTAAGAAATATTTTTTTTTCTAATTTATCCTTCTTTTATATTGCATTAATTATTTTTATTTATCTACATCAAAATAAAAAAAAATATTTTAATTTTTTATTTTAGAATTATGATAATTTTATGTCAATCGAAAACTTAAATCATTTATATTTTAAAATAGATAGAGTATTAATTAGTTAAGAGGTCTTGTTTGGTATGAAAAATTTCATATAGGAGATTTTACAAAATCTATGGATTTAATTTAAATATATCGTTTGACAATTTAAAAAATAGTCAAAATCTATAAATTTTAAAAAATATCTCATTTTCTAAAATCTTTCATTTTTGAAAGTTTTAATTTCTCATTTTCTAAGTGGGAAAGTTCAAAATTTACCATTTTTTTATATAAGAGATTGTGATTATTTTTTTATTCTAAGTTTGTCTGTGATCATCTATTAATTTTATAATCAATCCAAATAATAAATTATTAAAATCTATAAATTTTACAATTTATAAATTTAAAATTAATAAATTTTGCTAAATTTATAAATTTATCAACACAAATGAAATCTTATTAATAGTTTTTAACTCAAAACTCCTATATTAATTATTAATAATAATGGCAAATGCAACCTTGCAGCATAATTATTAATTTCACTGGACCACCTGAGAAAAGTCTATGATTTTTCAGTCCTGAGTTGGCTATCTTGGTTGGAAATGCAGGGAATTTTGATGGCATTAAATTGGAAAAAGACTGAATCAATCATTCTATTTTTTTTTAAAAAAAAAAAAAGCAAATTTCTGGGTTCTAATTAAATGCTCAATTAATTGAAGAAAAGAAAATATAATTAAATAAAGACAAAAATATACCACGAAAAACGTTCATGATAACATGAACTCCCCAAACTATTATTAGTGAAAGCTCATTCAAATATTATTTTTTTTAAATAAAAGCATACTCTTTCCCTATTTTAAAATATTTATTATTTAAAATTTTAATATATTAAGTAAAAAAATTATTAAATTATTATAATTTTAAAATAAAAAAATATATTAGTTATTAATTTAAATAAAAATAATAAAAATAATTAATACAAATATTTAATTAAAAAATAAATGGATGGTAAAATTAAAAATTTTAAAAACCTAAAATAATAAATAAATTAAAATAAAAAATTTTCTAAAATGACAAATATTTTAGAACGGTGTGAGTAATTAATTTTTCAACAATCTTTTATAATTAAATTCTAATCTCAGGAATTAAAGTTCCTTGATCCAAAAAAAGAAAAAAAAATTGAATCTAAAATTTAAAATATAATCAAAAGCATTAACAATGTAAGTTTCCAAATTTACGGTAACTAATTGTGGCATTAACCCAAAATTGACAAATAAATGTGTTCAATACTTCATTTGATCCAAAATATCTATCGATTACATCTTTAAAAAATTATATTAAATAGTCATAATTTAGAAATAAAAAAATTAAAATATTTTTTTATAAAAATAAAAATAATTAATGTAAATATTTATTGATAAATAATAAAAATTTAAATTCTAAAATAATATATATTTTTAAAAGAATATTAATTTCCATGATTTAGTAAAGATGACCCACACAAAAAATTTAATAACTAGGCCTTAGTAAATTCGGCTCAAATTCAGGTGAATATATAATATTAATATGTGCATGAGAATTGAGATGTCAATATCATAGACAAAAATATGGCCACCAGCTTCATGACATTTCAAATATATTATAAATATTAAATAATTTTATATTAATTATATGTAAAAATAAACAAAAAAATTTTAAAAATGATATATATATATATATATATATAGCTGGGTGCAACTTCTTCATCGGCATCCTCTAATTAAACAATTAATTAAAACCCTTATTTATTTATTTTTTGGGGAAATTGTTGACTTCAAACTGCAATTTGTGGATTTATTGATGTGATTTTCAACAACATGAAAGTGACCAAAAAATTAGCAATTGTTTTATAAAATATTGGAAATAATTAAGGATTTGAATATGGCTATAAATGAATCAAAATCCATCTGCTGATGCAATAAAACAAGAATCCTAAAACAAAGAAGATAGAATTTCATGAAAAATTAAATATTTACATTAAACATCAGCAATTTTCTTTTTCATTTTTTAATATAATCAAACTATATATATATATATATATCAACTCGCTTGTATGAAGTCAGAATCGTTTGTAATCGCGAATTAGCTATACGGCAACGTATATGTTTTTTGACAAAAAATAAAAGAGCAAAAAAATAAATTACCTGAGAAAATGACAGAATTTTTTAACTGCTGGGCTGAATACAAATAAGAACAAAAAGCTGATTGTGAAAATTAGGAGAGCTTTTTTATTTTCCGTCCTTTTTCTGAAGCGAAACAAAAAGAAAATGGTAAAAGGAATTATGTATATTTTTATCTTTTTTTTTTTTAAATTGCTTTTTAAGTCGTTGCCAGGGTTTGGAAATTTTGGCCCACGTGTTGAGATTTATACCCTTCGATTTTTACGTTATTACAATTAAAAAAAAAAAAAACAAAATTAAAAAACCCATAGAAATAGCAGCAAATTCTCGCTATATCGAGGAAGGAAAATATCGCGATATGTTTTAAGTTTTTAACAGTATAAATTATTTGCTACTCATGTTGTGAAGCCACGTGCTCTGTTTCCCGCGTTTTTTATTTTTAATTATTATTCTTATTCTTACTCTGCTTATCAATTATGAATTTAAGTATTTTTTTTTTTTTAATTTCTATTTAGAATATTTCAATATAAACATCTTAAGATAGATTTGAATAAAATTTATGAGTTCAATGGGTCATAGAATGTATTTGCAATTGTTGATACTGATTTGTCTAATAAAAAAATAAATCATGTAAATTAAAAAAAAATATTTTAGTATATTTTAACTTATTAATATTGAAATTATCTTTAAAATTGTGACATTATGATTCCAAATTATAATTAAAATTAACCTAATTAATATAATTAATTCTCACCAAATTTTTTTTGGAGAAGTAAGAAGTTTTAACTATTATTAAATCTAAAATTCAGATTAATCTTATAAAATTTTGAGTAGTCTAAAAAGTAATAAATATAATATATTAATTAAATTGTTAGATTATTATTAACAATGCACAAAATTAGTGTATTATTTTCATGTGCTGTTTCATGTGTTAAATAATATTTTTTAATAATTGTGAGATCTGAGTAAGTATTTAAAAGATCAAATCTTTATTTTTTAAAATTTTTTCTATTAAAAATGTTAGATTTGTTTGTTTGTATTAAAAAAATCATTTTATTTAAAGGAAAAAGGAAAAAAAAAATCATTTGCAAGGGGAACAAAGCTTAATTTATGCCTGGAAAAACAGGTGGATGGATAGTGATTAGTGAGAAGGGTGACTTGTTTAGGCAATTAACCTCATAACAGGTGGCCAGCCAAAGAGTCAAAACTGATACACAGGCACAGCAGCCATGATTTGCGTTTTAGGCATTTGGCTGTCTAGGAATGGACATCCACACTATGCTAACACTATAATTACGTACGCTCCCAAGAAAAATTAGGTCAAAGCTCATCATCACTTTTTTCTTTTCTCAATATATATACAAACGCAACATAAAATTGAAATGGTATAAAGTTTTCAACTACTAATTACAATTATATCAAATTAAATATTATAACTCTTTGGTAAAAAAATTAAATATCATAACTCATGTGGATCAGTGAATTTCTCATAGTTGATGTTGTTGCACATACAAATATTTTTTAGGGTAAAAGATCATGATACAAATTACTCGATATAAAAAAAAAAAAAAATAGAATTGAACTAAGAATGCCAACAAGCCGGGATGGGGTGAATTTTAAGATTCCCATCTTTATTCCATAAATGATTAAGGCAAATGTAGAGCAGAATAAATTGAATTCGGGTGGATATAAGGCAAAAGATGATATCTTCATATATAATTTAAATAATTTTATTAATATTAAAATTTCATAATTTATATATTTTATCAAAGTGAGATGGTGCTATAAGATTCAATCTCATCTCCGTCTCATTATTATTGAAGAACAAGGATTTCTTGTCAATTTTCAGATAAAATCAGATTTTTCCTCGCAGTAAATCACATTTTACCATATCTAAATTGAACAAGTGCATAAATATTGTTTGTGCTCATGTACTATTCTACAATAAAATTCACTTTTATTTTTCATCAAAAAATATATATATATTATTAATAATAATATGCAAAATTCATAATTTATAAATTAAAATAACACCAACTGTTTAATTATTAAATTATAATTCTATACAAAATCAAATATTATAAAATATAATCTAAAATTAATGTAATAGAGATTAAATCTAAAATATATATTTTCACCGCTGGATCAAAGTTTACCGGCAAAGCTGATCATTACAAGTAAAAAAGAGATAAAGAAGTGGAGCCTGTTCCAAATAAGGTTTCAGACTTTCAGGTGAAGTAGGAGTGCTTTGTTTCAGTGTTCAGTGTTCACATGCAATTTCAGGGTAATCATTTTTCTATTTCAACACCTTTCGTGGAGTCCAAAGTTGCAGCTGAAAGTAGGTACTAATTGCCTGGAATTCATATTTACTTTAAAAACAATTGTCTTTTATATATGTTTTTTAAAATATCATCTTGAATTTTATTATTGTACTTTTATTTTCTTAATTATTTTCCGTGTAGAAAAATGCTTTTTTTTAAAGGAAATATATATAAAAATATTCTTTCCTTTAAAGAAAAATTAAAAAAAAATTATTATCTTAAAAATTATCATAAACATGATTATATTATATTTTTATTAGAATCCAACAAGAAAATTATGAAGTGAACTCTTCATATTTCATTTATTTTTGAAACATATTAAATATTATTTTAGAAATAATAATTAATGATTTTATTTTAATAAAATATATTTTTGATGGAGTGGAGACAAATTATGAATCTCTTCCTGTCTTCCATATGGAAATACATTTGCATTTTTCCTTAATTTCATCCCTAATTTTAAGTGCTCCTTTTTTTCTATATTCTAAATTTCTAACTAATATAATTATCCAAGCCAATCTATCTAATTTTCTATTTAAGTAAATTGTCCAATAATTCAAATTAACAAAATCTTACTTTATTTTCTAAGTTTAAATAGGAGAATTTAGAAATTGAGCCATTAAATTTTACGTTCCAAAAGATTTATGAAAATAAATACTGCTGGCTATGGGGTTCGAACCCATGCGCACTTATGTGCAGAAGATCTTAAGTCTTCCCCCTTAACCTCTCGGGCAAACCAGCCTGGGCACAGTTTGTTCTTTGTCTTTGAATATTTATAGAATCATCCACAAATTGGCCTCCCGTCATGTAGAAATTATTTTGGTTTTAAACCACCTCAAACAGGCCCATGAACTTCATCTGTAATCAACTAATCATTGCTAGATTATTTTACTGGCCGATTTAATTCAGATAGTATACTTGGGAGGAACAGATCAGTTTAAAAATATTATTGTTCATGAGCTAGACTTTTTTCTAAATGCAAAGATCTCTTTTGCACCTAGATCAGCAAATAGTGTAGCAGATTGGGCTATTAAACATGTCTTTAATGATACATTCCCCTTGGATTGGGCAAGAAATCCTCCCCCAAGCCTGGTATCTTTGGCGTAAACCTCGCGTTCATTATTACAATTGTTTAAAAACGGCGAAATAGGCAAACAAGATGTCGAAGGTTGGCGATAAAAACCATGCAAGAGAAGGACATTTGAACACTAAGCAGAAGCTTTGAATTCTTGACAAAACTAGAACCAATACCAGTTTCTTTTATCCCCAAATCACTGTTTCTGTTGCTGTGAACATCATAGAATTACATTGGACAAGTTAAACACAAAACTTTCAACGTACGTTACAGCTATTTTCCAACATCACATACTTCATATTGTCTGATCCGACCTAGATAATGCATTTCGACAATCAAATGAGCTCAAAACATAACCCTTCAGCATTCTTCTTCCCTTTTCTTCCTCCTTCAAACACGGATTCTTAATAAACAATTCCAGAGAATAACTACTAGTGCAGCCAAGAAACTGTTTTTGTCAATATAAGAACTTCAAATCTCTAATTGTATATAAACAGTTGCAAAACATGTTATAGATGGACAGACTGCGCCGCTAATCCTCAGTAGAAATCTTTTGCTTCTTCCAGAGATATGCAGCTTCCAAGATCCTTAGATTTGGTGCCTGAGTTTCTTCCGGGAATATGTAATCTATATATTCCTCCAACCTGCCAGCAATAGTTTGTTAGCTGAATGCTATCAAGGATAGGAAAGCTCATAAAATTGAACCCCACTTCAATGTAAATGTCGCTGAAACAAGTGAAATGATATTGACGATGTGGGAAAAATAAAATCAATTGTAGGTGCAAAAAATGTGATTTTATTTAGTGGAGAGAGGGAGAGAGAACAAGAATGTGGATTTTTTAACCATGTTAAATCAGACATAGGACTAATATTCAATCCCATTCAATCCTATTAAAGCTCCTCACTCATGTATCAATGCCTTAAAATACCAAAAATTATGAATTCAAATACTACTGGGTTTAGGATTGTGTAGGGGAATGGAAATGTTCAGAGTTCAGTTTTTGGCTGATCGTAATAAAACATAAAAGAACCATGACATACCCAGCCAGACCATCTTCTGAAGCAACAGGCCTCCTCTTTTTGAGTTTCTTAGGCAGTTTAGGCTGGACTAAGCCAACATCACCTAACTCGCCAAAACTACTCTCCATGTTCAACCATTCTTCCATAAGCATAGCACGTTCCTCCTTCAATTCAGGTGCTGACGTTCTGAAGTAATTAATGGCTTTCTCAAAGACCCCTGACAAGAAAAACGAAATGTGAGATCTCTACTAACCAAATAATATGTTAAAAACAACTACAATGGCAAAGCAGATGAGGAAAGCTTACTTCTTGCATTTTGAATACATTTTTTCTTCTGTTCTTCCAAAGAATCTGTACCCTCAACCACCTCGTCCATGGCAGATGCCTCAAATTTAGCATAACTAATCCAAACCTTCAAATGCTTTGTCCGGTCCAATAGTCTTTCATAAAGTTGTCGTGTTCTATCATATTCACCTTCGGAGATCTCAAAATCAATATATGCCTGTAGCCAAATGAAAAGGAATATCACTTAAAATGAAAATTTATTCTAAATGAAAACCATGCAAAAGTTATCACTGTGTGCACCTAGTCTTGAGAGTCTAGAATGGCAAAATGGTCCTCCACTACAGCAGCATATGAAAATAATGTCTCAGACTCTGGCATGGGAATTTGTCAAATACCAAGAAAGAGGATGATAATGTAAGCCCATAGTTCATTGGCTAATAACAAATTACTTGCTCTGGATAGACTCTGGCATGGGAATTTGTCAGGTAGCAAGAAAGAGGATGATAATGTAAGCCCATAGTTCATTGGCAAATAACAAATTACTTGTTCAGGATAGACCATTGCCACAAAAATTCAATAACTGGCAAATGACAAATACCTGGTTCTGGATAGACCATAATACAAACAAAAGAATTAGTCATGTGAATTCAAAATTAATGTAAAATGAATGCTGGCTTGGATTTGGAGGGAATATGGGGGTGGGGAACCAACATATGATGGTAACCATAATAGTTGATAATCACCAAGGCCACAAGATCTAAGCTCATAATAGGCAATATGCTCTCATGCACCCATATACCAAACTATCAGGAAGAAAGGGGTCAGGGACAAAACATCCACATACTCAGACTACTTTCACGTGACACCGGGGAAAAAAAGGACAAAAAAAAATTAGTGGAGGATGGTGGCTGTAGGGATTTGAGGGAGAAGGTTTGCCAGTCAAAAAATGCCGACAGCAGGCACAAATAACTAGATCCAAGCATGAGGAATATTTGCTTTCCTAAGGAAATGTGCAAACCACAATAATTAATAGATATTATATCATAGACTATTAAGAATCAAGGACCATAAACACAACAGGAGCTTAAAGCTATCATCATTGGGAAAAACCAACAAAGCACTTAAAAATCATAGTAAATCATAGTTCAAGTTTGAAAGTGAACCCAGGGACATTAACAAAAAAGCATAGGACTCAAACAACTCCTAGCCCTTTAAGTAAAGGACTTCAAACTAGTTTGGACTCCTAAAATAAATTAAAAAAGGAATAAATTCTTCCTAAACCAACAAAGACACAAAATAAGACTTACAATTAAAAATAAAGACAACTAAACAAATGTAAATAGATTTTCCAGCAAAGCAAGAAATTACATACTTGCCCCAGATTTAAAAATTAACAGACCAGCAATTTATTTATTTACCTAGACACGTGAATTTAACTCAAAAAAGACTAGTAAATACTCTATAATTTTCCCAGGAAACCCCACGTTAAAGCTGGACCATAATTCTAGGCTTGAGTCCTTAAATTTGAATTTTCGTCTTCCTATTCTGTATCAGGAATAATATAAAATTACCTTCCACAACAACTCTGGCATGTCCAAGGCTGGTTGAGCTATTGCAAGCTCAAAAATTGATCGTGCACGCTCAGTTTCAGATAGAGATCTCTCCAGTTCCGCATATTTGCTCCAAGCATAACAATTTTCCGGTGACCACTCTAAATATTTCTCATAAAGTTTTCGGCACCGATCAATATTACCAAGCTGCAGCTCTATCTCGATATATTTCTTAAAAATCTGTTTGTTATCAAGCCAAATAGTGAGAACAGAAACGTATAGTGCAACATAATTAATCAACACTCTAGCAGCAACCTAAACTTTACCTTATCTTTGGGAGCTTTGCCAATGGCATTGCCTAAAATTTGTCGAGCACCCGAGAGATTCAACTGTCGTATTTCAAATTGGGCAGCTAAAAGCCAGATCTTTGCAAATGAAAACTTCTTGTGAGGAATTAGATTCAGGCATTCCCTAAAAATATTCAAGGCAAATCAGAAAACTCATTGAGATCTATGAATCCATGAATTACATCATTAAACACATAAATATACAAGTATACCAATGCGTGACTATTGAGTGCACAAGCAAGGAAAGAGGATGAGAAGAAAGAAAGCCCCATTTAAAATCACATGGAAATCTAACCAACGCGAGTAAAATTGAATGCAATATCTAGCAACTAAAAGAGTTCAATTTCTTTAAGTTACCATGAAAACTGTATGACGGTGTGATTAAGATAGTTGCAAAATGTAAAGAAATTTGAAATCACCAAAATTCCACGTAAACTAATGTGTAAAACATGTAGACACATTATAAGTTGAACAAAAGCAATAGACATCTTAATCAACATTTTGATTCTCTTTACCAAATGTGACCCAAAAATCCATCCCAGCCTCACCTACGCTGCCTCATGATGAAACTTGACATGTACCTAGGCATCGCACTAAAGCCCAATAATCATTTTTTACAAATGATTCTCTCTTTACAAGTTCTTTCCTAAGAAATCAAGCTAGAACTGTTGGCAGCACAAATCTTCCTTTCCATAAACCACTCACAATAATAACCCAGAAATATGATGTGGGAAGCTCATTATACTTTCTATCATGCCGCTGAACCATATCAAGAAGCATTCATCCACCACAATCCTAACCACATGCCTTTGCTACATGTTTAATTTTACACCACTAGAAATATGTCCATATTCGACCACTTGATGAAATATAACAAAAATAAATAATAATAACTCAGCACCGAAGATATTAAATTTTGCACTATTCCACCTAACTATACAAGCTAAAGACGTTAAGGCTGCATTTGGGCAGAGGAATAGGAAAGGAAAGGAATGGAAAAAGGACTAGGATTGGCGCCATACCTTGCTTGGGAGTTTGATAAGCTTGGCAAAGAAAAGAATATTAAGGGATTGATTATCCTATTGAATCTCACTTTGTTTTCCATTCAAAATGGAGGGAACAAAATAATACATTCCTTATAATTAATAATATTTTTTTTTATCAGGTTATTTTACCCTTAATACCTAAAATCCTTTATTATTTGTTGAACATACAAACATAAAATAATTAACTCATTGATTAAAGATTATTCTTTTTTTTTTTTTTATAATACATTTAAAACTCCCAAACATAGTGTAAATTTGCAAAACATTAGAATTAGATAAAGGATATATAACTATTGACAATAAGTCCACAACTTATGAACCATTTGAGGTATCCTCACCTACCAGAGAACCTCTCATGTTATGGTCCCCCAACAGATCTCCAACTGCCTATCTATAAAGATTCAACGGTCAACTGCATTGCATCTTGACACAGTATCCAATGTATCAAATCTTAACACAACTATTAGTCTCCCATAGGTAACCAAAAAATTATGGAAACTAGAAGTTAAAGCAAGGAATTGTTGTAGAAATTCTGGAAGTAGGTTTCATACTCATTAAGAAGATTTTATGTGAGACAAATTAAACAACATGACTTTGCTGAATCCTAATTAGAGCAAATTCTTTTTTTTTTTTTTTTTTATTGTGAATAGGAAAATAGCAACACGCATTGGACCTAGAAATTAGCTGTCTTACGCTGTGGAAGCTAAATCAATTGGTCAACACACACACTGCAGTATTCCCAAATGTAATGAAGGTCAACTAGATTTTGCAAAAGCACTTATTAAGAACAACTCACATTAAACAACCTTCTGTTTTTTTAGAAAAATAAAAGAAGGCATAACATTAACAATATATCAACAGCTTCAGCTACTAAAACCAAAAAGTTAACCAATATATTCTAATCAGCAAAGCTATAATACCTGTAGACATCCCGAGTTCTCTGAACATCTCCTGCATCAAGTTCTTCATAAAGAGCATAATTGATCCTAAATTGCATAAAGTAAAGAAACCATCAACATTCAACAAAACAATCTTTATTAACTAACTAAACACGTATGTTAAAATCTACATTCCACCTGAAAACTTACCACAAGTATATGTATCTCTGCCAGTATCTCTTCTCCTCAGCTGGTGGCACATTTGCAATAGCACGCTCATAAACTTCCCTAATCCTCTCCTTGTTGCCGACACTCTCCTCCAACCTGATATAATCAAACCACGAATCATAATTCAATGGATTCTTCCTCACTTCATCCTCATACTGAAACCTCCTCTTCCCCACTATGGCATCCTCAATTCCTTCCTTATCCCCATACTGCTTCTCAAACGCCACAAATTTCCTATACAAATCCTCTGCCCTCCCTTTTGGTATATGATCCAAAGCAAACTTATAGATACAACGTGCACGCTCTGTCTCCTTACACCGCTCTTCAAACTCAGCAAAAGCCACAAACAACTGCTCAGCCTCCTCATCATCAGCCAATTTCTCAACCGCCCTTTCATACACATTCCTAGCCCTAGCAACTTCCCCATTCTTCATCTCAAACTTGGCATATCGAATCCAAGCACCGACTTTCGGATGACATTGAACAAAACGTTCAAAAATCCCTCTAGCGCGTTCAATTTCATTATACCTAAGTTCAAATTTGATATAAGAAAGCCATCCTTGCTGGTCAGGCATCCAACTCATCCATCTTTCAAAAATCTGCCTAGCACCTGCGACATTGCCAAGCATTTCCTCCATGTGAATGTACTTGTACCATAGCTGATCCACACGAGGCAAGAGCGTAACAGCACGGTCCCAAACGTTCCTTGCATGATTTATGAACTTATTTTTCATCTCGACTTCTGCATATTTGAGCCATAGGGTGTGGTTCCGGTAATCGACCTCGAGCGCCCGTTCCCATACGGAGCGAGCTCGATTGAAGTCCTTCTGTGACTCTTCCCACTGTGCGTATTTTATCCATACACTGATATTCCATCGAACTCGTCTAATCAGGTCTTCGAATTCCTTCCTCTTACGCAAGCGATAGTCAGCAAGTTCAGTTGGATCTGTGATCTTCTGTTTGGGAGGCCGGATTTCAGCTTCCTGGCGTTCCCGTGCCTCGCGTAGAATCTGCTCGGCGGTGATTTGAATCGGAGCCGGGGTTTTATTTTTTACCCGGGTTGGCCGAGGAAGCTTTACCTCAGTGTCTTTCCGGGTCAGGTAACCAAGAGATGGATCGGCGTCTTTGGCGGAAGACATGATTGCCGGCGCCTGATCGGAAGAGAGATTTCTCACGAAAAATAATTGTAAGAGTTGTCGTGGTCTCTAAAAGGGCGAATAGACAGAGATATGATCATTATCTCATTAATCTATGGCCCATTATAAAACGACAGGAGTTTCTAGTTTGCGTTTGGAAAAGATTAGGATATTATACGTGATGGAAACTCATTTGAAACGCACCGTTTTATCCAAATGCACCGTCGTTGAGTGAGAACTGGGAAAAATTATTGATAATGTCATTTGAACCGGGTTTTTTGCTGTTATCCAATGTCTATTAGAGGAACCGGCTTTACTCTGTATTTGTGGACCGGGCTTTACTCTATAATAAAAGGAATTTCTACATAAATGCCTAAAATGAGGATCACACTTATAAATATATCCTCACTTTTTAAAATTAACTTTTATACCTTAAGCACTAATTTATTTATTTTTATACGCTCCAATTAGGTTGGTGGCTCTCGTGACTGGTAAATGACTCTTCATGGCAGTGCCACAATCTTGAATATTTATTTGTCTTGTCAAAATAGACAAAGATGTGGTTATTTAAAAAATATTTTCCATGAATAATAATTATAATGGAAATAAATCTTCTCCCTAATAGCCTATTTATATAAATACAAATAGATAAAAGCATATAGATAAATAGTGATAAAATATTATCTCTATAAAAACTTCTCATTTTTATTTTTAAAAAAATATTTACCATATAAATTCCAAAAATTTGCAACAAATCTGACCTCAATCTAAATCAAATTACATACATATATTTAATTAATTTTTTGTTATTTTAACTGTCATTGCATTAAAAATTTTCAAAAAGAATAGATTATATAATTTTTTTTATGGACTTAAAAAGTTTAGAAAATGAAAATTCGATTATACATCTTAAATCTACAAAAAAAAAAAAAAAAAAAAACCCTAAAAAACAACCAGTATTTTAGCAATACTAAAGATAAAGTATGTAAAACAAACAATTAACTTGTTACCAACTAGCAATCAACTTGTAATCAACGACGAATCAACCTCTGATTAATCAAAACACAACCTAATAAATATAAAATGCTAGTGCTGTAAAATCTATATCAATTGAGTAATATAAAGAATATGTAACTTGTCTAACTAGGGTTATATGAAATAAATACATGTTTAAATGGGTATTTTTCAAAACTTGAATTTTTGACATGTGGTGATTAATTAGATAATTAATAACATGTATAATTAGAGTTATGCCACCAACTAACACATGTTCAAATGGGTATTTTTCAAAACTTAAATTTTTGACATATAGTCATTAATTATATAATTTTTAATTAATATAATTTCCAATTATTCTAATGTCCTAATCAACATATGTAACTAGAGTTATGTCCAATCAACACATATTCAAATAGATATTTTTTAAAGCTTAAATCGTTGACATGTGGTGATTAATTAAATAATTTTCAACTAATATAATTTCTAATTATTATAATTTGCAAATAAAAAAACAAAAATAAAAAAAAATAGAGCAAACATATACTAATAATAAAAAATTATTCATTTTTATTTTGTGAACTGAAAAATTATGATATAAAAAATAAAAAATTAATAAATGGAATTCATAATTCACAATAAATAGTATATAACAAGTATATAATAAGTATATTTTAAGTATATCTTAAATATATACTATAATTATATGCTTTCATATTTCTTGAAAGACTTAACAACCTTAATTTTTTTCTTCTTTGAAAAAGCATAATCTACATTTTTTTTTATAGTGAGAATCATCATTAAA